>CM035840.1:176393299-177593299 GCA_020510985.1 Pholidichthys leucotaenia | reverse complement strand
ATCATGTGATCCCAGAGAAGTAGATTTTCGGGGACAGATTTGTGCTTCTTGTGATTACTTCTGCTTATGGTCCAGGGTTTGGACATTCAGCATTCGTGGGGAGGCTACATGAACCCTGAAGCGAAAAGGTTTTTTCATGGAAGATTCGTGCCCTTACCGGATCTGCATTATCACCCATGGGACTTCCCTCGCTACAGTGAGTTATTGCAAGATGCCGGGGGAGGAGGTCTTACTTTGGGCTTTAGGCACACAGCGGAAGGGTTAACATGATCGTTGAAATATTTTATTTTGTGATTTTTAGATAAAAGCTACTGCAGTCAGGTTTGTTTTGTCTCTGTGTAATCTGTTCCCGTGGAGAAAAAAAAAAAAAAAAGAGTTCTCCGCGGAGGCGGAAGCAGCAGGTTGTAAAATTGTTGTTTTGTGGAGAGTGTGGGAAATGATGAGGCCAGTTTACGAACAGACAAAGCTTTATTAACACTCTCACATCATCCATACACAGAAAAGGGATGAATCAGTCAAGCCAGGTTCTTCTTATAAACTCAACAGATCATCTCACATCTGCATGACATTTCACATCACACTGCATGACATCTAACCCCACAATACATCTCCCTAAAACCCCCAGCTCCTTCTTCCTGCCATCTCCCCATGACATTCCTGCCTGTTATTCTCTTATGTTTAACCACTGCCTCCTGACTGAGACACTGTCTGCTGACTCCTCTACAATGTGGATTGCCACAGTTTGTGATTTTTTTTAGCATAAAAGGATTTATTAGTTAATTGTTATCCTTTTGAGAAGTGTTTAAAATTATAGGTATGAGAAAATAATAGCTTTGAGCAGAAACAGTGGACTGGTGTTGTGTTTTTACGGCAGTGTAAAAAAAAGGGAGCTTCACGCTGTAGTGACAGTCTCACACATGGGTTGCCATGTGTGAGATTTCTCCGCTAAGTGTTGCCAGTTCCGGAGATTAATTGAAGTAATTCTATAATAATAATAAGTTTATTTATAGAGCACTTTTCACAAACAGAGTCACAAAGTGCTTAACATGGTAAAAAACAAAATAAAAACACAGGCACATAAAACAAAAACAAACAAACAAAGTAGACAGTAAAAGCACATAAAAATACAATCAATACATAGTTAATTAACCTCTTGTACTTTGGTGTACCGCGGGCAGACACGTCTCTGCGTCCTAGAGTGCACGAGGGCACCCTAGGACACACACTGTGCGTCCTAGGGTGCACTGAAGAAAAAAAACCCTGCATTTCCGTTCTTCCACTACAGACACAGCCACGAACAGAAAGCCAAAGGAGTGCTTTGATTGGTTTAGATGTGATTGACCTCTCATTCGACTAATAAGAGCCTTGAATTGGGTTTCTGAAACCTTGAAGAACCAATGACTGAAAACCTAGCAAGAAGAACCCGCCTACCAATGGCTGCGAATACAGCGAGCCAATTGAAGCACAGTAGTTAGAAAGCATGCCTCCCTTGCAAAATCTGTTTTGTTTTAGCCGCTGGGTGACACACACGCGTTCGCCAGTCTTTTTTCTTACTACTGTTCTTACTTGTTTTGAAAAATTGTTCGCCAAAACCGCAATCATGGAAGCGCAAAACCGCAATAATGGAATTATGGTTTGACTGGGTCGCGTGACCAGAACCACGAGTCCGTAACAAGCGGACCAGCGTCATGTTCGTCTGACAATGAGAAAGAGAAGTTCGCCAGTGACACTGCTGTTGTGGACAGGTAAGTGTTTTAAGCTAAATTATTCTTTATCCCTGAAAATTGTAATCAAAAATGACTTTTGACCGATCGGTAAATTACAACTGTGCGTAGTAGACCGTGGCGCACGAACCGTGTCCAGTCCGTGCACCGCGGTACACGATTCGTGCGCCGCGTCCGGACCGTGAACGCCCGGATTGCAGATCCGGATTGCAGATATTATTGTAGCGGATTGCAGATATTATTGCAGATATTTTAGTAGAACTGTGCGTAGTAGACCGCGGCGCACCGTGACCGCGGCGCACCGTGACCGCGGCACACCGGGCGATGTCCATCTTCTGTAGCGGGGGGGGGGGGAGTTGTTATCTTCTACATTATAGATATTTTAGTATCATTTTTAGTGCACTGTAGGTTATTTTTTTCTTGTAAAAAAAAGCCACACATTTTTTACGTGGCATGCTTTTTTGTGTGGGGGGGCTTGTTTGTTCATTCATTCATCCATGAATGAATAAACAAACCCCCCCCCACACACACACACACACAGCCCTGAGTGTCACCTTTCATCAGAGCCCAACATCAAGCTTCTATATTGAATCATTCAAAAGTTACAGACGTTTTTCCAAACTGTGCCATTTGGCACAGTTCAAAAACGCCTGGGAACAACCTGTGAAGAAAGCTGTGTAATATATTCATCTTTTGTGGTATTGTTACAAAATTTTGACATCAGCTGGATAACACTTGGTTCTACATTTCTGTTGCATTTTCCAGGCTGGATCTGACAGCTGTGTGTTATTTGCAAGCATTTGTATCCAAAAAAACACCCAGGCGAAATTTATTTTCTTCAAGTTCAGTATGTTTAGATGACTGTTACTCAGTGGCCGGAGCACATAGAGAGATTATGACTATTTTGCCAAAAAATTCAAAGTGTTTTCTTTTAAATGAGACCAACCCCATGAAGATGCTGCAAAGGGTTGAAGAACAGCTTTTGATTTACTTTGGGTACGTTATTGTTTGGCGTTTTTAGGGAAATTGGCCAGAGTGCAAGGGGTTAAAAAGCCAGGCTAAAAAGGTGGGTCTTTAGTTGCTTCTTAAAACACCAATGAAAGGTGCACATCTAAGTTCAAAAGGTTAGGAGTTCCACAGTCTGGGAGCAACAGCAGCAAAGGCTCTATCGCCTTTGGTTCTGAGCCTAGTGCTAGGGACTACCAATAGATTCTGATGAGAAGACCTGAGAGACCTGCTGGGCTGGTGTAGAAAGAGCAGGTCACTAAAATAAAAAGGCACCTCTTCGTGAATGGCTTTGTAAGTAAGAATAAGAACTTTAAAATCAACTCTGTAATTTACAGGAAGCCAATGCAAGGAGGCCAAAACAAGAGTGATATGACAGAATCTACTGGACCTAGTTAGTAATCTTGCAGCAGCGTTCTGGACTAACTGTAGGTGGTGTAAAGAGGATTTGCTAAGACATGTGAAAAGAGCATTACAGTAGTCCAAACGTGAAGAAACAAAGGCATGAATAATGATTTCTAACTGACTGTAGGAAACCAATGACCTAATTTTGGATATATTCCTAAGGTGGAAAAAACAACTCTGGGTCAGAGATTTGACATGCTGATCAAAACTCATCGATTGATCGAAAATGACACCAAGATTTTTTAGATTAGACCGTACATTAGAGCTTAATGAACCAATGCTATTAACCATCTTAGGAATTAGATTATCAGGTGCTACAATAAGGACTTCAGTTTTATCAGCATTAAGTTGCAAAAAGTTACTAGACATCCAGTCCTTAATTACAAACAGACAATCATGAATAATTTTTAAATTGTCAACATGGTCAGGTTTAAAAGAGAAAAGTAGCTGTAAATCGTCAGCGTAGCAGTGATAAGACACCTTTAAATTTGCTGATGATAGAACCAAGTGGCAGCATATATAGGGCAAATAAAAATGGACCCAGAATAGAACCATGAGGCACCCCACAGGTTAAAGGAGCAGAGTCAGATGAATAAGAGCCAACAGCCACAGAAAAACTCCTACCAGAAAGGTAGGAGAAAAACCAATCCAGAGCTTTTCCAGAAATGCCTACCCAATCTCTAAGCCTTTGTAACAAAATACAATGATCAATAGTATCAAATGCTGCAGTAAGATCTAATAACACTAAAACAGAGCATTTGCCAGAGTCTGATGACATTAAAATATCATTCGACACCCTGAGAAGAGCGGTCTCTGTCAAGTGTTTCTGACGAAAATCTGACTGAAATTTGTCGAAAATATTGTGTTCAATCAGAAAGTCAGTTGTCATGCTGTTTTGGGTTTTGGCATGAACCTAAAAGTCTTTATTGTATGACTTTGTGGAGATAACGCGAAAAGAGAGCTTTCTGTGTGGGCCCTGTGTCTGTGTGTGTGTGTGCGTGTGTCTATCTATCTGTGTCTCTGTGTCTGTGTCCTTGGGTGAAAGAAACAGACAGAGAGAGAACTTGGGGGAAAAAAAATATAGAAAAGGTTGTGTAGCTACTGATTTGTGTGTAAAAATGGTAAAAGGGAAAAAAAAATCTATATATGGGTATTTTTGCAAAGTTTTGGGGTTTTACTTTTTCTTTCAGTCTAACTTTGTGCGTTTTCACTCTGTTGCATACGTGATGAACTATTTTCATATTTTTAAAGCCAATATTTTCATTCTCTGTAGTTTTTTTTCCTTTGGAAAATGAAAAACATTGAGCTATTTTTATTCAATTTTTTGACGTATCACTGACTTTTTGTTTTTCTTTGACTGAAGCATAACAGTGCACTTTACAGGGAAAAACGACGCAGGACTGACGTTCTCCTTCCCCCTGCCAAAACAAAACCAGCCTCTGAGACCCAGCCTCATCACTGTCCGTGCTCTCTTCTCATTGACACCAAATAGGCGGCTGAACATCTAAGTTAAGTACAAATGCTTGCATCTTAATCAATGCTACAAGCATGACAATGATGAAATTAACTGAACATTACAATATCGTGCTGTCACTTAATAATGCCCAATTACTGAAGGCTTTATGTATACCCTATATTACATGATTCAAAGCATAGAGGTTCAAAAGAGATTGATAATTAATGTGTTTGTGCATATGATTTGGCAGAGACTACTGATTATCAAACAGAGGTCTTGGTAATTGTATGTCATATTGTTGCTTTTTTTTTTTTTTTGTTACTTATTTGTACCCGTAGGTAGACTTGGTTTGCAGTGTGGTGACAAGCCACCGGCTGCTGGTCGCTGCGTGCGCGAGTGCCCTAAACCTACATGTTTTTGTTTAAATTATACTATACTCACTTTTTAATAAATGACATATGCAATCTTATTTACATTCTGACCCTAGAATGTAGGGTCCATGTAAAAAAGGGGGGAGAACGCAAGAGCAGGATCTGAGACAGTTCATGCTGTGACTTTTTCCCTCCTAAAAGAACACAGCAAGATGAGAATTAATTTTTTTAGTATCAGGAGATGGTAAATTAAAAAAAAAACAAAAAAAAAAAAAAACACACAGACCACAGATTGTGGTCCTGTGCCTTAAATTTCTGAAAACAGAGAATAGGCCTTCATTTCCAGTTACTAATTCTAACTGCTGCGTTGGTTTAAGGCTTCTAACATATGATACTTTCCCAAACTAGTGATTACCAATGTCTATTGGAAAAACATTTACTGATTCACAGAGTATTTAGCAAATACTTGCTGTGAATAGCAAAAACACATTCAAATTGTGGAAGCTTTAGGTGTAATTTAAAGATTTTTCTGCTATTCTTCATTCTTCATTTTTCAACAGGAAAGGGAAAGCATTCACAAAATTTTTTAGCTTTCACCAGGAATTCGATTTGCCAAATTAACAAGGAATCATAACATCACCATTACCTTTCAATTTAATAAATCCTTGGTGACATATGCAATATGTAATAAAATAATTAAAAAAAACAATAATTCACTCATGTTTCCTAACATTACATGTTATAATAAACAACTGGGATAAACATTTAAGCCACACAAAAAATGATGATGATCACTGGAACATTAGTAAAATCAATTTATGAGGTGATAAAATTTGCACTCCTGTTGATATAAATACTGAAGGTGCAGACGGGGAAGCTGTCAGGCTTTCCCCAAATTTTTCTTTGCAGGATGGCATCGACATTTGATCTTTGTGGGAGATGGGAGGAGGCTGGATGGTATGTGTGTGTGACAGGCTCATTGGCTGGAGGGACCACAGGGGGAAGGACCTCTCAGTTGACAAGCATTTTTTGAAGCTAAGTAGAACAAATGACATTGCAAATGACATAAAGCATAACAATTTAAATGACTGACTTTAAAAATGTAGTGTTCATATGACTTCACACTGCAGGATACATCTGATGCTACTCACCACATAATGGTGTCACAATATCACATTTCAGAAATGTGACAGTTAATAAGGAATGTGTTTTCCCGATGCTCAGCCGTGGCCGAGCTGGGCTTCGGGACTTCAGTCCACCCCATAATTTACCAAGGAATGTATAAAATGAGGCATTTCTTGTACAAAATTAAGCCAAATTTTGAATGAATGAATCTTTATTTTGGATAGATTAAAAGTACAGATTAAAAGAAAATGAACAGGTTCATTCAAATTTTAATTAGGCAAAATGTCCACCTTTCCATTGACTGGAGTGGGACACAACCTTTCACAAGGATTCACTTACACAAATTCAACCTGTCTGTGTTCAACTGGACAAACTGATCTTAGTTATCAATGTTAATCATATCAAATCTGCACAGACAGCTATATTGTTTTTCCAAAATGGAATTTGTAAATTGGTTCAAGAGACGTCACAAAAAAAAAACATGATTATTGAAACCTCATTTTGAAGGAGCTGTACTACTCACAAATTTTCATCTAAATTAACTGTGTGTAACACATAAAAGTGGTAACACGCTTTCTTCTAGTAAAAGACACTACCCATCAAGCAAATACCCTGTAACTTTGCTGCATGTGTGTCTCCATGCATCAAAAGGGGGGTACCAAAGAAATTAATTAGCAATCCTCAGAAAAATAGATAATACATAAAAATTATCAATAGATGATCAATAATGAAGAGAAAAATATAAATGAAACTGCTTGGTAATGAAATCACAACATTCAGTAGGAGAAGTTAAAAGTTACATCAGTAAATTTCCAGATATTTAAGGAAATATCTGTAGATTATTGTAAAGGAAATATCATGTTTATTCAATTCAATTCAACTTTATTTATATAGCGCCATTTCACAACAACAGTCATCTCATAGCACTATCAACTGTAGGGGGGTTGTAGAAAGACCCAAAAAACAAAAAAGTTGCAGAAAGACCAAAAAACAAACAAAAAAAAAAAAGACCCAAAAAACAAAAAAGTTGCAGAAAGACCCCAGCAATCAGGCAATTATTTGCCATAGTTTATCGTCCCCCATCAACCTATTCAGAATTTTTATCCGAATTTGCTGATTTCTTAGCTGATTTAGTGCTGAAATCTGATAGAATAATTATAGTAGGGGACTTTAATATACATGTGGATGTAGATAGTGACTGCCTTAATGTGGCTTTTAATTCAATATTGGACTCGATTGGGTTTTCTCAGAAAGTAGGAAATTCTACTCATTACCTCCACCATACATTGGACCTTGTTCTGACATATGGCATAGAAATAGAAAATCTTGTAGTGTCTCCTCATAACCCTGTACTGTCAGACCATTGTCTGTTAACCTTTGATTTTACTATTTCTGACTATTTGGCTCCTAAAGAAAAATATTATCACAGTAGATGCCTCTCAGATGATGCTGTTTCCAAATTTATGCAGATTGTTTCCTCTATGCCATGTGTCAACACAACGGAAATAAGCTATAGACAGCTTGCTCCTTCTGTAATTGATAACATGGTGGATAGTGTTTCAGCTTCTCTGCATCAGGCTCTAGACTTGGTGGCCCCCTTAAAAAAGAAAAAGTCTAATCAGAGATTTTTAACTCCTTGGTTCAACACAGAAACTCGTAGCTTAAAACAGAAGACTCGTCAATTAGAAAGAAAATGGCGTTCTACTAATTTAGATGAAATCTATTTAGCTTGGAGAAATCATCTTTTAATTTATAAAAAATCTCTTAGAAAAGCTAGAACGAGTTATTACTCTGCATTAATAGAAGAGAACAAGAATAATCCCAGGTTTCTTTTCAGTACTGTAGCCAGGTTGACAAAGAGTCAGGATTCTGTCAATCCTAGCATCCCCTTAGAGCTTACTAGTCAGGACTTTATGAACTTTTTCAATAATAAAATTTCATCCATCAGAGAGAAAATCAATCAGATTCTTCCCACAGTTAAATACTGTAACTACTACAACTCCTTCTATTGATGTCTGTCTTGATGAGTTTACTCCAATCGACCTTTGTGAGTTAGACAAAATAGTTTCCTCATCCAAACCTTCAACTTGTCTTTTAGACCCTATTCCTACCAGGTTATTTAAAGAAGTCTTCCCACTTATTGGTAGCTTTATTCTTCATATAATCAATTCTTCATTAACTTTAGGCCATGTACCGCAGGCTTTTAAAACGGCTGTAATTAAACCCTTACTCAAAAAGCCAACGCTAGATCCAGGAGCTTTAGCTAACTATAGACCAATCTCTAATCTCCCTTTCATTTCAAAAATCTTAGAAAGAGTTGTTGCTACGCAATTATTTGACCACCTGCAGGGAAATGGTTTACTTGAAGAGTTTCAATCTGGGTTTAGAATCCATCATAGTACTGAAACAGCCTTAGCGAAGGTCACTAACGACCTCCTCATTGCATCTGATAATGGACTAGTTTCTGTACTTGTCCTTTTAGATCTTAGTGCAGCTTTTGATACTATTGATCATAATATTCTACTTGATAGATTAGAACACTATGTTGGACTTAATGGAACTTCGTTGCAGTGGTTTAGATCTTATTTATCTGATAGGTTCCAGTTTGTTCATGTAAATGATGAGTTTTCTTTCAGCTCAAAGCTTAGTCATGGAGTTCCACAGGGATCTGTGCTAGGCCCTACTCTTTTTAGTTTATATATGCTTCCGTTAGGCAACATTATTAGAAAGCACTGTATACATTTTCATTGTTATGCAGATGACACACAATTATACCTGTCAATGAAGCCAGATGATACTAATCAATTAGCCAAGTTAGAAGCCTGTCTTAAGGAAATCAAAGCTTGGATGACTTGTAATTTCCTGCTATTAAATTCAGATAAGACTGAAGTCATTCTTGTTGGTCCAAAAAACCTTAGAAATTCCTTTCCAAATCAAACTTTCAGTTTGGATGCAGTTACTCTTTCTCTTAATAGCTCTGTGAGGAACCTTGGAGTTATTTTTGATCAGGATTTGTCCTTCAATTCACATATTAAATTTGTTTCTAAGACTGCCTTCTATCATTTGCGTAATATTGCCAAGATTAGGAGCATCTTGTCTCAGAGTGATGCTGAGAAGCTGATCCACGCTTTTGTTAGCTCGAGATTAGATTATTGTAATTCTTTATTATCAGGCTGTCCTAAAACATCTTTAAAAAGTCTTCAGCTGATCCAAAATGCTGCAGCAAGAGTTTTAACAGGTACTAGAAAGAGAGATCATATCTCTCCGGTTCTGGCCTCCCTTCATTGGCTTCCCATAGAGTTTAGAATTAAGTTTAAAATCCTTCTTCTTACTTACAAAGCTCTAAACAATCAGGCTCCTTTTTATTTAAAAGATCTGATACTACCGTATCATCCTAACAGAGCACTACGCTCCCAAAATGCAGGATTACTTGTAATACCTAGAATCTCCAAAAGTACAATGGGAGGCAGAGCCTTCAGTTATCAAGCTCCTCTCCTGTGGAATCAGCTGCCAATCTGGATTCGGGAGTCAGACTCGATCTCTGTTTTTAAGAATAGGGCTAAAACCTACCTTTTTGATATAGCCTACAATTAGGGAGGGATCATGTGTTTCTGAACCCTCCCTTAGTTATGCTGCTAATAGGTTTAGTCAGCCGGGGGACCTCCAGTAATGCAATGGGCCTCACTCCTTTCCTCACTCTCAATGAAATATTTTTTTTGCTGGTCATTAACATTTGTTTGTTCTCTCCCATAGATTGAGTCCCCATCGTGCTGTTTGCTCTCTACATGTCTGTTCTTTTCTTCTTCTCTATCCCCTCACCCCCCAGCCAGTCGCAGCAGATGACTGCCCCTCCCTGAGCCTGGTTCTGCTGGAGGTTTCTTCCTGTTAAAAGGGAGTTTTTCCTCTCCACCGTTGCCAAGTGCTTGCTCACAGGGGATCGCCTGATTGCTGGGGTCTTTCTTTATAAGGAACAAGGTAAACTGATAAGGAAGAAAACCATGCAAATATATGAGAAAAGTTCCAAATGTCTAAGGAAAGTCCAACTTGTGCTGACCTTCGTCACATCTCATGTGATGAAGGTCCTGGAGAGACTGGTCTTAGCCCACCTGAGGCCACAGGTGGAGACGTGGCTGGACCCTCTGCAGTTTGCATATCAGCCCCATTTAGGAGTTGAAGATGCTGTCATCTACCTGCTGCAACGAGCCCATCAGCACCTGGATGGTGGAGGAGATACTGTGAGAATCACTTTTTTTGATTTCTCCAATACCTTTAACACCATCCAGCCACTGCTGCTGGGCGAGAAGCTGCGGGGGATGGGGGTTGACAGTTCTGTGATCTCCTGGATTACCGACTACCTGACAGGCAGACCACAGTTTGTCAGGCTGGGCAGTGTCTTGTCTGGAGTGGTGGCTAGTGATACGGGAGCGCCACAGGGGACTGTGCTCTCTCCTTTTCTTTTTACCTTATACACCACGGACTTTCAGTACAACACTGAGTCATGTCACCTGCAAAAATTCTCTGATGACTCAGCTGTTGTGGGGTGTATAAGAGGAGGAGAGGAGGGGGAGTACAGGGCACTGGTAGACAGATTTGTGGAGTGGACGGAACAGAATCACCTGAGGTTGAATGTCAGCAAGACCAGGGAGATGGTGATTGACTTCAGGAAGAGGAAGGCTCCTTCTCAGCCACTGCAGATTAGGAGGGAGGATGTGGGAGTGGTTGAAGACTACAAATATCTGGGTGTCAGGATCAGCAGCGGGTTGGACTGGAGATCCAACACCGATGCTGCGCACAAGAAGGAGATGAGCAGACTCTATTTCCTGAAAAAACTGAGATCCTTCAACGTGTGCAGCAGGATGCTGGAGCTTTTTTTTACCAGACTGTTGTCGCCAGCACCATCTTCTTTGCTGTGGTCTGTTGGGGTAGCAGTATCAGGGCCAGAGATACCAACAGACTCGACAAGATTATCAAGAGGGCTGGCTCTGTAATTGGTCTCAGACCGGAGACCTTTGAGACAGTGGTGGAGAGGAGAACACTAAATAAACTGCAATCCATCATGAACAATCCTGATCACCCCCTCCACCACACACTAGATAGGCAGTGAAGCACTTTCTCCAGTAGACTACTACAGCTTCGTTGTCGAACGGCCAGGTACAGGAAATCTTTCCTGCCACATGCAATTTCACTGTACAGTAACTCACTATGATGTTGTATTCTGGTCATAGCTATGCTGCCACACTGCACCTTAGAGACTAACTGGTACCTCACATTTTCACTCTGCTCCTGATAGTCCTTCTTTGTGCAATGGGATGATTCATGTATTTATACGGGTCATCATATATTAAGCTATGATGTATATAGGTTTTATAGTCGTGTTAGTTTCTTTTTTACTTTCCATGGGTAATCTCTTTGTCTGTCATGTGTGTTTCTATTGTTTGGCTGTCAACTGTCATGCTGCTGTTACACTGTAATTTCCCAGTTTGGGATCAATAAAGTACATCTATCTATCTATCTATCTATCTATTTATGTTTACTGTGGGACTTAATTTAGAATCTACTACAAAGACAATACAGATTCTTACTCAATTTAGGGAACAATGCCTTAGGGAGCTCAAAGCAAAATAATTTGATCTTCCCTGCATAAACTTAGTTTTTTCAAAACATTTGCATGGATCTCATTGAACTAAATAAGAGTGAAGGTAAAAATGTTTAGAAATTATTTACACACTTATTGAATATACAAAGGCTTTACTCTACACTAATTTAAAGTCCTTGTACGGTGACATTTTTTTATTGAACTAATAAACTGATTGTATGAAAATATTCCATTCTGGCCATTCCCGTGATTTAATGTGTCACCAGCCTCCATAAATGACTTTATTTGGTAATAGCCCATCTTTCACTTCGTGATGCTGCAGTACCGCCATCTGTCGATAGGGGCGGGCAGCAGTGACGTCAGCACAGGAAGAAGTGAGGGTGATATTGCCTGCCTGTGCTGTGAGCCTCATCAGAGAAACATTCCCATCAGATCACTACAAGGCATTTTGCCTACCAAGATTAGATTTGTGAAAAATGATATTTAAATAAAGTTTTGTAAAATCATATATTGAGTTTATTAATGTTCATGTCAATTTTATAATTCTAATATTTCAGCATTCATCAAAGTTGCATGTCATATACATTTGAATCATTTTTCTACCATTTTATGGTATAAAATTCGGGTTCCATTTTTAAAAGCACATTTCTCTTAAAATCTTAGGCTTATATTTGTTTGTCTTAGCAAAATATGTTGCTTCCCTAACAATTGAAAGCTGAACTTTCATTGCTAATTGGAAATTTCTTCTACTTTTACATGTTTGCTTTTGAAAATCTAGATACATGTTGCTCAACAGCATCAGCTTTGATGGGACGCTGAAATTTGGCACTCAGTGTGGCAGGAACTCTGGCTTGTACAGAGTGCCACTGCTCCCATAAGTGGGTTGGATCAACCAAGGTTTTGTTGAACAGAGTATTCATCAGATCATCCACATATTCTGAAAAAAAATATATTCAATAAAAATTAGACATCCATTTGACTACAGTATGAAATACAAATTTGACCCAAATTAACATAATTTGATAAAAGCTATGAAATGTGAAAGTTGAATGAAGATCAACCCTCCACCCACTGTAAATATCATATACAAGCCTAGAAAATGATACTAATATTTCTTATACTCCCTGAAAGTTGGATTAACTTTCTTTGCTTGCAGTGTATATCCGCCTTTTTTGAATTTTGGGTACCTGATGATGAAGATCGGCTCACCATCATGATTCTGTGCCTGCTTGCGGCCTGCATTTTCATTAAAGTGCATTGCAGCTAAACAAAGTCTGTAATTAGAATATTATCACAATGATTTATTTTTGGACATATAAGTGATCTGTCTATCAGCAGAAACTCTATGTAATTGGCACTGTTATTATAATTGCATTTCATATTTTTGGTCACATATTGCATCTCCTCACCTTGTCAACATTCCAAGGAATGAGAAGTGTACACTCTTTGGTGCAAAATGAATAATCAGACTGTGGAAAGCCTCCACATTTGAAGTTTGCTGCCCTGGACTCAGCTTTCGCACATCCCTGAGGACCCGTGTTTTGTTGATCATATCAACAACTTTTTCACAGCCCTTTGTCCCTGAAATAAATAAATTGTAGGTGTGAGATATGTGACCAAAAATGATGAAAATCAATGGGATAATAATTTTTATATATATATAATACATGCACTGTTGTTTCATTGTGTGAAACTTTTTTGTGTTAGGTTGCAGTCTCTCAGGAGCTGGGGGATCGTATGTAGTGCTCGCATCTTTGTATTTGTACTACACAGGTGTGCGCGCAGCTGAAGCCGCTGATGAGCGGCGAGTCGTGACACAAATTGCATCTTATTCTCGAAATCGCTGTCAACGAAATGTCTACTGCACATGTTGGGTGAGTTACCGACATCATTCCAATTTTTTCGCGTTTTCTGAACGAATTTCACCCATGCCGTTCTGATTTTCCCAAGGACGGGAAATTCAAAAACACTCACCGCATGCTCCGCTGGTATAACGTCGCACCCGTAGACAACACAACGCCAAACCATAATTAATTCAATTCCTGAAATCCTAATCTTAATAAATAATCTATTTGTAATCCACAAGTACTCCGAGAAATATCCGTAATCGCCGATTTTAAAACGTAAACAACAAACAATGTCCGCCGAGCGTGTGCGTGTCTCTCCCTGTGATGATGTCACACAGTCAGTGGCCATCTTAGCCGCTGATCGCTTGGCTGAGTCAGACAGCTCTCAAGGACAGCGTACTTCAAGAGCGCATTGTCACCTTATGCGACATTTGTTGACACCAAAACATGTGTGGTTCAAATTAGCTCGTCTCACACAAAAATTTAAGATATGATTTAGCGATATTGAATTTTCGTCCGGACAAGGCCTTTAAATATTGCTATTTATTTATATTGTTTTAACTAAAACAATATCAAGATTTAAAATAGCTGAAATGATTTACTTAGATAATGGAAATGGAATACACTGTTGCACCGCGGTGGAAGACGCATGTCGCGCTGTCCCTCGAGCTGCGCTGGGATTGTCTGATCACGTGATGGTTCACCTCATTCCCACATACAGACAGAGATTGAAGCTCACTAAACCTGTTGTGAGCACTACGAAGATACGGACCAGTGATGCTGAGGAGAAGCTGGAAACGTGCATGGAAATATCTGACTGGGGCATGCTTAAAGGAGCCACGCATGATCTGGATGAGTACACAGACACTGTGAACTCATATATCCACTTTTGTGAAGAGAACATTCTTCCATCACGCACCAGGGTGAGTTACTCTAATGACAAACCCTGGTTCACAGCTAAGCTCAGACAGATCAGGAAGGAGAAGGAAGCAGCGCTGAAAAGTGGAGACAGGGACTGCTACAGGGAGGTTAAATACCGGTTTGGCAGAGAGCTGAAGAGGGCTAAATCTGTGTACTCAGAGAGACTCCAGCGGCAGTTCGCTGCTGGTGGTTCGGCTTCCGTGTGGAGAGGACTGAGGCAGGTCACCAACTGTCGACCTAGGGCTCCTGGGGGTCGGGATGACGGGGCCCTTTGTTGGAGACTGTCCCAACACTGTGCCCGTTTTGACACCTCGTCATCTGTGTCCAACTCCCCCCCTCCCTCCAGCTCCACAGCCTCCACATTCCCTACTTCATTTAAGGCACCCCCCCCCTCCTCCCCCCCTCCCCTTATCATCAGTGAGCAGGATGTGCTCAAACAGTTCTCCAGACTGAACCCGCGCAAGGCCCCCGGCCCAGACGGCGTGTCTCCCTCCACCCTGAGACTCTGTGCGAAACAGCTGGCTCCTGTATTCACAGACATTTTTAACACCTCCCTTAAGTTATGCCACGTGCCATCCTGCCTCAAATCCTCCACCATCATCCCTGTCCCCAAGAAGCCACGGATCACTGGACTTGATGACTACAGACCTGTAGCGCTCACCTCTGTAGTCATGAAGTCCTTTGAGCGCCTGGTCCTGTCCCACCTCAAGTCCATCACCACCCCTCTCCTGGACCCGCTGCAGTTTGCCTACCGAGCCAACAGGTCTGTAGACGATGCAGTCAACCTGGCCCTCCACTCCATCCTGCAGCACCTGGACTCCCCGGGAACCTACGCCAGGATCCTGTTTGTGGACTTCGGCTCCGCGTTCAGCGCCGTCCGCCCCGCTCTGCTCCGGGATGAGCTGTCCCTGCTCAACGTGCCTGACTCCCTCTGCAGGTGGATCATCGACTTCCTGACGGACCGGAGGCAGCATGTGCGGCTGGGAAAGACTGTCTCAGACTATACTAGCATCAGCACCGGATCACCCCAGGGCTGTGTACTTTCCCCCCTACTCTTCTCCCTTTACACCAACTCCTGCACCTCCAGCCACCAGTCTGTCAAGTTGATCAAGTTTGCGGACGACACCACCCTCATCGGGCTCATCTCCAACGGCGACGAGTCCGCCTACAGGAGAGAGGTGGCCCAGCTGGCGTCCTGGTGCAGCAATAACAACCTGCAGCTGAACGCTCTGAAGACAGTGGAGATGATTGTAGACTTCAGGAAAGTCACTACTCCTCTGCCCCCCCTCACCCTCTCAGGCTCTCCCATCACCACTGCTGATTCCTTCCGCTTCCTAGGCACTACCATCACCAGGGACCTCAAATGGGAGCTGACCATCAGCTCACTCATCAAAAAAGCCCAGCAGAGGATGTTCTTCCTGCGGCAGCTGAGGAAGCTCAAGCTACCCACCAAGATGTTAGTGCAGTTCTACACAGCCATCATCGAGTCCATCCTCACCACCTCCATAACCGTGTGGTACGCAGGAGCCACTGCCAGGGACAGACTAAGGCTGCAGCGCGTCGTGCGCACTGCTGAGAAGGTGATCGGCTGCAAGCTCCCATCTCTCCAGGATCTGTACATCTCCAGGACCCGGAGGCGTGCTGGCCGGATCATAGCCGATCTCTCACACCCTGGTCACGTACTGTTTGCCCCCCTCCCCTCTGGTAGAAGACTTCGGTCCATCCAGACTAAAACCTCCCGTCACATGAACAGCTTCTTCCCCTCTGCCATTAGACTGCTGAACACTAAGTGACTCTCGTGCACCATGTACAGCAGCTCAACCAGACTCATGTCAATCATCACTGTTTTCTTCCTGCATTACCGACTGCACTATATAGTTCTCCACAGTATCTGCTGCTGGCTAATATATATTTTAACTGTTGACCAGTATCACTTAATCTTATCCTACACTTTATTACATGTATAGTTTATTTCTCTTATCTTATCATGTTTAATGTTGCAGCATTGTACCGAGACAAATTCCTAGTTTGTGTACTACATGAACAATGGCAATAAACCTGATTCTGATTCTGATTCTGATTCTGATTCTGACTTTGTAAATCAAATCATGTCACATTTAAGCGCAGTTCCTAAATTATTAGTACCAAACATTTACCTAGGAAACCACTTAGCTTACCATTAACAACCTACAAGATTAGTATAATATTCAAATAAGAAAATAAGGAAATTGTGAATGACAAACCCTATTACTGAAGCCATTTAACTTAGGTGATGAGGAAGGGTTTCTGGGTGATTATATGCAAAGAATGACAACTGACAGCAATGTCATCCATACTGCCCTTCCTAGGAGGGACCATGTGACGAAGGAACCGTGGGAGGTGCACCCATCTCTTGAGCAAACCAGGGGATCTGGTCATCAAAGGAAACTGGACCAAAACTCCCTAGCAAGGACAGTACAAAGGTTATCCTGCTGACCTAAACAGCCACGGAAAGTGGAGGACATGGCACTTGGGTGCATCTAACGTTTTACCCCACATGAAACCCTCAGCAAGAGACTGCTTTATATATACGGAAAAAAAAAGGAAAACAAAAAAAATATATAGAATATATTATATATATTATATTATATATACAATATATATATATTATATATTATAATATATATATTGTAGAGGATGACTTTCACAAACGAGACTGAGTTTATTTCTCAGGAAAGGTTTATTGTGAGTCTACATCCTCTAACAAGCGAAGTATCTCAGCAAAGAGGCAGAACAATCATTCTTCACAGCTCTTATACTCTCCAGAGACACAAAACCCCCAACATCAAATATCACATCCCCAACCCACAGTCCTTCAGTAAACATATAGCCTCCGAGGCTCCTTGGCGTCTCCATTGTCTCTCAACTCCTCAGCCTCGGGGGCTCCTGCTGGGACATTCTCTCTGACTTCCCGTCTCTCAAGAAACCACTTCACACCTCCCGAGGTCTCTGCCGGGTCAGGTCCTCTTGGACGTTTAGACGTGAAGCCTCCAGAGTATGCACCGTCATGCCTACTAAATATATGAGAGGGAAAATGCATACCATATATACTCTCCAGAGACACAAAACCCCCAACGTCAAATATCACATCCCCAACCCACAGTCCTTCAGTAAACATATAGCCTCCGAGGCTCCTTGGCATCTCCATTGTCTCTCAACTCCTCAGCCTCGGGGGCTCCTGCTGGGACATTCTCTCTGACTTGGAGGGGTTTGCCCCGCAGGAACGGCTGCTGCGGGCTATTTACGGGAAACAAGTAATTGGAAACTCTTGTGCCTGACTGATCTTTTTATCGAAGATGTAGAAGATTTATACGTCTTCGTAGTAATGGTGATTGGGATCGTTCTGATTGGATCTGGGATTGTCCTGGTGTACCGCAAATTGTTGAAGATGGATACAACCTATCAAAATGCTGGCCAGGCGAGGTGCATCCATCAAATTGAAAAAATGGAGAGGACCCTGATAGCGGCAAATGGAGAACTGTCTCGGAAGGTGGATTACATCATGATTACGCTTAGGTCCATCCACGATGGATTCAACGTCCAGCAATGAAGGATTAAGTACTGAATCTGTAAGAGAATATAAAGTTCTTTTCTCTCTGTGATCAGTACTATTCGACGAAATCTGACTCCCTCACAAAAATCCTCCTGATCATCTGCAGTCTTTGTTTTCAAAACATTGAGCTCATGGCCTTCGGACAGGCAGCTGCATGGCTCCAAGGACAATGCCAGCAGCCAGACTAAACATCTCCTGCCAAAGAGTCCTTGTTGTTCTTAACTGATACAACACCTACTTTCAACATTACACTCATACTGATTCATAAAACTGATGATAAAGATGATTCACTCACTGCTCTCTCTGTGTCTTGTGATCTTTTTTGTCTGCTGACTGTGCATTGAGGGCTTTTTTTTTCTTGTAATCATAATATTGATCATATATGACCACTATTCTGAAATCAATGATTTTTTTGCTCCTTCCTATTGTATTACCCTTTCCCAGGCCCATTCTTTGACCTGTTTACGCAGCCCCGGCCAAACAAACTTCTCTCCCACCATTTTGATTGACGCGCGAACGCCCGGTGTGCCAGCGAATGTATTAAGTCAAAAACGCGGCGACGCCATGCAGCTGGGACCACGGGGCGGGGGCGTCCCGTGGAGATATCGCAGATTAGGGGGGGCATACCTCTTTGATGCACCCTGTGCTCCAGCCTTAGCCCTGTTGGCCCATACTGGAGCGCGCGCACGTCCGCATCGTTAACCTGCTCGGCGGCCATGGCTGCATAATCTAACCCAATGCAGACCGGGGCTGTGAGCGCTTCCGCGCCGCAAGCCTGGCCCGAGTCTACAGCCGCCAAGTCTGCCCCCTGGGGGCCTGGCAGTGCAACTGCGCGCGAGAGACAATCTGCCGCTACATTGTGTTTGCCCGCCACATGTTGAATGTCGGTGGTAAACTCCAAAATCGCAGCCAGCTGTCTCTGTTGTCGGCCCGACCAAGGCTCTGAAATTTTAGCCATTGCAAATGTTAATGGTTTGTGGTCTACAAACGCGGTGAAACGGCACCCTTCCAACCAGAACTGGAAGTGGCGGATGGCCAAGTGCAGGGCTAAAAGCTCCCTATCAAACGCGCTGTATTTCCGCTCGTTATCGCGCAATGTTTTGCTGAAAAACGCAAGTGGTTGCCAGCTCCCTGCTACCAGTTGCTCGACAACCGCCTCCACTGCCACATCGGAAGCGTCCATGGTTAGCGCCATGCGAGCTGCTGGCACCGGGTGTGCCAATAACGCAGCGTTCGTGAGGGCCGATTTGACCTGTGAGAAAGCGCGCTCCCGGTCCGGGGACCACTCGACCTTAGCTGCAGGTTTTTGCTTCTTTAGTGCCGCGTACAATGGGTGCATGAGCCGTGCCGCGTTGGGGAGGAAGCGGTTATAAAAATTGACCATCCCCAAAAATTCTTGCAGTGCCTTAACTGTCTGCGGTTGGGGGAAATCCGTTATTGCGCGCACTTTATCAGGCAGTGGGACCGCGCCTTCTGGAGACACGCGGTGCCCCAAAAAATCGATTTGCGCTATCCCGAATTGGCATTTCGCTGGGTTAATTATCAGCCCGTGTTCTGTCAGCCTCTGAAAAACGGCTGTGAGGTGGCGTTCGTGTTCGACTTCGGATGCACTGGCTACCAAAATATCATCCAAATAAGCGAACACGAAAGGGAGGCCGCGCAGTACTGCATCCATCATGCATTGGAACGTCTGCGCGGCGCCTTTGAGGCTGAAAGGCATGCGCAAAAACTCGAAAAGCCCGAAAGGGGTTATAACTGCCGTTTTGGGTATGTCTTGCGCGCGGACTGGGACTTGGTGATAACCGCGCACCAAATCTATTTTGGAAAAGATGCGCGCCCCCGCCAAATGTGCCGAAAAATCCTGGATGTGCGGAATCGGGTAGCGGTCGTGTGCTGAAGCATTATTTAATCTGCGGAAATCACCGCAAGGGTGCCACGAGCCGTAAGCCTTGGGTACCATGTGCAGGGGTGACGACCAAGAGCTGTTCGAGCGTCTAACAATGCCCAGTTTTTCCAAGTTGGCGAATTCCTCGCGCGCGATGGCCAGTTTAGCTGGGTCCAAGCACCGAGCTTTTGCAAAAACAGGGGGGCCAGAGGTAGTTATGAAATGCTCGACCCCGTGTTTGGCAACTGACGCTGAAAATGTTGGGACCGTGAGTGCTGGAAACTGATTGAGTAGTGCATGAAACTTACCACCCGCTGCTGTGACATTGGGATGTGCAGAAGGCAGGGCCACCCGAGCTGTGCAGGAGATAGAGTGGAAAGACAGTGCATTTACAATACGTCTATTAGCAAGATCAACTAACAAACTGTTTGAGCATAAAAAGTCAGCACCTAGCATGTTGTTGCTAACTGCGGCTACAACGAAGGTCCACTCGAAGGTGCGGCCGTGGAGGGATAGGAGGAGCGTCTTCTCCCCATAGGTTTTGATCGTGGAGCCGTTCGCCGCTAACACCAGGGGACCGCTGGCAGGCGTCAGCATGTCCGCGTAGGCAGGCTTGACAAAACTTAGCTGGGAGCTTGTGTCCACCAGGAATTCTTTCCCTGAATTTGCGTCTGTCACGAAAAGCAGCTTGTTCTTCGTGCCGAGAGTCGCAGCTGCTACCAGCTCTCGGTCTTGGCGTTTCCCTGGCGCTGGTATCGGCACGGTGGGATGCATCTGCGCGCTCTCTCGGCGAAGTGTCGATGGTAGAAACAGAGGGTGTTGTCAGCTCCGCTTCTCCTGGCCTCTGCCGCTGCCGACGTCAGTGGATCCGGTGCTGCAGCCTCTGGTCTCCCCTCGTCTCGCGGGGGTGCGTTCAGCTCTGCTGCTGCCGTCGTGGCTGCGTGCCGTCTATGGGCGTCGACGAGCCGCTGCGCCTCCTGGCCCAGCTCGTGGTAGTCACGGTTGTTGAGTAGCTGTGAGCTGGCCAGGGTGACTCTCACTGCTGGCGGTAGCGTTCTGAGGAAGAGGTGGGCGAAGATAAAGCTGTCGTCATCCTCACCTCTCAGGCTCATCATCTTTGCCATCAGATCTGCCGGCCTGTCTGCTTCCCCTTCTGTCAGCGCCAGGAGCTTCTCTGCTTGCTCTCCCAGCGAGGGAGTGAAGGCTCGAATGAGGGCGGCTTTCAGTGCGCCATACTTGTCGTCTTGGGGCGGGTGGTTGGTCAGGCTCTCCACCCGCTGCACTGTGAGGCTGTCCAGCTTCGCGACGACATGGTAGAACCTCGTTGCATCCGCTGAGATTCCCCGAAGGTGGAACTGCGCCTCCACAGTGGTAAACCAGGAGCGCGGGTTATGTTGCCAGAAATCGGGCAGCTGTAGTGTGGTAGCTGCGTTAACCCGGTTGGCCCCTGAAGAGTCCGGCGCGGAAAGCTCGCCGCCACCGGCCATGGTTTGTCGTAGGTCACCAGTGTAGAGGATGACTTTGAATTGAATTGAATTGAATTTATTTATTTCGGATAGTACATTACAGGTTAAAAGAAACTGTATAATATAACAACAAGGTCAAATTAGACAAAGACTCCTTCTACTATACAATTCCACGTGAGTTATCTGAAATGGGTGATGGCTGAAGCCGCAGCTTATATTGCCCACCCATATTCCATCCAAGAATTCAAAGGAGAAAAAAGAGAAAAATAAGACAAGAGCGATTACAATTTAAAACAAGGCTAAGACAAAATGTGACTGAGAGAAAAAAGAAAACTGAGCTAGTCTAAGTTAAGCGGTTACTATTCAAAAACAAATCTAAGACATAATGTCACAGAGAAAAAAAGAAAAAAAGAAAAACTAAGCTACAACATAACACAGGCTGGAAATGTCAATCCTTATGTGAGTTTACATGTCGTCTTGTAAATATGTTTGGAGTATTTCTTCCTTTAGTTTTTGTTTAAATTGTCCAAGCGTTGTACATGATTTTAATTCAGGTCCAAAATCGTTCCATAATCTGACTCCTTGCACTGAAATACAGTGTTGCTTGGTGGTTGTTCTCACTGTAGGCTTTTGAAATATACATGTTCCTCTGAGGTGATATCGTTTCTCCCTTGTTTGGAACAACTTTTGGATATTTGCGGGCATTGATAGATTCTTCACTTTGAACATTATTATTGCAGTTTTAAAGTCAATCAGATCACAAACGAGACTGAGTTTATTTCTCAGGAAAGGTTTATTGTGAGTCTACATCCTCTAACAAGCAAAGTATCTCAGCAAAGAGGCAGAACAATCATTCTTCACAGCTCTTAAACTCTCCAGAGACACAAAACCCCCAACATCAAATATCACATCCCCAACCCACAGTCCTTCAGTAAACATATAGCCTCTGAGGCTCCTTGGCGTCTCCATTGTCTCTCAACTCCTCAGCCTCGGGGGCTCCTGCTGGGACATTCTCTCTGACTTCCTGTCTCTCAAGAAACCACTTCACACCTCCCGAGGTCTCTGCCGGGTCAGGTCCTCTTGGACGTTTAGACGTGAAGCCTCCAGAGTATGCACCGTCATGCCTACTAAATATATGTGAGGGAAAATGCATACCATACATGCATACCATATATGCGCCCTAAATGCGCGCCATAATATTATATATTTTTATATATAAATATATTACAAAAAAGGAAAACAACAAATGACTGTCTAACTGTTTCTCTATGCAAGTGTCAGCTGATGACTTGGCGTCCAGTAACGACCTCTGCTAATAGAGAAGCAGGCTGTTTGTTTATCATGACAAGGGAAAAAATAATCTGAAGGAAAGGTGTGGTCAGTGTTGTTATCTTATCATCCTCATCATCCTCTAGTAATACTTAATATTGATTATTAAGTTGTTCCATTGCTTTTACATTGTAGAGAATGTTTGCTCCTTAATAACACTAACAGTTAGGCAAAATATCTTTATTGCTAGAATAATGCAGCTACTACAGGCTGTTTGTTTTTTGTTTTTTTTTAAAAAGAAAGGCTATATACAGAAATAACATAGCAAATGTCATTTTGAATCACACCTGACAACACATCACCCCACTGATTAGAAACATGATGACACTCCTTACTCTGTGAATGTAAGGTTAATTTAATCAGGGAACTCCTCTTTTTGAAATGGTGATGTCCCCTTTTCAACAGTTTAACACTCTCTGAGTATGCAACGCCTTACAGTGCGTCTCTCCCCTGTAATGCTACTCTGCTTGACCAACGAAGCAAGCAAGTGTTATACCAAGGATCTACATTGTCAAAGGTCATTGAGTCATTGGGCGTATTCACATCTGGCTGGACACTGGGCAGATCTGTGCACCCCATTTTGGCGACTGACCGTACCCTCATCATGTCGGCAGGGCAGGTGGGCAGGGTGAAGAGAGATGCTTTTCTACCACATGATGCCATTCATGAAGCATGAATACAATTTCAGATGAAAAGTACAGGAGTGAGGTTTTGTTTATTGTTTCTTTGAGTAAGAGTGGAAACAAAATACCTTAGGGATGAAAACACTTAATTGTAGACTACAATTATTTACAAAATTATGACAAAGGATAGAATGGTCCTTGATTGACTAATTACCACCCGTAGGAGTGTAGGCCCTATTATAGGAGATTATTGTATTACTTTTATCCATGAGAATGATGCAAATGGTCATATGTACAGTGGGGAAAAAAAGTATTTAGTCAGCCACCAATTGTGCAAGTTCTCCCACTTAAAAAATGAGAGAGGTCTCCAATTTTCATCATAGGTATACCTCAACTATGAGAGACAAAATGAGAAAAAATGTCCCCCTGCTTAAGCCAGTACATGTCCAGTACATGTCCAGGCCCGTCTGAAGTTTGCTAGAGAGCATTTGGATGATCCAGAAGAGGATTGGGAGAATGTCATATGGTCAGATGAAACCAAAATAGAACTTTTTGGTAAAAACTCAACTTGTCGTGTTTGGAGGAGAAAGAACACCATACCTACTGTGAAGAATGGGGGGGAAAACATTATACTTTGGGGCTGTTTTTCTGCAAAGGGACCAGGACGACTGATCCGTGTAAAGGAAAGAATGAATGGGGCCATGTATTGTGAGATTTTGAGTGAAAACCTTCTTCCATCAGCAAGGGCATTGAAGATGAAAAGTGGCTGGGTCTTTCAGCATGACAATGATCCCAAACACACCACCCAGGCAACGAAGCAGTGGCTTCGTAAGAAGCATTTCAAGGTCCTGGAGTGGCCTAGCCAGTCTCCAGATCTCAACCCCATAGAAAATCTTTGGAGGGAGTTGAAAGTCCGTGTTGCCCAGCAACAGCCCCAAAACATCACTGCTCTAGAGGAGATCTGCATAGAGGAATGGGCCAAAATACCAGCAACAGTGTGTGAAAACCTTGTGAAAACTTACAGAAAACGTTTGACCTCTGTCATTGCCAACAAAGGGTATATAACAAAGTATTGAGATGAACTTTTGTTATTGACCAAATACTTATTTTACCGAGGAATTTACCAATTAATTCATTAAAAATCCTTCAATGTGATTTTCTGGATTTTTTTTTTCTCATTTTGTCTCTCATAGTTGAGGTATACCTATGATGAAAATTGGAGACCTCTCTCATCTTTTAAGTGGGAGAACTTGCACAATTGGTGGCTGTATGGCGCAGATATTGAGTTCATATCTCCCCACAAATGTATGACTGTATGTGTATTGGGGACTCCACGTCTGGTGAGACAAAAGAGGTCTGGACCTGCAGAGATCTACAGGAGATGACGAGTAGGTGTGAGTTTTGGCCTTTGTCTCGGAGAGGACGTCCCAGGAAGATTCACGGACCATCGAGGGATAAGAGACAATAGTGAGACATGAAAGAGTGCATTGTGACTGAGACTATGTGCAATGTAATTATATGTTTGCTTAAGCAACATGTGACCGAGGGTTGTGGCTCCAGCAGAGTATAAGAATGTGGTATTTGATTGCTCAGTCTCTTTTCCTGCCTAGAGATTGATAGAGCATGTGTTCACTCAATAAAGTTGACTCTGAGAAATAAACTCAGCCTCATCCTTGAACGCATTCTCTACACTGCTGACCCTACGACAAAGTATGGACGACCTTCATACACCAGACTCATCAGGAGCCAACCAGGCTAGCGCAGCTACCGCAGTCCAGCTGCCCGATTTCTGGCAGCACAGCCCACTTGCCTGGTTCAACACGGTCGAGGCGCAGTTTCACCTCCGGAGAATTTCAGCAGATGCAACGAAATTCTACCATGTGGTAGCAAAGCTGGACAGCCTCACAGCACAGCGGGTGGAGAGCCTGACTAACCATCCACCAGAAGTCGACAAGTACGGCGCATTGAAAGCCGCGCTCATCCGTGCTTTCACCCCCTCGCTGGGAGAGCGGGCAGAGAAGCTCCTGATGTTGACTGAAGGCGAAGCAGACAGGCCCGCTGACCTGATGGCGAGGATGCTGAGTCTGAGAGGCGAGGACGATGACGGCTTTATCTTCGCCCATCTTTTCCTCAGGACTCCCGTCAGCGGTGAGAGTCACCCTGGCCAGCTCGCAGCTGCTGACCAACCGAGATTACCACGAGCTGGGCCAGGAGGCACAGCGACTTGTTGACGCCCATAGACGGCACACGGCCACGACGGCGGCAGCGGAGCTGAGCGCAACGCCCGGAGACGGCAGGGGGCCAGAGGCTGCAACACCAGATGCGCTGACGTCGGCAGCGGCGGAGACCAGGAGACGCGGGGCGCGCGACGCCCTCTGCTTTTATCATCGACGCTTCGCCGAGAGGGCACACAAATGCATTCCCCTGTGCCAGTTCAAGCGCTCGGGAAACGCCAGGCCCGAGAGTCGGTAGCAGCTGCTGCTCTCGGCGCGAAGAATAAGCTGCTCTACCTCACGGACGGGAAATCAGGGAAGCAGTTCCTGGTGGACACGGGCTCCCAGCTGAGTTTCATCACACCTCTCCACGCTGATCGGCTGGCACCTTCCAGCGGACCCCTGGTGTTGGCGGCGAACGGTTCAATGATCAAGACCTTCGGGGAGAAGACCCTCCCCCTGTCTTTTCACGGTTGGACATTTGAGTGGACCTTCGTCGTGGCAGCAGTCAGTCATAACATGTTAGGTGCTGATTTTTTGTGCTCGAATGGTTTATTGGTTGATCTTGCTAATAGACGTCTGGTTAATGCACTGTCTTTTCACAGCATTTCCTGCACAGCCCGGGTGGTCCCGCCCACTGCACAGCCCAACCTCACAGCTGCGGGTGGTAAGTTTCAAACACTACTCACTCAGTTTCCAGCACTCACAGTCCCAATGTTTTCGGCGTCAGTGGCTAAACATGGGATGGAGCACTTTATAACTACTACCGGCCCCCCCGTTTTTGCAAAAGCTCGGTGCTTGGACCCAACTAAACTTGCCATAGCGCGCGAGGAATTCGCCAACCTGGAAAAACTGGGCATCATTAGACGCTCTAACAGCCCCTGGGCATCACCACTACATATGGTCCCCAAGGCTGATGGCTCGTGGCGGCCTTGCGGTGATTTCCGCAGGTTGAATAACGCTTCAGCTCACGACCGCTACCCGATTCCGCACATCCAGGATTTTTCGGTACATTTAACGGGAGCGTGTATTTTTTCTAAAATAGATTTGGTGCGCGGGTACCATCAAGTCCCAGTCCGCGCTCAGGACATACCCAAAACAGCGGTAATAACTCCTTTTGGGCTTTTCGAGTTTTTGCGTATGCCGTTTGGACTCAAGGGGGCTGCGCAGACGTTCCAGCGCATGATGGATGCAGTTTTACGCGACCTCCCTTTCGTGTTCGTCTACTTGGATGATATTTTGGTAGCCAGCACGTCCGAAGACGAACATGAAAGCCACCTCACAGCGTTTTTTCGGAGGCTGGCAGAGCACGGGTTAATAATTAATCCAGCGAAGTGCCAGTTTGGGGTTGCGCAAATCGATTTTTTGGGGCACCGCGTTTCACCAGAAGGAGCGGTCCCTCTGCCCGATAAAGTACGCGCAATAACGGATTTTCCCAAACCTCAGACAGTCAAAGCATTGCAGGAATTTTTGGGAATGGTTCATTTTTATAACCGTTTCCTCCCAGGCGCAGCGCAGCTCATGCAACCATTGTACGTGGCACTTAAAAAGCAAAAACCTACGAATAAGATCGAGTGGTCCCCGGAGCGGGAGCGTGCATTCTCCCAGGTCAAATCAGCCCTGGCGAACGCCGTTTTGTTGGCACACCCGGTGCCAACGGCACGTATGGCGCTCACCACGGACGCTTCTGATTTAGCTGTGGGGGCGGTTGTTGAACAGTTCGTGGCGGGGAGCTGGCAACCCCTCTCGTTTTTCAGCAAAACCTTGTGCGATAACGAGCGGAAGTACAGCGCATTCGACAGGGAGCTTTTGGCCCTGCATTTGGCCACGCGCCATTTCCAGTTCTGGCTCGAGGGGCGCCGTTTTACCGCGTTCGTGGACCATAAGCCGTTAACGTTTGCGATGGCCAAGATTTCAGAGCCTTGGTCAGGCCGGCAACAAAGACAGCTGGCCGCGATATTGGAGTTCACCACCGATATTCAGCATGTCGTGGGCAAACATAATGTGGTGGCAGACTGTCTTTCGCGTGCAGTAGCAGCGCCAAGCCCTGTGGGGGCAGGCTCGGCAGCCGTGGCCGCGGGCCAAGTCTGTGGCGCAGAAGCACTCGCAGCCTCGGTCCACGTGGGTTTAGATCACGCGGCCATGGCCGCGGAGCAGGCTGACGACGCAGATGTGCGCGCGCTCCAGTCTGGACCAACAGGGTTAAGGCTGGAGCACAGGGTGCTGCAGATAGGTATGCCCCCTCTAATCTGCGATGTCTCCACCGGGCGGCCTCGCCCCGTAGTTCCGGCTGCATGGCGCCGCCGCATTTTCGACTCAATCTATTGTCTGGCGCACCCAGGGGTGCGCGCATCGATTAAAATGGTGGGAGAGAAATTTGTTTGGCCGGGGTTGCGTAAACAGGTCAAAGAATGGGCAGCGGTCTGCGTAGCGTGTCAACGAGCCAAAATACACAAACACACTAGGGCCCCTTTGGAACCTTTTCTCATCCCGGCTAAACGTTTCGATCATGTGCATGTCGACTTGGTGGGCCCCCTTCCGTTGTCGCAGGGGTGCACACACCTTTTGACGATGGTAGATCGCACCACGCGTTGGCCTGAAGTGGTCCCTCTAGCGTCAACTACTGCAGCGGACGTTGCACGCGCGTTTTTAACGGCTTGGGTCGCGCGTTTTGGAGTCCCGTCGGACATAACGTCCGACAGAGGTCCCCAATTCGTTTCCGAACTCTGGTCATCCATGGCCCACAGCCTGGGGGTGAAGATCCACCGCACTACCGCGTAAAACCCCCAGGCTAACGGTTTGTGCGAACGCTTTCATAGGTCATTGAAAGCAGCCCTCAGAGCGTCTCTCACGGATACAAATTGGGTGGATAAACTTCCATGGGTTTTATTGGGGTTGCGTTCTGCACCTAAGGAGGATTTGCAAGCCTCCCCGGCTGAATTAGTTTTTGCTCAACTCCTCCGTTTGCCGGGGGATTTCCTCCCTGACAACCCCGCACCAAATTGCCCCCCCCCCCCGCTCAGCTGTTGCAGAGCGGCACAGGATCAAATGCTGGGGAGATATGAACTCAATATCTGCGCCACAGCTGACTAAATAATTTTTTGCCCCACTGTACCTCAGATACTCATAGAAGTTAGTGTTTCTCTTAATGGAGAAATCTCATCATAAACTTGGTAATGATTTTTATAACTTCAGATTTTTCTTGTGTGAGTCCTTAATATGATAATGAGGTTGGTGAGAGGGGCAATGCTGCCCTGAGGATGTTTTTGAAGGTTGCAATATAATTTAAAGCTGTTTTTAAGGCTGGTTCATATTATTTTCTGTGTTCTTATTTGACACTGTCTGAGATTAATTTTGGTCACATCACACATATTCACTTTTGATATACAGTATTCTATACACGTATTTAACTTGCAAAGACATATAACAGCATGTGAATTCTTACACATATCCTTATATTAATTCATTCACTTTATTATTTTTCTTTTAATCCTGATGCTTTATTAAGTATCAAGGGAGGAATATGATAGAAAAATTCCATATTATCTATACTATTAAGATAAGATAAGATAAGATAAGCCTTTATTAGTCCCACAACGGGGAAATTCCAGGATTGCAACAGCACAGGG
The DNA here is from genome assembly GCA_020510985.1 of Pholidichthys leucotaenia. NCBI lineage: Eukaryota > Metazoa > Chordata > Actinopteri > Cichliformes > Pholidichthyidae > Pholidichthys > Pholidichthys leucotaenia. The sequence goes on along the minus strand of CM035840.1, from coordinate 177,564,112 downwards.
ATAGCAACACTCAGAGCAACAATCAGAAGGCAAGAAAAAAAAAACAAGCAAGCAAGAGCAGCTAATAAACATATGTACGTATTACTATAAAATATATATATATACACACACACACAGACACACAGTGCAGAGCATTGTAGCTGGATGGAATAAATATATGAATATATGAACACACAGTGCAGAGCATTGTAGCTAGATGGAATAAATATGTAAATATATAAACACCCACAGTACGGAGCATTGCAGCTAGGTGGAATAAATATGCAAGTATATAAACACACACAGTGCGGAGCAATGTAGCTAGATGGAATAACATGTAGATATATAAATATATAAACACCCACAGTACGGAGCATTGCAGCTAGACGGAACAAATATGCAAATATATAAACACACACAGTGCAGAGCATTGCTGCTAGATGGAATGAAACAGCATAACCGTCTACCCAGCTATCCTGCATGGTATGATTATGTGCCCATACACACTCTCACCCTCCATAGCGACCGGCATGCTCCTAGTTGTATGCCGGAGAGGACCACTGTGTAAGTCTATTGCATCTTCTGCATTCAAAAAACTATTAGTTTGTTACGTCTTTTTTGCTATCTCTGCGAGCAGCCCTGCTTAGGTTGTACAGTCTGACAGCCGTTGGTAGGAAGGACCTACGAAACCTCTCGGTTGTGCACCTGGGATGATGTAGTCTGCTGCTAAATGAGCTCCTCAGTGCATTCAGTATGTCCTGCATAGGGTGGAACTCGGACTCCAGCAGAGATGACAGTTTAGCCACCGTCCTTCTCTCTCCTATCTCCTCCATCGGATCAAGGCGCTGCCCCAGGACAGAGCTAGCTTTCTTAATCAGTTTGTTCAGTCTCTTCCTATCGGCTGCAGTAATGCCACTGCCCCAGCAGACCACTCCAAAAGTGATGGCTGATGCCACCACCGTGTCATAGAATGACTTCAGCAGCGCCCCTTGTACACCAAAAGACCTGAGTCTCCTCAGCAGGAACAGCCTGCGCTGTCCCTTCTTGTAGAGTGCATCAGTATTGTGTGACCAGTCTAGTTTATTGTTCAGATGAATACCCAGGTACTTATAGGATGTCACCATCTCGATGTCTGTTCCCTGTATATTTACTGGTACTGTGAGGGGCTGCCCATGCCTGCGGCAGTCCACCACCAGCTCCTTAGTTTTCCTCGCGTTGATCTGGAGGCAGTTCCGATGGCACCAGTCCACGAAGTCCTGGATAAGCCCTCTGTACTCAGCTTCATCTCCATTGGAGATGAGGCCAACGATCGCAGAGTCATCAGAGAACTTCTGTAGATGGCAGTGTGTTGTGTTGTGTGAGAAGTCCGCAGTATAAAGAGTGAACAGGAAGGGAGCCAGCACCGTTCCCTGGGGGGCCCCCGTGCTACTGATGATCGTGTCGGACACACAGTCCCGGGTTCTCACAAACTGAGGCCGGTTCGTGAGGTAGTCCAGGATCCATGATGACAGGTGCTGGTCCACCCCTGCGCGCAGCAGCTTGTCCTTCAGGATCATCGGTTGGATGGTGTTGAAAGCACTGGAGAAGTCAAAGAACATGATCCTCACCATATTCCCGGGCTTCTCCAGGTGGGACAGAGAACGGTGAAGGAGGAAGATCACCGCATCCTCCACCCCAATGCCATGCTGGTAGGCGAACTGGAGTGGATCCATCGCTGGTTCCACCAGGGGGCGGAGGTGAGCAAGGAGCAGTCTCTCCAGGGTCTTCATCAAGTGGGACGTCAAGGCCACCGGTCTGTAGCTGTTCAGGTCTTTGGGGTGGGAAGTTTTTGGTACAGGTACCACACAAGATGTTTTCCACAGCTGTGGTACCCTCCCCAGTTTCAGGCTCATGTTGAAGATATACGTCACAATCCCACACAGCTGGTCTGCACAGGACTTGAGGAGCTTTGCGCTGATGCCGTCCGGTCCCGGCGCCTTCCTCGCCTTGATCTTCCTCAGCTCCGTCCTCACCTGGGTCCTGGTCAGGGTCAGGATGGGGGGCTGTGTGTTGGGAGTGGGGGGGTGTTGGTAGAGTGGGGAGTGGGCAGCAGGACTTGATTTCTTTCGAGGCAGCCGTGGTTGTTGTGCAGTCAGGGGGGAGGGCGGTTGGTCAAATCTATTGAAAAACAGATTCAGGTTGTTCGCCCACTCCCTGCCCCCTGTGGCCTGGGGGGAGGTATTCTGGAGCCCCGAGATGGTTTTGAGGTTTCTCCAGACCCCGCTGATGTCGCTCTGTTGCAGCTTGTCCTCCATCTTCTTCCTGAAGCTGTCCTTGCCTTCTCTGATCTTTCTCCTCAGCTCCCTCTGTACGGACTTCAGCATCTCCCTGTTCCCTGACCTGAAGATCCTCTTCTTCTCTCTCAGAAGTGTTTTAATCTCAGGGTTGATCCAGGGTTTGTTGTTTGAGTGACGCCGTATGGTCTTGGTGGGAACGGATTTGTCCACACAGAAGCTGAGGTAGCCCGTGAAGGTGTGAATGAGGCCATCGATGTCCTCACCATGTGGATCGCAGAGCTGCTTCCAGGCGGTGGCTTCAAAACAGCCCTTTAGGGTGTCCATTGTCTCCTCAGACCATAACTCCACAGTGTGCATGGCCGGAGGTTGTCTGTGCACTAGGGGTTTGTACACCGGCCGGAGATGAACCAAGTTGTGATCCGATCTCCCGAGTGGGGGTAGTTGTGATGAGGTGTACGCCTCCTTAGTGTTTGCGTAGAATAAATCCAGTGTTTTATTGTCTCTAGTGTGGCATGTGACATACTGGGTGAACGTGGGTAGAATGGGAGACAGTGAAACATGGTTGAAATCGCCTGAGATGAGGAGAAGAGCATCTGGGTGTTCTGTCTGCAGCCTGCTGGTTACTGAATGGATGACGTCACGTGCTGTCCCAGCGTTCGCCGTCGGATTTGCATAAACAACAATGCAGATCACGTGTGAGTGTTCTCTCGGGAGATATGTAGGCCTCATGCTAACAGCTAGCAACTCAATGTCTTTGCTGCAGTGTCGTTGTTTAACAGTGATATGTCCCGGTCTGCACCAGTTGTTGTTAACATACATGATCACTCCACCGCCCCTAGCCTTGCCACTGTCTGGTGTTCGGTCAGCTCGTATCATGTGAAAACCCTCCAGCTCAATGTTAGCATCTGCTGCTAGTTCAGTTAGCCACGTCTCAGTAAACAAAAGGAGAGAGCACTCCCGGTATGTGCTATCATAACGGGAGATAGCCGCTAGCTCATCTAACTTTCCCAGTATCGACCGTACATTTCCCATGACAACAGATGGAAGGGAGGGTCTGTACCTTATATTTTTTGTCCTCCGCCTTACTCCAGCCCGGCAGCCGCGGCGTTTTCGCCTCAGTTCTCTCGGTATGTCGAGTATTTCCAATGGGACCGGGTGGCGGTTGAATGCTAGCAGCTGTTCTCTGCTGTATCGTATCCTGCTATAGACAGTGGCTCCGTCCACCGGCTCAGGAGACATTTAGGACGATCTGTGTGTCCGTGATATAAGTGGGGTGAAAAAAAAAGACGGATCAAAAGAGAGAGGAAGGGAAAAAGACTCGGAATCGAGCCGCTGTTGCAAAAGGCAGCCGACTCGTGTGGCGCCGAGAGAAAAAAAAAAAAAAAAAAAAAAAAAAAAAAAAAAAAAAAGATGATTAGCTGTGGCTATACCACTACTGTACTAGCCTGTTTTGTTTTTTTTTTAAATAACCAAGGCACTTCAACACTGTTACAATAATTTTAGGCGTATCCCCCTATAAAATCATTGATTTTTAATTGTCCTTTATGGAAAAGGTCATCTTGAAGGACGGGGCTGTTCTCGGTCCACACAAGTTGGGTTAGGTTGTTCTGCTCCACCTATCTTTAATTTTAAAGGGTGTAGAAACAGAAAAACCGGACATTTTATTCTTCCCCAATAACAAACTCAGTAGCTTATCTCTGCACAGGCCCCTTTCCCACACTTTCACTCAAACCCCCCAAGATTACTAAATCCAACTCTAATCGTTTTCAATACTTTAAGACTGGGGAATGTTCGCCTGATTCGGTCAGCGGTGGCTGTTAGGGGACTGTTGTCTTATTGATATTAATAATGTATTATTATATTTGAGAAGTATCATACCTTTCATATGCCATGTTTAATGTTTATATGTGCATTCCATATACAGTAGGATAAGTTTTTATATTCTTGGCCTGTTTCTGTGAGCAATTTCAGCGAGTTCAGACTAAGGATCAGTACATGCGTAAGGAATGATCTAAGCCATTTATTATAATCTTTTTGACATGTCCTGTTTCGGGTCACAGGAATGCACAGGAACTCCCCATCTTATAGATTAGTGTTTCATGGACATTCTGTTAATTTTATGGATCTCATGTCTTCATGACCCATGTCTCCAGAGTGTCTGACGTCCACCTGGATAAGCTCAGTTATCAGGACTGTCCTGTTCTGTCCCTTCCCTTATCCTCATCCTCCCTCTCCTTTCTCCTACCTATATATATCAGACTTAGAAGAATGGATCCTTTAGAGATTTTAGGTGTGTCTGAATGTCATGCCTTGTAACCTCTCCCCCAAGGTGGCCAATGGAGTGATTTTGTTATAAATGTACATAAATTCAACTTTCCGCCTGATTATTTAACTTTGAATAATTTAAGCTCAAAATTATTGTAACAGTGTTGAAGTGCCTTGGTTATTTAAAAAAAAACAAAACAGGCTAGTACAGTAGTGGTATAGCCACAGCTAATCATCTTCTTCTTTCGGCTGCTCGCTTTAGTTGTCACCACAGCGGATTATATGCCTCCATATTAGCCTATCCCTTGCATCTTCCTCTGTAACACCAACCCTCTCCTGTCATGGTCTGGGCAGGGTCTTAGGATCATGCCCATGCGTTGTGTTTATTATTTTGATTATTTGCCAATGTTTTTCTTTCAGTGTCTCCCCTGGTTCCTCTGTGATTGCTATTGTCTTTCTCGGTCCTCAGCCCGTCATGTGGTCCCCGTTACCAGTTGTTGTTCTGTGTCCCCACTTGGTTGTCCATGTAGGTCTTGTGTGTGTGTGTGTTCCATGCACTTGTTTGCCTATTATCCTCAGTCCCTCGTACCTTCTATAGTCATAGCCACTTCTCCTCACATGTTGCTGTTTTGCCACTGATTGTTCTCCCCAGCTGTCTCATGTTCCCCTGATTATCGGTTTCCCTATATACTGTATATCTTTCTCTGTGTTCATTCTGTGTGGCGTCATACCGTGGATTTCCCTCTGACTTCTGTGATTTTGCCTGTATGAACCCAGTGTTTGTTAGTTTTTTCAGCCGTTCACGGCTCCCTTTGTGTTCAGCCCCCATGCTGGTTTGATTTTATGTTTTTGTGACAATAAACCTGAGTTAAACCATAGTCCTGCCTGCTCCACAGTATGTCATTCCCTGACGGTCAGAGATTGCCCTTGACATCTCCGTGTCCTCCTTCACTACATTCATGAATCTTCTCTGTGGTCTTCCTCTTTTCCTCCTGCCTGGCAGCTCCATCTTCAACATCCATTGTCCAATATATCCACTATCCCTCCTCTGCACATGTCCAAACCATCTCAGCCTTGCCTCTCTTGCTTTGTCTCCAAACTGCTCAACCTGAGCTGTCCCTCTGACATACTCATTTATAATCCTGTCCCTCCTAGTCACTCCCAGTGAAAATCTTAGTATCTTCAACTCTGCCAGCTCCATCTCCTGTCTTTTTGTCAGCACCACAACTCCAAACCATACATCATAGAAGGTCTTACTACTGTCTTGTAAATTTTCCCTTTCACTCTTGGTGCTACCCTTCTGTCACAAATCACCCCTGACACTTGTCTCCACCCACTCCACTCTGCCTGCACTCTCTTCTTCACCTCTGTTCTACATTTTCCATTGCTTTGGTTGGTTGACCCCAGGCATTTAAACCCATCTACCTTCAGTACCTCTACTCTTTGCATCTTCACCATTACACCTGCCTCCTTCTCATTCACATTCATGTATTCTGTCTTGCTTCTACTGACTTTCATGCCTCCACCTCTCCAGGTTCTCTTCTATCTGCCCCCTACTCTCACTACAGATCACAATGTCATCTGCAAACATCATGGTTTATGGAGACTCCTGCCTGACCTTGTCTGTCAGCCTGTCCATCACCAAGACAAACAAGAAGGGGCTCAGAGCCGATCCCTGGTGTAACCCCACCACCACCTTGAACCCATCTGTTACTCCTACAGCACACCTCACTACCGTCTCGCTGTCCTCATACAAGTCCTGCACCATTCTCACATACTTCTCTGTCACTCCTGACTTTCTCATACAGTACCACACTTCCTCTCTTGGCACCCTATCATATGCGTTCTCTAGATCCACAAAGACAAAGTACAACTCCTTCTGACCTCGATACTTATCCATCAACACTCTTAAAGCAAACATTGCATCTGTAGTACTCTTTGTTGGTATTGTAACGTCGGGGCCATTTTAAGGGGGCAGGGATTTCCCAGCATGCTTTGCCAGATTGAAACGTTACTGTGTGTGTTAAATGTGTTATTTCTGAGTCATACTGCTGTGTCATTATAACTGCATTATAATGACCCAGCAGTGTTTAGCAGGATTAGGGCAAGATGTACCATGTGTGTGTAACCATGATTCAAACAGGGGTCTGGGGGAATGACCTCCGCTCCTGTCTGTGCTGAGAAGCAGGTTGGGGGTCGGGGTGTGTGAAAATAAATCCGGTTGATCACAGCCATCTGCTCCATTTTCTTTGTGTGAACCCTGCAAACGTCACACTGGTGTCAGGAGTGGGATATGGAGCAAGATGAGGATCCAGGCGGAGGTACAGCGGCCGGAGCGATTCATCGCTCGGCCGGGAACGGAGTGTAGAGCTGAGACGCCGGCCCCTGAAGAGCTTCGCCGCGATGGACGGAGCAGAGCAAACCAGCCCCGTTTCCCACCCTTTTCAGGGCAGGACGGGCTGGCGATTCCAGAGCGATTAGGAGCGGCAGTCAACCGGGAGATGACCGTCCCATCCATCCAGCAGCGGGCCAAGATTCCCCGCTACAACGGCGAGAACCTGTTGGATGACCGCCTGGCCCAGGTCAAGTTGGCTGCCGTGCTGATCATCAGTGGAAACCACCGTGCTGAGAGCAAGTGGAGGAGGAGCTATGGCAGATCACAGCAGCGCGTGCACGAAGGAAACAGCCGTGGCGAAGCGAGGAAGGACGGCTTCCGCTGCACAGAGCCAGGGTACATGGCATGGTACTGCCCCGCACACAGCGCACGGCAAACTGGCCCCTCGCGACGTTAAATTAGAGCGAGGTGGCATGGACGGGGAAAAAGCCACCTCCTGCAGATGCTTCCCCCGGCAGGTGACGTCACAGAGGCCTTTGGAGCGCAGCAGCAGTGGAGCGAGCAGGACAGATCCGGTCTTTTCTCGGGATCGGCAGGGGCTGGGCACCTGGACGCGGGCCAGCGGCCGACTGGGAGGTCCTGGCAGCGGTGGGAGTCATGGGACTCCCGCTGCCAGAGGAGGAACTGTGCGTGTCCTACCGCTACCCGATGCTTTTCCTTTCGGTGACGTCACGGAGGCCCTCGGCGCAGGAGCGACGCAGCGGAGCGAGCAGGACGAAGATGCGGCCACTTTCCAGGCGCGGCAAGGGCTGGACGCATGGACGCGGGCCAGCGGCCGCCTGGAAGATCTGGCAGCAGTGGGAGTCGGCCGGAGCGGGCCTGGGACTCCCGCTGCCAGGGAAGGGACTGTGCGTGGTCCTACAGAGGCTGTAAGATGTGTCCATCCGCCCGCTGGTGGCCAAACCGGAACCCTACCCCAACCAGATACTCTGACCGAGACTCAGATGGCCCGTGCATGCCGCCCTGGCACCGGGCTGACTCGTGTTGGATTTCTGAAAGTGGACTTTGAATTTTCTGGGGACAGAAACCAGTCCGGGGGGGGGCAGTGTAACGTCGGGGCCATTTTAAGGGGGCAGGGATTTCCCAGCATGCTTTGCCAGACTGAAACGTTACTGTGTGTGTTAAATGTGTTATTTCTGAGTTATACTGCTGTGTCATTATAACTGCATTATAATGACCCAGCAGTGTTTAGCAGGATTAGGGCAAGATGTACCATGTGTGTGTAACCATGATTCAAACAGGGGTCTGGGGGAATGACCTCCGCTCCTGTCTGTGCTGAGAAGCAGGTTGGGGGTCGGGGTGTGTGAAAATAAATCCGGTTGATCACAGCCATCTGCTCCATTTTCTTTGTGTGAACCCTGCAAACGTCACAGTATGAAACCATACTGCTGCTCACTGATTATCACTTCTCCTATTAACCTGGCTTTAACAAGTGTTTCCCATATCTTCATAGTGTGGCAGATCAACTTTATGCCTCTTTTGTTATTGCAGCTCTGAGCGTCACCTTTGTTCTTGAAAACTGGTACCAAAACACTTCTTCTCTACTCCTCACACATCCTCTCTCTCTCCGAGATTGAGTTAAACAATCTGGTACAGCCACAGCTTATATTCTGTCAAATTCTGAACAATGAAGAATAACATACTTTAGAATAAATCAAGTATTAATACATTGTTCTCTAATTTTGATCCATCCATCTTCTTCTGCTTAATCCTTTTTTTTTGGGGGGGGGGGCTGGAGCCTATCCCAGCATCTTTGGGCGAGAGGCAGGGTACATCCTGGACAGATCGCCAGTCCATTGCAGGCCAACCTAAGGACAATTTAGAATCCCCAGTTTGATGCCAGTTAACCTAACTTGCATGTTTTTGGCATGTGGGAGGAAACCATAGAAATCCCAGAGTAAACCCACACAGAAACAGGGAGAACATGCAAACTCTGCACAGATCACTGTTGGTCGGGGGTCTAATTTTGATCTCCATTGTGAATGCAGTATATATGTATGTGTGTATGTATAATGCATCCGGAAAGTATTCACAGCGCTTCACTTTTTCCACATTTTGTTATGTTACAGCCTTATACCAAAATATATTAAACTCATTTTTTTCCTCAAAATTCTACGCACAGTACCCCATAATGACAATGTGACTTTTTTTTTTTTTGAGCTTTGTGCAAATTTATTAAAACTAAAAAACTAAGAAATCACATGTACATAAGTATTCACAGCCTTTGCTCAATACTTTGTTGATGCACCTTTGGCAGCAATTACAGCCTCAAGTATTTTTGAATATGATGCCACAAGCTTGTTACACAAATCTTTGGGCAGTTTGGCCCATTCCTCTTTGCAGTACCTCTCAAGCTCCATCAGGTTGGATGGGAAGCGTCGGTGCACAGCCATTTTCAGATCTCTCCAAAGATGTTCAATTGGATTCAAGTCTTGGCTCTGGCTGGGACACTCAAGGACATTCACAGAGTTGTCCTGAAGCCGCTCCTTTGATATCTTGGCTGTGTTCTTAGGGTTGTTGTCCTGCTGAAAGATGAACCGTCGCCCCAGTCTGAGGTCAAGAGCACTCTGGAGCAGGTTTTCATCCAGGATGTCTCTGTACATTGCTGCATTCATCTTTCCCTCTATCCTGACTAGTCTCCCAGTTCCTGCCGCTGAAAAACATCCCCACAGCATGATGCTGCCACCACTATTGGCATGGTTATGAATGGTGCCTGATTTCCTCCAAACATGACGCCTGACATTCATGCCAAAGAGTTCAATCTTTGGCTCATCAAACCAGAGAATTTTGTTTCTCATGGTCTGAGAGATATTCAGGTGCCTTTTAGCAAGCTCCAGGTGGGCTGCCATGTGCCTTTTACTAAGGAGTGGCTTCCATCTGGCCACTCTACCATACAGGCTTGATTGGTGGATTACTGCAGAGATGGTTGTTCTTCTGGAAGGTTCTCCTCTCTTCACAGAGCAACACTGGAGTTCTGACAGAGTGACCATCGGGTTCTTTGTCACCTCCCTGACTGAGGCCCTTCTCCCCCGATCGCTCAGTTTAGATGGCTGGCCAGCTCTTGGAAGAGTCCCGGTAGTTCCGAACTTCTTCCATTTATAGATGATGGAGGTCACTGTGCTCATTGGAACCTTCAAAGCAGCAAAAATTCTTTTGTACCCTTCCCCAGATTTGTGCCTCGAGACAATCCTGTCTTGGAGGTCTACAGGCAGTTCCTTTGACTTCATGCTTGGTTTGGGCTCTGACATGCACTGTCAACTGTGGGACCTTATATAGACAGGTGTGTGCCTTTCCAAATCATGTCCAATCAACTGAATTTACCACAGGTGGACTCCAATTAAGCTGTAGAAACATCTCAAGGATGATCAGTGGAAACAGGATGCACCTGAGCTCAATTTTGAGCTTCATGGCAAAGGCTGTGAATACTTGTGTACATGTGATTTCTTAGTTTTTTATTTTTAATAAATCTGCAAAAATCTCAAAACTTTTTTCATATCGTCATTATGGGGTATTGTGTGTAGAATTTTGAGGAAAAAAATGAATTTAATCCCTTTTGAAGTAGGGCTGTAACATAACAAAATGTGGAAAAAGTGAAGTGCTGTGAATACTTTCCAGATACACTCTGTGTGTGTGTGTGTGTGTGTGTGTGTGTGTGTGTGTGTGTGTGTGTACGCGCACAGGATAAGTATTGAACACATCAACATTTTTCTCATGAAACATATTTCTGGTGGAGCCATTGACCTGCAATTTTCACCAGATATCAGTAACAACCCAAGTAATCCATACATACTAAGAAATCAAGGCAACTGTGTTCACAAAACAAGTTTTATTTAATAGAGTGGAATGACACAGGGAATAAGTATTGAACACATGAAGAAAAAGAGGTGCATAAAGGCATGGAATGCCAAGAAACCATCTGAAGTCCATGAGAATTTAGGAAGCCATCCCAGCTCCCTTCAGTGCAAATTAATTTCAGCTGGTTAAGTCCTAACTGATAGCCTTTTAAAAGGTCTGTGAATATCAGATTGTCACACCACAAAGAACTCATGATGGGTAGAAGCAAAGAGCTCTCTCTAGACCTTTGCAACCTTATTGTTGCAAAACATAATGATAGCATTGGTTACAGGCACATTTCCAAACTGCTAAATGTTCCAGTGACCACTGTTGGAGCCATCATTAGGAAATGGAAAGAACATCATTTTACCATAAACCAGCCATGACCAGGAGCTCCTCGCAAGATTTCTGACAGAAGAGTCAAAAGAATTATCAGAAGAGTTATCCAAGAGCCAAAGACCACTTGTGGAGAGCCTCAGAAAGACCTGGAGTTAGCAGATACTGCTGTTTCAAAGAAAACAATAAGTAATGCACTCAACTGACATGGGCTCTATGCCTGCTCACCTCGCAAGACTCCATTGCTGAAGACAAAGCATGTTGAAGCTCGTTTAAAGTTTGCTGCACAATATGGTTGCACAACATGGTACAGGCAGACTTCATATAACTGAAGGAAAGATGAATGGACAAATGTAGTAATTTTCAATATTTGTTATCCTTTAAAACACTATAAATGTTAGTTCGAGGCAACCTTTAAAAGTAATTGCTACTTATTTGTTGCTATTATTATTATTACCGCTACTACTATTATTAGCAGTAGTGGTGTTAACTATTATTAGTAGTACTGCATTAGTATTATATTGTTATCATTGTTAACAGTAGTAGTAGCTTTAGTATTATTAACTATTATTATTATTAAAGATAAGCTCTTCTCAAATTACCTACCCTATCTGTTTGGACTTGGCATCCTCACAATTACAATTCTGTAAATTAGGATCATTATGAAAACCATATGAATATAAGATGAAAGAAAAACTTTAAAAATCACTTGCATACACAGGAAGCAATCTTGAAATGTTGTATACTTGGTTACTGAAAACTATCAAATCAGTGTTTAAATCAATTAATAACTTTAAAACTGAACATCTTTTATTTTCCTTATGTTTTCTACCATGGTCAGACATTGTACCTGACAATGAATGCTGTTTACTTCATATAATATTCAAGTTCTTCAGCCAAAATGAAGAAAATGCAGTACATGTCTATGTGGCACAAAGGCTTTTTTGTTTTTATCAGCCATTCTTGGCCACCTAAAACTAGCCTGGTAGCTGGTGATGAGCACTCTAGCCAATTAATCTCTGTGGGTTGCTCCCAGGTAGCTGTGTCTAAAATCCGGACCAAGTACAAACAAAATGTGAAGGGAAGGATACTGGTAGACCAACGAAGACATTAAAGTGTCAATATAGAAAACTTAAATCAATGTGTTTTGAAAACAGAAAATGCACAGCAAATAAATGAGGAACGAATGGATGGAAAATGAAGTAAATGTCTGTGACTGAATTGTGAGAAATCACCTAAAGGAAATGGGATTTACATACAGAAAAGCCAAGCAAAAACTGTCATTAACACCTAAAAAAAAACAAGGTTACAGTGGTCTAAAGAAAAGTAATCATGCACTGTGGACAACTGGATGAAAGTCATATTCAGTCACGAATCATGAATCTGCCCTAGGCAAAGTGATGATGCTGGAACTGTTGTTTGGTGCCATTCCAATGAAATTTATGATAACTGCCTGAAGAAAACACATACATTTCCACACTCATTGATTATATGGTAAAAGTATGGGGGAGATGGTAGTCATTAAGTCTTCAATAAATGCACAACATTTCATTTAAAGTTTGGACACTTATTCCATCAGTTGAAAAGATGTTTGGTGATGATGACATCATTTTGTAGGAAGATAATGCATCTTGCCAGAGGGTAAAAAGCGTGAAAACTTTCCTTAAATAAAGACATATAATGATCATGTTTACATGCATATTAATAAACCGGTTATGATTGACTTTCTGGAGTTATCTGACTATTCAAGAGGCCATGGGACCAGAATAATCCAATAAAGGCCGTGTAATTGGGGTCATTAACTCAAATGGTTTACCCTCTAATAATCTGTTTATGTAGTGCATGTAAACACAGCAAAACTGATTATTGCCAGTCCCTCCAGGATTTCGCGATGTTGCGATCACACCAATTCACGCAAAATCAGCCAATCAGCACAACTATTGCGCAACCTTGCAACTTTGTCCAATCACCACCACTTTTCCACAATTTTGGCCAATCCTCGTCAACTTCTGCCAGTTTCACCAATCAAATTTGTCTCTAACTGGCGCTGAAACAGTCAGTCTAACCAATCAAATGCATCGCTGCACCATGTTCACTTCCATGTTTACAGTGAGTAGTGAGTTTATAGTTTACAGTGAGTAACGAAACACATCAGCAAACAGAGTGTGTGATTTAAAAAAAACACTCACCAGTGAGGTTTTCAACACCGTCCCTTCCTCCATCTTCCCCAGCCTGCCAGTGGACGCCTCGCCACTTCTCCATCCTAACTGTGTGTACGAAGTGCTGGGTTTGTGTTGAAAAACATGCGCCTGTCCAAAAGCACCCCATCGCGGGAGCGCGTGGGAGCAGAGTACACTACACTACAGCCAGTGTTTGAACATTTATACATCTGTAGAAGTAAAATCATTACTACATCTGGTGAATGAGCTTTAAAACTGAATCTCCGGTTTGGACAGACAAACGCACCCCCCCAACCCCCCCATCCCGCTGTAAATGAAAGATGTGTGTGTGAAGATCGACATGCAGCAGACAGGTAGGCATGGAAAGAGAGAGAATATTCTCTGTTTGTTTTTTTTTTCAGAAAAACACAGACTCCAATAGCCAATACAGAGCAACAGAATGAATTATTTATTTTTTCCTCTCCGCTCGGTACCAAGTGGTTGGGAAACGTAGGGAGTTTTCAAATGAAGGTGCTGCCAATAGTTTGTATTTGCTGTTGCACAAAAGAGTTTCTCTGTACATATAGCAGAAGTTTCTGCTTAATTTACAAATCACTATAATAGGAAATTTTTGACAATCCTGTGCTTTTCTTGTATTGTTATACAGAATATCACTACAGTAGACTGGAAAAAAGCATCTGCTTTAAAATTTGGAATTCTTCCCACTGTGGAGAATGTGCACAAGGATGAGACTGAGTTATTCCTCAGGTTCAGCTTTATTCACAGATCACATACTCCAACAATCTCAAAGCAGGAAAAGAGGAAGTATAATCTCACATCCGACTTTTATACCCCGGACCTTGAAACAGCAGTCACATGGTGTTTAATCAAACATACAATCACATGGTACTTAATCCCAGTCACAATGTAACCCCTTTGATCTTCACACCATTGTCCTTTAGTCTCCGGTGGTCCGGGAATCTCTCCAGGTCGTCTCCCTGAAACAAAGGCCAAATCTCACACTCTTCCGTTGTCTCTCAGAGGCTCAGTCCTTTTGTTCCATGAGACGTGCAGCACACAATAAACACACAGCAATATATTTGTGGAGAATATGTAACCAACATATGTGCCCACATGACCCCCCCCCCCCCCAAACGTCTAAGATGGGACAAACATAACCAGAGATACATGACATAATAACATTACTACATATCCACCAGTTGCCTAGCTCTAAGTCTCCTGCCATATCTGCTGTAAGCTGGCTTTGCTGCTTCTGCAGTGTCCTCCTGCTCCTGTGGATTAGAACTGTTAGTCAATCTCTGTGGGTGTTCTGGAGAATGCCCTCTAGGGGGTCTACCGCGACGGGGGGCTCTTGCCAACTGCACTGCTTCATCCGCCAAAACAAAAGCGGGTTTGAGTCTGTTTATACAAATCAACTCCTTTCTGTCTCCCAAATCTAGCAAAAAATGCTTCTCTCCTGTTTCCAGCACCCTGAACGGTCCGTCGTAAGGCGGCCGCAAGTTTGGGCAATGGGCATCATCCATCCATCCATCCATCCATCTTCTACCGCTTAATCCTTTCGGGTCGCAGGGGGGGCTGGAGCCTATCCCAGCATCTTTAGGCGAGAGGCAGGGTACACCCTGGACAGATCGCCAGTCCATCGCAGGGCCAACACAGAGAGACAGACAACCATTCACTCTCGCATCCATACCTAAGGACAATTTAGAATCCCCAGTTTTGATGCCAATTAACCTAACTAAACCTAACTAACCTAAGCGATGGGCATCATGCCTAACAAAAACAAACTCTGCATTTTTTAAAGCCTTCGGCACAAAAACGCGGGGAAAACTGTGATGAACCGGGCCAGGAAGCGTGTTTGATCCTGTGTCGCTCTGCAACAGCTGAGCGGGGGGGGCAATTTGGCGTAGGATTATTGGGGAGAAATTCCCCGGGCAGACGGAGAGGCTGTGCAAACACTAACTCAGCTGGGGAGGCTTGCAAATCCTCCTTAGGTACAGAACGCAACCCCAATAAAACCCATGGAAGCCTGTCTACCCAATTTGTGTCCGTAAGTGATGCTCTGAGGGCTGCTTTCAATGACCTATGGAAACGTTCGCATAAACCGTTATCCCTAGGCTGCGGGCCATCGATGACCAGAGCTCGGAAACAAATTGAGGGCCTCTGTCGGACGTTATGTCCAACGGAACTCCAAAGCGCGCTACCCAAGCCATTAAAAACGCGCGCGCCACCTCCTCGGCTGTGGTTGATGCCAGTGGGATCGCTTCAGGCCAACGCGTGGTGCGGTCCACCATAGTCAAAAGATGTGTGTACCCCGTGACGACGGAAGGGGGCCTACCAAGTCGACATGCACATGATCAAAGCACTTAGCCGGGATGTGAAAAGGCTCCAAAGGAGCTCTAGTGTGTCTGTGTATTTTGGCTCGCTGACACGCTACACAGGCTGTCGCCCATTCCTTGACCTGTTTGCGCAACCCTGGCCACACAAATTTCTCTCCTACCATTTTGACCGATGCACGCACCCCCGAGTGCGCTAGAGAATGGATTGAGTCAAAAACACGGCGGCGCCACGCAGCTGGTACCACCGGACGCGGCCGCCCAGTGGAGATATCGCAGATTAGCGGGGGCATACCATCTTGCAGCACCCTGTGCTCCAGCCTCAACCCTGTTGGTCCAGAATGGAGCGCGCGCACGTCCACGTCACTAACCTGCTCCGCGGCCATGGCTGCATAATCTAACCCTACGCGAACCGGGGCTGCGCGCGCTTCCGCGTCGCTACCCTGGCCCGCAGCCATGGCTGCAGAGTCTGCCCCCGCGGGGCCTGGAGCTGTCACAGCACGTGAGAGGCAGTCTGCCACTACATTATGTTTACCTGCGACATGCTGGATATCGGTGGTAAACTCCGATATCGCGGCCAGCTGTCTTTGCTGCCGGCCCGACCAAGGTTCCGAAATCTTGGCCATCGCAAAAGTCAGCGGCTTGTGGTCCACAAACGCGGTGAAACGGCGTCCTTCCAGCCAGAACTGGAAATGGCACATGGCCAAGTGTAGTGCCAACAGCTCCCTGTCGAACGCGCTGTACTTTTGCTCGCTATCGCGCAAGGTTTTGCTGAAAAACGCGAGCGGTTGCCAGGTCCCAGCTACATACTGTTCAACGACCGCCCCCACTGCTAAATCGGACGCGTCAGTGGTGAGCGCCATGCGTGCCATTGGAACTGGGTGTGCCAACAAGGTAGCGTTTGCCAAAGCTGATTTGACTTGAGAGAATGCGCGCTTCCGCTCAGGAGACCATTTGATTTTATTCGTGGGCTTTTGTTTTTTTAGTGCAGCATACAATGGTTGCATGAGCTGCGCTGCGCTGGGGAGGAAACGGTTATAAAAATTAACCATTCCCAAAAACTCCTGTAACGCTTTAACCATTTGAGGGTGGGGAAAATTTGTTATTGCACGCACTTTATCGGGCAGAGGGACCGCTCCTTCTGGTGAAACGCGATGCCCCAAAAAATCAATCTGCGCCACCCCAAACTGACACTTCGCTGGGTTAATTATTAGCCCGTGTTCTGCTAACCTCCGGAAAACTGCTGTGAGATGGCTTTCGTGCTCGTCTTCGGACGTGCTGGCTACCAAAATGTCATCCAAATAGACGAACACGAAAGGGAGGTCGCGTAGGACCGCGTCCATCATGCGCTGGAACGTCTGCGCCGCACCCTTGAGTCCAAAAGGCATGCGCAAAAACTCAAAAAGCCCGAAAGGAGTTATTACCGCTGTTTTGGGTATGTCCTGAGCGCGCACTGGAACCTGATGGTAACCGCGCACCAAATCTATTTTAGAAAAAATGCGTGCCCCCGCCAAATGAACCGAAAAATCTTGGATGTGCGGGATCGGGTAGCGGTCGTGTGCAGTGGCGTTATTCAACCTGCGGAAATCACCGCAAGGTCGCCACGAGCCATCAGCCTTTGGGACCATGTGCAATGGTGAAGCCCAGGGGCTGTTCGAACGCCTGATGATGCCCAGTTTTTCCAGGTTGGCAAACTCTTCGCGCGCTATGGTCAGTTTAGCTGAGTCCAGGCGCCGAGCTTTTGCAAAAACAGGCGGGCTGGTGGTAGTGATATAATGCTCCACCCCGTGTTTAGCCACTGTCGCCGAAAACGTTGGGACTGTGAGTGCTGGGAACTGAGTGAGGAGTGCGTGGAACTTACCACCCGCAGCTGTGACGTTGGCTTGTGCAGTTGGCGGCGCCACTCGAGCTGTGCAGGGAATAGAGTGAAAAGATCAACCAATAAACCATGTGAGCACAAAAAATCAGCCCCTAACATGTTGAATTTAACTGCAGCTACAACAAAAGTCCACTCAAATGCACGACCCTGCAAAGACAGAAGCAGAGTCCTCTCACCGAAGGTCTTAATCGCTGAGCCGTTTGCTGCAGACACCAGGGGGCCCTTCGACGGTGTCAGCCGGTCCGCGTAGGAAGGCGTAATGAAGCTCAGCTGGGAGCCTGTGTCCACAAGGAACTGCCTCCTCGAGTGTGCATCCGTCAGGTAGAGCAGCTTGTTCTCCTCCCCGAGAGCCGCAGCCGCTACCGACCCCCGGTCTTGGCATTTCCCGGACGCTTGAAGTGGCATGGTGAGAGGCACTTGCGTGCCCTCTCTGCAAAGCGGCGATGATAGAAGCACAGGACGTCATCCGCTCCGTGTTGCTTGGTGCTGACTGCTGCTGTCGCCGGTGAGTCTGGTGCTGCAACCACTGGCCCCATGCCGTCTCCAGACGTTGCTCCTAGCTCTGCTGCTGCGGCCGAAACCGCGCTCTGTTTGTGGGCGTCGACGAGTTGCTGCGCCTCCTTGCTCAGCCCATGATAGTCTCGCCGGGCCAACCGAGATGAGTCTGCCAGGGTAACTCTCACCGCTGGTGGCAGGGTCCGGAGGAAAAGGTGGGTGAAGATAAATTCGCAATCCTCGGAGTCTTTCAGCCTCAGCATTTTCACCATCAGGTCTATGGGTCTGTCGTTCTCCGACTCCGTCAACGTTAGGAGCCCTTCTGCTCGCTGTTGCACCGAGGGGGTGAAGTGGCTTAAAAGCGCAGCTTTCAATGCGCTGTATTTGTCGCTGTCCGGTGGGTCATTGACCAGATCTTCCACCCTCTGGACTGTGTGGCTGTCCAGCTTCGCCACCACATGGTAGAATTTCGTGTTGTCCTTCGAGATTCTCCGGAGGTTGGACTGCGCCTCGACAGCGCTAAACCAGGAGCGCGGACTATGCTGCCAGAAGTTGGGCAGCCGGAGTGTGGTGGCAGCCAACAGGCTGGCTTCTGCCGAGCCCCGCTCGGGAGAATTATCTCTGCTCATTCTTCGTCGTAAGGTCACTAGTGTGGAGAATGTGCACAAGGATGAGACTGAGTTATTCCTCAGGTTCAGCTTTATTCACAGATCACATACTCCAACAATCTCAAAGCAGGAAAAGAGGAAGTATAATCTCACATCCGACTTTACTACCCCGGACCTCGAAACAGCAGTCACATGGTGTTTAATCAAACATACAATCACATGGTACTTAATCCCAGTCACAATGTAACCCCTTTGATCTTCACACCATTGTCCTTTAGTCTCCGGTGGTCTGGGAATCTCTCCAGGTCGTCTCCCTGAAACAAAGGCCAAATCTCACACTCTTCCGTTGTCTCTCAGAGGCTCAGTCCTTTTGTTCCATGAGACGTGCAGCACACAATAAACACACAGCAATATATTTGTGGAGAATATGTAACCAACATATGTGCCCACACCACAACTTTTAGTGCAAAAAACACTCTAAAAACATCACAGCTTTTATCGCAACTTTTCAAAAAAGCTCCTGCGAATTCAGGCTTTTTGGGCCGCAACAATCATAAAAACATTCCCCGAAATCCTGGAGGGACTGGTTTATTCCCAGTAATCGGTTTATTGTGATCATGTAACTGGGGTTATTGTCAATGGCATCAGCTGCAAATAGTCTAGACCTCAATCCCATTGAAAATCTATGGTAGAAAATTAAGAAAATTATCCATGACAAGATCCCAACCTGTAAAGCTTATCTGGCGACGGCAATAGAGAAAGTTGGAGTTGTATTGATAAAGAATGTGGTTTGTCAGTAGTTAAGTCCATGTCTCAGAGAATTCAAGCTGGGACAAAAGCCAGAGGTGGTGTAAAAAGCTATGAGTGGTTTAGCATTTTTTCACGGTTCCATAGTATTTTCCTCAAAACTGATTGATTCCGTGTTTTTTATTCTGCTTCATTTAATTTCAAAAAATGCATCTGACTACAACAATCTTTCATCCTTTTTTAAACGTTTCCTAAAGCCATAAATTTGGCATTTTTTTAATAAACAGTTTTGTGACATGTCTGAGATTAGTTTTTTTTTTTTTAAATACAAAATTAAACAATTGAACATTCTCCAAGAGTGATGGTTCCATCATCTGACCCCATGATGTAGGAACCAATGATTTTGACACGCTGACCGGTCGGAATCCAGTGTCCTGGGACAGACGGAAGTTTAGACCATTGCTCTGGCGGAACAGTGACAGGCAGCGTTACGCTGAACAAGATTCATTCTCTTCCAAAAATCAACCCGAGCTTCTTTTCCCTCCTACCTATGGCATCCAATTCTAACATAGATATCGAGGGTGCCACGCAGCATCTCCGGGACATCCTCAAACTGGACCGTCCTGGGAACAGCACCGGTAAGCGGGGCCAGGAGAGAAAACGGTTCTGCTGCTTTAGGCCGCAGGAGCTAACGGATGCTAGCCTGCTAAGCGAAATAAAAACCTGGCTTTTTCGCGCTTCTCTGGTGCAGCATAGTTGACTGCAGTCACAGTGACAGTACTTTTAAAACCCACAGCTTGAGTGCCCCTAAACTCCAACGTGTGTTTTCAAATTATGCATGTTTGTCATTAAACAAGGGCAACAAATCCGTTTGGAAATAGTTTTATCTCCCACAGTGTTAGCTAGGCTAAGAGCTGCTTTCTGTACCAGGCTATTTTTTGTCGCAGAAAAGCGGAGTCCTTGAAATTGGGGCAGCGTTTAGGGTTTGGGACACCGACTTGGCAGTAGCTACTCCTTTTTGTCTAAAATGCCGAAATTTGATTTATCTTAAATCTCGCTTTGACGTTAATTAGTTCAGTGATATCCGATAGCATGGTGCTCCATAGGTCTATAGTTTTAGCTAATGTATAAGCACGATTTAACATGTGCCTATCCAACTCCACTTTTACGCGGAGAGTTTGAAGATTATTAGTTGATGTGTAACAGTGTTTTCTTCAGAGCCTGAAGAAATAAATCCCAGGCGTCGACTGCTGCATTGACATGATGTAAATATAGTAAATGATATGGTCTTAAAGTGCTGATGACACGTTTTTGACTTCCTCTAATTTTTCAACACATAATACAATATGACGAAATAGGTGGGTCTGTGCAGTTCTAAGTCAAACAGGCTTTTTTCACTCGAATATCCAATGTTTTCATGAGCGCCACGTCACCAATTACGTCAGTGGCTGGGTGGCTGGAAAACCCCGCTGCCATGTAGTCACGTCATCGACAGAACACAGCGCTTGGCTGCTCATTGTACACACAGGATGGAAGCAGTTGAAAACATCGACGATGGTTCCAGCACATGTAGTCTGGAATTGGTTTGTGTTGTCCAATCTTCAGACAATTATAGTTCTGAAGAACTGGATGACAATGAAGAATCTGGGGGCATCAGACCCCAGATTGAGGGCCGTTTGAGCTGTGCCGAGCGAATCACACTCAGAGTGACGATGGAGAGGCACACATGCCCGTTGCAGCAGCAGCGACAAACACATGGCAGGGGAACACCGAGTGCTATTCTTTTGTTACAGATATTGCAACAAATTATTTGTTCATAAATATAATTTATTTAAACCCGATTTTTCAATAAAATCATAGCAGTGTATTCTCTGTGGCTCAGGCATCGGGTTTATTATGGGTTATATTTTGAGTTCTTGTTGTTTTTTTGTTCGTGCGTTTTGAGCCACATTCAGGTGGGCACTGTCCAAGATTTGCCTGTCCGAACATGCGCTCTCTCTCTTTGACAGTCAGCTGTTCATGTTTTGTCTGCATCATCTGCCGTGTTGTCAGCCAGCCAGTATTGCCAACACTATCACGACATGTTAGCCACTCCATACAGCCGTTGTTCTGTTGCGCCCCTTGAAGTGATGTTGGCCCTGGGGCACAACCATGGTTAACACGTCTCCTCTCCATGTTCGCTGGGTGATGTCAGCCCTGAATGCCAACTGTAAGTGTTTCTGTTTATTTTTGTAAGTCTTCACCTTTTTGGGAACTGTTGTCATCATTTTTATGTTCAACACATGTGCTGTGGTGAATTCTGCATGTAAATCCATTCATCATGACCCTCCGTGCGCTCTTATGCAGGGCTGACATCGCTTCAAGGACGCACGAGAACCACAGTGAACATGGAGTGACTAACACATCATGATAGTGCTGAAAATACTGGCAGACAAATGGCACAGATGACTGGCAAACGGCCGCGAAGTACACGCACTGATGGTGATGGTGTAATGAGAAGCACCTGGGCGAGGACCGGGAAACATGAGCAGCGGGAGGGAAATCAGCTGGTGATAATGAGAGAGGGGACGTGCCCGGACCGGCATGTGATCAGAGAAAGTAGGTCAAAGCTCCGCCTAAATCTATTAATCCTTCCCCTCCTTGTGCACTCCTCCTGCATAAAAGCGCACGAGGAGCACACAGGAGGCTTATGACAGTTGGAGCTGAAGCGTGTGATGTGGTCTTTTACGCCTGCTGTTCTACACCTGCGACACAACGCGAAGGCACAACCGTAAAATTAAAACAAGAAACCAGAGAAACTGTGAGCTGCAAAGCTGCTGTCATTCTAGTTAACAACACCGGAGTCCGTTCTGTTGATTACGTCATTGGGGTGCCGCTCTTAATTCGGTGGGCGGCACCACAGTCCAGTCAGCGGCTGCGTTTTTTTGATAACTAGTTTATGCAGGCGCTGTTGTAAATATTACATTGATCATAGACAATGACTTTTGGGTTTACACAGCATGCTAAATAAAAAATGTCAAAAATGTCTCATCAGCACTTTAAGTCTCTGTTTTGCTGTCGACCGTTGTAGTTTGGAAAAGTATAGATCGTTTTTAAAGGAGGAAAAGTTAATAAGTCAATTTTTTCATGTTAATGCATGTTTAATTTTATTGCCTAAGCCTGTTCTTTTGTAAGCTACTTGCTTGCATTGTACAAAAATGGCAAATGGCATTCACTTATATAGTGCTTTTTCTCATCTCTAGATGACCAAAGCGCTTTACAGATCCTGCCATCCACCCATTCACGCACACATTCACACACTGATGGTGGCAGAGCTGCCATACACACACAGGCGCTGGCCTGGCCACCAGGAGCAACTGGGGGTTCAGTGTTTTGCTCAAGGACACTTCGACATGCAGACTGCAGACAGAGTGGGAATCGAACCCATGACCCTCTGATCAGTAGTCGGCCACACTACACCTGCGCCACAGCCGCCCCCATAAAAGGGTAGAAAAAGGGTTAATTTTTCCATACACAAAGTAAGCTACATCCAAGAATATTTCTTTTCACGCAAAGATGCAGAATACATGCTTTTAAAAGTATGACTAAGCTAAATCTAAACATGACATTGGATATTAGACATTGGGCACCTTGGTGGTGCAGTGTTTAGAACTGTTGCAGCACAGTAAGAAGGTCACAGGATCGATTCCACCCCAACCATTGTGGGTTTGAGCCCACCCCGTGACCATCGGTGACCCTTCTGTGTGGAGTTTGCATGTTCTCCCCGTGTCTGCGTGGGTTTACCCCTAGTACGCCGGTTTCCTCCCACTGGCCAAAAATATGCAAGTTAGGTCAGTTGGAGACTCGAAAGTGGCCCAAGGTGAGAATGTGTGTGTGAAGGGATTGGCGCCGTACTGTGGATGCCCTGAATTTCCCTCTGGGGATTGATAAAAGTATACAAAATACAAAAATATTACTGTGATGTTAGTAGCTAAATTGTCATAAATTATTGACCACCATTGGTATCATTATTCTGAAATCTGAAAAAAGGGTTATGATATTCTTCAATCCAGTCTTTCAATATTCTCTCACTATTAATGAAAGTACAGTGCCGGTGCCAAGCCCAGGTAAACGGGGAGGGTTGTGTTAGGAAGGGCATCTGACGTAAACCCTTTGCCAAATCAAACATGTGGATCATGACAAATGAGACTTTCATATCGGATCGGTCGAAGCCTGTGTTAACGACCACCGGTGCTGTTAACCGACAGGGTGCCGGTGGAAATTGGGCTACTGTTGGCCGAAGATCGAAGAGGAGGAGAGGAGAAAGGCGTGTTAGGAGGGAGAGAGAGAAAAGGAAAGGTAGAAGTGTGGAGGTGAGAGTAGGGACGTTAAATGTAGGGACAATGACTGGTAAAGGCAGAGAGTTAGCTGATATGATGGAGAGAAGAAAGGTAGATATGCTGTGTGTTCAAGAAACCAGATGGAAGGGAAGCAAGGCTAGAAGCATTGGAGGTGGATTTAAACTGTCCTACCATGGTGTAGATAGGAAGAGAAATGGAGAAGGCGTAATCTTGAAGGATGAGTATGTGAAAAGTGTTCAGAAGGTAAAGAGGGAGTCAGACAGAATCACGAGTTTGAAGCTAGAAGTCAAAGGTGGGATGTTGAATGTTGTCAGTGTGTATGCCCCACAAGTTGGTTGTCGGGTAGAAGAGAGAGGAATTCTGGAGTAAGTTGGATGAAGTGGTAGAGAGTGTTCCGGGGGGGGGGGGGGAGCAGTGATTGGAGTGGACTTTAATTGACATGTACGTAGGTGAAGGGAACAGAGGTGATGAGGAGGTCCTGGATAGGTACGGTCTTAAGGAGAGACATGTGAAAGGACATATGGTTGTGGATTTTGCTAAAAGGATGGAAATGGGCTACATCTTATGCAGAAGGAGAGATGGGAGACGGCAAGGTAGTGGCAGGGGAGAATGTAGCTAGGCAGCATCAGATGGTAGTCAGTGGGATGACTTTGCAAAGCAAGAGGGGAAAACAGTGAAGGTAGAGACAAAGATTAAGTGGGGGAAGTTACAGAAGGAAGGAGGTCGCACAGAGTTCAGGAAGGAGTTGATACAGGCTCTGGGTGGTAGGGAAGAATTACCAGATGACTGGAAAAGTGCAGCAAAAGTACTGAGGGAAACAGGTAGAACGATATGTGGTGTATCCAGCGGACAGAGGAAGGAGGACAAGGAGACTTGGTGATGGAATGAGGAAGTGCAGAACAAATATTCAAAGGAAGAGGTTAGCAAAGAAAAAGTGGGATAGTTAGGGAGATGACAAAAATAGACAGGGGTATTTGGAATCTGGGCGCATGGCAAAGGAAAAGGCATATAGTGAATTGTATGAGAGGCTGGACACTAAGGAAAGAGAAAAGGACTTGTACCGATTGGCTAGACAGAGGGATTGAGCTGGAAAGGATGTACAACAGGTTTTGTTGAATAAGGACAGAGATGGTAATGTCCTAACAAATGACGAGAGTGTGTTGAGAAGGTGGAAGGAGTACTTTGAAGAGCTGATGAATAAAGAAAATGAGAGGGAGAGGAAGGAGGATGGATGAATGAAAGCTATTGAACAAGGAAGTCCCGAGGATTAGCAAGGCAGAAGTAGATGTACTTTATTGATCCTAAACTGGGAAATTACAGTGTAACAGCAGCATGACAGTAGACGACCAAAACGACAGAAACACACACAGCATAATAAAAAAGTAATTACCCGGGGAAAGTAAAACTGCCTAGATAACTTTATATACTGTACATTGCAGATGAATAGATGATGACCCATTTGGATACATGAACTGTACTTGCTGTATAATGCAAGACTATTGAGCGCAGGGTGAAATGTGAGGTACCAATTAGACTGCAAGGTGCAGTATGGCAGCATGTTATGACCAGAATTCAACATTAGAGTGAGTTATTGTACATTGAAATGGCATGTGGCAGGAAAGATTTCCTGTACCTGACCGTTCGGTAGCAAAGCTATAGCAGTCTGCTGGAGAAAGTGCTCCGCTGTCTGTCCAGTGTGTGGTGGAGGGGGTGATCAGGATTGTCCATGATGGATAAGTTTGTTCAGTGTCCTCCTCTCCACCACAGTCACAAAAGCCTCCAGCCTGAGACCAACTACAGAGCCAGCCGTCTTGATAATCTTGTCAAGTCTGTTGGTGTTGCGTCAGGAAGGGCATCCGGCATAAAAATCCTTGCCTAATGAAAATGCATATCATTGTTGTGATATGTGGTGACCCCGAAAGGGTGTGGCCTAAAGACAATAACAACAACTTACGGAGTTGTAGTTTCACATTGCAGTAGGTTTATTATTTTAGATGCTGTTTGAGAAAACTACAACTCGCCAAAGTGGCTAGTGGGTGTGGCTGGCTTCCCGGCCACTGCTGAAATCCACCAGCTATTGGCTGGTGTAAATGTCGAGCCCTGGTCGTCTTTATACAGTACATATAAACCTCAAATAGCTACCAATTCACAGAAATGATGTATAACTACAGTGGTGTGAAAAAGTGATTTCCTGATTTCTTTTTTTTTTTTCTTTTTGTATGTTGGTCACACTTAAATGGTTCAGATCATCAAACAAATTTAAATATTAGACAAGGATAACACAAGTAAACACAAAATGCAGTTTTTAAAGGCCAAATGTCACGTAATTTTTTTTTCTAAATGACAACGAATTTAGATAAAATACACATAGCTTAAACCAAATATTCATACCGGAGACCATATCACCCACCTGTATTTACATAATTGCACAAAATACACCAGGTGAAGGCCCCACCTTGCTTGCTGGCTTGTGACAGCCAGTCAGAATCAGAATCAGAATCAGAATCAGGTTTATTGCCATTGTTCATGTAGTACACAAACTAGGAATTTGTCTCGGTACAATGCTGCAACATTAAACATGATAAGATAAGAGAAATAAACTATACATGTAATAAAGTGTAGGATAAGATTAAGTGATACTGGTCAACAGTTAAAATATATATATATATTAGCCAGCAGCAGATACTGTGGAGAACTATATAGTGCAGTCGGTAATGCAGGAAGAAAACAGTGATGATTGACATGAGTCTGGTTGAGCTGCTGTACATGGTGCACGAGAGTCACTTAGTGTTCAGCAGTCCAGACCACGCCCATGTTTTTGACATCACCAGTTGTACCCTGGCTGCCCTGCCTATCCACATTCACACTTATCAACATTGGACAATCATGACGGAAAGTGACAGCGATTGTGAACAAATTAGTTTAGTTTTGTCTTTTTTTTTTGTCAGTGGTTCAGACAGTGACAGAGGCATAGAACCTTACCGGTTCGAGCCGTCCGAGACAGAATCAGATGCTTTGTCTGATGACAACAGTTCCACCGATGACCAGAGAGCAGAACCAGTGGAAAATGTCATTGAACTGGACATTAATCGCCTCCAGAATTGCGAAGCCGAAGGGGGTCTGTCGAGGGCGCCCCATAAATATTGATTTTTCGGAAGCCATTATTATTACAGTGGAGGAGAGCCGCTGCTGTCAAGAAATTGACCAGATCAATATGAAAATGGAGGCGCATACCTGTCAAGGGAGACGTTTTCGCCGTATTTTGGTGGGCGGAGTGGTGGTGGACACTTTTCTGGGAAATGTTTTAAATGTAGTTCGTGTTGTTATTGTCAAATATTTTAAGGAAAATATGGGGAAAATGCAATTTTAGCAAAAACGGGCGTATTGCCATTTCTGTACGCCCAAAAGGAAAAATATACTGGAAAAAAAATTGAGTGTTTTGCGGAGCACTCGTGTGTGTGATCAGCCACAGCTGGTGCTGGCAGATCGCTCAGCGTCAGCTATTCGCACAACCATGAGAAGTGTGGAGTCACTCATTAGTTTAATTGTCTGGGCGGGCTGATCGCTCAGCTTGAGCTGTTCTCACTACAATGAGAAGTCATTAGGACAATGGTTTAACACGTTGAGCTGTGCAGTGGTTGCGGAACAGACAGAGATCCCAGAGAGGTGTCCCTTGTTGCTCCGCCGTTCCTTATAGCCGCTTTTTACGGTGTTGAAGTACGGCGAAAACGTCTCACTTGACAGGTATGAAAACATTTCCCAGAGAAGTGTCCCTTATTACCCAGCTGTCCCTGATAGTCCCGTTTTAAGGTATGGGTGAAATATCCAATTTTTTCTTTCTTGTTGCTCACTTCAACCTTCCAGTCTCCATATAAACATCCATCTCCTACCGCTTTTCCGGAGGTCCGGGTCGCGGAGGCAGCAGTTCAAGCAGAGAAGCCCAGACTTCCCTCTCCCCAGCCACCTGCTCCAGCTCTTCAGAGGGGATACCAAGGCGTTCCCAGACCAGCTGGGAGACATAGTCTCTCCACCGAGTCCTGGGTCTGCCCCGGGGTCTCCTCCCAGTGGGACGTGCCTGAAACACCTCAAGTGGGAGGCGTCCAGGAGGCATCCTAATCAGATGCCCATACCACCTCAACTGACTCCTTTCAATGTGGAGGAGCAGCGGTTCTACTCTGAGCCTCTCCCGGATGACTGAGCTCCTCACCCTATCTCTGAGGGTGAGTCCAGCAATCCTACGGAGAAAGCTCATTTCAGCCGCTTGTATCCGCGATCTCGTTCTTTCGGTCATTACCCAAAGCTCGTGACCATAGGTGAGAGTAGGAACATAGATTGACTGGTAAATTGACAGCTTTGCCTTAGAACTAAGCTCCCTCTTCACCACAACAGACCGGTACAACGTCCGCATCACTGCAGATGCTGCTCCAATCCGTCTGTCGATCTCTCGCTCCATTTTCCCCTCACTCGTGAACAAGACCCCAAGATACTTAAACTCCTCCACTTGGGGCAGGAGCCTGTCCCCAACCCGGAGAGGACAATCCACCTTTTTCCGGCTGAGGACCATAGACTCGGACTTGGAGGTGCTGATTCTCATCCCAGCCGCTTCACACTCAGCGGCAAACCGTCCCAGCAAGAGCTGTAGGTCATTGCTGGATGAAGCCAACAGGACATCATCATCTGCAAACAACAGAGATGAGATCCTGTGGTCACCAAGCATGACACCCTCCATTCCCTGGCTGCGCCTAGAAATCCTGTCCATAAAAATTATGAACAGGATCGGTGACAAAGGGCAGCCCTGGCGGAGTCCAACTCTCACTGGGAATGACTCCGACCGAGTGTTGGCAATACGAACCAAACTCTCACAACGGTCGTACAGAGACCGAATAGCTCGTAACAACAAGCCCGATATCCCACACTCCCGAAGCACCCCCCACAAAAATCCACGAGGGACGCGGTCAAATGCCTTCTCCAAGTCCACAAAACACATGTAAACTGGTTGGGCAAACTCCCACGAACCCTCAAGAATTCTCGAGAGGGTAAAGAGCTGGTCCGATGTGCCACGGCCAGGACGAAAACCACATTGCTCCTCCTGAATCCGAGGTTCGACCAACGGCCGGACTCTCCTCTCCAGTACCTTGGCATAGACCTTCCCAGGGAGGCTGAGGAGTGTGATCCCTCTAAAGTTGGAGCACACCCTCCGGTCCCCTTTTTTGAAGAGAGGAACCACCACCCTGGTTTGCCATGCCAAAGGCACTGCCCCCGACCTCCACGCAATGTTGCAGAGGCGTGTCAACCATGACAACCCAACAACATCCAGGGCCTTGAGGTACTCAGGGCGAATCTCGTCCACCCCCAGGGCCCGGCCACCAAGGAGATTTTTAACCACCTTGGCGACCTCAGCCCCTGTGATAGGCGAGTCATCCCCTTCGTCCCCAAACCCTGCTTCCTCTGTGGAAGGCGTATCAGTGGGATTGAGGAGATCCTCGAAGTATTCCTTCCACCGCCCGACGATATCCCCAGTTGAAGTCAACAGTGTCCCATCCGCACCATATACAGTGTGGACGGGGAGCTGCTTTCCCCTCCTGAGCCGCCGAACAGTTTGCCAGAATCTCTTTGAAGCCGACCGAAAGTCTTGTTCCATGGCCTCACCGAACTCCTCCCATACCCGGGTTTTTGCTTCAGCAACCACCCGAGCTGCACTCCGCTTGGCCTGCCGGTACACCTCAGCTGCTTCGGGAGTCCCACAAGCCAACCAAGCTTGATAGGACTCCTTCTTCAGCTTAATGGCTCCCCTCACCACTGGTGTCCACCACTTGGTTCGGGGGTTGCCACCACGAGATGCACCGACCACCTTGCGGCCGCAGCTCTGGGCTGCCGCTTCAACAACAGAGGTGGAGAACATGGCCCATTCAGACTCCATGTCTCCAGACTCCCTCGGAATGTGGTTGAAGTTCTTCCGGAGGTGGGAGTTGAAGACCTCCCGGAAGAACTTCCATATAAACAATCAATTGAAATACCCCAAGCATCAAACTAGGGTACAATCGATTTCGTCACTTCCGCCTTCTTCCCCAGGCGATTCCAGGGGCCGTGTCAGGCCAAGCGCGGCAGTTTTAAATTAACGAATATTCCGTTGTTACTGAAGCATATGCACCAAGACCCGAACGGATCGGTTCCCTTTTATATCTAGTTTCAAGATATTTAAAGTACCCTGTTACGTGACATTTGGCCTTTAAACGAAGGTGTTTATTATTAAGGGGGAAAAAAAATCCAAACCTCCATGGCCCTGTGTGAAAAAGTGATTGCCCCCTAAATCTAATAAGTGGTTGGGCCACCGTTAGCAGCAACAACTGCAATCAAGCATGTGTGATAACTGGCAGTGAGTTTTTTACAGCACTGTGGAAGAATTTTGGCCCACTCATCTTTGCAGAATTGTTGGAATTCAGCCACATTGAAGGGGTTTCAAGCATGAGCCGCCTTTTTAAGATCGTGCCACAGCATCTCAATCGGATTCAGGTCAGGACTTTGACTAGACCACTCCAAAGTCTTCATTTTGTACTTCTTAAGCCATTCAGAGATGGACTTGCTGGTGTGTTTTGGATCATTGTCCTGCTGCAGAACCCAAGTGCACTTAAGCTTGAGGTCATGAACAGATGGCCGGACATTCTCCTTCAGGATTTTTTTTGGTAGACAGAATTCATGGTTCCATTTACTACAGCAAGTCTTCCAGGTCCTGAAGCAGCAAAACAGCCCCAGACCATCACACTACCACCACCATATTTTACTGTTGGTATGTTGTTCCTTTACTGAACGGCTGTTACTTTTACACTGGATGTAATGGGACACATACCTTCCAAAAAGTTCAACTTTTGTCTCATCAGTCCACAGAGTATTTTCCCAAAAGTCTTGGGGATCATCAAGATGTTTTCTGGCAAAACTGAGACAAGCCTTTGTTCTTTTTGCTCAACAGGGGTTTTCGTCTTGGAACTCTGCCATGCAGGCCATTTTTGCCCAGTCTCTTTCTTATGGTGGAGTCATGAACACTGTTCTCAGCTGAGGCAAGTGAGGCCTGCAGTTCTTTGGATGTTGTTGTGGGTTGTTGTGACCTCTTGGATGAGTTGTCACTGTGCTCTTGGGGTAATTTTGGTTGGCCGGCCACTCCTGGGAAGGTTCATCACTGTTCCGTGTTTTCGCCATTTGTGGATAATGGCTCTCACTGTGGTTCACTGGAGTCACAAAGCTTTAGAAATGGCTTTATAACCTTTTCCAGACTGATAGATCTCAGTTTCTTTGTTTCTCATTTGTTCCTGAATTTCTTTGGAATGCATCATGATGTCTAGTTTTTGAGGATCTTTTGGTCTACTTGACTTTGTCTGTCAGGTCCTATTTAAGTGATTTCTTGATTGAGAACAAGTGTGGCAGTGATCAGGCCTGGGTGTGGCTAGAGAAATTGAACTCAGCTTTCCAAAGATGTGCTAAACCACAGTTAATTTATGTTTTAATGATGGGGGCCAATCACTTTTTCACACAGGGCAGCTTTCCAAAGATGTGCTAAACCACAGTTAATTTATGTTTTAATGATGGGGGCCAATCACTTTTTCACACAGGGCCATGTGTAGGTTTGGATTTTTTTTTTGTCCTTAATAATAAACACTTTCATTTAAAAATTGCATTTTGAGTTTTCATTGTGTTATCTTTGTATAATATTTAAATTTGTTTGATGATCTGAAACATTTAACCTTTTGAGTGTGTCTGTCACTGAATTGTGACATAACCCCTAGTGGTCAAGAGTGGTAAATATTTTTTTGTCAATAAAGTAGTTCAGATTTCCAAGGCTATAACTTGAAAGTGGTAAGAGATAATGGCTTACTGTCAATTATAAAGATGTAAAATATGATCCAAAGTTTCAGATAGGAATAAATTTACGCATCTAATTTGCATTGTCACGGCATCTCTTCAAATTCCATAACTCAGTCAAAACTGGACTTTCGACGTATTTACACAAAGAATGGTTCAGTCTTTTGACACCGTTTTTTGTACAGAGGTACCTCATCATCTTATCTTCAAAATATATGAACAAGAAATCAGTACATTAAAAAAAAAACAAATTCCTCACTTACTTTTGACAAAGGGGGGCTGGCTGGCTCGCGTTGCATTTTCACCCATCGTGGTCGTTATTTTGCGTTCTGTTGGTCATTTATGGTCTCTACCACATCTACAAAGTTTTATGATTATCCCACATAAATTTCACTTGTATCCCGCGGCTATTTTCCACATACAAAGCCGACAAAGTGGTGGTGACGATGATCGATCGTGGCCATATTGGCTTTCTGGGCTGAAATGCTAAAAACAGGAAAAGGAAATGAGGAGTTCTTCTTTGGTGTATTACGTGTCGTCCATTGAGTCCTCCAACGGATGTCTGCCACCTTCTGAAACTGGCAGATCAGTACAAATCCTGAATGGAGCCGATCATGTCAGTGTGAGATGACAGGCGCAGCGCCGCGCTCTGCCACTAGGGGCACGCAAATTCACACACTCAGAGGGTTAAGTGTGACAAACATACAAAAAAATGAGAAATCAGAAAGGGGCAAACAGTTTGTCACACCACTGTATTTAATGGTGGACATACAGAGCAGTTGTGATTAATAGGGATCTCATAAATATCATGCTTACAGTGAGGCTGTTTTTTTTTAATCACTGTTTTATACACATGAAGATGAAATTATGAGCCCCCTATGAAAATTTGATTTTTAAGAAAGTATTTCCCAAGTGCCATTAAACAACACAAATAATTTTTAACATAGCTTTTCCAGGCATCCTAGTCTTCTGGCGTTGACCTTGGTCTTCACTTCATCCACAGATTTTCAATGGGATTCAAGTCAGAGCTTTTTGAAGGCCAGTTAGTAAAGCTACAATCACAAAGATTCTTATGAACGATGGGTTCGTAAGAATCTCCCAGTTCCTATGAATTCTTTAGTTTTACAAATGCTGGATTAAGACGGCCATATGAAATGGTCCAAAAATTGTTGTTACGGGTATTTGTAGCTGTAGCTTAAATTTCACTCTGGTCTTCTAGAGGTAGTTCTTCACCAGGAGCAATATATTCAAAGATTCTTATTTGTCAATACTTCTATATGTACAGGACATAGAGGAGAATTGAAATGCCATTTCTCTCTCTCTCTTAGTGGTATGCACAATATATAAGAAGGAATAAGCATAAAAAAAACAACAGCAGTCTATTTACAGTATTGCTACCTATAGTGCAGGTAAAGATAAAAGATTAACATCTGTCCATTCATCCATCCATCTTCTACTGCTTCATCCTTTTCGGATCGTGGGAGGGCTGGAGCCTATCCCGGCATCTTTGAGCGAGAGACAGGGTACACCCTGGACGGATCACCAGTCAATCGCAGGGCCAACACAGAGAGACAGACAGCCATTCACTCTTATACCTAAGGACAATTTAGAATCCCCAGTTGATGCCAATTAACCTAACCTGCATGTCTTTGGCCTGTGGGAGGAAACCGGAGTACCCAGAGTAAACCCACGCAGACATGGGGAGAACATGCAAACTCCACACAGAAGGGTCACCCATGGTCAGGGTTGGGATTGATCCCATGACCTTCTTGCTGTGCTGACACAGTGCTAACCACTGCACCACTGTGCTGCCGATAAAAGATTAGCAAATAAAGATAAGATATGTTTTGGGATGTTGTCTTGTTTGAAGACGAAATGATGACCAAGACCCAGTTTTTCTGCTGACTGGTTGAAGTTTTCTTTCAAAATCTTCACATAGCCTCCTTTCTTCACAATTTCTTCCACCTTGATGAAATTCCCAGTTCCAAGCCACAGCATAATATAACCAGCATGTTTCACTGTAGGACAGTGTTCTTTGTATGCATCTCCCTTCTTTCTCCAAACATAAGCAGATCTCTGTGGCCAAAGAGGAGAGCTCTAGTTTTGTTTCATGTGATCAAAGGGCACGTTTCCAGTGTGTGTAATATTTTGCCAGGTTGTCTTTAGCGTGCT
Organism: Pholidichthys leucotaenia; assembly: GCA_020510985.1. Lineage (NCBI taxonomy): Eukaryota > Metazoa > Chordata > Actinopteri > Cichliformes > Pholidichthyidae > Pholidichthys > Pholidichthys leucotaenia. Next base: position 177,530,419 of record CM035840.1, on the reverse strand, counting down.
TCAGTCTGGCTTGAAGGTGTCTCTTGTGCAGAAGTTGAGTTTTTCTTGGTCTGTAACCTCACAGTCTATTGATGTGCCGAATTCTAGTGATTGCCTTCTTTGAGATTACAATTCCCAACTTGGCACAGTCATTTACTAGAGCCTTGGCAGCTGTTCTGGGGTCTTTAGATGCATTTCTCACCGGTTTTCTTTACAGAGTCTTTTAAATCTTTTTCTTCCTACCTCTGCCAGGCTTGTTCTGTACTTTGTGGCTTTCTTTGAATTTCTTGATAGTTATAACTCCCAATTCCCAACAATTTGAAAGACTGTGATAACTTTATATATCCATCCTGCTGGTTTGTGAGCATCAGCAATTCTTTTTCTCAAGTCTACAGGTACATCTCAAAAAATTAGAATATCATGAAAAAATTCAGTATTTTTTGTCACTCATTTCAGAAAGTGAAACCCATATATAGATTCATTACACAGTGGTTCCAAGGTTGTCATAGCCAGGAGCGGCACAGGGGTTAAGCTCCCAGTGCTTATAAAATGCTCCTTATGGCGTGCGTCTCGAAAAGCCTCTGACAACTAAGTCCAACTCCTAGCCTGCCCGTGTGGTTTAGTCTCTAAGCCCGGCGGAACTGCTTTTACTAATAGGAGAAGGGGCGAGGGCGGATCTCTGGCGCCTTAAAACCAGATGCTTTGGGTAGATGGTGGCTCGTCAACCTGGGAAGGTAGCCCATCTATGGGAAGGTAAACCCTGATTTCAAACCTCTGCTGCCTTGCGGCACACCCGGTCACGGGAAAGGCTTCGGGAGTCAACCCTGAGGAAAAATCCGGAGTCAGAGTCCCTAAGGCAGTTCTCTGTTGCGCTCAACATCGTTCTGGCAGCTCCTGCTACGGCGCTGGTGCCAAACTGTAGCAGCCCTGCTGTTCCTTTGGATTCATCAGTGACGTGGAGAGGGGGGACATGCTGCATGGGCAACATCTTGTCCTCCATATCTTCCTGCCCAGGCTTGAATCCTACCAACGCCCAACGCTGGAAGGTAGAACACCGGATCACTGGAGAGGACACTGCAGCTTTGCCTTTGGCGTAGACAAAACACGGGGAATGACAGTTACCGGTTATAAGCCACCGCTCAATTGGCGTAAAGCGCGGCGCCAGGGGTTGTTCCCGACGGTGGGAGGGATCATCGGATCTCACTGGACAGCTACCGCCCGCCTCAAGCTGGGCAGCCCCCAGCCAATAAGGTGTTGTCCCGCCACAGCCTGCTTTCCTCATTGGGTGCATGGGGATGAGGAGAAGTCTGAACGGCAGGCTGAGAACTTTTGCACCAGGCAAGACAAAAAAACCAAAAGAGACCAACTCTAAAACTGGGAACCTGGAACGTCCGCACTATGATGACAGGACTCGCTGCTAACCTCAAGGACATCAACGACACCAGGAAGACTGCCAACATCAATAATGAGCTGAAGAGACTGGAAGTGGATATCGCCACTCTCCAGGAAACACGGTTGGCTGACGCAGGCACACTGAGAGAGGAGGACTACACGTTCTACTGGCAGGGAAAGGGCAGTGACGAACACAGGGAACACGGAGTGGGCTTTGCAGTGAAGAACACCTTGCTGAAGATGGTGGAACCGGGCAGCAATGGCTCTGCACGACCCCTCACCCTCCGCCTCAACACCAATCAAGGCCCAGTCACCCTCGTCAGTGTGTATGCCCCAACACTGACAGCCACACCAGAGGCAAAAGACGAGGTCTACGAGAATCTCGCAACAACTGTCAGGATCATCCCCAACTCTGAACAACTCATTCTCCTTGGAGACTTCAATGCCAGAGTGGGTGCTGACCACGACTCCTGGCCCTCCTGTCTTGGACCATTTGGCGTGGGCAGAATGAACGACAACGGACAGCGGCTGCTCGAGTTCTGCACTTATTACAATCTGTGCATCACAAACTCGTTCTTCAAGACCAAGCCCCAACACAAGGTTTCCTGGCGACATCCGCGCTCAAAGCACTGGCACCAGCTGGACTTGATCCTGACCAGGCGCACCTCACTGAAGAACGTGCTAATCACCCGTTCGTTCCAAAGTGCAGATTGCGACACAGACCATTCATTGGTGTGTTGCAAGGTCAAACTGCAGCTGAAGAAATTCCATCGTGCTAGACAGCCTGGAAAGGCACGGATTGACACCAGCAAGATGGCCCAACCAGAACTTGTTGAGCGGTTTGCCTCCACCTTTGAGAACGAACTTGGTGTACCACAAGAAAGAGAATCAGCAAAGCAGAAGTGGGAAGAGCTGCGAAACACCATCCACCGCACAGCCTTGGCTACCTTTGGGAGGTAGACCTCGAAGTCACAGGACTGGTTTGATGCCAAGTTGACCGAGATGACCCCCGTCATTGAAGCCAAGCGCTCAGCTCTTGCCAAATACAAGAAGTACCCAAACAAGGAGAATCTCCAGATTCTCAGGGCCGCAAGAAGCAAAGTTCAGCAGACTGCTCAGCGCTGTGCCAACGAGTACTGGACTCAGCTCAGCCAAGACATTCAAACCGCTGCCATAACAGGGAACATCCGTGGTATGTACGATGGCATCAAGAAAGCACTTGGTCCAGCTCAGAGCAAGACGGCCCCCCTCAAGTCCTCCACTGGGGAGATGATCACAGAAAAGAACAAGCAGATGGAGAGATGGGTGGAACACTACTCCGACCTCTACTCTAGACAGAACACCGTGACACCGTCAGCCCTTGATGCCATCGATTGCCTGCCATCCATGGACGAACTTGACGCCGAGCCAACCATCGCCGAACTCAGCAAGGCCATTGATAGCTTGGCAGCTGGCAAGGCACCCGGCAACGACGGCATACCCCCCGACCTGATCAAGCACTGCAAGACTGCCCTACTGCTGCCATTGCATGACGTCCTCTGCCAGTGCTGGAAGGAAGGTGCCGTACCACAGGACATGAGGGACGCCGAGATCATCACCCTCTACAAAAACAAAGGGGAGAGAAGCGACTGCAACAACTACAGGGGCATCTCCCTCCTCAGCGTTGTTGGCAAAGTCTACGCACGAGTTGTTCTCGTTCGTCTACAGAAGCTTGCCGAACGTGTCTACCCCGAGTCTCAGTGTGGCTTCCGCGCTGAGCGATCGACGGTAGACATGATATTCTCCATTCGCCAACTCCAGGAGAACTGCAGAGAACAGAACATGCCCCTGTACATCGCCTTCATTGACCTCTCCAAAGCGTTCGATCTGGTCAGCAGAGAGGGCCTTTTCAAGATCCTGCCAAAGATAGGATGCCCACCAAAGTTGCAAAGCCTCATCGAATCGTTTCACACCAACATGCAGGGGATAGTGCAGCATGACGGCAACGTCTCAGAGCCATTCAACATACGCAGCGGAGGGAAACAGAGCTGTGTACTTGCACCAACCCTCTTTGGGATTTTCTTTGCTATGCTCCTGAGGCATGCCTTCAGCACAGCAACAGAGGGAATCTACTTGCATACAAGATCTGACGGCAGGCTTTTCAACCTCGCCCGCCTGAAAGCCAGAACCAAAGTACGCGAGGTTCTAATCAGAGACATGCTGTTCGCAGACGACGCTGCAGTCGCGACCCACACACAGCAGGAGCTTCAGACCCTGATGGACCGCTTCTCCCAGGCATGCAAGGACTTCGGGCTTACCATCAGCCTGAAGAAGACTAACGTCTTGGCGCAAGGCACGGAAGCACCACCGACCATCACCATCGACTACTACGAGCTGGAGGTCGTGAATCAGTTCACGTACCTGGGGTCCACGATCAGCAGCAACCTCTCCCTTGATACAGAGATCGACAAGAGGATTTGAAAATCAGCCTCCACACTCGCTCGCCTCACCACACGAGTGTGGGAGAATCCCAAACTCTCTGTCAAGACGAAGATGGCAGTGTACAACGCCTGCGTCATCAGCACACTGCTCTATGGGAGTGAGACGTGGATAACTTACGCCCGGCAGGAAAAGAGACTGAACTCCTTCCACTTGCGCTGCATTCGCCGCATGCTGGACATATCCTGGCAGGATAAAGTGCCCAACACAGAAGTTCTGTCCCGCGCCGGCCTTCCCTCCATGTTCACTCTACTCAGGCAGCGCAGGCTCCACTGGCTAGGCCACGTTCACCGTATGGAGGATTGGCAGAATCCCCAAAGACGTCCTCTACGGAGAACTGGCGACTGGCAGGAGAGACGTCGGCCGCCCACAGCTGCGCTTTAGAGACATCTGCAAGAGAGACATGAAGGCCCTGGAGATCAACACAGAGCGCTGGGAGGACCTTGCAACGGACCGCTCCAAATGGAGAGGCACCCTGACCAGACAACTCAAGGCGGGTGAAGAGAGACTGACTGCTGCAGCAGATGAAAAAAGGACCCACAGGAAGAACCGCCACAGCTCCAGCAGCACAGATACCACCCACAAGTGCGACCTGTGTGACAGGGACTGCCACTCGCGCATCGGCCTGTTCAGCCACAGGCGGTGCTGTTCCAGCAGAGTAGACGTTTAGGATTCTCTTCCATGGTCATCGTAGACCGACGGAGGCCAACGACGATCATTACACAGAGAGTGATATATTTCAAGTGTTTATTTATTACCTCCGCCAGGCCGAAAAGGCCAGGAGGAGGTTATGTTTTTGCCGGGGTTTGTCTGTGTGTTTGTCTGTTTGTCTGTCTGTCTGTTTGTCTGTTGGTTAGCAAGATAACTCAAAAAGTCTTGGACGGATTTCCATGAAACTTTCAGGCGTTGTTGGAAATGGTACAAGGAAGAACTGATTAAATTTTGGGGGTGATCCGGTTCACCGTCTGGATACAGGAATTTTTTAAAGCATTTTTCAACACTGTGACATACAGCCATTTTCAACATGTGCGCAGGCGCAATGGAGGGCGCTGGTCGTCGTGTCTGCAACACAAACTCCGTGTTCTTCAACGTTTTAGGCACAAAAGCACGCGGAAAACACTGCTGGCCTGGGCCCGCCAGCGTGCCTGTGTTTGCGCGCAACTACAAAACCTCACACGGCCAGCTGTCCGCCAATGGATTCTTTGCCAGAAATTCCCCGGCCAGCCATAGGAGCTGCGCATTTGGCAGAAATTCACCGGCCAGCCATAGGCGCTGCGCAAAAACGAGCTCTCTGCCGGCGAAGCTTCTAAATTCTCGTTTGCCGCGGAGCCCAACCCCAAAATAATATAATATAAAACCCACGGCAACCTGTCTACCCAATTTGCATCCGTCAGTGGAGGAGATGGACACAACAGCAACACTTCAGTTTATTACCTCCGCTAAGGAGGCAATGCTTTTACTACTGAACCACTAATCCTACTACTATCAGATTGATTGTCATTGATTAATTGTGTGTTTATTGCACTGTCCCTGTCAAATAAACAAACTAGAAAAGCACTCGGAGAGTGCAGACCTCCGCCAAGCGCCACAATTCCCCCCATACAGTGTTTGTGTGTACGTTTTCACATTCCTTGAGCATGTAAACATGTGACTAGCAATTGGATTCACAATGGTTATTTGTTTATTTCACAGGGACAGTGCAATAAACACACAATTAATCAATGACAATCAATCTGATAGTGATAGGATTAGTGGTTCAGTAGTAAAAGCATTGCCTCCTTGGCGGAGGTAATAAACTGAAGTGTTGCTGTTGTGTCCATCTCCTCCACTGACGGATGCAAATTGGGTAGACAGGTTGCTGTGGGTTTTAAATTATATTGTAACGTGCTGCTCAACATGGCGACATCCCACCGGGAGGTTCGAACTCACGCCACCCGCTCCGGAGTCCCGCACTCTACCTGTGTCGCCAATAGTGTCAACCCACTTGGCAAGCTAAATAGGGTGCTCATATTGAGTTTGCTACAATATTATTGTTTTGGGGGTTGGGCTCCGCGGCAAACGACAATTTAGAAGCTTCGCCGGCAGAGAGCTCGTTTTTGCGCAGCGCCTATGGCTGGCCGGTGAATTTCTGCCAAATGCGCAGCTCCTATGGCTGGCCGGGGAATTTCTGGCAAAGAATCCGTCGGCGGACAGCTGCCCGTGTGAGGTTTTGCAGTTGCACGCTGGCGGGCCCAGGCCAGCAGTGTTTTCCGCGTCCTTTTGTGCCTAAAACGTTGAAGAACGCAGAGTTTGTGTTGCAGACACGACGACCAGCGCCCTCCATTGCGCCTGCGCACATGTTGAAAATGGCTGTATGTCACAGTGTTGAATGAAAAATGCTTTAAAAAATTCCTGTATCCAGACGGTGAACCGGATCACCCTCAAAATTTAATCAGTTCTTCCTTGTACCATTTCCAACAACGCCTGAAAGTTTCATGGAAATCCGTCCAAGATTTATTGAGTTATCTTGCTAACCGACAGACAGACAGACAAACAAACAGACAAACCCCGGCAAAAACATAACCTCCTCCTGGCCTTTCGGCCTGGCGGAGGTAATAATCATTGTGAATCCAATTGCTAGTCATATGTTTACATGCTCAAGGAATCTGAAAACGTACACACAAACACTGTATGGGGGGAATTGTGGCGCTTGGCGGAGGTCTGCGCTCTCCGAGTGCTTTTCTAGTTTTAATTTTGATCATTATGGCTTACAGCCCATGAAAACCCCAAATTCATTCATTCATTCATCTTCTTCCGCTTAATCCTTTTTTCAGGTCGCGGGGGGGCTGGAGCCTATCCCAGCATCTTTGGGCGAGAGGCAGGGTACACCCTGGACAGATCGCCAGTCCATCGCAGGGCCAACACAGAGAGACAGACAACCATTCACTCTCACAGTCATACCTAAGGACAATTTAGAACCCCCAGTTTTGATGCCAATTAACCTAACTTGCATGTTTTTGGCATGTGGGAGGAAACCGGAGAAATCCTGGAGTAAACCCACGCAGACACGGGGAGAACATGCAAACTCCACACAGATCACGGTTGGTCGGGGGCTGGGATTGAACCCAGGATCCCCCGGCCAAGGGTGAGTTGCTATGCTGCCGCAGTGCTAACCACTCCACCACTGCGCCGCACCCCAAATTCAGTTTCTCAAAAAATTTAGAATATTACATAAAATAAATTTTAAAAAATAGTTTTTTAATAGCAATGTTGGCCGACTGAAAAGTATGTCCATGTACATACTCAATACTTGGTCGGGGCTCCTTTTGGATTAATTACTGTATCAATAGCCACGGTTACATGGGCAAAATTCCATCAATCTGATTACAATTCAGATCAGAATTTTACTGTTTACATGGATCCTGAAAAAGCTGATCCGATTAGGACGTGCATTTCCATGTGTCACGTGTTCGAATGGAATAAATCATTTGACATGCACACGTCGACATTTCGACATTCCAAAAATAGTAGAAGAAGCAGCTTCGGGTGTTAGCAAGCCCCGCTTCGTGTTGAAATTGACCTGTATTGTGTTATTCAGACTGTACTTTTGCTTCTCTAATGAAGCTACAAGTACAAACTTCTGCATATGACGAACAGAGGGAGACAGCAGGACGATACAGACAAGTTTTGTTTTACTCCCGCTATGTTTTCCGCGAGCTGCTGCTAAGGCGGAAATACATCACGTCGATGTGCGGCTGGTGTACAAACATGCGCAATAAACATATTTTCTGCCCTACATTCGGAATAAGTGTTTTCATGCGCACCATTCGGATTAACAATCGGCATAACTCACCCCTCTCAATCGGAATGAAATTTTGATCTGAATGAGCGTGATCGGGTTAGAATATTCAGATTGGCGTGTTTACATGAAGCATTTTTATTCCGATCAGGCTTTTAATCCGGTTACTTGTGTCCATGTAAACATAGCCAATGTGGTGTGGCATGGAGGTGATCAGCCTGTGGCACTGCTGAGGTGTTATGAAGGTCCAGGTTGCTTTGATAGTGATCTTCAGCTGGTCTGCATTGTTGGGTCTGGTGTCTCTCATCTTCCTCTTGACCATACTCCATAGATTCTCTATGGGATTTAGGTCAGGAGAGTTTGCTGGCCACTCAAACACAGTGAGGCCTTGGTCATTAAACCAAGGTTTGATACTTTTGGCAGTGTGTGTGGGGGGGGTGCCAAGTCCTGCTGGAAAATGAAATCAGCATCTCCATAAATCTTGTCAGCAGAGGGAAGCAGCAAGTGCTGTAAAATTTCCTGGTAGACGACTGCGCTGACTTTGGTCTTGATAAAACGCAGTGGAAAAACACCAGCAGATGACCTCTGTTCAGATAAAAGTAAATTTTGCATTTCATTTGGAAATCCAAGTCCCAGAGTCTGGAGAAAGAGTGGAGAGGCACAGAATCTTGCTTGAGATTTCGTGTGAAGTTTCCACAGTCAGTGATGATTTGAGGAACCATGTCTGGGCTCCCAGCCCCTGACCAACAGTGAGCTGTGTGGAGTTTGCATGTTCTCCCCGTGTTGCGCGGGTTTACTCCGGGATTTCTCCGGTTTCCTCCCGCACACCAAAAACATGTAGGTTTAGGGCGCTCGCGCACGCAGCGACCAGCAGCCGGTGGCTTGTCACCAGACTGCAAACCAAATCTACCTACGGGTACAAATAAGTAACAAAAAAAAAAAAAAAAAATGTCATCTGCTGGTGTCAGTCCACTGTGTTTTATCAAGACCAAAGTCAGCACAGTCGTCTACCAGGAAATTTTACAGCACTTCATGCTTCCCTGTGCTGACAAGCTTTATGGAGATGCTGATTTCATTTTCCAGCAGGTCTTGCACCCCCCCCCCCCCCCCCACACACACACACTATCAAAAGTATCAAAACCTGGTTTAATGACCATGGCATCACTGTGTTTGATTGGCCAGCAAACTCTCCTGATCTAAACCCCGTCGAGAATCTATGGAGTATTGTCAAGAGGAAGATGAGGGACACCAGACCCAACAATACAGACCAGCTGAAGGTCACTATCAAAGCAACCTGGGCCTTCAAAACACCTCAGCAGTACCACAGGCTGATCACCTCCATACCACGCCACATTGATACAGTAATTCATCCAAAAGGAGCCCCGACCAAGTACTGAGTGTGTACATGGACATACTTATCAGTCGGCCAACATTTCTATTAAAAAACTATTTTTTTAAATTAATTTTATGTAATATTCTAATTTTTTGAGAAACTTTATTTGGGGTTTTCATGGGCTGTAAGGCATAATGATCAAAATTAAAATAAATAAACACTTGAAATATATCACTCTCTGTGTAATGAATCTGTAGAATACAGTGGGGCAAAAAAGTATTTATAGTCAGCCACCAATTGTGCAAGTTCTCACGCTTAAAAGATGAGAGAGGTCTCTAATTTTCATCATAGGTATACCTCAACTATGAGAGACAAAATGAGGAAAAAAAAATCCAGAAAATCACATTGTCTGATTTTTAAAGAATTTATTTGCAAATTATGGTGGAAAATAAGTATTTGGTCACCTACAAACAAGCAAGATTTCTGGCTCTCACAGACCTGTAGCTTCTTCTTTAAGAGGCTTCTCTGTCCTCCACTTGTTACCTGTATTAATGGCACCTGTTTGAACTCGTTATCAGTATAAAAGACACCTGTCCACAGCCTCAAACAGTCAGACTCAAAACTCCACTACGGCCAAGACCAAAGAGCTGTCAAAGGACACCAGAAACAAAATTGTAGAGCTGCACCAGGCTGGGAAGACTCAATCTGCAATAGGTAAGCAGCTTGGTGTGAAGAAATCAACTGTGGGAGCAATTATTAGAAAATGGAAGACATACAAGACTACTGATAATCTCCCTCGATCTGGGGCTCCACGCAAGATCTCACCCCGTGGGGTCAAAATGATCACGAGAACGGTGAGCAAAAATCCCAGAACCACACGGGGGGACCTTGTGAATGACCTGCAGAGAGCTGGGACCAAAGTAACAAAAGCCTGTTTTCCACTAGCCCAGCACACCTCGGTACGGCTCGATTCACTTCAGTACGGCTCGGAATGCTTCTGTCTCCATTAGCACGGTGTTGTGCTTGTGCTGTGATGGTTTGTTAGGAGGTTTTAGAAGCGGGGCGGCGGCAGATTCTTAGCGAGGCGGGGCCACACTCCCGTGACGTTAGGCACCCGACTGAGTCCTTATTTACAAAAAATGGAGGATCCAAGGATTATTGCCTTGCTCGCTCTGTGGTTTTATCTCACAATTAATTTTATCTCATAATTAAGCTGCAACAACACAAGTCACTTTTGTTTTGAATTAACTGCCAAATGACCTAGAAATAATGAGCTGAAACTTGTTTTTATTCATATTAAATAATGAGACGGTGGCACACTGTCCAACACCAAATTTTATTATTTTTTTATAATAATTATTTTTTAATTTTCCGTTTAGATGACGCTACACTCCTTCTAAAGTATTGTAAATCTCTGAATTTGGAATGCCGATAGAACATTCAATTTACATATACTTGTACCTACTTTGACTTGGTGCTGATTTTTTATGATATTTCAATAAAAAGAACAGAAAGCTTACAAAAAGATTTCTTTTTTGGTCTAGTTAAAAATTACATTACCTTTACAATGGTTGACCCGTGACAGGAAGATCAGCATCATTTTGAACAGACTAGGCAATGGAATTTCTATGTAATTATACTGTTTTATAATTCAGTGTTATAACAGACAAACCACACTTTACAAAACAATTCCATTTTATTATATACAAAATATTAAAATAAAAAAAAAACTTTGCAACACAACATGAAGGTTAATCGACATTTTATACACGCCGACCACTGAGTTCCTCTACACCAGCTTCCCAAACTGGGTCACGAAGTCTCGGTTGAATTAATCCGTCTCTGCCAGCTGTGGGTCAGGAAGGCTCGGTTGAATAATCCGGACGGGCTGTCGCGGCGGACGCGTGGGATGATTCTACAAGGAAAATGCACACAGAAAAGACAGTAGTTTTTAACAAGAATACATAAGCTTATTTCAGCATATTGTTCACATGAATAATTAAAATAAAAGCTTTAGTCCGCAGTGTGCTGCAATAAAGCAGCGATCCATCCACAAATGAACAGCTTTTTTATTGCATAAATAAACTGAGCGTCTTACCGAATATATTTGCGAAAAAATGCACAATAAAAAAAATTAAAACTCACCGTTAAAGGACTCCGATGTCGAGACCTCCCGGTATATTTTTTCATTCCGGGCGGCTCCGTCTAACTCGCGCTGCATACGTTCGTCTGACAATGCAGTGAGCAAACACTGCACCTCCTTATTGGTCCATGGAACACCCTTATTACGTGAAGCCATTTTTGATAGAGAATAAATGAAAATAGCACAGCAATACACTGAAAAGGAACCGCCAACAGTGGTTGTGTGCTGAGTAAAGGCGGTCGTGAAGATTCTTTTTTTTTTTTTTTTTTCCAAAAACTTTATTGAGAAGGTTGTGAAGATTTGGTAGATGAGTAGGAGGAGAGGGGCGATTACAACCTGACCAATCAGCGCCGGTTACGACCTGACCAATCAGCGGCGACCAGTCTGTTAACGTCACAACACGGCACAGCTCAGCACTGCTGTACCCTGCCCTGGAGCGGGGCTGAGAATCGCGGCTGTTAAACCGTGTTGGGGCTTGTGGAAAAGCGTACAAAGCGTGCTGAGCCGTCCCGTGTCGCGCTAAAGCGTGCTAGTGGAAAAGGCCCTGTAGGCTACCATCAGTAACACACTACGCCGCCAGGGACTCAAATCCTGCAGTGCCAGACGTGTCCCCCTGCTTAAGCCAGTACATGTCCAGGCCCGTCTGAAGTTTGCTAGAGAGCATTTGGATGATCCAGAAGAGGATTGGGAGAATGTCATATGGTCAGATGAAACCAAAATAGAACCTTTTGGTAAAAACTCAACTTGTCGTGTTTGGAGGAGAAAGAATGCTGAGTTGCATCCAAAGAACACCATACCTACTGTGAAGCATGGGGGTGGAAACATCATGCTTTGGGGCTGTTTTTCTGCAAAAGGACCAGGACGACTGATCCGTGTAAAGGAAAGAATGAATGGGGCCATGTATCGTGGGATTTTTTTTTTTTTGTAACTTTCATTTTTATTCATTTTTCATCATACATATTACATTCAGATCACAGTCTCTATATTTTAAAAAAGGAGCTAGGGGAAGAAAGAAAAAAAAAAAAAAGGAAAGGGGGGGGCAAATGTTGGAGCATCAAGTTTTTAGTTTCCATCTGTTAATTCTTCTGGTTTTTCCAGTGTCTTTGGTTATTCTTTCAATTTCTGTCTCGTTGTTGCACTTTGTAGTGTGTCCATTTCCACCATTTTTTTTCATATTGTCCTTCTTGCATTCTTTGTCGATATGTTAGTTTTTCCATTAAACGTATATCCTCAACAATGTCAGTCCATTGCTCTTGGTCAGGAAGAACTTCTGATCGCCATTTTCTTGTGATTGTTTTTTTACATGCAATCAGCAAGATTTTAACTAGATATCTGTCCTCAGCCTGTATTACATTGTCTCTTTTAAGATCACATAAATAGATGAAGTTACAGTTCATTGGTATATTATATCCTAATATCCTCTGTATTGTCACATGTATAGATTTCCAGAATGATGAGATTTTGCAGCATTTCCAAAACATATGTGAGTGGTCTGCATTTTGAGCCCCACAGCCCCTCCAGCATATAGATTGGGTATTTTTATATTTTCTTTGATTCTGTGGTGTAATGAAATAGCGAATCAGGTTTTTCCATCCAAATTCCCTCCATGTCCTTGAACTTGTTGATGTGTGTTGTGTTTTCCATATTTCTTGCCAGTTTTCTTCTGTTATGTTTAAATTTAGCTCTTTCTCCCATTTCTCCTTTATATAGTTACTTGAATGTTTGTTTGCCGTAAGTTTCTGATATAGCTTTGAAATAATTCTTATTTTATTTCCTGCATACGAGCTTAAAATGAATTATAATCTCACTCACATCTGTGTGGAGGTTATGCCGAATCTTCCTCATATAATAATCTCTCATCTGCAGATATCTGAAGAATTCAGATTTTTCTAGTTTAAATTTTTTTCTCATGTTTACAAAACTCCCGAAATCTTTTTTTCCCATATTGCCCCATGCTGTGATTCCCTTGTTCACCAGATTTTTGTATCCCCTATCTTGCTTTGCCGGTTCAAACTGACTGTCAAATGCTACCCATTTCAATAGTTTTATGTCCTCCTTTATATTATACTTTTGTACTATTTTATACCACAGTTCCAAAGTAAATTTAGTGATTGGGTCTATTTGTTTGATTTGCTTATATGCATCCTTATCTCCTATTATGCTTTGTACTGGGAGTCCCTCAATTTCCTTTTCCATTTCTTTCCATTTTGCCTCATATCCTCCGTCGCACCAACATATGATATACCTTATTTGTGCTGAGGAGTAATATTCCTTTAGACTCGGTAGACCCATGCCTCCTTTCTCTTTTGGTAATTGGAGAGTTTTATATTTCACTCTTGGCTTTTTACCTCCCCAAACAAATCTCGATATCATCCTGTCCCACTTTGAGAACTGGGCACCAGGAATCTCTGTTGGTAGAGCTTGGAAGAGGTAAAGCAGTCTAGGTTGTGTGCTGATTTTGACTGTCTTAATTTTTGAATTCAGATCCATATTTAAGATTGACCATCTATCAATATCTTTTTTTATTTCTTGTTCTAACCTATCATAGTTTGCTTTATAGATTTTGCTTAAATCTTTAGGTATGTTCACGCCGAGGTATTTTATTTCTTTTTGTTTCCAGTTTAGTTTGATCTTATCAGTTGTATCGTGAGATTTTGAGTGAAAACCTCCTTCCATCAGCAAGGGCATTTAAGATGAAACGTGGCTGGGTCTTTCAGCATGACAATGATCCCAAACACACCACCCGGTCAACGAAGGAGTGGCTTTGTAAAAAGCATTTCAAGGTCCTGGAGTGGCCTAGCCAGTCTCCAGATCTCAACCCCATAGAAAATCTTTGGAGGGAGTTGAAAGTCCGTGTTGCCCAGTGACAGCCCCAAAACATCACTGCTCTAGAGGGGATCTGCATGGACGAATGTGCCAAAATACCAGCAACAGTGTGTGAAAACCTTGTGAAGACTTAGAGAGAACGTTTGACCTCTGTCATTGCCAACAAAGGGTATATAACAAAGTATTGAGATGAACTTTTGTTATTGACCAAATACTTATTTTCCGCCATAATTTGCAAATAAATTCTTTAAAAATCAGACGACGTGATTTTCTGGATTTTTTCCCCTCATTTTGTCTCTCATAGTTGAGGTATACCTATGACGAAAATTGGAGACCTCGCTCATCTTTTAAGTGGGAGAACTTGTACAATTGGTGGCTGACTAAATACTTTTTTACCCCACTGTATATGGGTTTCACTTTCTGAAATGAGTGACAAAAAATATTGAACTTTTTCATGATATTCTAATTTTTTAAGATGTACCTGTAAACTGACCTCTGTTGTCTTTGGCATGCTGCGTTCTCGAGTAGTTTGCTGAAGCTTTTATACTTTGTGTAAACTGGAAGATAACCTTTGGTTTTAACTTAATTTTAAAAGCTTTGAACATTACAAAGTTAAAGAACATCATTGCACAGCAGTGATTTGTGTTGTGGCTCAATTTAAAAAAAAGGTCAGTCTTTCATAATATTGACCCTGGTAGTGTTTGGTTTTTGTGAAATTTTGTTTCTGTGTGCAAAGTAAACTATTTTTTTTTAACTTTCTAAATAACACTAGGATGTTTGGAAAAGTTGCATAAAAATAATTTGTGCTCTTTTACAGCACTTGGGGAAATACTTGAAAAAAAATCATAGGGGGCTCATAATTCTTTCCTCAACTGTATATTAATGTTATCATATGCTGCTTCAGCTTCTTGTGAAAAGAAAAAAAAGAAAATCATCTAATGACTGAACGAAGGAAGCACAGATATCCTACATGTATTTGCTGCATTCGGCCGCTGTATGTATGTTTTATGGTCTGGTCAATGAGGGCAGCGTGTGTGTGTGTGGGTGGGTGTGCGCCCAGCGGGGGAAATAAGTATTAAACATGTGAACCTTTTTCTCATTAAACATATTTCTGATGGAGCCACTGACCTGAGATTTTCACCAGATATCAGTAACAATCCAAGTAATCCATAAATGCAAAGAAATCAATGCAGCTGTGTTCACAAAACAAGTTATATTTAATAAAGTAGAATGACACAGAAAATAAGTATTGAACACGTGAAGAAAAAGAGGTGCAAAAAGGCAAAGAAAACCAAGAAACCAGCTGAACTCCATCAGAATTTAGGAAGCCATCCTATCCCTCATCAGTGCAAATTCACTTCAGCTGGTTAAGTCCTGAATGATAGCCTTTAAAAAGGTCTGAGAGTATCAGATTGTCACACCACAAAGAACTCACAATGGGTAGAAGCAAAGAGCTCTCTACTCCTTTGTAACCTTATTGTTGCAAAACATAATGATGGCGTTGGTTACAGGTGCATTTCTAAACTGTTGAATGTTCCAGTGAGCGCTGTTGGAGCCATCATTCGGAAGTGGAAAGAAGATCATTTTACCATAAACCGGCCCCGACCAGGAGCTCCTCACAAGATTTCTGACGGAGGAGTCAAAAGAATTATCAGAGGAGTTATCCAAGAGCTAAAAACCACTTGTGGAGAGCTTCAGAAAGACCTGGAGTAAGCAGGTACTGCTGTTTCAAAGAAAATAAGTAACCTACAGTATATGGGCTCTATGCCCGCTTACCTCACTAGATTCCATTGCTGTAGAAAAAGCATGTTGAAGCTCGTTTAAAGTTGGCTGTACAACATTTGGGCAAGCCAATAAAATACTGGGAGAATATAGTCTGGTCAGATGAGGCCAAAATTGAACTTTTGAATGTCACAACACACGGCATGTTTGGAGGAGAAATGGCACTGCACATCCCATGAGTGGGAGTGTTTTTCAGCACATGGTACAGGCAGACTTCATATAATTGAAGTAAAGATGAATGGACAAATATACAGAGACATCCTTAATAAGAACTTGTTGCCATCTGCCAAGATGCTGACGATGAAACGAGGGTGGACATTTCAGCAAGACAATGATCCCAAACACACAGCCAAGGAAACTCAACTGGCTCCAGAGAAGGAAAATAAAACTGCTAGAATGGCCCAGTCACCTGACCTGAATCCAATTGAAAATCTATGGAACGAGCTGAAGATCAGAGTTCATAGAAGACAGCCACAGAACCTTCAAGATTTGAAGACAGTTTGTGTGGAAGAATGGGCTGAAATCACTCCTGAGCAATGCCTGTGCCTAGTTTCTCCATACAGGAGGCGTCTGGAAGCTGTTATTACCAGCAAATGTTTTTTTTAACTAAATATTAAATGAATCTCACCAAGCATGTTCAGTACTTATTCCCGGTGTCATTCTACGTTATTTAGTATCACTTGTTTTGTGAACACAGTTGCCTTGATTTCTTTGTATGTTTGGATTACTTGGATTGTTAGTGATATCTGGTGAAAATCTCAGGTCAATGGCTCCATCAGAAATATGCTTAATGAGGAAAAATGTTGATGTGTTCAATACTTTCCCCGCTGTATGTGTGTATGATTGATATATATATAAAATAAAAATATGGTGCTCTGAACTGAGTAATTCCCTTACCTTAAGTCAGCATAGTATGCTGATTTAGGACAAGTCATTTAAGTGCTCAAAAAGTCAGCGAGTGAGCAGTCAGCCACTTCCTGATTTCAAATTGGGATAGTCCTATGCCCTCAGCCGCTTAACGTGAACACTCCTACAGTCAATGAGTCTGCTAGGGTGGAGATTAAGATTCAGCCATTTTATTGGCTGTACCTCCATATCCCAGCAAAAGAAAAAAAGTTTGAAAAACCAAAGGAAACTGTTAAATTAATTGTAATGCTGATTTGAGGTCACATCACCCATTTCTTCGACCAGCTGTCGGCCACAAAGCAATGGGAGACAAGTATGACACTCACAAAAACAGTCTGTATTTAATTTCTTTTGCAGATGCACAGTCAAGTGATGGCCAGAGAAAGCCGTCATTTAATGGAGAACTGAATGGATTATTGGGATCAGGCTTGCTGGGAAGCACAGATCGGACATCTCTGTCAGAATCAACCAGACCCATCTCCACAGACATCAGCAGAGCTCAGGACAGTCAGATAATGTGAGTCAGTCACCTGACCAGAGGCTCGTACTATGAAGCAGATTCAGCATAGATTGCGATGGGACAAAAGATCGATTCAGTGATGGAACTCGATACTTGACACTGACGACGATGCACTGATCCCTAAACGCATGGATCAATCTTTTATTATATATATTCATGTAAATGAATATATATAATAAATATATATATATATATATATATATATACTGTATATATATATATATATATACTGTATATATATAATATATATTCATGTAAATGTAAATGAATTGATTAATACCCTAGAGTCTAGGGTATTAATCAACCAGTTGTGTTTTCAGTGCACTAAATGGCGTAAAGCAAGGGGCCAATCAAGTAGGCAGCACAGTGGTACATTGGTTTGCATTGTTGCCTAACAGCTAGAAGGCTCCAGGTTTGAATTCCCGGGCTGGCAGGGGTAGGAACCTTTCTGTGTGGAGTTTGCATGTTCTCTCTGTGCTGCGTGGGTTTACTCTGGGAACTCCGGTTTCCTCCACAATCCAAAGACATGCATGTCAGGTTAATTGATCATTCTAAATTGTCCCTAGGTGTCTGTCTCCTATCAACCCTTAGAATAGGTAGTTAGTACTAGTGAAGCACTTTGAGTGGTCTTTGTGACTATAAAAAGTGCTATATAAGTACAGATCCTTATCCCTTAAGTGAAGTCATAGATCAGGGGTCCTCAAATGTTTTTGCTGGGGTCCACATTTGTTGTTTCCAGTGGGCCAGAGGTCCGGAGCAGTGTCAACATGCTAATTGGGCGGATATTTCATTTCCATGTTGGGAGGGACAATAAACAGAACATTTTCTCCAGAGTAAATATTGAGGGGACACTAAAAGTATTGATTGTTTTAAAAATTACCAAGCTTCTTGATATTACTGTCCGACATTTTGGTGGCTATTGATCACATACTTAATAACTTAATAAAATAACTTGATAAAAGAGATGGCAATCTCAAGGGACTTCCTGGTTAAATCAAGGTTTAAGATTTCATTTGATAAGTACCGTTAAAAATATTCCTTTTATACCCGCAGCCCTGGTGGTGTCAGCACACATAAGAGCAAATATATACATAATTCTAAGTAATATAATTCAGAGTAGTAAGTCTTCCAAATATTTCCTTTTCCTATGAAAAGGGTACAGGTGGGGAAAAGATACAGAAACATCAGATCAAGAACAAGTCAGCTGTTAGGCTGCTTTGTTCTGTTGTCAGCTTTCCCCCATAGCGAGTGCTTTACCAGAGAATAACTCCCTATGTTCCTTTGAAGATGTATATTTTTTAACTTAAATTTTTTATATTATTCTACCTTAGTGTTATTTTAGTTTATTAGTGCACTTATTAGGTTATTATTTATACTTTTGTCCTGCACTGAACTACTTACTGATAAAAATAATTTTTTAAAGTTATTTTAAAATAACAAATAAATGAATTTTGAAGTAGGTATATTATTGTACAGAGATGAGAGCCTGTGGTCATCAAGCATGACACCCTCCGTTCCCTGGCTGTGCCTAGAAATCCTGTCCATAAAAATTATGAACAGGATCGGTGACAAAGGGCAGCCCTGGCGGAGTCCAACTCTCACTGGGAATGACTCCCATCGAGTGTTGGCAATACAAACCAAACTCTCACAGCAGTTGTACAGAGACCAAATAGCTCGTAAGAACAAGCCCGATACCCCATACTCCCGAAGCACCCCCCACAAAAAACCACAAGGGACGTGGTCGAATGCCTTTTCCAAGTCCACAAAACACATGTAAACTGGTTGGGAAAACTCCCACGAACCCTCGAGGATTCTCAAGAGGGTCAAGAGCTGGTCTGATGTGCCACGGCCAGGACGAAAACCACATTGCTCCTCCTGTATCCGAGGTTCAACCAACGGCCGGACTCTCCTCTCCAGTCCTTGACATAGACCTTCCCAGGGAGGCTGAGGAGTGTGATCCCTCTAAAGTTGGAGCACACCCTCCGGTCCCCTTTTTTGAAGAGAGGAACCACCTCCCCGGTTTGCCATGCCAAAGGCACTGCCCCCGACCTCCACGCAATGTTGCAGAGGTGTGTCAACCATGACAGCCTTACAACATTCAGGGCCTTGAGGTACTCAGGGCGAATCTTGTCCACCCCTGAATCTCGTCCATCTCCTGCTGGCTTCATCCAGCAATGACCTACAGTTCTTACTGGGACGGTTTGCTGCTGAGTATGAAGCAGCTGGGATGAGAATCAGCACCTCCAAGTTCGAGTCCATGGTCCTCAGCCAGAAAAAGGTGGATTGTCCTCTCCGGGTTGGGGACAGGCTCCTTCCCCAAGTGGAGGAGTTTAAGTATCTTGGGGTCTTATTCACAAGTGAGGGGAGAATGGCGCGAGAGATTGACAGACGGAACGGAGCAGCATCTGCAGTGATGCGGACATTGTACCGGTCTGTTGTGATGAAAAGGGAGCTGAGCTCTAAGGCAAAGCTATCGATTTACCAGTCAATCCATGTTCCTCACCTATGGTCACAAGTTTTGGATAATGACCGAAAGAACGAGATCGCGGATACAAGCGGCTGAAATGAGCTTTCTCCGTAGGATTGCTGGACTCACCCTCAGAGATAGGGTGAGGAGCTCAGTCATCCGGGAGAGGCTCAGAGTAGAACTGCTGCTCCTCCACATTGAAAGGATCCAGCTGATGTGGTATGGGCATCTGATCAGAATGCCTTCTGGACTCCTCCCACTTGAGGTGTTTTGGGCCGTCCGTCTGGGAGGAGACCCCGGGGCAGACCCAGGACTCACTGGAGAGACCGTCTCCCAGCTGGTCTGGGAACGCCTTGGTATCCTCTCTGATGAGCTGGAGCAGGTGGCTGGGGAGAGGGAAGTCTGGGCTTCTCTGCTTGATCTGCTGCCTCTAAGAACCGGACCTCCAGAAAAGCGGTATAAGATGGATGGATATTATTGTACAGTCTGTGCAGAGATAGTACCGGCATTCAGACAAATGCACAGTAAAATTTTTAAAATTCTCTATCAGCTGCAGCATAGAAGAAAAGACCTAAAAAAAAACAGGCCACCCCTCCATCCCAGGATCTGAGCTTGGGGGAGGAGCTCAACTTAGTTAAATAATAATGTAGGTCTGCCGTTAATGGAGGGTGGGAGAGTGTCTTCTCAAACCCAGAGGAGGTGGATGTCATTTTGGAGAGAGTGGCATCTGGAGAGTGGCACTGATGCATCCACTGAGCTCTTGCAGTATCTCACAAAAGTGAGTTCACCACTCACAGTTTTGTAAATATTATGTCTTTTCATGGGACAACACTGAAGATATGACACTTTGATACAATGTAGTCAGTGTACAGCTTGTATAACAGTGTAAATTTGCTGTCCCCTCAAAATAACTCAACGCACAGTCGTTAATGTCTAAATCGCTGGCAGCAAAGGTGTATACGCCCCTCCATTGAAAATGTCCAAATTGTGCCCAATTAGCCATTTTCCCTCCCCGGTGTCAAGTGATTCGTTAGTGTTACAAGGTCTCAGGTGTGAATGGGGGAGCAGGTGTGTTAAATTTGGTGTTATCACTCTAACACTCTCTCTGGTCACTGGAAGTTCAACATGGCACTTCATGGCAAAGAACTCTCTGAGGATCTGAAAAAAAGAATTGTTGCTCTACATAAAGATGGCCTAGGCTATAAGGAGATTGCCAACACCCTGAAACTGAACTGCAGCACGGTGGCCAAGACCGTACAGTGGTTTACTAACTAACTAACTAACTAACCTGCACTTATATAGCGCTTTTCTAGTCACAAAGACCACTCAAAGCGCTTTCATTAATACTAACCCTCTATTCTAAGGGCCTATAGGAAACAGATATCTAGGGACAATTTAGAACAGCCAATTAACCTAACATGCATGTTTTTGGCATGTGGGAGGAAACCGGAGAAATCCCGGAGTAAACCCACACAACACGGGGAGAACATGCAAACTCCACACAGATCACTGTTGGTCGGGGGCTGGGATCGAACCCACGATCCCACGATCCCCACAATCCCCCGGCCAAGGGTAAATTGTGCTGCCGCAGTGCTAACCACTGCGCCACCGTGCATCAGTTTAACAGGACAGGTTCCACTCAGAACAAGCCTCGCCGTGGTCAACCAGAGAAGTTGAGTGCATGTGCTCTGTGTCATATCCAGAGGTTGTCTTTTGAAAATAGATGTACGAGTGCTGCCAGCGTTGCTGCAGAGATTGAAGGGGTGGGTGGGTTCAGCCTGTCAGTGCTCAGATCATATGCCGCACACTGCATCAAATTGGTCTGCATGGCTGTCCTTCCCAGAAGGAAGCCACTTTTAAAGATGATGCACAAGAAAGCCCGCAACAGTTTGCTGAAGACAAGCAGACTAAGGACATGGATTACTGGAATCATGCATGTCCTGTGGTCTGATGAGACCAAGATAAACTTATTTGATTCAGATGGTGTCAAGTGTGTGTGGCGGCAACCAGGCGAGGAGTACAAAGACAAATGTGTCTTGCCTACAGTCAAGCATGGTGGTGGGAGCGTCATGGTTTGGGGCTGCACGAGTGCTGCCGGCACTGGGGAACTACAGTTCATTGAGGGAACCATGAATGCCAACATGTACTGTGACATACTGAAACAGAGCATGATCGCCCTCTCTTCAGAAACTGGGCCGCAGGCCAGTATTCCAACATGATAACGACCCCAAACACACCTCCAAGACGACCACTGCCTTGCTAAAGAAACTGAGGATAAAGGTGATGGATTGGCCAAGCATGTTTCCAGACCTAAACCCTTTTGAGCATCTGTGGGGCATCCTCAAACAAAAGGTGGAGGAGCGCAAGATTTCTAACACCATGATGTCACCATGGAGGAGTGGAAGAGGATCCCAGTGGTAACCTGTGAAGCTCTAGTGAACTCCATGCCCAAGAGGGTTAAGGCAGTACTGAAAAATAACGGTGGCCACACAAAATATTGACACTTTGGGCACAATTTGGACATTTTCACTGAGGGGTGTACTCACTTTTGTTGCCAGCAGTTTAGATATTAATGGCTGTGTGGAGTTATTTTGAGGGGACAGCAAATTTACACTGTGATACAAGCTGTACACTGACTACATTGTATCAAAGTGTCATATCTTCAGTGTTGTCCCATGAAAAGGTATAATTAGATATTTACAAAAATGTGAGGGGTGTACTCACTTTTGTGAGATACTGTAACTGGATCTTAACCTGCCCCTAAGTGGGTTAGCTTCACACCATGAGTTAGCATGGTGATCTTCCCCAGTAAGGACTGAACCAGCTTCATAGTACAGAAAAATCCAGGGTTAACCCCAAACTTACCTTGCCAAGACTAATAATAATAATGGATTAGATTTATCTGGTGCTTTATGTCAAGTGACATGTCAAAACGCTTACAGTGAGCCCATTATTCATTCACCACAGACAGACATTGATAGTGGTAAGTGGTAGTGGTAAGCTACTATTCTAGCTATAGCTGCCATGGGGCATACTGACGAAAACATGGCTGCCAATCCACGCCAACGGCCTCCAACCACTACCAAACATTTATACACATTCATACCCAGTGTCATGGACACTGGATGCAAGGTGGATGAAGTGTCTTGACCAGAAGCACAATGGCCGGATGACTGGGGAGACCGGGGTTCGACCCGCTTTACCTCCTGAGCCACTGCCACCCCCAAGACTAATGCTAAGTGTCTACCTATGCATCTGTTGACAGAAGGTCCCTGTGCCTTCTTCGCATCAGGATCCGTTGAGAGCATTAAAGGGGTGTACCCAGGCAAGAGTCACACTAATCAGTACTCTGGAGCTGCATACTGTATGGTTAGTATCACCACGTGGTCAGAGAACTTTGACCGGTGTTCAAGCAGTATTTTCAGCTACAAAAGTGCAGTTTCATGAGCTGCTTTGATCCTCCCCAATCTGCTCTGCCCTCCCCGACCTGCACTGCTTGCATATCATTTGTTGCTGCGACTCCTGGTGGCTGGGCCTGTTTTTTTCAACAGATGTGAAATAGCTTTACAATGTTTTTACAAGGACAGACTTTGTAAACTCTAAAGTTTTTTCCAAAGGGTTGGACTTCTTGGTCACGGATGTATAATTTCTTTTCAAACAGCGCCTCACTGTGGAAATTAAGGTATCCAACACAGTATTGCAATTCTCAAGTCTGCAGACTTGACAGTAAATTACTGTGAGTAATTAACAGTTACTACAACATCTTTGAAGCGGAGTGATACATATCCAGTGAAACACTGGAGTGCAGTTATTGTGGAATATAGTAACTCCTGGAATCCCTGTTGTCCAATCAAATTGCTCGGTCAGATCTAACGGTTGCATAACTAATTTTAAACTATTGGCATATCAGCTATCGGCAAAATTTTTTGCTATTGTGCATCCCTAATATTAAAAGTTTAGCATGAGCTCCAGGAAGCGATCAGCTCCATGTGTTCACTCCTCATTGAGACTGGAGCGGGGATTCAGGAACAGGAGAAGCTGGCACCTCCACGCGACGGCTCGGGATTCTTGATGCTATGATACCAGAGTGCCAGCGGGCCACGCTACATACACAATGACTGTAAAGTGTGAAAATGCACGCCTAGGTGGACACATACCATTGATCCTGCTTCACAGTACTGACCTCTCTTTGAAGTGTGATATTTGTTAACACTCAGTTATAAAAGAAAACTAAACTGATGTGCTGCTGTTTCAGCTGTCTTTCTGGTGATGATGGGTCTACCTCTATTCCCATCACTTCCAACAATGTGGAGATAGTGGCAAGTCAAGACTCAAGCATCAACAGCAAAGCTCGGGGAAGCAACAAGGTAAGACACCAGATTAGTAGAACAGAGTATAAATGAAAACTTTTAAAAAATAAATTTTTTACTAAGTTACAAAACCACAGCGTTCTTTTTTTTTTTTTTTTTAAGATCCTTGCACTTTGAATATGATTATTGGGTGGTTTTTGCAGTCTAACATAACTGTAGTAGTGTTACTCGAGGCCATTTCAACAAATGCCCCACCACTTCAGTCTCAAAAAATTCTGAAAATTTTACTAGCTGTGCCTTATTTATTATCCAATACACTGTTTATAATTTTTTTAGTGCATTTGGATGTGGACTTTTTAAGATACAACCAGTTTGGTGAGGGGGGTATGTGTTATCTTTGCCATGGAATTTGTGGGCCTCAGCTTTTCATCGATTTTCAAATGGCAGTGCAGTGTTTCCTCTGGCTTAAAGACCTTGGCGCGGTGGCAACATATTTTTCCCCGGGGGTAAGCATACCAGAATATGTTAATTTTATACTATTCTTTTTTTAAAATTTTACACTGTAACTTTGCATATGGAATTTACCATTTGAAGTATTGTACAAACGAAGCTTGAATATTGGGCCAGTTGGGGTCCCACCCAGACATCCTGTGTTTTGACTTTTTAGTGGTGTTATCCTTATCTTCTTCCTCTGCCTGAACACTTTCCTCTCCTTGGCTCCTCTCATCTGTCTCATTTTGCCCTCTCTGAGCTCTGTCGAATTCAGGTTCTCTCTCCATCTATGGTGGTATATAAACAGGTTAGAAAATATCAAGTGTCATGTTTTGTCCTGCAGGATTTTTTGTCATGGTTTACATAAATGACAAAAATATATGTATTTTTATTCTAGTGTTTCTTTTTTTCCATTGAGAGACTAGGGAAGGGAAAGAAACATTCATAATAGTAATGTACTCAAACATACTTAAATTATATGATCAATGATCAATTATATGATCAACAATGATATTTGTTACTGCCACTGGAGAATAAAAACGGCACGCCTGCTCGTGGAGAAAAGAGAGAAATTGCCAGTCTCATAACTTAATATTGTAGTGGCTGGTGAAATGTATCCTCAGCAGTTCATCAGTCCCCCTGCCTTTCCCTTCATATGAAGCTGGCTGCATTTGAATTCTAACCACATCTCTTAGCTAAGCGACTCTTCCATTATGGCTTCCGTTTCCAGTGGGTTAAAACCATGATAAACGCCAGTGCTTACATACCTCTTATGATTTTTTTCTGCGTTTAAAGTACTTTAATAAACTCACGTTTCTGTCGGACAGTCACGCTTAGCGAGACACTGTTTGCTGACTGACTGGAAACTCGTGTGAGCGGGGCGCTTCTAAACTCCGCGTGGATGACGGCCACACGCTTCGTGTGCGTGCTTGTGGAAAGTCATTGCTTCATATATTTTTATGAATAAAATCATATCGGATTGGCATGGCGGTACGATTTCTGGCGAGGCGGGCCGCCACGGAGAAATGTTACCAGAGGAAACTCTGCAATGTCTCAAGAACGACACCCCCTCTGGGACTGAAATTTTGTATGTTTGTGCATCTTTTTATGTTGTGTCAGAATACCAAAACATCTGTTATTCACCAGAATAGGTGGTCATGCCAGCCCCTCAAAAATGGTCAACAAAACAACATTCAGGTTACATGCTCAACCATGTTTTGGCCTTGTGAAACCACATTTGTACATGCACCAGACTTGGAACCTTTTTATAGTGTTGAGATGCATCGGTGGGCTGTTCAAAACACTAATTATTAGACAGATGGTTGCATTGGTTTTTGGGTGGCAGTCTCCTCAATCCCAAAAATTAGTTTTGTGTCAGATTTTCTTTCAACCATAACTCCATGTAGCAGTGTATGAAATAATCTGATTTTTTTTTAAGTTTGAAATTCAAAAACTTTTTTTCTTGGGATATAAAACAATTTTTCTTTATGCGTCTCCTTCATTTTTAGTTTTTTTCCTGAATACGGGGCTAATTCGTCATTTTCGAAATGTGCAGTTCATCATCAACAGACCAATTTAAGTTGCTTCTACTCGGAATATTACCTTAAATTTGTTCAATTTGTTCTGTTCATTAAAACTTTATTTATTAGTAGTCATCAAATACAGTGAACACATAGTAAATAAACTGATTGGTCCTCAACAATAACATTTTTCGGACACTCTCTCTGCTTAGTATACAAATATAGGTGCAGTTTTTCACTCAAAGACTTAATTGTTGGTGCCCCTCTGTTAATGAAAGAAAAACCCACAATGGTCACAGAAATAACTTCAATAAGTCAATCAGTCATTAATAAGTAAAAGCAATGGAACAACTTAATATTAAGTATTACTAGAGGATGATGAGGATGATAAGATAACAACACTGACCACACCTTTCCTTCAGATTATTTTTTTCCCTTGTCATGATAAACAAACAGCCTGCTTCTCTATTAGCAGAGGTCTTTACTGGACGCCAAGTCATCAGCTGACACTTGCATAGAGAAACAGACAGTCATTTGTTGTTTTCCCTTTTTTTCCCCAAATAAGTATACAATATATATATACAGACGTGGGCAAAATTGTTGTACCTGTCCGTTAATGAAAGAAAAACCCACAATGGTATACAAATGGTCACAGAAATAACTTGAATCTGACAAGAGTGGTAATAAATAAAAATTCTATGAAAATTAACCAATGAAAATCAGACAGTGCTTTTGAATTGTGGTTCAACAGAATTACTTCAAAAAAAACAAACTCATGAAACAGGCCTGGACAAAAATAATGGTACCCCTAGAAAAGATTGAAAATAATGTGACCATAGGGACATGTTCAACCAAGATGTGTCCTCTAATTAACATCACAGGTGTCTACAAACTTGTAATCAGTCAGTTGGCCTATTTAAAGGGTGACATATAGTCACTGTGCTGTTTGGTGACATGGTGTGTACCACACTAAACAGGGACCAGAGGAAGCAAAGGAGAGAGTTGTCTCAGGAGATTAGAAAGAAAATTATAGACAAGCATGTTAAAGGTAATGGCTATAAGACCATCTCCAAGCAGCTTGATGTTCCTGTGACTACAGTTGCACATACTGTATTATTCAGAAATTTAAGATCCACGGGACTGTAGCCAACCTCCCTGGACGTGGCTGCAGGAGGAAACTTGATGAAAAATGGAAGAGACGGATAATACGAATGGTAACAAAAGAGCCCAGAACAACCTCTAAACACATTCAAGGTGAACTCCAAGGTCAAGGTACATCAGTGTCAGATCGCACCATCCGTCGTTGTTTGAGCCAAAGTGGACTTCATGAGAGATGACCAAGGAGGACACCACTGTTGAAAACAAATCCTAAAAAAGCCAGACTGGAATTTGCCAAACTGCATGTTGACAAGCCACAAAGCTTCTGGGAGAATGTCCTATGGACAGATGAGAAAACTGGAACTTTATGGCAAGGCACATCAGCTCTATGTTCACAGACGCAAAAATGAAGTATACCAAGAAAAGAACACTGTCCCTATGTGAAACATGGAGGAGGTTGTGTTATGTTCTGGGGCTGCTTTGCTGCATCTGGCACAGGTGTCTTGAATCTGTGCAGGGTACAATGCAATCTCAAGACTATCAAGGTATTCTAGAGAGAAATGTGCTGCCCAGTGTCAGATAGCTTGGTCTCAGTCGCAGGTCGTGGGTCTTGCAACAGGATAATGACTCAAAACACACAGCTAAAAACACCCAAGAATGGCTAAAAGCGAAACATTGGACTATTCTAAAGTGGCCTTGTATGAGCCCTGATCTAAATCCTATTGAACATCTGTGGAAGGAGCTGAAACATGCCGTCTGGAGAAGGCACCCTTCAAACCTGAGACAACTGGAGCAGTTTGCTTATGAGGAGTGGGCCAAAATACCTGCTGAGAGGTGCAGAAGTCTCACTGACAGTTACAGAAATCGTTTGATTGCAGTGATTGCCTCAAAAGGTTGTGCAACAAAATATTAAGTTAAGGGTACCATCATTTTTGTCCAGGCCTGTTTCATGAGTTTATTTTTTAAAATAATTCTGTTGAACCACAATTCAAAAGCATTGTCTGATTTTCATTGGTTAATTTTCATAGCCTTTTTATTTATTACCACTTTTGTCAGATTCAAGTTCTTTCTGTGACCATTGTGGGTTTTTCTTTCATTAACAGAGGGGTACCAACAATTTTGTCCACGTGTGTACACCACTCAGGATAGTAGTGATGCGACTTCCACACCAAGGGCACCAGACACAAATCAAACCCTGGTCTGCTAGAACTGTGGGAGACTAGGGCAAAAAATGGAAAAGCACAAGCAGAGACTGAGAGTCTATGAAAATGTTACTGATGAAGACAAAGTTGTGCTCAACACCCACTGAACTGTGTATAAGCTTAAGTCTTTGTTTTATCTCTTGAAGTTCAAAGTTCTCCTAAATTTTTTTTTTTATCTTCTTTTAATGTCTGAATTTTGTTTTTACCCAGGTTAAAATTAAACCTATTGCCAAGTACGACTGGGAGCACAAGTATTACTGTGGCAGACTGATAGCTGTTTCCAACTCTTTCTTAGCCTACGCCATTAGAGGTGAGTACTTGAATCACAAGTTATTTCAGTCTCTGTTAAAGGGGTCATTGGCCGAAAAATGGTGGTTCTGTAGGTTTTAGCTTTCAAAAAGTCATTCATTGGTCAAGTGATTATAGAAAAAACATCAAAACAGTCACTTCTGTTAAAAAACAACAATACAGCCTTTACACTGCTTTTCAGTCAAAAAAGTAAAATTGACTGTTCTGGATTTGCCAGGGGATGTCATTGACAAAGTAAACCCAGTCCAGTGCCGTGCTGCTGCTCTTTGATTGGCCAGCTTAGCTGTTTGTCATTGAACTAACAGGTTTCATTGCCAAACCCGGTTTATATTGTTATTTTCTTTAGATTTCAATCACCCTAATAGACATTTCTGTTTCCACCTGTCTCACTAATCCCCAGTCGATAATGTATCTCATGTCATTCTGTGCCGGTCATAGCCTGTTGACCTCTGAAACCACACACCCCTGCCCACCAAGGACACTTTATTTCATTCATTTTTTAAGACAAATACACTGCCATAATAAACCAGTCTTTCCAGGATTTTGCGATGTTGCAATTGCACCAATTCACGCGAAATCAGCCAATCAGCGCAGCTATTGCACAACCTTGCAACCTTGTCTAATCACCGCAACTTTCCTGCAATTTTGGCCAGTCCTCGTCAACTTATGCCAATTTCACCAATCAGATTTGCCTAACTGGCGCTGAAATGCTCAGTCTAACCAATCAAATGCATCATTGCACTGCGTTCACTTCCGTGTTTACAGTGAGTAGTGAATTTATAGTTTACAGTGAGTAACAGAACACATCTGCATACAGAGTGCGTGATTTAAAAAAAACCCCACTCACCTGTGAGGTTTTTAACACCGTCCCTTCCTCCGTCTCCCCCAGCCTGCCTGTGGACGCCTCGCCACATCTCCGTCTTGACCACGTGTGCAAAGTGCTGGGTTTGTGTTGAAAAATATGTGCCTACTACAAAAGCACCCCGTCGTGGGAGCGCACTTGAGGAGAGTATACTACATTATAGCGAGTGTTTGAACATCGTTAGAGGAAAAATCATTACTACATCTAGTCAATGAGCTTTAAAAGGAACTCCGATTATATTGGCATGTTAGCTCTATATGTTTTATTTTGATGTTAGTAACATAACTATAATATAATTTTTTTGAAAATAATTCCCAGTTTTATATATTTTTAAAAAAACTTTATTACGATGTAAATCGCCATTTTTGTTTACGTCGCAATGCATTCTGGGTAGTGACGTAGATTGGTTGTGGCCGGTATCAGCAGCGGTCTGTAAACAGCCTTTTCAGTTCCAACCAGTGCGAAGCCAAAGCAATAAAGATAATGACGAAGACACACAAAGTGAAAATGGACTTGAGAATGAAGACAGCAGCCGCGAGGAAGCTAGAGCTGGTCATGTTGGATGGTGTTTTTGTGAGCATCTGTTACAATGAGCTCCACTTCATTTCTGCCGCTGTCCATGGTACCTGATGCTATAAATGTATCTTGTTCAGTCACTTGTTAAAGTGGTATAACAGGATGCATGCCTGCTTTGCAGATCTGTCCTGTATCACAGCACATCAAAGCTTTGATGCCGTTTGCATTAAGCTGTCGTTTGTAGCCAGACACACCTGTGAGCTCTTTCATGAGCTGGGGGCGACGAAAATCCTCAAAATCCTCAGGGCTAAAGTGATGAGAGCACAGCTGCGGGTCTTTGGGAAGTTGGACTCTTCCAACCGCATCCTCCCACTTTTAATAATAATAATAATAATGCATCAGATTTATATAGCGCTTTATCATAGACACTCAAAGCGCACGCTCAAGCGTGTGCTCAAGCGTGTACTTTGAGCGATATAGTGCTTTATCATAGACACTCAAAGAGTGACGGAAACGTGGCGGCCAATCCGCGCCAACAACCTCTCCAGCCACCACCGAACATTTAAACATTTTTACACATTCATACCCAGTGTTATGGGCACTGGAGGCAATGCGGGTGAGGTGTCTTGCCCAGGGACACAACGGCAGGATATCTGGGGAGAGCGGGATTCGAACCGCCAACCATCGGGTTATTAGACGACCTGCTCTACCTCCTGAGCCACTGCCGCCCCACTTTTTCCTCAACTTTCCCTCTTTAGGAAAGCTATGGAGGCTCACCCCGCTCTCTTGATTTCCCTTTGATTGGAAATTACATCCAAAAGCGGCGCAATGTGGCATTTTCACTGACAAATGGCAGTAGTTAGGAGCTTCGCTTCTTGGCTTGTATAAGACAGAAAAAACGGCTGCAACCATTCTACGTCACTACCCAGAATGCATTGCGACGTAAACAAAAATGGCGATTTACATCGCAATAAAGTTTTTTAAAAATATATAAAACTGGGAATTATTTTCAAAAAAATTATAGTTATGTTACTAACATCAAAATAAAGCATTTAGAGCTAACATGCCAATATAATCAGAGTTCCTTTTAAAACTGAATCTCCATTGTGGACGGACAAACGCACCCACCCATCCATCCCCCCTCCCCCTCCCATTGTAAATGAAAGAGGTGTGTGTGTGAAGCCCAACATGCAACAGACAGGTAGGCATGGAAAAACAGAGAATATTCAGTTTTTGTTTTTTTGTTTTTTTTTTTAACAAAACACAGACTCTAATAGCCAATACAGTGCAACAGAATAATTTATTTTTTCCTCTCCGCTCAGTACCGAGTGGTTGGGAACCGTAGGGAGTTTTCAAATGAAGGTGCTGCCAATAATTTCCAAATCTATACTCTTTAACATGCATGAGTTTTTCAGTATAGCAGAAGTTTCTGCTTAATTTACCGATCACTATAATAGGACATTTTTGACAATCCTGTGCTTTTCTTGTATTGTTATATACTGTAGAATATCACTGCAGTAAACTGGAAAAAAGCATCTGCTTTAAAATTTGGAATTCTTCCCACAACTTTTAGTGCAGAAAACACTCTAAAAACATCTCAACTTTTTAAAAAAACCCCGCGAATTCAGGCTTTTTGGCCCGCAACAATCATAAAAACATCCCGCAACATCCTGGAGGGACTGATAAACTAGATCTTGGGCATAGGATGGAGGACTCGAGACACACGAACAACAGATTGAGGGAAGAGACTGGATCTTTATTGAACTGCACAGAATGATAATACCTACTGGAGGGGAGTGAGAGCCAGCCTCTGGGAAAACGCAAAGAATGGAGTGAGTGGCCAGAATAATAGGTATAGTTACTGAATGAATGATAACTTAAATAGGGCTTACGTGTTATACTGCTGCAACCAGAACAGCGAGGGAAAAGGAGTTTTTAGCCCATTGGCTAAAACCACAGGGAGAGCGGAGAGGCTCGGGGGAATCGGCCACACAGGGAGGGGCAGAGCTTGGGATACTTGAGTCAAGGGTAGCATTAATGTCAAATCTACTATGCTTACTTGTGGTGACATCTCCTGAAATGGGACGTTCCACAAAGCAAAACTAGAAAAGCACTCAGAGTGCATACCGCCGCCAAGGCTCCTTCCAGCCCTCATGGATCACCTCCAAAATGTAATGGGTTCCTCTGTAGCCCAAGAACCACCTCTGGTGAAAATTTCATCCAGATCCATCGAGTAGTTTTGGAGTATTGTTGCTAACACTGAGAAGAGCCTTGGCGGAGGTACAGTGCATCTGGAAAGTATTCACAGCGCTAAACTTTTTCCACATTTTATATTACAGCCTTATTCCAAAATAGATTAAATTCATTTTTTTCCTCAAAATTCTACACACAGTACCCCATAATGACAAGCAGAAACGGTTGCAGTGTCATTGGCTGCTATGGGCATCAAAGGAGAAAAACTCATGGTGTGGCCCCCATCCTCCCCTGACCTCAACCCAATTGAGAACCTTGGGAGCATCCTCAAGCAAAAGATCTATAAGGGTGGGAGGCCCAAAAAATCACAAGTTCAATGGATGCAAGAATTGTGAAGGTTATATCAAAGAAGGGGTCCTATGTTAACATGTAACTTGGCCTGTTAAGATGTTTTTGATTGAAATAGCTTTTGATTTCAGTAAATAAGACCTCCTAATGCTGCAAATTCAACAAATGACCATTTTCAGTTCTTTCCAACCAACACAATGTTTTGAAACTCTGTTGTGCATAATAATTTGGAACAGTGCATTTTGAGTTTTTTATTTTTTGCAAAAAAATAATTATCCTTGGGAGGTTTGTTCAATAAAATTAGAATCTCATGGCTGATGACTTGAAAATTATACTGACTGTCATTTGCATCATCTGTTTAGGAAAATCAGAGAGAAATATCATTTGCATAATAATTTGGAATGCGGTGTACAGTGCATCTGAAAAGTATTCAGTGCTTCACTTTTTCTACATTTTATGTTACAGCCTTATTCCAAAATGGATTAAATTCATTTTTTCCTCAAAATTCTACATATAATACCCCATAATGACAACGTGAAAAAAGTTTTTGAGATTTTTGCAATTTTTTTAAAAATAAATTAAAAAAATCACATGTACTTAAGTGTTCACAGCCTTTGCCATGAAGCTCAAAACTGAGCTTAACTGCATCCTGTTTCCACTGATCATCCTTGAGATGTTTCTACAGCTTAATTGGAGTCCACCTGTGGTAAATTCAGTTGATTGGACATGATTTGGAAAGGCACACACCTGTCTATATAAGGTTCCACAGTTGACAGTGCATGTCGGAGCACAAACCAAGCATGAAGTCAAAGGAATTGTCTGTAGACCTCTGAGACAGGATTGTCTCGAGGCACAAACCTGGGGAAGGGTACAGAAAAATTTCTTGCTCCTTTGAAGGTCCCAATGAGCACAGTGGCCTCCATCATCTGTAAATTGAAGCAGTTCGGAACCACCAGGACTATTCCTAGAGCTGGTCGGCCATCTAAACTGAGCCATCTCTGCAGCAATCTACCATAATCAGGCCTGTGTTATACACCGTGTTCCAAATTATTATGCAAATGATATTTCTCTCTGATTTTCCTAAGTAGTTGATGCAAATGACAGTCAGTATAATTTTGAAGTCATCAACCATTAGAGCATAATTCAAATTTTATTGAACAAATCTCCCAATGATAATTATTCTTCTGCAAAAATAAAAAAACTCAAAATGCGCTGTTCCATATTATTATGCACAACAGAGTTTCAAAACATTTTATTGGTTGGAAAAAACTGAAAATGGTCTGTTGTTGAATTTGCAGCATTAGGACGTCATATTTACTGAAATCAAAAGCTATTTCAATCTAAAAGATCTTAACAGGCCAAGTTACATGTTAACATAGGACCCCTTCTTTGATACAACCTTCACAATTCTTGCATCCATTGAATTGTGAGTTTTTGGAGAGTTTGTATTTGAATTTCTTAGCAAGATGTCAGAATAGCCTCCCACAGCTGCTGTTTTGATGTGAACTGCCTCTCCCCCTCATAGATCTTTTGCTTGAAGATGCTCTAAAGGTTCTCAGTAGGGTTGAGGTCAGGGGAAGATGGGAGCCACACCATGAGTTTCTCTCCTTTTATGCCCATAGCAGCCAATGACACAGAGGTATTCTTTGCAACATGAGATGGTGCATTGCCATGCATGAAGATAATTTTGCTACGGAAGGCACGGTTCTTCTTTTTGTACCATGGAAGAAAGTGGTCAGTCAGAAACTATATACTTTGCCGAGGTCATTTTTACACCTTCAGGGACACTAAAGGGGCCTACTACCTCTCTCCCCATGATTCCGGCCCAATACATGACTCCGCCACCTCCTTGCTGACATTGCAGCCTTGTTGAAACATGGTGGCCATCCACCAACCATCCACTACTCCATCCAGCTGGACCATCCAGGGTTGCATGGCACTCATCAGTAAACAAGACTGTTTGAAAAGTAGTCTTCATGCATTTCTGCTTGGGAGCATCAGTTAGAGGTGCCCGAATAGTAAGTTTATGCACAACTGCAAGTCTCTGGAGTATTCTACACCTTGAGTTTTGTGGAACTCCAGAGGCACCAGCAGCTTGAAATACCTGTTTGCTGTTTAGTAATGGCATTTTAGCAGCTGCTTTCTTAATCCGACGAATTTGTCTGGCAGAAACCTTCCTCATTATGCCTTTATCTGCACAAACCTGTCTGTGCTCTGAATTAGCCACAAATTTCTTCACAGTACGATGATCACACTTAAGTTTTCATGAAATAGCTAATGTTTTCATACCTTGTCCAAGACATTGCACTATTTGATGCTTTTCGGCAGCAGAGAGATCCTTTTTCTTCCCCATATTGCTTGAAACCTGTGGCATGCTTAATAATGTGGAACATCCTTCTTAAATAGTTTTCATTTAATTGGGCTTACCTGGCAAACTCATTATGACAGGTGTCTGAGATTGATATCAGAGATCCAAAGAGCTCTGAGACACAATACCATCCATGTGTTTAATTGAAAAAACCAAAAATTGAATGTTTATGACACTAAAATCCTATTTGCATAATAATTTGGAACATGGTGTAGAGTGGCCAAACGGAAGCCACTCCTTAGTAAAAGGCACATGGCAGCCCGCCTGGAGTTTGCCAAAAGGCACCTGAAGGACCCTTGGACTATGAGAAACAAAATTCTCTGGTCTGATGAGACAAAGATTCAACTCTTTGGCGTGAATGCTAGGCTTCATGTTTGGAGGAAACCAGGCACCGCTCATCACCAAGCCAAAACCATCCCTACAGTGAAGCATGGTGGTGGCAGCATTGTGCCGTGGGGATGTTTTTCAGCGGCAGGAACTGGGAGACTTGTCAAGATAGAGGGAAAGATGAATGCAGCAATGTGCAGAGACATCCTGGATGAAAACCTGCTTCAGAGCGCACTTGACCTTATACTGGGGCAACGGTTCATCTTTCAGCAGGACAACGACCCTAAGCACACAGCCAAGATATCAAAGGAGTGGCTTCAGGACAACTCTGTGAATGTCCTTGAGTGGCCCAGCCAGAGCCCAGACTTGAATCCAATTGAACATCTCTGGAGAGATCTGAAAACGGCTGTGCACCGACGCTTCACATCCAACCTGATGGAGCTTGAGAGGTGCTACAAAGAGGAATGGGCGAAACTGCCCAAAGATAGGTGTGCCAAGCTTGTGGCATCATATTCAAAAAGACTTGAGGCTGTAATTGCTGCCAAAAGTGCATCAACAAAGTATTGAGCAAAGGCTTTCATTTTTTTTCCCCACAATATTTTTATTGAACTTTTTTTAACAAACATGACACAAACAATCAAACACTAACACTAAAGTAATTTAAAAAAAATACTAAAAACACCAACAACAAGAACCACAGTTATTGTCACAATTTAGTCCAATATGGGGTAATCAATATTTTAAACCAGGGAGAGCGGACGCTGTATTTAAAGTATGGAATTTAAAAGGGATACAAAAGATTCAGGATTTATATTTGCCATGTGCAGACAACATAATGTCTTTTGAAGAGCTGAGGATCAAATTTAATCTCAATAGAACACATTTTTTTAAATATCTTCAACTTAGAAACTTTATTCGATCAAATCAAAATAAAGCTCTCACTCGACCTATTTATTCATCCTTGGAAAAAATGATGATGAAAGATAGTAAAAGAAAGGGTATTATTTCAGAGTTTTATAACTCATTGACACTATCTTCAAGTGAAAATTCACTGAAAAGATTAAACTACTGGAAAGAAGATCTGCAAATTGAAATTTCAGAGGAACAATGGGAATTGGCTTGTACAGAAGCTCAAACCAAATCAATAAATGCACGCCTTAAATTGATACATTTCAAATGGTTAATGCGGATGTATGTTACACCGGAGGAGTTAAATAGATATAACAAAAATATACCAGATACATGCACAAAATGCATGGAAAGTAAAGGAACCCTATTTCATTGTTTATGGGAATGTAGATTAATAAGAATGTTTTGGGAAGAGGTGAGGGTAACAATTGAAAAAATAATCTCAAAACAAATCATATTGAATCCTAAACTGTTTTTGTTGGGTCTGTACCCAGAAAAGCATAATTTTAATAAAAGTGAAAGAACATTCATAGACCTCAGTTTGCTTAATGCCAAAAAATGTATTGCACTATTATGGAAAAAGACTCATAGACCAGATGTGACTCAGTGGTTAAGACAGATGTTAACAAACCTTCCATTAGAAAGAATAACATATATACTAAAATCAAAGGAAATTGTGTTTGAGAATATATGGAGACCTTTTATTGATTATGTAAAAAATTTAAACATAACTCTTGAAGAAGAAGGTGAATGATGTGTGTGGACCTTGTAAATTCCAAACTGGTGAACATAATATGTATACTTATGTATTGGATTGTCTAGACTAAACAGAGGAGCATTGTTGAAGATTTGATTTTGTTGGTGGTTGTTGGTGTTTTTAGTGCATTTTTTTTTTTTTTGTAGTACTTTAGTGTTAGTGTTTGATTGTATCATGTTTGTTAAAAAAAAAAAAAAAAAGGTTCAATAAAGATATTGTGGAAAAAAAAAAACACCAACAACCATTAACAAAAGCAAGTCAAACAATGCTCCTCTGTTTAGTCTAGGTAATCCATTACATAAGTATACATATTATATGTTCACCAATTTGGAATTTACAAGGTCCACACATATCATTCACCTTCTTCTTCAGAAGTTATGTTTAATTTCTTTAAAGGTGACGGACAGAGGAAAACTCAAAATCGCTAAATCATATCTCAAATTGTTGTCTGAGACGAGCTAATTGGAACCCCACATGTTTTGGTGTCAACGTATGTCGCATAAGGTGACAATGCGCTCTTGAAGTACGTTGTTGTGGAGAGCTGTCTGACCCAGCCAAGGATCAGCAGCTAAAATGGCCGCTGACTGTGTGACGTCAATTCGGTGTGTCACACAGTCAGCGGACATTGCTTTTTTTTTACTTTTTTTAAATTTTAAAATCGGCGATTACGAATATTTCTCAGAATACTTTTGGATTACAAATAGATTATTTATTAACATTAGGATTTCAGGAATCGAATTAATTATGGTTTGTCGTTGTGTACGGGTGCGACGTTATACCAGAGGAGGGATGCTGTGAGTGTTTTTGAATGTCCCGTCCCTGTGAATATCAGAACGGCCTGGGTGAAATTCGTTCAGAAAACGCAAAAAAAAAGGACTTATGTCGGTAAAACACCAAAAATGTGCAGTATAGATTTTGTTGACAGCGATTTCGAGAATAAGATGCAATTTGTGTCACAACTCGCCGCTCCTCAGCGGCATCAGCTGGGCGCACACCTGCCCCTCGTCAGCACATCCATTCACACACACCTGCTTGTTGAATAAAGCTGTTAAATCTATCCTGAGCCTGCGTGCGTGTTTCCTGGGCCAGACATGTCAATTTGAAATGAAATTTGCCAAAAGATTGCTGATAAAGAAAACTGCTATTCCAACTATATATGCCTCGATTTCCAAGTGTGACTCTGAGAACGGGGTCAGTGACAGTTGCGATCAACTGTCAGAACACTTAATGGAAACAGGGTAATTTTTTTATTTTTAATATTCACTGCAAATGTTTACTAAACATCTTAAATGAATTCCAAGCCATGGTTTGCATTGCCTTACCAACTTATCAAATATTAGCATATTAGGGTGTTCATACTCATCAAATAGGAAATATTCAGTGCTGTATAGGGAGGTGGTTGTGCCTGTTTGATCAATTTATATTTCTATGTATGTAATCCAATTTGAGACCTCTGGGATAAAATTATGATCTACTTTTTTTGCAGATTTTATCAACTGTCACTCAATGTTGATGTTTCTGACCAAGCAGAGGAACCTGATGAACATGACTTTTATGTAAATCCAAATTTATACCATAAAATGGTAGAAAAATTATTGAAATGTATATGACATGTGACTTTGATGAATGCTGAGCTATGAGAACTATAACATTGACATGAACATTAAGAAACTCAATATATGATTTTACAAAACTTTATTTAAATAACATTGTTCACAAATCTAATCTTGGTAGGCAAAATCCCTTGTAGTGATGAGATGGGAAGTTTCTCTGATGAGGCTCGCCGCACAGGCAGGCATCGCCCTCACTTCTTCTCCAAAAAAATCCCCAACACTATGAATCTGTATCGCCTGAAAAATATGGGGTTGGCATTGATTATTCCGTTTGCATTGATTATTGAATGTATTGAATGGTTTCTTCATAATTCATCTGGGAAATTAAATCAAATGAATAAATATTGTTTATAAACTCACTCGTGTGGACGATGACGGCCGCTCATCTGTCTCATCAGCTCCAGCTGCGCACAGACCAGCAGGTGCTAATCAGCGGCTGAGAAGATGATGACATGTCATCAGGCAGCGAGTGACCAATGGGTAGTTTTATTTTTAAAATTAAGTGTGTGACCATGCATGTCGCCAAAGAAAAATATTTGTAAGCATCTTTTACCTAGAAATATCTTACAGCCGATCGTAAACGTGTTCTTTTCCCGTCCGTGTTGCGTCTTCCTCCTCTCCCTCTGCCTCGAACAAATAAGGCTGACAGGCCACACACCACCCAAAACGTCTTCATTGTCAATGTAATCATTTGTAATCATTTATATTGAGATCGTCAAAGTCCAGCTGCGCACAGACCAGCAGGTGCTAATCAGCGGCTGAGAAGATACTGCGAGTGACCAATGGGTAGTTTTATTTTTAAAATTAAGTGTGTGACCATGCATGTCGCCAAAGAAAAATATTTGTAAGCATCTTTTACCTAGAAATATCTTACAGCCGATCGTAAACGTGTTCTTTTCCCGTCCGTGTTGCGTCTTTCTCCTCTCCCTCTGCCTCGAACAAATAAGGTTGAATACCCCTCTCAGCACCACCCAAAACTACTTCATCTTCAGATTCTTCGTTGTCAATGTCATCATTTATATTGTGGTCGTCAAAGTCGAGAAAGTAATCGCTGTCGGAATCACTTTGCTCTTGTTCAGCCATTTTCTCGGCCAAACCGAATTGACGTCACAACTGCCCGCACCTATCGGGAGATGGCGGTACTGCAGCATCACTGAGTGAAAAATGGGCTATGACCATTTATTGTCATTTATGGAGGATGGTGACACATATTAAATCAGGGGAATGGGCTGAATGTAATATTTTCATACAGTCATTTGATTTGTTCAATAAAAAAATGTCACTGTCCGTCACCTTTAAATAATCAATGAAAGGTCTCCATATATTCTCAAACACATTTTCCTTTGATTTCAGTATGTATGTTATTCTTTCTAGTGGAAGGTTTGTTAGCATCTGTCTTAACCACTGAGTCACATCTGGTCTATGAGTCTTTTTCCACAATAGTGCAATACATTTTTTGGCATTAAGCAAACTGAGGTCTATGAATGTTCTTTCACTCTTATTAAAATTATGCTTTTCTGGATACAGACCCAACAAAAACAGTTTAGAGTTCAATATGAATTGTTTTGAAATTATTTTTTCAATTGTTACCCTCACCTCTTCCCAAAACATTCTAATTTTACTACATTCCCATAAACAATGAAATAGGGTTCCTTTACTTTCCATACATTTTGTGCACGTATCTGGTATATTTTTGTTATATCTATTTAACTCCACCGGTGTAACATACATCCGCATTAACCATTTAAAATGTATCAATTTAAGACGTACATTTATTGATTTGGTTTGAGCTTCTGTGCAAGCCAATTCCCATTGTTCCTCTGAAATTTCAGTTTGCAGGTCTTCTTTTCAATAATTCATTCTTTTCTGTGAGTTTTCACTTGAGGATAGTGTCAATGAGTTATAAAACTCTGAAATAATACCCTTTCTCTTACTATCTTTCGTCAAAATTTTTTCCAAGGATGAATAAGTAGGTCGGGTGAGAACATTATTTTGATTTGATCGAATAAAATTCCTAAGCTGAAGATATTTAAAAAAAATGTGTTCTATTAAGATTAAATTTGACCCTCAGTTCTTCAAAAGACATTATCTGAACGTGACAAATATAAGTCTTGAATCTTTTGAATCCCTTTTAAATTCCATAATTTAAATATAGCATCTGCTCTCCCTGGTGTAAAATATTGATTAACCCATATTGGGCTACATTGTGACAATAAGTGTGGTTCTTTTAAATATTTTTTGATTTCACACCATATTTTGATCATGTGCTTTACAATAGGATTTTTAACTTGTTTCTGTAATTTTTTTAGCCGAGTCTGAGTATATGAATAAGGGAAGAGGTAAAGGTAAATTGTATGATTCCATTTCAATCCAGTGAGGGAGATCATTTGATGAAAAATAATATGTCATAGACCTCAGTTGTGCTGACCAGTAATACAACAAAAAGTTTGGACATTTCAGACCTCCACGATCAAATGGTAAATATAGTAAGGACAGACGTAATCTAGCCTTCCTATTGTTCCATATAAATTCCACTAACTTTTTTTTAATTCCAGAGAATAGATCTGAAGGTGGTGGTAAAGGAATGTATTGAAATAAATATAGTATTTTGGGTAAAATATTACTTTTAAGTATATTAATTCTCCCGATCATCGACATTGGTAGTGACATCCATCTCTGAAGCAACTCATTAATATCTGTCATTAAGGCTTCATAGTTGGCACTGGCGACTGATTCTAACTTAGGCACAATTTGAATTCCTAAATATTTAAACTGATTTACAACATTGAATTGATTTACCTCAGAGGCTGGGTGATTTCTCTGGGTCTCATTTAGCATTAATATTGAAGATTTAGTTTTATTTATTTTATATCCTGATATTTCCCCAAAGTTCTTTATTAAATTTAACAAGGTCGGAATTGATTTTTTTAAGATTCGACATAAACAAAATTATGTCATCAGCATACAGGGAGATTTTATGTTCTGTTGGTCCTACTTTAATTCCGTATATTTGTGGATGTAAACGTACTGCCATCGCTAAAGGTTCAATTGCCATAGTGAACAGTAAAGGTGAAAGTGGACAACCTTGTCGACATCCTCTATTGATTTTTATTGATTTTGAGAAATTGCTATTTTAGGATTTCTGCTGTAGCATTATTGTATATTATCTGAACCCATTTTATGAAATTATTTCCAAGTCCAAACCTTTGTAGGACTTCACAAAGAAAGGGCCATTCGACCCTATCAAAGGCCTTTTCAGCGTCCAATGATAGGAGAGCTGTATCCGGTGCTTCTTTATTAGAATAAATAATATTAAATAGTCTTCTTACATTATGGAAGCCTTGTCTTCCCATTATAAAGCCATTCTGATCTCGGTTAATAATATTTGGTAATATTTCTTGTAGTCGTCTTGCTAAAATTTTACAGATTATCTTAAGGTCAGCATTTAATAGGCTTATTGGTCTCATGTTTTCACATTTATTAGAGGGTTTACCTGGTTTTGGCAACAGTATAATTAAGGCATTATTCATGTATGGTGGTAAATTACTATTTTGAAATGCTTCTAAAACCATTTCCAAAAATGGTTTTATTAATTTATTCTTAAATTTTTTATAAAGGTCAACTGGAAGACCATCAGGTCCCGCACTTTTTCCTGATTTCATATTATCAATGGTTAGCCCAACTTCTACTTGACTAATTTTTGACTCCAGTATCTCCCTATTTTCATTTGGAATACATGGTATAGATAATCCGTCCAAAAACCCATTTAGTTTTGTTAAGTCAGTTTCATTTTTTGTATCATATAATTTTTCATAATAATCTCTAAAAGCACTATTAATTTCTAAAGGATCTACAACTGCCTGTCCGTTACTTATAATACTGGTAATTGGTGTTTTAAATTCTAATTGTTTAATCTGCCATGCCAATAATTTTCCTGATTTTTCACCTTGTTCATAAAAGGTTTGCTTCAATCTTAGAAGACTCGAGGCAGCTCTATTCGCTGATTTTTTGTCATGTTCAGCTCTCAGAATCAGTAATTCGTTCTCTAATTTTGGATTACTTCCTCCATACACTTTTTCTTGAAGAATTTTTATTTTACGTTCCAATTGGACTCTCTCCTTTCGAGTCTTCCTAGATT
The DNA here is from genome assembly GCA_020510985.1 of Pholidichthys leucotaenia. Lineage (NCBI taxonomy): Eukaryota > Metazoa > Chordata > Actinopteri > Cichliformes > Pholidichthyidae > Pholidichthys > Pholidichthys leucotaenia. The sequence continues at coordinate 177,487,853 of CM035840.1, read as the reverse complement.
TTGAACCTGTATAACTAATAATATGCCCCCTAAGAAAAGTTTTGAAAGCCTCCCACTTTATACATGCTGATGTTTGTGTAGTATTGATATCAAAGAACTCATCTGTTTTTCTATGTACAAGGCTTTCATTTTGAATAAATTTGCAGAAATCTCAAGCTTTTTTCACGTTGTCATTAGGGGGTGTTGTGTGTAGAATTTTGAGGAAAAAAATGAATTTAATCCATTTTGGAATAAGGTTCTAACATAGCAAAATGTGGAAAAAGTGAAGTGCTGTGAATACTTTCCGGATGCACTGTATGCATTCTCGGATCAGCACCAAAATGTAATGGCTTCCTCTCTAGCTCAAGGACCACCTCTTTTGAAAATTTTATTCAAATCCATGTAGTAGTTTTTGTGTAATCCTGCTGCACAAATGCAAACAAAGCCCTTGGTGGAGGGATACACTCTCAGATCATAACCAAAATCTAATCGTCTGTTCCCCGTGCCATTACACACCTTTCCTGAAAATTTCATCAAAGTCTGTTCATAACTTTTTGAGTAATGTTGCTAACAGACAGACAAACAAACCAGCACCAGCAAAAACATTACCTCCTCCTCTTGGTGGAGGTAATAATAACATTTGGTCTAAACACTCATGAAGAGCGACACATTTGGTTAAATCTTGGTAGATGAACAAATTTTGGCTCAGGCTAAATCTGAGCTAGGAGTAATAATAATAATAATGCATCAGATTTATATAGCGCTTTATCATAGACACTCAAAGATGCTTTTACAAATAGATACATTATTCATTCACTCCAGACAGACAATGGTAGTGGCAAGCTACTACTGTAGCCACAGCTGCCCTGGGGCAGGTTGACGGAAACGTGGCTGCTAATCCGCGCCAACGGCCTCTCTAGCTACCACCGAACACTTATACACATTCATACCCAGTGTTATGGACACTGGAGGCAAGGTAGCTGAAGTGTCTTGCCCAGGGACACAACAGCAGGATATGAAAGGGTATCTGGGGAGAGCGGGATTCGAATCGCCTACCATCCGGTTATTGGATGACCTGCTCTACCGCCTGAGCCACTGCTGCCCCGAGTAGCAGGTAAGGTTAGTGGTTATCAATTGTGACCTAAGAGGGAAGGTGGAATTGAATGCAGTCTGGAGATTTAAAAAGACAAGCACGGAAACAAAGTGTTCTTGGACTGGCTCGATAAGATGAAAAGCAACTTTGCTACAATAATTAAATTAAAAAAATTGACCAAAAAATGTTACAAACATTTCATTAAAACACATGAACTGTTAAAATGTGTGGAAAAAGTGCAGTCAGTGACTCTTTTAAATATTAAAATGTTGTTTATCAACAGGAATGTAGAAGTGTCTCTGTTTTGGTAACTGACTTCTGTCTAGTTGAAGAGTAATTGTATACTTACAGTATTTGGATCCTATCAGCCCACTATGGGATTTAGTTTAAAGGGTACCTGTAGTGAATTTTAATCAATAGCTATTTCAAAGGATCAAATATGATACTTGTGGTTCTGTCCGGTAATTTTGGTCATGATTCATTCTCAAATACGTGCGAGTTTCAAGTCACTGCTCTGTCAGTCAGTCATGGTCAGGGACATTTTGCCTCCTTCATGGCCAGTTTTCAGCACTGGTAGTGACACACAGTCGTTGCTTTGTGTGATTGACTGGGCTGCAGTATAGCAATCAACAAAGTTTTAATATCAGAATTTGATTAATTTTTTACAACCATGTACAAGTAAATCTACCAGCATATGATTTAATGAAATAAAATTCTAGTATATCAAGATTTATTGGCAGCGCGGTGGCGGAGTGGTTAGCACTGCGGCAGCACAGCAACTCACCCTTGGCCAGGGGATCCTGGGTTCGATCCCAGCCCCAGACCAACAGTGATCTGTATAGAGTTTGCATGTTCTCCCCATGTCTGCGTGGGTTTACTCCGGGATTTCTCAGGTTTCCTCCCACATGGCAAAACATGCAAGTTAGGTTACTTGGCATCAAACTGGGGATTCTAAATTGTCCTTAGGTATGAATATGAGAGTGAATGGTTGTCTCTCTGTGTTGGCCCTGTGATGGACTGGTGATCTGTCCAGGGTGTACCCTGCCTCTCGCCCAAAGATGCTGGGATAGGCTCCAGTCCCCCCGCGACCCTTAAAGGATTAAGCGGAAGAAGATGGATGGATGGTGTTCTGAAGTTACTTGATTGGGAAGTTGCCTGTTCATCAGGTCCCCCTTAGCTGCTGGTCCCCGGATGTACCTGTGGATCATGCTGTCAATGAAGATCATTTCCAAGGACAGTTTGTGCAGTATATATCCATGCAGATTTTGTGCAGTTTCCAACTTGGATCTCGACCCACTGAGCATCTGCTGAATGTGTTTACTCATCTGTGGTAAACACATTTTTTGGCCGTGGTAAAGCCGGAATTGATGAGTGTACGTCTCTTCCGGCCGGCGATGGTTACTCCCCATTGGTTTTGACCGAGTGGTTTTCATGCGATAAAATTATTCATTAGGGGATTATTTTTACAGAATGAATGCATTTTTGGTTTATAAGTAATATCTAAAGCACGATTAATGTTGTAATAACCAGTACTGGTTTCCTTTAAAAGTGGCCCATTAAAGACTAATTAATGGCCAAAAAAGTCTCAGACCCAGAGTCCTTCTCCACTTTTTTTTCTTAAAGTCACACTCTTCCAAAAATCAAGTTTTTTTTCCTGTTATTAACATGTCTGTAACATGTTTTTGTGACTTATAAAGCATCACAAGAGCAAATTCAGTCCCAACTCTCAAGTCTGTGTTTTTGTCCTGTGAATTTCCAGTTAGGCAACGCCCTCACTTCCCCTCAAAAAAGAAGAGATTGGACAGAGCGTTTGTAGCTACGCAAGCATTCCTGTTTAGCCTGATTGGTCATAACATTAACCAATCAGGCTAAGCACTGGGCAAGACTACAGACCTGAGTTCATTCCCTCAAGGGAAGAGGGAGGAGCTGAGGAGCAAGCAGGAGGAGCAGTGACTTGTGTGTGTGTGTTTTTCTAGTTGAAAAGATGGCAGATTAAACATGTTAAATTTTGGGCTGTATGAGCAAGATATCCTCTTCTTTTAAATACATGTCTTACCCACAGACATGAAAATATGACAGCAGTGATTAATTTTTTTGGGAAAACCTCAGTGTCCCTGCTAAAATACAGAAGAGAGGACACAGGTTTGCAGCCTGCATTTCACCCAGCATGCCGGGGGAGATGGAGGAATGGGAGGCATATGGTCGGAAGGCCGAACCAGAGAGAGATGTCTGCTTTTACAGGGACAAAGGTGCCAAGACCACCACCTGTCTGTGCGTGCCGCTCGCTGGGAGATCCTCGGCAAGCGGCACGCACAGACGGGTGGCGGTCTTGGCAGGCGAGTGGGCAACCAGAGACTGGCAGAGAGCCCTCCAGCCCCCACGCAGGGCCAGGCAGCGACTGTCTGCTCCAGCGACAATGGTCCTTCATCAAGTTGGATCGCCTTCTTGGGGCCCTGGCCCAGTGTTCTCTTCTTCCAGCTACTAGTGGGTGGGAGTATGGGTGGAGCTAATTAGAATATTCATAGATCAATGCATACTTAAGTCGGTGGAAGATGAAAAAGCTTTTTCCAAGCAATTCTAAGGCAATTAAAGTTTTTTTGTGTATAAAAAGCCACAGTATATTATTTTGGGCAATGCACATTTGTTTTTGAGGGGGGTTTAGAGCCACCGAAGTGCATCTTTAAGGCTTCAGAGAGCTCTCTGGATCCTACCATGGTGATTTTGTTGTTGTTGCATAGGTATTGTAGTTACGCCATCTCTGAAAAAAACAATTGTTGACAAACATGTTCATATTTCTTAAAAAAATAAAACATTTGAGTTGTCCTCACTTTGTCACATTTAACTGTAAGGTAGCTCTCCTATCTAATGAAAAGTGAAAAGTAAACATGTTAGTTTACATCATATTTATGAACTAAGTACATGCTTAAATCATAATGTGAGTGATACTCCATCCATCCATCCATCCATCCACTCAACCTCTACTGGGGGTCTGGGTCACGAGGGCAACAGACCACGCAGAGAAGCCCTGACTGCCGCCCGGTTCACATAGCACCATGACCGGAATGGTGGCCTAGTTGGTAGAGCATCCGCCCCACACCCAGGAGTCCTGGGTTCAAATCCCGGCTGGGTCATGCCGAAGACCCTATAAAAGTGGAACTTCCTGCTGTCCAGCTTGGTGCTCAGCAATAATGGAATGGAGGAGAGAAATTTGTCGCGGCACCTTGCATGGCAGCGACCATTCTGATTCTAGATGTGATTAACATTGTAGATAAGAGAAACATTATTTCATTCTGCTGTACATGATTGGCTGTATGGATTGAATGACAATAAAAGTTGGCTTTGACCCCCATGATCCCTTCTACAGGTGGTGAACCGCCTGGAGGGTGGACCCGTGTGGGTTGTTTGGGTACACTGGTCCTTGATGTAACTTTTTTCATGGGGATCCACTGGACTGCTTTTGGTCTGGTCCTTTATCAAGAACTAGTTTGTCTTGGGAGACCCTACTAGGGACAACTTACCCCTGACAACATGGCTCCTGGGATCATTAAGGCACTCAAATCCCTCCACTACAATTAGGTGGCGATCCACGGAGGGGAGTGATTGATAGTAATTCACCATAATATGAAAATAATCCATGATTATATTGTTTGTTCATTTGGCATATTTGAGTGCTGTATTGCCACAAAGTGATTGGTTTATTTGTCTCTAAATTGAACATTTACCTTCCCACAGGAGCCAACAACCATGCTATGGTGCGTGTGCTGAGTGTGGGGATCACTGAGCGATCTCTGCTGAAGGGATTTACTGGGGCCGTCACAGATCTGGCTTTTGCCCACCTCGACTCCTCCTTGTTGGGTTGTGTAGATGAGGCAGGGAACCTGATGGTCTGGCAGCTCACCTGCACTGATAAGATACTGTATCCTGACATGTTGGATAACTGAAAAAGACAAGTGTGTGTGTGGTGTGCTGGTCTGTGCATATTAAGACTGAATGTAACGTTTGTATCTGCACTATTTTTCCTCTGTATTTCTAAATGAAAATGAGCCACACACAGCTGCCTGAACTGCTGTGTGGTTGTACACAGCAGTCTGACCTGATAGAAATACATTTTGTCTTAACTGCTGTTCATAAAGGGATCAGATAGTAGTTCATATCAGACGACCTGAAGATACGCCACTGACCTCCCATCATCGCCTCATTTGGTGCCCGTTCATCCTTGATGACAGTGAAGAGAACCAGGACGACATCAGCCAAACTCTGGCCCTTCTGCATGAAGACAGGGTATAAGTGTTTTTAACAGAAATGTTTGTCAAAGCTGAATGGAAAATCTACTAAAATTGAAAAATAGATTAAATCTTTAAACTGAGTCTTCAGTGAAGGAAGTATTAGGAACTTGCAGGACAATAAATTGAGTTTTATGAAGTATATTAAATTATTATTAGTTTATAAACACTGAGAAGATGATTCATACCTATGTTTCAGTGGTGATTTTTCATTCAGTCAGGCTGGACTTCGGTCCAGGTCTATTAACACATGTATTTTTTGTTGTATATTTTTGTTTTCCATGCGACTGTGATCACAAAGCGGTCAATTATTTAGCTACCTTCTTGCTCTTACATTGAAAGTTTGGTCAGACCAGATGTGAGCTACATGTTTTAATTAGGAATGTTCATTTGTAGTAGCACAAATTTTTTTCAGTCTCCACAGAGTCAGACTGTGTATTGAGTTAACTCGGTATAGTATGCAATACTGCCTGGTTTATATCTCTAATTGTAAATATCTTGATATATCCTCAAAACTTAATATATTGCCTAGCCCTAAATAAGACATTTTCAATTTTGCAAGAAGGATTTTATCAGCTTGATTGACACCTGCTTTTGTCTGAGCATACAAATTGTTTTATGGAAACCACAAACTAAATGTTTATTTTTTCCCTCTCTCCCTCTGGCAATCCAAGGCTGAGGTGTGGGACTTGGAAGTGTTGAGAGCCACCAACAGTAGCTGGCCTGTCGATGCCACAGATCTGAGAGAAGGCCTAATTACAATCAAGGGTCATACCCAGGTAGGACTTCAGATAAGAATAAAAGATTTGGGTCATGGAATTAACAATAATCTAGAAATACACCCACAGTTATCTTCAAAAAATACATATTTTGGTGACAAGTTTGTTGTTTTAAATCAGTTTTGCATGAGCTAAGTGTTGAAAAGTTTTCAGACAAGGAAGTCAGATATTTTTTAACAGATGATTGTATTGCTTCTCTGAAAGCAAGAGGGAAATAAATAGGAACTAAAAGGAAATAAATTGACTGGATTTTTTTTTTTTGGGGGGGGGCATTAACCAAATTGTTTTTTTTGAAGGATTGTTATCCCTCTCAGTTGAAAAAAGTGGTGAATCCCCAGAGATGTGTAGTACCTAGTTAGATTTACTTTAATACTTGTACTCAATTAATTTTTTCACCAGGTTGTACTTTTGTGAGTAGTTTCATTGCAGGATGCTTTTTAATTTTGAGTAAACCTTTGAAGAAAAACCTGAACTATTACTGAAGTACATGTGGTTGGACTTCAGTGAGTAGAAATGAGTGTGAGTTAAGTTTTTTTTTATTCCCCGCCGGTCTAAGTCCAAAGGGGTTGAAGAGCCCTTTGGATGAAGATCGAAGGGGAATTATGTTATGGGTCAGTCTGTCTGTCCCACTTTTGTGAAATCAACTCCGACAGTTTTGGTCTGATTGTTTGGAAACTTGGTGCCATGGTTTGATATACACTGAGGATGTGCACATTGCAATTTGGTTCTGATCGGATGATTTTTGCGGGAATTGTAGCCCCTGACCTGTGACCTCCTGTTTCACCTCACTTCATAGACAGTAACTGTCTTGTGAAATCAGCTCCTCCTACAGTTTTGTCCCAATTGTTTTGAAACTTGGTACCTTGGTTTGATATACTCTGATGATGCACATACTGATATTTCATTTTCATCGGATGACCTTGGGGTCAAAGGTCGGGTCAGATTTTTTCCTGAATCACAGAAACTGCTGAAAGAAGTGATGTAGGCTTTTCAAATCAATATAGTAGTTTTATCTAATCCACATCTTGAACAACTTACACCCTCACCTAACTATGGGTTTGGGGCCAAGGGGTCAAAGTTAACATTGCCGTTGCACTATGGTAAATACTACATTTACTATGACTATAAAAGGAGTAAAGCTAGGGCCACCAAACCTGGTACACAGGTTCACCTTGGAGTCCTGATGTCTCACTATGGGTTTGGGGACAAAAGGTCAAAGGTCAGGGTTAACATTCCCTATGCCTTATTACTGTACGAGTAAAGTTAGGGTCACCAAACCTGGTACAGAGGTTCACCTTGGAATCCTGATGTCTCACTATGGGTTTGGGGACAAAAGGTCGGAGGTCAGGGTTAACATTCTCTATGCCTTATTACTGTACAACGAGTAAAGTTAAGGTCACCAAACCTGATGCACAGGTTCACCTTGGAATCCTGACCTCTGACTATGGGTTTGGGATTGCAAGGTCAAAGGTCAAAATAAAAAAGGGCTTCAACTATATCTCAACAACAAAGAAAACTAGGGTTGCCAAACTTGCCACACAGGTTCACCTTGGGATCCTGACCTCTGTCTATGGGTTTGGGGTCAAAAGGTCAAAGGTCAAGGTTGGCACTCCCTATGATCTCTTACTATAGAACGTGTAAAGCTCTCTAGTAGGGATGGGCATAATTTACCGATTAACCGATAATTGATCATTAAGAATTTCACCGAGGAAGTTCATTTTCGTCGACAAACCGTTTTTTTTTTTTAAACAATCCGAGGTTATTAGGCCTAGTGCACGGCCGTCCTCAAACAATGCAATGGCAAAATTTGGGCACCAGGGGGCAACATTACACCATCACCGTACCCTGGCGTGCCTCAGTTGATACATGCGGGCTTCCGTAGGGCAATCGCCAAATCATGAAGCGGTTACGGCGAAGTGTTGCGTGGGACCATTTCAATTTAAAAAATGACCAGGTGTACTGCAATCACTGCAATGCAGCATACAAATATACCTCATCGACAGGGTCCATGGAACACCCTTATTACGCGAAGAAACCGCCAACAGTGGTTGCGCGCTGAGTAATGGTGGTCGTGAAGATTCTTTTTTTTTTTTTTCAGAAACTTTATTGAGAAGGTCATGAAGATTCGGTGTACACACGTCGAGGGAAGCTGCAGGAGGCGGCATAGTGGCTCGACGGGAAGACTATTTCGCACAAAATGGCACAAGAGAACAGCAAAAAGTTCTGCGCGGCTAGACTAAGTAACACGAGCGATAGAGCAATGAATGCGGTCTTCGTTTGTTGGGTGGCCGCTCGGCAGGGACAGAAGCTGGGTAAAACGTCTCGGCCAATCAGCTTGCGGGGTGAAACGTCTCGGCCAATCAGCTTGCGAGATTCCCGAGCCGAGCCAACACGAGAACAGAGAGAGGGCTCTCCGTGCTGATTCCTGATGTTCTAATGTAGTCTACCTGCCTTGTTACGTACCTAAAAATGTTAATGATTAACCGATTATTAATCATTAATTCTCCCGACGATCGGTGAAGAAAATTTCACCGAATGCCCATCCCTACTCTCTAGGGTCACCATACTTGCTACACAGGTTCACCTTGTGATCCTGATCTACAACTATGGGTTGTATACTTTGTTGTATATTCATTGATGATGAGTTTATCATAATTTGGTTCTGCCACAGTAATTATATTGAAAAGTTGAAAACTGCTCTCCATCAGTAAGTATTGAGATCTTCAAAGAAAATGGAGGCGAGGGATATTGAATGCTCTTATATCTGCACTGCACTGCTGTCCTTTGCACTTCTGATTGGATGCTAAACTGTGTTTCGTTACCTTGTATTCATACATGTGTAATGACAATAAAGTTGAATCTAATCTAATATCTGGTTGAAATAATTGTTTTTCTATTCAGGCTCTGTATATATTTGATTTATTACTGTCTATATATGATTTTTTATTACAGTAGCATGCACTTGTAACTAACTTGTATTCAGTGTAACTCTTCTAAGAGAAGAAAAACTCAGATTGCAAATTTTCAAATAAAAATGTAAATCTAAAAGTTATACAGTGGAGTAAAAAAGTATTTAGTCAGCCGCAAGTTCTCCCACTTAAAAGATAAGAGAGGTCTCCAATTTTCATCATAGGTATACCTCAACTATGAGAGACAAAATGAGGGGAAAAAAAATCCAGAAAATAACATTGTCTGATTTTTAAAGAATTTATTAGCAAATTATGGTGGAAAATAAATATTTGGTCAATAACAAAAGTTCATCTCAATACTTTGTTATATATCCTTTGTTGGCAATGACAGAGGTCAAACGTTTTCTGTAAGTCTTCACAAGGTTTTCACACACTGTTGCTGGTATTTTGGCCCATTCCTCCATGCAGATCTCCTCTAGAGCAGTGATGTTTTGGGGTTGTCGCTGGGCAACACGGACTTTCAACTCCCTCCAAAGATTTTCTATGGGGTTGAGATCTGGAGACTTGGTAGGCCACTCCAGGACCTTGAAATGCTTCTTACGAAGCCACTCCTTCGTTGCCCGGGTGGTGTGTTTGGGATCATTGTCATGCTGAAAGACCCAGCCACGTTTCATCTTCAATGCCCTTGCTGATGGAAGGAGGTTTTCACTCAAAATCTCACGATACATGGCCCCATTCATTCTTTCCTTTACACAGATCAGTCGTCCTGGTTCCTTTGCAAAAAAACAGCCCCAAAGCATGATGTTTCCACCCCCATGCTTCACAGTAGTTATGGTGTTCTTTGGATGCAATTCAGCATTCTTTCTCCTCCAAACACGACAAGTTGAGTTTTTACCAAAATGTTCTATTTTGGTTTCATCTGACCATATGACATTCTCCCAATCCTCTTCTGGATCATCCAAATGCTCTCTAGCAAACTTCAGACGGGCCTGGACATGTACTGGCTTAAGCAGGGGGACACATCTGGCACTGCAGGATTTGAGTCCCTGGCGGTGTAGTGTGTTACTGATGGTAGCCTTTGTTACTTTGGTCCCAGCTCTCTGCAGGTTATTCACTAGGTCCCCCGCCCCCCCCCCCCCCCCCCCCGTGTGGCTCTGGGATTTTTGCTCACTGTTCTCGTGATCATTTTGACCCCACGGGGTGAGATCTTGCATGGAGCCCCAGATCGAGGGAGATTATCAGTGGTCTTGTATGTCTTCCATTTTCTAATAATTGCTCCCACAGTTGATTTCTTCACACCAAGCTGCTTACCTATTGCAGATTGAGTCTTCCCAGCCTGGTACAGCTCTACAATTTTGTTTCTGGTGTCCTTTGACAGCACTTTGGTCTTGGCCATAGTGGAGTTTGGAGTCTGACTGTTTGAGGTTGTGGACAGGTGTCTTTTATACTTACGAGTTCAAACAGGTGCCATTAATACAGGTAACGAGTGGAGGACAGAGGAGCCTCTTAAAGAAGAAGTTACAGGTCTGTGAGAGCCAGAAATCTTGGTGGTATAGTCTAGGTGACCAAATACTTATTTTCCACCATAATTTGCAAATAAATTCTTTAAAAATCAGACAAAGTGATTTTCTGGATTTTTTCCCCCCTCATTTTGTCTCTTATAGTTGAGGTATACCTATGATGAAAATTGGAGACCTCTCTCATCTTTAAAGTGGGAGAACTTGCACAATTGGTGGCTGACTAAATACTTTTTTACCCCACTGTGTATATTAATGACAAATTAAGATTTACAAGCAAAGTTGCACATTTACAATAAGTCACAAATATAAAAAAGCTGCTGATATACCAGAAAAAAGTTACAAATTTAAAAGTCACAAATATAAACAATGTAACAAATTTGCAAGAAAAAAGTTACAAGTTTACATAATAATGCTAGAAATTTATGATTAGAAGTTGAACAACAATTTAAGAAACATTTGAGAAGAAAAATCCCACTTTTTATGTCTTAAATTTTAAAGAAAAAAATTCACATTTATGAGTAAATTCATACAACAAAGTCATTACTCACTACTTGGATAACTTTTTCAATAGAGTCTTTCCTACTTTTACAGAAAGAAAAATGTTTTGTTTACTGCTCTTGTACTGCAGTATTGAAAATCATGAGGTAACACTACTTTTACTTGAGTACAATTTCAGGCTACTCTAGACACCTCTGTTCATCCCTCTTTTGATGTATTTTTGCCCTAGTTCAGTCCCTTGGTTTGTTTAGTCCTGGACCATGAAGTCACTTAAGATGTCAGATATCATTAATAAGAACACAGACTTGCACTTTTCATTTTGCCATGTTTCATTATGGGCACTTTTCGGCTGTTGTGTTGATGTCTTGCATTAATGAGCACCCCATTTGTGTAATAATTGTTCTACTAGAGAGTCAGCGAAGGTGCACTGTCCCCGGATGGAACCGTGTTAGCCACAGCCAGTCATGATGGTTACATCAAATTCTGGCAAATATACATAGAAGGTGGACAGGATAAGCCCAGGTAATAAAACTTATTTAAAATTTTGAAGTGCACAGTTGTAAACTTCCTCACGTTTTCACTTAATGTCTGTTTTTTTCCCTTTTTCTACTTTGAAGTTTTCGCACATTGCTTTTTTTCTCCTTGCACTGTGTTTTGTCTAGATGTCTGCATGAGTTGCAGCCTCATGGAGGGCGTCCCCTCTCTTGTCTTCTTTTCTGTGACAACCACAAACGGCAGGACCCCGAGTCAGTACACGCAGCTTTTACTGACATTGCAATTTGTACTTTAAGCAAGGACATGGTGTCTAATATTTTGCTCTTTTACAAATTCTGTCTTGCTTTCTTTTCCTTTTGTGTTTTCCTCCTTTTGTAGGGTTCCCTTTTGGCGGTTTCTGATAACTGGAGCTGATCAGAACCAGGAGCTAAAGATGTGGTGCACTGTCTCCTGGACCTGCTTGCAGACAATTGGGTATCTATTTAGATCTGAAATGACTTGAATTTTCTGTTACTATTACATGGTTCTAAGTTGGCATAAAGGTCTCCAATTGCAGGGTGGTGTGTAATAGAATGAATATCTGTTGACAGTAGGGCTGCATGATTATGGCCAAAAATGATGATTGCGATTATTTTATATCAATATTGAAATCACGATTATTAATCACGCTGATTCATTAACTTTAGGAAAAACAACAGATTACATAAAATATTTTTATTTATTCATCCTACTTACCAGTTGCTAGATGAAGCCCGTGGCCAAAGTCCTGGAGCCTCGTCCATTTATTTAGAGAAGCTGCCTTGATATAAGAGCTGCTGTCTGTTGTTATGCAGACTAGTCCCTCCTCCAGCAGGCTCCAAGATGATAGCGCTTCCCTCAGTCTGTGAACTATAGCTTCTCCTGTTTGGTCTTGTGGGAAAAATAATGTCTGCAAGCATCAACTCTTCATTTTAAAATCTTTATCATTGTAGTGAATTGTCAGGGACCGGTACGACTCCGTTATTCTGCTTGACCATAGGTCAGTCGTAGTTGCAAAGTACTCGACAGTTGTGATATCATCTGTATTTTTCACACAGCGCAGGTAATGCAACTTTGGAGAATCACGGGGGGATCACGTATTTCTTGTCCAGTGTTTCGACCATGTTTCTGAAGCCTTTGTTGCTCATACAGTATTTAGTGAACACATGTCTTTGGCCAAATAAAACGCTATTGTATCAGTTACTTTAGCGTGTCTTTGGGAGGTGAGTACGGTGAAGCTCTGTGCAGGGTTGATACTATGGCTGCCTGGGTTGGCGCCGGAAACAGACTGTGATTTAGTGAAGTGACATTCGCTTTAGCTTTATTGTGGCAGCCAAAATCGTGGTCTCAATTAAAATTTGATTAATTGTGCAGCCCTAGTTGATGGCTAAACTGACAAGATGCTAAAAACTGTCTTTAATATAGAGAGCCATCACTGATTTGCAGTGGTAGTTTCTGAGGTGTGAATGCCTAAAGTCCTTGTCCTATATATGCTTGCCTATCAGGCCCTCGGTCTCAGACTGTTGGAGCCCAAATGTTTATGTGCATATGCGTTCATTCCAGTTTCCAAATTTGCTATTTGGATATTCACTTGGTGACGGTAAATTACAAATTTAGCTTACAAAATTAACACAGCTGAAAAAAATTGACAGATTCACAAGAAAAGAATCACAACTTGATGAAAAAGTCACAAACTTAGGGAAATAAAATGGCAAATGTATGTGTGGGAAAAAAAATAATGAAATTTTCATATGGGAGCTTTTAATAGTCCATAAGTATGTCTGTGTGTATATACAGTTGAAACCAGAAGTTTACATACACTATAAAAAGACAAATAACCTTTTTTCCCTCCACTGTCTGACATTAAATCAGACTAAACTTTTCCTGTTTTAAGTCAGTTAGGATTACCAAAAATATTTGTTTTTGAACTTTTTTTTTTTTTTACTTTTTGTTTTTTTTGAGAATTTTCTTCAAAGTCAGAAGTTTAGATACACTAAGATTACTATACTTTTAAATAGTTTTGGGAAAGCACAGATGATGATGCCATGGCTTTGGAAGCTTCTGATAGGTAAATTGACAATATTTGAGTTCATTGGAGGCCCATCTATGGATGTATTGTAAGGCAGATGTCCCCAACCCCTGGGCCGTCTACCGGTCCGTGGGTCATTTGGTACCAGGCCGCACAGAAAGAATAAATAACTTACATTACTTCCGTTTTATTTATTATCGGAGTCTGAATGAAGTTTTATTTTGAAAAATTACCGGATTCTCTCCGTTACATCTGTCTATGGCTCACTCTTGACGCTCGTCAAAACGCTTGTCTCGGTGACGTGATATGTTACCGCTAACATTAAAGGCTGTTGCTAAATGGCCGGGAGCCACTTAATGACTTGAATGAATACTTCAAGTCATTAAGTGACTTGAAGTATTCAAGAATTCATTCAAGTTTTTCATTCAAGTATTCAAGAATACTTGAATGAAAAACCCCTGTGCAGGAGTGGTTTCATGGGTTTTATTGAACAAAACCCTAAAACGTGTTAATGGGAATGAATGAAGTGTGGATGTGTGGTTATTATCCTGAGGGAGATTGCTGGCCAGAGTGTTTGAATTACGAGAGCCGCTGCAAAGATTTCTCTCAGAAAAAAAGTCACCGCTGACAGCACATTTCAGTGATGAGGAATGGGTCACAAAACTCGCTTATTTGTGCGACATATTCATCCTGCTCAATGAACTCAATCTGTCACTTCCAGGGAAAATGACAACTGTCTTCAAGTTGACAGATAAAGTAGCTGCATTTAAAGCCAAATTGGGTTTGTGGGGACGGCGCGTGAATGGAGGTATATTTGACATGTTTCAAACATTAGCGGGGATTTTGGAAGAGACTGAGCCCGAGCCTTCATTCTCCCAGCTGGTGCACGATCACCTGTCTTTGCTTTTAAAAGAGTTCGAGCGCTACTTCCCAACCACAAAAGATCCACGAACTGCCAAAGAATGGATCTGCGACCCATTTCTCAACAAACCGGATGAATCCAGCATGTCTGTGCAAGAAGAAGATCAACTGCTGGAGATCGCAAATGACGGCGGCCTAAAAAGTATGTTTGAGACAACAGCTCTACCGGTGTTCTGGATTAAAGTCATGGCTGAATACCCTGAGATCGCCACAGCAGCACTGAAAACCCTGTTGCCATTTCCAACGTCATATTAAAATTAAATTAAATTAAATCACCCTTTATTGTCATTCAACCAATCATGTACAGTAGAATGAAATTGTGCTTTATCCTATCTACAGTGTAAATCACACACACCCCATTGTAGAATCAGAAGGGCCGCTGCCATGCAAGGCGCTGCCACAGATTTCCCTCCTCCATTCCATTATTGCTGAGCACCAAGCTGGACGGCAGGAAGTTCCGCTTTTATATGGTCTTCGGCATGACCCGGCCGGGATTTGAACCCCTGCCTCCCGGGTGTGGGGCAGATGCTCTACCAACTGAGCCACCACTCCGGTATATCTGTTTGAAGCGGGGTTTTCTGCAGTGACAGCAACCAAAACAAAGCTACGAAGTAGACTGGACATAAGCAACACACTTTGGGTATCATTGTCTCCCATTACCCCTAGATGGGACCATCTCGTTGCAGAGAAACAAGCTCAGGGCTCCCACTGATTCAGCGTTGTGGTGAATTGTATTTTTCATGCACTTTATATTTGTGTTTGTGGTGTATCTTATTTTGAAGGCATGTTTAAACATTACCAGAGTGTGTTGTGGGCAGAGAGGATGTTACTGATGTTATGTTGTTGTCGCAATGTTAAGAGGACGCTGCTAAAGTTGCAAACGAGTACACAGTGGATTCACGTTTATTATTATATTTAGAAAATACCACAGTTTTTATGCCGGTTGTATCATGTTCTTTTGTTGTATTTATCCACCACACCTTAAAGGCTGGTCCCTGAAAATATTGTCTGACATTAAACCGGTCCGTGGCGCAAAAAAGGTTGGGGACCGCTGTTGTAAGGCACACCTCAAACACACTGCTTGCTCGTGTGACCTCTTAGGAAAATCAAAAGAAGTCATCCAAGATATCAGGAATAGAATTGTGGACTTCTACAAGTCTGGTTCGTCCTTGGGTACAATTTCCAGATGCCTGAAGGTGCCACGTTAATCTGTTAAAACAATTATACGGCAGTATAAACACCATGGGAATGTCCAGCCATCATAACGCTCAGGAAGGAGACAGGTTTTCTGCCCCAGAGATGAATGTGTCTTGGTGTGAAATGTGCATATTAACCCCAGAACAAAAATAACCTTGTGAAGATGCTGGCTGAAGTTGGTATAAGTGTCATTATTCACAGTGAAACAAGTCCTGTACTAACATGAGCTGAAAGGCCACTCAACGAGGAAGAAGCCATTACTCCAAAAACAACATAAAAAAAGCCAGATTGCAGTTTGCAGATGCACAGAGGGACAACAACCTTTTTGGAAACGTATCTTGTGGTCTGATGAAACTAAAGTTGAACTGTTTTGCCAGAGTGATCATTGTTACATTTGAAGGAAAAAGGTGAAGCTTGCAAGTCTGAGAACACATCTGTAAGGGGGTTTGGACATCATGTTTTGGGGGGGCTTGCTGCAGGAGGGACTGGTGCACCTCACAAAATAGGTGGCATCATGAGGAAAAGAACATTATGTGGAAATATTGAAGCAACATCTCAATACATCAACCAGGAAGTTAAAGCTTGGGTGCAAATGGGTCTTCCACATGGACAATGACCGTAAGCATACCACCAAATCTTTTACAAAGTGGCTTAAGGACAATGGAGTCAGTGTTTTGGAGTGTCCATCACAAAGCCCTGATCTCAATACCATAGAAAATTTGTGGGCAGACCTGAAAAGACGTGTGGGAGCAAGGCAGCCCTACAAACCTGACTCAGTTCCACCACTTCTGTCAGGAGGAATGGTCCAAAATTCCAGCAAACTATTGTGAGAAGCTTGTGGAAGGATACCCAAAATGTTTGTCACAAGTCATACAGTTTAAAGGCAATTAAAGTAAATGTTTAGTCAGACAGTGAGGGGGGAAAGATTGTGTGTCTTATATAGTGTATGTAAAGTTCTGGTTTCAACTCTGTGTGTGTTTGTGTGTGTGTGTGTGGGCTGGGTAATATCTCAGTACTTTAAAATGTACCAATATATTTTCACCCATGACACAGGATGACCCAGTATCATTTGTCTATACTCTCTGCTTTCTCCTTTCCATCTGCCTCATAACTTGACTACACTCTGCTCCTTGCTTCGAACTCTCCCACCCACTCTTTTTCCACCCACATTCAGAGAATGGCTGCCAAAAAAAAAAAAAAAATCACTTAGAGGAGTGGCCCCCAACCTTAATTTTTTTTTTGCTTTATGGACCGGTAACAAGTTAAAAAAAAAAAAAAAAAAATTGGGGTAAAAAATGAACGCGGTAAACCCACAAGGACACCCAAATAGACCCCAGAGCTATTCAATGCTGGCCACCAGGTGGAGGAGGCCACGGTTGGGCACTGTTTCAGCAGGTATCCTGCCAAAGTAAGCCTCCATTCTCCACACCAGCTGAGCTAAGGTCACACTGAGGATAACTCCAGGGCTGCATAGGCTGTGTGTCCACGAGCATGTTTTTTCCCCGCTCTGAGCTTCTATTTTCTGTTAATTTTATGTGCAGTCCAGCATATAATCCACTCATAGCAAAAACATTCTTCACAGTGAGCGCATTTTGTCATTGCGCACAGTTCTAGAGTAACAAGTAAATAAGTGGACGGCTGCAGTTAACCAGACTTCATCTGGCCATTGGTGAATTGAGTGTATATTGAATGAATTTATATGAAATAGGAAAACCAATGCCTAATGCGCAGTAAACACTTATTTTCCAGCAGAGGGTGTCAATCATATGGCCCGTGGACCCAAACCTGTCCATGGAGTGAATTTGCAAAGTGTGAAAAGTGAGGCTGCCTTTTTTTAATCCTCTGCTGGTTGAAGCCCAAAGGGCTCTTTGACCCCTTTGGGTTTTGAGCGACGGGGGATCATGTTATAGGTTAGTCCGTCCGTTTGTCCATTTGTCCGTTTTGTGAAATCAACTCCTCCTGTAGTTTTGTTCTGATTGTTTTGAAACTTGGTACCAGGGTTTGATATACACTGATCAGTGTTTCCTTTGGCTTAAAGACCTTGGTGCGGTGGCAACATATTTTTCCTCCGGGGGGTGGGGGGGCAGTAAACATACCGGAATATGTTCATTTTATACTGTTTATTTCTTTTTAAAATTTTACACAGTAACGTTGCATATGGAACTTAACCATTTGGAGTATTGTACAACTGAGGCTTGAATATTGGGCCAGTTGGGGTCCCACCCAGACGTCCTGTGTTTAGACTTTTTAGTGGTGTTATCCTTCTGTTCTTCCTCTGCCTGAACACTTTCCTCTCCTTGGCTCCTCTCTTCTGTCTCATCTTGCCCTCTCTGAACTCTGTCTAATTCAGGTTCTCTCTCCGTCTATGGTGGTATACAAACAGGTTAGAAAATGTCAAGTGTCATGTTTTGTCCTACAGGATTTTTTTTGTCATGGTTTACATAAATGACCAATAAGTGTATTTTTTTTGTATTTTTATTCTAGTGTTTCTTTTTTTCCATTGAGAGAGTAGGGAAAGGAAAGAAACATTCATAATAGTAATGTACTCATGCATACTTAAATTATATGATCATGTGGGTATAGTTACCAGAAATTCTACTCATGTAAAAGCAGTGCTTTGAAATTAATAATTAAAAAGACAACAGATTGTATTATATATTAAAAAAAAACAAAACAAAAACAAAACAAACAAAAAAAAAACAAAAAAAAACTATGATGTACAAAGTTGTTAAAAATTTTGGAGTTAAGTTGGAAAACTACAGAGGAGAGTTAATGTTACGTCATTAAAAGCAGTAGAGTTAGGGTGATTGGGAGGATGAAGAAGGAGTGGCTTAGGCTGTTCCCCGTGGGTGTGGAACGGTCGATGGCTATATCGGGAGACAGAATTTTTCTTTTGATTTTGGGGGGTTTGCCACAAGTGTGGGAAGGGGAAATTTGTTTGTGTGTAGTTTGTAGGATGAATGTTCAACCACTCATGTTTTTGCTTCTCTGTATGAGCATGTTTACACTGCAAGGTAATCCCAAACTCTCTATTGATCATGGACCAAAGTGTTAATCTTAATTTAACTTCATGGAATTGCAGAGGTCTACAAAATTTAAAAAAACTTAAACAAGTTATGAATAAAATAAAGGACATGGGTTCAAGAATTGTGTTTTTACAAGAAACTCATCTGATAGAGGAGGATGTTAAAAGAATTAGGAGTAGATGGCAGGGAAGTGTATTCACCTCTTCATTTTCATCCCGAGCCAGGGGAGTTATGACTCTCATACATAAATCAGTTCCTTTTCAAGTGAAAAATGTAATTGGAGACAAATTTGGAAGATATGTAATCATTCAAGGTTCTTTGCTATTAGAAAATATAAATCTTGTGAACTTATATGGTCCCAATATAGATGACCAGAAGTTCTTTGCTAATTTATTTCTCATCTTATCATCACTTACAGGGCAACATATAATAGCAGGGGATTTTAATTGTACATTGAATCCAGGTGTGGATAGATCAACAGGACTGGATTGTACGCACATTGGATGTAGGATG
Organism: Pholidichthys leucotaenia; assembly: GCA_020510985.1. Lineage (NCBI taxonomy): Eukaryota > Metazoa > Chordata > Actinopteri > Cichliformes > Pholidichthyidae > Pholidichthys > Pholidichthys leucotaenia. Next base: position 177,468,593 of record CM035840.1, on the reverse strand, counting down.
ACTATTAATCATTTTATGAAAGAATTGAGATTGTTAGATATATGGAGAGAAATGAAACCACAAGTTAAAGCCTATTCTTGTTATTCCAGTACCTACAAGACATTCTCACGTATTGATTATTTTTTGATTTCCACAGAATTAAGGTCCAAGATTCAAAACTGCTTTTATGATAACATCGTGATCTCTGATCATGCACCCTGTTGTCTAATATATGTAGATAAAAAATTGATAAAGGAATCAGGTAGATGGCAATTTCAGCATAAATGGCTTCAGGATGAGGAATTTGTCAAGTATATAGAAAAACAGATAGACGAGTTCTTTGACATCAATACTACACAAACATCAGCATGTGTAAAGTGGGAGGCTTTCAAAGCTTTTATTAGGGGACATATTATTAGTTATACAGGATCAAAATCTAAGAAGACTCGAGAGGAGAGAGCTAAATTGGAACATAAAATAAAAAATCTTCAGGAAAAAGTGTATGCAGGAAGTGACCCAAGGTTGGAGAATGAATTACTGATTTTGAGAGCTGAATACGACAAAAAATCAGCGAATAGAGCTGCCTCGAGTCTTCTAAGATTGAAACAATCTTTTTATGAACAAGGTGAAAAATCAGGAAAATTATTAGCATGGCAGATTAAACAATTGGAAATTAAAACACCAATTACCAGTATTATAAGTAAGGGACAGGTAGTTATAGATCCTTTAGAAATTAATAGAGCCTTTAGAGATTACTATGAAAAATTATATGATACCAAAAATGAACCTGATTTAACAAAACTAAATGGGTTTTTGAACGAACTATCTATACCGTGTATTCCAAATGAAAACAGGGAGATATTGGAGTCTAAAATTAGTCAAGAAGAAGTTGGGCTAGCCATTGATAATATGAAATCAGGAAAAAGTGCAGGACCAGATGGTCTTCCAGTTGACCTTTATAAAAAATTTAAGAATAAATTAATAAAACCTTTTTTGGAAATGGTTTTAGAAGCATTTCAAAATAATAATTTACCATCATACATAAATAATGCCTTAATTATACTGCTGCCAAAACCAGGTAAGCCCTCTAATAAATGTGAAAATATGAGACCAATAAGCCTATTAAACGCCGACCTTAAGATAATCTGTAAAATTTTAGCAAGACGAATACAAGAAATTTTACCAAATATTATTAATCGAGATCAGAATGGCTTTATAAAGGGTAGACAAGGCTTCCATAATGTAAGAAGACTATTTAATATTATTTATTTTAATAAAGAAGCACCGGATACAGCTCTCCTATCATTGGACGCCGAAAAGGCCTTTGATAGAGTTGAATGGCCCTTTCTTTTTGAAGTCCTACAAAGGTTTGGACTTGGAAATAATTTCATAAAATGGGTTCAAATAATATACAATAATGCTACAGCAGAAATCCTAACAAATAACAATATTTCAAAACCAATAAAAATCAATAGAGGATGTCGACAAGGCTGTCCACTTTCACCTTTACTGTTTACTATGGCAATTGAACCTTTAGCGATAGCGATACGTTTACATTCACAAATATATGGAATTAAAGTTGGACCAACAGAACATAAAATCTCCCTGTACGCCGATGACATAATTTTGTTTATGTCGAATCTAAAAAAATCAATTCCAACCTTGTTGAATTTAATAAAGAATTTTGGGGAAATATCAGGATATAAAATAAATAAAACTAAATCTTCAATATTAATGCTAAATGAGACCCAGAGAAATTACCCAGCCCCTGAGGTAAATCAATTCAATGTTGTAAATCAGTTTAAATATTTAGGAATCCAAATTATGCCTAAGCTAGAATCAGTCGCCAGTGTCAACTATGAAGCCTTAATGTCAGATATCAATGAGTTAACTCAGAGATGGATGTCACTACCAATGTCGATGATCGGGAGAATCAATATACTTAAAAGTAATATTTTACCTAAAATACTTTATTTATTTCAATACATTCCCTTATCACCACCTTTAGATCTATTCTCAAGAATAAAAAAAAAGTTAGTGGAATTTATATGGAACAACAGGAGGGCTAGATTACGTTTGTCTTTATTATATTTACCATTTGATCGTGGAGGTCTGAAATGTCCAAATTTTATGTTGTATTATTGGTCGGCACAACTGAGGTCTATGACATATTATTTTTCATCAAATGATCTCCCTCACTGGACTGAAATGGAATCATACAATTTACCTTTACCTCTTCCCATATTCATATACTCAGATTCGGCAAAAAAATTACAAAAACAAGTTAAAAATCCATTTGTAAAGCATATGATCAAAATATGGTGTGAAGCTAAAAACTATTTAAAAGAACCACAGTTATTGTCACAATTTAGTCCAATATGGGGTAATCAATATTTTAAACCAGGGAGAGCGGACGCTGTATTTAAAGTATGGAATTTAAAAGGGATACAAAAGATTCAGGATTTATATTTGCCATGTGCAGACAACATAATGTCTTTTGAAGAGCTGAGGATCAAATTTAATCTCAATAGAACACATTTTTTTAAATATCTTCAACTTAGAAACTTTATTCGATCAAATCAAAATAAAGCTCTCACTCGACCTATTTATTCATCCTTGGAAAAAATGATGATGAAAGATAGTAAAAGAAAGGGTATTATTTCAGAGTTTTATAACTCACTGACACTATCTTCAAGTGAAAATTCACTGAAAAGATTAAACTACTGGAAAGAAGATCTGCAAATTGAAATTTCAGAGGAACAATGGGAATTGGCTTGTACAGAAGCTCAAACCAAATCAATAAATGCACGCCTTAAATTGATACATTTCAAATGGTTAATGCGGATGTATGTTACACCGGAGGAGTTAAATAGATATAACAAAAATATACCAGATACATGCACAAAATGCATGGAAAGTAAAGGAACCCTATTTCATTGTTTATGGGAATGTAGATTAATAAGAATGTTTTGGGAAGAGGTGAGGGTAACAATTGAAAAAATAATCTCAAAACAAATCATATTGAATCCTAAACTGTTTTTGTTGGGTCTGTACCCAGAAAAGCATAATTTTAATAAAAGTGAAAGAACATTCATAGACCTCAGTTTGCTTAATGCCAAAAAATGTATTGCACTATTATGGAAAAAGACTCATAGACCAGATGTGACTCAGTGGTTAAGACAGATGTTAACAAACCTTCCATTAGAAAGAATAACATATATACTAAAATCAAAGGAAATTGTGTTTGAGAATATATGGAGACCTTTTGTTGATTATGTAAAAAATTTAAACATAACTCTTGAAGAAGAAGGTGAATGATGTGTGTGGACCTTGTAAATTCCAAACTGGTGAACATAATATGTATACTTATGTATTGGATTGTCTAGACTAAACAGAGGAGCATTGTTGAAGACTTGATTTTGTTGGTGGTTGTTGGTGTTTTTAGTGCATTTTTTTTTTTTTTTGTAGTACTTTAGTGTTAGTGTTTGATTGTTTGTATCATGTTTAAAAAAAAAAAAAGGTTCAATAAAGATATTGTGGAAAAAAAAAAAAAAGACAACCAAAAATTTGTAGTTGAGGGTACAAAGAGCACCCACTTAAAAACTTTAGTAATGACTTCAGTCTTGAGGGTTTGAGGTTTTTCCTCAAAAATTTATAACAATTTTCTTAGTTTTCTACTTTTCTCTGTAAATCTAAAGTTGAAACCATGTTCCTCAAATTTGTAATTTCCTCTTGTAAAATTGGCTTTTCTTGTACATTTGAAACTTTATTTTAAATTTGTGGATTATTTTATGATTAATTTTGTCTGTTTTTTTTTTTAAATAAAATTACTGGGTTTTTTTTAGATAAATTTGAGACAGACTGTGGTCATTTTTTTCCTTATAACAATTTTTGACCATAATTTTGCAGTCAGAACAGAGCAATAATTTAACTCTGATTACAAAGAAAAAATATTAATAAAATTGTATTTTATGAAATAACTTAAATGACCAAGGATGCTGTTATTTCGCTTATTTCTTTACATTTATAGTTTGTTTTTTTAGAAATCTTCTCACCACCCAGACAGCAGGAAAAACCTCCCTTATCTTGAAATCAGATGTTGACACGTTTAGTTTGTCTGAAGGCTGCTGACAGATTAAAGTCATTGACTTGGTGAATTTCGGTCATCTTAACCTGCCAGGTACATAATAGGGAACTGTAGCGGACTTTAAAGACATAATTCACCACAGTATGTGTTCATGTACAGAATGATCTGTTTAGGTAGTTATAGTTATGCACTCAGGCTTTCTCATCAGGCACCTCTCTAGGCAGCCGCTGAAGGACCTCAGTTTAGAGTGAAAACAGAGCTAGCGTTTTTAGCTGTTGCTTTTTGTCACTGCCGCTGGAGAATAAAAATGGCACGTCTGCTCGTGCGAGAAAAGAGAGAAATTTCCAGTCTCTTCATTCCTGCAATTTCTACAGAATATAATCTAATATTGTAGTGGCTGGTGAAATATATCCTCAGCAATTCATCAGTCCCCTGCCTTTCCCTTCAAGTCCTTGTACGGTGACATTTTTTTATTGAACTAATAAACTGATTGTATGAAAATATTCCATTCTGGCCATTCCCGTGATTTAATATGTGTCACCAGCCTCCATAAATGACTTTATTTGGTAACAGCCCATCTTTCACTTAGTGATGCTGCAGTACCGCCATCTGTCGATAGGGGCGGGCAGCAGTGACGTCAGCACAGGAAGAAGTGAGGGTGATATTGCCTGCCTGTGCTGTGAGCCTCATCAGAGAAACATTCCCATCAGATCACTACAAGGCATTTTGCCTACCAAGATTAGATTTGTGAAAAATGATATTTAAATAAAGTTTTGTAAAATCATATATTGAGTTTATTAATGTTCATGTCAATTTTATAATTCTAATATTTCAGCATTCATCAAAGTTGCATGTCATATACATTTGAATCATTTTTCTACCATTTTATGGTATAAAATTCGGGTTCCATTTTTAAAAGCACATTTCTCTTAAAATCTTAGGCTTATATTTGTTTGTCTTAGCAAAATATGTTGCTTCCCTAACAATTGAAAGCTGAACTTTCATTGCTAATTGGAAATTTCTTCTACTTTTACATGTTTGATTTTGAAAATCTAGATACATGTTGCTCAACAGCATCAGCTTTGATGGGACGCTGAAATTTGGCACTCAGTGTGGCAGGAACTCTGGCTTGTACAGAGTGCCACTGCTCCCATAAGTGGTTTGGATCAACCAAGGTTTTGTTGAACAGAGTATTCATCAGATCATCCACATATTCTGAAAAAAAATATATTCAATAAAAATTAGACATCCATTTGACTACAGTATGAAATACAAATTTGACCCAAATTAACATAATTTGATAAAAGCTATGAAATGTGAAAGTTGAATGAAGACCAACCCTCCACCCACTGTAAATATCATATACAAGCCTAGAAAATGATACTAATATTTCTTATACTCCCCGAAAGTTGGATTAACTTACTTTGCTTGCAGTGTATATCCGCCTTTTTGGGTGTAATTTTGGGTATTTTGTCACAATGATTTATTTTTGGACATATAAGTGATCTGTCTATCAGCAGAAACTCTATGTAATTGGCACTGTTATTATAATTGCATTTCATATTTTTGGTCACATATTGCATCTCCTCACCTTGTCAACATTCCAAGGAATGAGAAGTGTACACTCTTTGGTGCAAAATGAATAATCAGACTGTGGAAAGCCTCCACATTTGAAGTTTGCTGCCCTGGACTCAGCTTTCGCACATCCCTGAGGACCCGTGTTTTGTTGATCATATCAACAACTTTTTCACAGCCCTTTGTCCCTGAAATAAATAAATTGTAGGTGTGAGATATGTGACCAAAAATGATGAAAATCAATGGGATAATAATTTTTATATATCTATAATACATGCACTGTTGTTTCATTGTGTGAAACTGTTTTTTGTGTTAGGTTGCAGTCTCTCAGGAGCTGGGGGATCGTATGTAGTGCTCGCATCTTTGTATTTGTACTACACAGGTGTGCGCGCAGCTGAAGCCGCTGATGAGCGGCGAGTCGTGACACAAATTGCATCTTATTCTCGAAATCGCTGTCAACGAAATGTCTACTGCACATGTTGGGTGAGTTACCGACATCATTCCAATTTTTTCGCGTTTTCTGAACGAATTTCACCCATGCCGTTCTGATTTTCCCAAGGACGGGAAATTCAAAAACACTCACCGCATGCTCCGCTGGTATAACGTCGCACCCGTAGACAACACAACGCCAAACCATAATTAATTCAATTCCTGAAATCCTAATCTTAATAATCTATTTGTAATCCACAAGTACTCCGAGAAATATCCGTAATTGCCGATTTTAAAACGTAAACAACAAACAATGTCCGCCGAGCGTGTGCGTGTCTCTCCCTGTGATGATGTCACACAGTCAGTGGCCATCTTAGCCGCTGATCGCTTGGCTGAGCCAGACAGCTCTCAAGGACAGCGTACTTCAAGAGCGCATTGTCACCTTATGCGGCATTTGTTGACACCAAAACATGTGCGGTTCAAATTAGCTCGTCTCACACAAAAATTTAAGATATGATTTAGCGATATTGAATTTTCGTCCGGACAAGGCCTTTCATATGAAGCCGGCTGCATATGAATTCTAACCACATCTCTTATCTATGCGACTCTTTCATTATTGTTCCCATTTCCAGCGGGTTAAAACCATGATAAACGCCAGTGCTTACATACTTCTTCTGATTTTTTTTCCGCGTTTAAAGTACTTTAACAAACTCATGTTTCTGTCGGACAGTCGCGCTTAGCGAGACACTGCCTGCTGACTGACTGAAAAACTCGCGTGGGCGGGGTGCTTCTAAACTCCGTGTGGATGACAGCCACGCGCGTTGTTCGTGTGCGCGCTTGTGGAAGGTCATTGCTTCATATATTTTTCTTAATAAATTCATATCTCCTTAGGGTGGCAGTAAAAGTCCTGGCGAGGCAGCCCGCCACCGAGAAATGTTACCAGAGGAAACCCTGACTGATGATGCACATATTTCAATTTGGTTCTGATCAGATGATTTTTGCAGGAGTTGTGGCCCCTGACCTATGACCTCGTATTTCACCTCACTTTAAAGACAGTAACTGTCTTGTGAAATCAGCTCCTACAATTTTGTTCCAAATGTTTTGAAACTTGGTGTCAGGGTTTGGCATACAGTGATGTTGCAATTTGACTCTCATCGGATGACCTTGAGGTCAAAGGTCAGATTTTCCCTAAGTCTTGTAAACGCAATAACTGTTGGAAAAAATGATGTAGGCTTTTCAAATCGATACAGTAGTTGTATCGAAGATGCATCTTGGATGACTTACACCCTGATCCAACTATGAGTTTGGGGTCTAAATGTCAAAGTTAACATTCTGTTTGCACTATGGTAAATGCTAAATGCCAAATGTACTATTACTATAAAACGAGTGAAGCTAGGGTCACCAAACTTGCTACACAGTTTGACCTTGGGGTCCTGCCCTACAACTATGGGTTGTATATAGGGACATAGATGATTTATTGACTTTCGATTAATTGTCTAAGAATTAAGTCGACTAAATTAAATTAGTTGTCAATTAAATGATAACTCTGCAATCCTTTTCAATGGGTGTTTATTCTATGAAATGTAGTGGTGTCGCCATCTAGGTGGGGGTGCATGTGGCTACCCACTGCCACCTTTCAACCAAAACTAAAGAAAAAGCAGAGGACGATGCCAAACCCCCAGAGCGCATGTGCTGTGCAGAGCAAAAAAACTTGCCCTTCCTGGTTACGTTGGAGAGCCACAAGAAGTTCCAGTGGCACGCAAGCTTGAAGAGCCACCCGCCTGCTTCAAATCAGCAGGGCGGAGAAATGGACCAGAGCAAGAAAAAAGATTGCTCGAGCACAAAAACACATCCCCGCTGTCTCCCTTCAATCCGTCGCTAGATGGGAAAGCAGACCAGACTGAAGTTCCCACTGAGGTAACGGACAGCAGAGGGAGCCCAGATCATTCTGGGTTTGCCTGGATTGCCGCGGTGCTGTGATAATATTTACCACGTAACAGATGAAGCAGCTCAAAATTTATTTTCCTGTTAAAACGGTCTACTGATGCATCTCAGTAAGTTAGAACAATATGAAAGGGTTTTTTTTTTTGTAATATCAATCTATAAATGCAACAGGTCTCTCTCTCTCTGTGTGTGTGTGTGTGTGTGTGTGTGTGTGTGTGTGTGTGTGTGTGTGTGTGTGTGTGTGTGTGTTCTGCACATATCTGTCAAACTGTTGGTCAGACTGATCTCAGACTTTATAAGCATAATAGACGGGGATTACCCATGGAAGGTAAAACTGTAAAAGAATAAAAAAAAAAGGAAAAAAAAAGAAAAACAAACAAACTGACCTGGGGGCTTACAGTCATTCTTTCTTCCCATCTGGAAGAATAGATAAAATTTCAGTCTTAGTAAGGTGATTCAACAAGGATGTTTACATCTGGAGTCATACAAAGTCACTCCGAATAGGGGATATAAAATGAATCCACTTGTTCCAAATTGAATAAAATTTTCCCTTTGAATTCTTTTCTTTTCTTTCAAAGGTCTTTTTATTATTATTAATTGAAGTATCAATACAATACAAAGTATTAGAAATTTTCATTTTTGTTTCAACCAAACAGTAAAAAACTAGAACTTAAAGCCAACAAATGTAAATGCTTCAAAGCACAAAAACCTTTAAATAAACAATTAAAAAAAAAAATACAAAGAAAAATTGTGTGTGTGAAGTGGGGGTGGGGTAAAGGGGATATGAGCTACTCAGAAACTATAATCGTGGGTCTTTCAAAGAAATCAAGAAACGGGCGCCATAATTTATAGAATTTGTTTTCAGAGCCACAGACTGTATATCTGATTTTTTCTAAATCCAAACAGGACATTATATCTTTTATCCACTGTAAATGTGAAGGGGGCGAAGAGTCTTTCCACTTCAGTAATACAGCACGTCTGGCCAATAATAATGAAAATTTGAATACTTTTAATTTGGAACTTGGCAAGACAAGTTCTGGAGCCACACCAAAAATGGCGCATAATGGATCAGGTTTAATTTGATATTGCAGGACTTCAGACATAGTGATAAAAACAGAATGCCAAAAATTCATCAATGCAGGGCAGGACCAATACATGTGAAGCAAAGTGCCAGGAGCGCTACCACACTTTTCACAAGTTGGGTCTATATCCGAGTAAATACGTGCTAACTTAACCTTGGACAGGTGCATCCGGTGTACAATCTTAAATTGAATAAGAGCGTGACGAGCACACATTGATACAGTGTGAACCTGGCCAAGAATAGAGTCCCACAGTTCATCAGTAAAAGTAAAATTAAGATCTTGTTCCCAGTTCAATTTGATAGCGGCCAGAGAAGAAGATTGTAAATTTGAAATTAAATTATATAAAACTGACATTACCCCCTTAGAAGTTGGTTTAACTAATAAAAAATCATCTAGAGGATTATCAGAAGGTTTTTGAGGGAATTGTTTTGTCATGGTTTGCACATAATGTCTGACCTGGAGGAAGCGGAAAAAATGTGTAGAAGTGATGTCGAATTTGGTGGAAAGTTGAGAAAAACTTGCAAATTGACCATCAAAATATAAATCCGCAAAAGATTTTAAACCTTTTCTGTGCCATATATGAAATGCACTATCAATAGTTGATGGGGTAAATAAATGATTTGCGGCAATTGGACTTCTAATGGAAAAAAACTGAAGACCGAAATTTTTCCTGAATTGAGACCAAATTCTAAGAGACTGACGAACTACTTTATTATTACCCAGTGTAGACAAAGCAAGGGGAAGTGGTGAACCTAAAATTGCCGGTAGGGAAGTTTGATTGTCCACATGTGACTCCATAAGGATCCAAATAGGTGATTTAGGTTCCAGATAAAAATGTTTCCAATATAAGATGCACCTGATATTTGCTGCCCAGTAGTAATATTGAAAGTTAGGCAGAGCCATGCCACCTACTGATTTGGGTCTTTGAAGAAAAACTTTCCTCAATCTCGGATGTTTACCATTCCAAATAAATGAGGTAATCAAAGAGTCCAAAGACTTAAAAAAGGATTTAGGAATAAAAATGGGGAGACATTGAAACAAATATAAAAACTTTGGAAGTAACATCATTTTTACAGAATTGATTCTGCCAATTAAAGACAAGGATAATGGGGACCATTTGGAAAGTATTAACTTGCACTGGTCAAGTAAGGGGAGAAAATTATTTTTAAACAAGTAATTAAATTGTTTAGTGACACATATCCCAAGATAATTAAAATGATCAATAACAACCTTGAAAGGAAAATTTTCAAAATCCTGAACTTGAATCTTTTCATTAATCAGAAACGGTTCACTCTTATTAAGATTAATTTTATAACCAGAAAACCTACTAAAACTATCCAAAATATTAAGTATAGCGGGTAATGAAGTAAGTGGGTTGGAGAGAAATAATAAAAGATCATCAGCATAGAGTGAAACCCTATGCTCAATGCCACCCCTACGAATGCCTAGAAAGTCCCGGCTCCCACGGATTGCAATAGCTAACGGCTCAACTGCCAAGGCAAAGAGCAAGGGGCTCAAAGGACAGCCTTGCCTCGTACCACGGTAAAGTCTAAAATAGTCAGAATAGCGACAATTAGTTAACACTGAACACTGACCCTTTGAATTCTTAACAAATACGTCAATTTTTCCATTTTGAAGATTTCCAAAATTATTCCAAACCAATCATTGAGTGTGGGTGGGACTGGGTTTAACCATTTTCTAGTAATTGATTTCTTACTGGCTTCTAAGAGCGGCTGCAGCAATTTTATGTCCCCTCTTCTGTCCAGAGTTAGAACAAGACCCATATATAAATTTAAAAAGTCATTTGCAATGTTTGTTTTTTTTTCCACAATATCTTTATTGAACCTTTTTTTTTTTAAACAAACATGATACAAACAATCAAACACTAACACTAAAGTACTACAAAAAAAAAATGCACTAAAAACACCAACAACCACCAACAAAATCAAGTCTTCAACAATGCTCCTCTGTTTAGTCTAGACAATCCAATACATAAGTATACATATTATGTTCACCAGTTTGGAATTTACAAGGTCCACACACATCATTCACCTTCTTCTTCAAGAGTTATGTTTAAATTTTTTACATAATCAATAAAAGGTCTCCATATATTCTCAAACACAATTTCCTTTGATTTCAGTATATATGTTATTCTTTCTAATGGAAGGTTTGTTAACATCTGTCTTAACCACTGAGTCACATCTGGTCTATGAGTCTTTTTCCATAATAGTGCAATACATTTTTTGGCATTAAGCAAACTGAGGTCTATGAATGTTCTTTCACTTTTATTAAAATTATGCTTTTCTGGGTACAGACCCAACAAAAACAGTTTAGGATTCAATATGATTTGTTTTGAGATTATTTTTTCAATTGTTACCCTCACCTCTTCCCAAAACATTGTTATTAATCTACATTCCCATAAACAATGAAATAGGGTTCCTTTACTTTCCATGCATTTTGTGCATGTATCTGGTATATTTTTGTTATATCTATTTAACTCCTCCGGTGTAACATACATCCGCATTAACCATTTGAAATGTATCAATTTAAAGCGTACATTTATTGATTTGGTTTGAGCTTCTGTACAAGCCAATTCCCATTGTTCCTCTGAAATTTCAGTTTGCAGATCTTCTTTCCAGTAGTTTAATCTTTTCAGTGAATTTTCACTTGAAGATAGTGTCAATGAGTTATAAAACTCTGAAATAATACCCTTTCTTTTACTATCTTTCATCATCATTTTTTCCAAGGATGAATAAATAGGTCGAGTGAGAGCTTTATTTTGATTTGATCGAATAAAGTTTCTAAGTTGAAGATATTTAAAAAAATGTGTTCTATTGAGATTAAATTTGATCCTCAGCTCTTCAAAAGACATTATGTTATCTGCACATGGCAAATATAAATCCTGAATCTTTTGTATCCCTTTTAAATTCCATACTTTAAATACAGCGTCCGCTCTCCCTGGTTTAAAATATTGATTACCCCATATTGGACTAAATTGTGACAATAACTGTGGTTCTTTTAAATAGTTTTTAGCTTCACACCATATTTTGATCATATGCTTTACAAATGGATTTTTAACTTGTTTTTGTAATTTTTTTGCCGAATCTGAGTATATGAATATGGGAAGAGGTAAAGGTAAATTGTATGATTCCATTTCAGTCCAGTGAGGGAGATCATTTGATGAAAAATAATGTCATAGACCTCAGTTGTGCCGACCAATAATACAACATAAAATTTGGACATTTCAGACCTCCACGATCAAATGGTAAATATAATAAAGACAGACGTAATCTAGCCCTCCTGTTGTTCCATATAAATTCCACTAACTTTTTTTTTATTCTTGAGAATAGATCTAAAGGTGGTGATAAGGGAATGTATTGAAATAAAGTATTTTAGGTAAAATATTACTTTTAAGTATATTGATTCTCCCGATCATCGACATTGGTAGTGACATCCATCTCTGAGTTAACTCATTGATATCTGACGTTAAGGCTTCATAGTTGACACTGGCGACTGATTCTAGCTTAGGCACAATTTGGATTCCTAAATATTTAAACTGATTTACAACATTGAATTGATTTACCTCAGGGGCTGGGTAATTTCTCTGGGTCTCATTTAGCATTAATATTGAAGATTTAGTTTTATTTATTTTATATCCTGATATTTCCCCAAAATTCTTTATTAAATTCAACAAGGTTGGAATTGATTTTTTTAGATTCGACATAAACAAAATTATGTCATCGGCGTACAGGGAGATTTTATGTTCTGTTGGTCCAACTTTAATTCCATATATTTGTGAATGTAAACGTATCGCCATCGCTAAAGGTTCAATTGCCATAGTAAACAGTAAAGGTGAAAGTGGACAGCCTTGTCGACATCCTCTATTGATTTTTATTGGTTTTGAAATATTGTTATTTGTTAGGATTTCTGCTGTAGCATTATTGTATATTATTTGAACCCATTTTATGAAATTATTTCCAAGTCCAAACCTTTGTAGGACTTCAAAAAGAAAGGGCCATTCAACTCTATCAAAGGCCTTTTCGGCGTCCAGTGATAGGAGAGCTGTATCCGGTGCTTCTTTATTAAAATAAATAATATTAAATAGTCTTCTTACATTATGGAAGCCTTGTCTACCCTTTATAAAGCCATTCTGATCTCGATTAATAATATTTGGTAAAATTTCTTGTATTCGTCTTGCTAAAATTTTACAGATTATCTTAAGGTCGGCGTTTAATAGGCTTATTGGTCTCATATTTTCACATTTATTAGAGGGCTTACCTGGTTTTGGCAGCAGTATAATTAAGGCATTATTTATGTATGATGGTAAATTATTATTTTGAAATGCTTCTAAAACCATTTCCAAAAAAGGTTTTATTAATTTATTCTTAAATTTTTTATAAAGGTCAACTGGAAGACCATCTGGTCCTGCACTTTTTCCTGATTTCATATTATCAATGGCTAGCCCAACTTCTTCTTGACTAATTTTAGACTCCAATATCTCCCTGTTTTCATTTGGAATACACGGTATAGATAGTTCGTTCAAAAACCCATTTAGTTTTGTTAAATCAGATTCATTTTTGGTATCATATAATTTTTCATAGTAATCTCTAAAGGCTCTGTTAATTTCTAAAGGATCTATAACTACCTGTCCGTTACTTATAATACTGGTAATTGGTGTTTTAATTTCTAATTGTTTAATCTGCCATGCTAATAATTTTCCTGATTTTTCATCTTGTTCATAAAAAGATTGTTTCAATCTTAGAAGACTCGAGGCAGCTCTATTCGCTGATTTTTTGTCGTATTCAGCTCTCAAAATCAGTAATTCATTCTCCAACCTTGGGTCACTTCCTGCATACACTTTTTCCTGAAGACTTTTTATTTTATGTTCCAATTTAGCTCTCTCCTCTCGAGTCTTCTTAGATTTTGATCCTGTATAACTAATAATATGTCCCCTAATAAAAGCTTTGAAAGCCTCCCACTTTACACATGCTGATGTTTGTGTAGTATTGATGTCAAAGAACTCGTCTATCTGTTTTTCTATATACTTGACAAATTCCTCATCCTGAAGCCATTTATGCTGAAATTGCCATCTACCTGATTCCTTTGTCAATTTTTTATCTACATATATTAGACAACAGGGTGCATGATCAGAGATCACGATGTTATCATAAAAGCAGTTTTGAATCTTGGACCTTAATTCTGTGGAAATCAAAAAATAATCAATACGTGAGAATGTCTTGTAGGTACTGGAATAACAAGAATAGGCTTTAACTTGTGGTTTCATTTCTCTCCATATATCTAACAATCTCAATTCTTTCATAAAATGATTAATAGTCATCCTACATCCAATGTGCGTACAATCCAGTCCTGTTGATCTATCTATACCTGGATTCAATGTACAATTAAAATCCCCTGCTATTATATGTTGCCCTGTAAGAGATGATAAGATAAGAAATAAATTAGCAAAGAACTTCTGATCATCTATATTGGGACCATATAAGTTCACAAGATTTATATTTTCTAATAGCAAAGAACCTTGAATGATTACATATCTTCCAAATTTGTCTCCAATTACATTTTTCACTTGAAAAGGAACTGATTTAAGTATAAGAGTCATAACTCTCCTGGCTCGGGATGAAAATGAAGAGGTGAATACACTTCCTTGCCATCTACTCCTAATTCTTTTAACATCCTCCTCTATTAAATGAGTTTCTTGTAAAAACACAATTTTTGAACCCATGTCTTTTATTTCATCTTTCTCTCTATCCTGACTAGTCTCCTAGTTCCTGCCGCTGAAAAACATCCCCACAGCATGATGCTGCCACCACCATGCTTCACTGTAGGAATGGTTTTGGCCTGGTTATGAACGGTGCCTGGTTTCCTCCAATCATGACGTCTGGCATTCACACTAAAGAGTTGAATCTTTGTCTCATCAGACCAGAGAATTTTGTTTCTCATCGTCGGAGAGATCTTCAGGTGCTTTTTTTGGTAAACTCCAGGCAGGCTGCCATGTGCCTTTTACTAAGGAGTGGCTTCCGTCTGGCCACTCCACTATATAGGCCTGATCGGTGGATTGCTGCAGAGATGGTTGTCCTTCTGGAAGGTTCTCTTCTCTCCATAGAGGAATGCTGGGGCTCTGACAGAGTGACCATCGGGTTCTTGGTCACCTCCCTGACTAAGGCCCTTCTCCCCTGTTCGCTCAGTTAAGATGGCCGGCCAGCTCTAGGAAGAGTCCTGGTGGTTCCAGACTTCTTCGATTTATGGATGATGAAGGCCACTGTGCTCATTGGGACCTTCAGAGCAGCAGGAATTTTTTTGTACCCTTCCCCAGATTTGTGCCTCGAGACAATCCTGTCTGGAAGGTCTACAGACAATTCCTTTGACTTCATGCTTGGTTTGTGCTCTGACATGCACCGTCAACTGTGGGACCTTATATTCAATTCAATTCAATTCAATTCAATTCAACTTTATTTATATAGCGCCATTTCACAACAACAGTCATCTCATAGCACTATCAACTGTAGGGAGGACCCCCACAGTTGCAGAAAGACCCCAGCAATCAGGCGATCCCCTGTGAGCAAGCACTTGGCGATGGTGGAGAGGAAAAACTCCCTTTTAACAGGAAGAAACCTCTAGCAGAACCAGGCTCAGGGAGGGGCAGTCATCTGCTGCGACTGGCTGGGGGGTGAGGGGACAGAGAAGAAGAAAAGAACAGACTTGTAGAGAGCAAACAGCACGATGGGGACTCAATCTATGGGAGAGAACAAACAAATGTTAATGACCAGCAAAAAAAAAATATTTCATAGAGAGTGAGGAAAGGAGTGAGGCCCAGTGCATTACTGGAGGTCCCCCGGCTGACTAAACCTATTAGCAGCATAACTAAGGGAGGGTTCAGAAACACATGATCCCTCCCTAATTGTAGGCTATATCAAAAGTATTGACAGGTGTGTGCATTTCCACATCATGTCCAGTCAACTGAATTTATCACAGGTGGACTCCAGTTAAGTTAAACATCTCAAGGATGATCAGTGGAAACAGGATGCACCTGAGCTCAATTTTGAGCTTCATAACAAAGGCTGTGAATACTTATGTACATGTGATTTCTTAGTTTTTTTTATTTTTAATAAATTTGTGAAAATCTCAAAAACAAAAAATTGACATCGTCATTACAGGGCATTGTGTGTAGAATTTTGAGGAAAAAAGTGAATTTAATCCCTTTTGGAATAAGGCTGTAACATAACAAAATGTGGAAAAAGTGAAGCGCTGTGAATACTTTAAGGATGTGCTGTACATGAATTGTACCCGATATACAATGCAGTCAGGGTGAAATGTGAGGTACCAGTTAGACTGCAAGTTGCGGTATGGCAGCATAGTTAGGACCAGAATTCAACATCAGAGTGAGTTATTGTACAGTGAAATGGCAGGTGGCCGGAAAGATTTCCTGTACCTAACCGTTTGGCAGTGAAGCTGTAGCAGTCTGCTGGAGAAAGTGCTCCGCTGTCTATCCATTGTGTGGTGGAGGGGGTGATCAGGATTGTCCATGATGGATCACAGCTGGTTCAGTGTCCTCCTCTCCACCACAGTCTCAAAGGTCTCCAGTCTGAGACCAATCACAGAGCCAGCCTTTTTGGTAAGCTTGTCAAGTCTGTTGGTGTCGCTGATCCTAATACTGTTCCCCCAACAGACAGCAGCAAAGAAGATGGCACTGGCAACAATGGCCTGGTAGAAAAGCTCCAGCATCTTGTTGCACACGTTGAAGGATCTCAGCTTTTGTAGTTAATTAGGTTGATTACAGTTTAAAAAAAAACTTTTAATAACAAAATATTGCTAAAATATACACACGTGGACAAAATTTTTTAGTACCCCTCTGTTAATGAAAGAAAAACCCACAGTGATCACAGAATAACTTGAATCTGACAAAAGTGGTAGTAAATAAAAATTCAATGAAAATTAACCAATGAAAATCAGACAATGCTTTTGAATTGTGGTTCAACAGAATTACTTTAAAAAACAAACTCATGAAACAGGCCTGGACAAAAATGATGGTACCCCTAGAAAGATTGAAAATAATGTGACCATAGGGACATGTTCAACCAAGATGTGTCCTCTAATTAACATCACAGGTGTCTACAAACTTGTAGTCAGTCGACCTATTTAAAGGGTGACAAGTAGTCACTGTGCTGTTTTGTGACATGGTGTGTACCACACTAAACCTGGACCAGAGGAAGCAAAGGAGAGAGTTGTCTCAGGAGATTAGAAAGAAAATTATAGTCAAGCATGTTAAAGGTAACGGCTATAAGACAATCTTCAAGCAGCTTGATGTTCCTGTGACTACAGTTGCACATATTATTCAGAAATTTAAGATGCACGGGACTGTAGCCAACCTCCCTGGACGTGGCCGCAGGAGGAAACTTGATGAAAAATGGAAGAGACGGCTAATACGAATGGTAACAAAAGAGCCCAGCGCAACCTCTAAACATATTCATGGTGAACTCCCAAGGTCAAGGTACATCAGTGTCAGATTGCACCATCCGTCGTTGTTTGGGCCAAAGTGGACTTCATGGGAGACGACCGAGGAGGACACAACTGTTGAAAACAAATCCTAAAAAAGCCAGACTCGAATTTGCCAAACTGCATGTTGACAAGCCACAAAGCTTCTGGGAGAATGTCCTATGGACAGACGAGACAAAACTGGAACCTTTTGGCAAGGCACATCAGCTCTATGTTCACAAATGCAAAAATGAAGCATAGCAAGAAAAGAACACTGTCCCTACTGTGAAACATGGAGGAGGTTGTTATGTTCTGGGGCTGCTTTGCTGCATCTGGCACAGGGTGTCTTGAATTTGTGCAGGATACAATGCAATCTCAAGACTATCAAGGTATTCTAGAGAGAAATGTCCTGCCCAGTGTCAGACAGCTTGGTCTCAGTCGCAGGTCATGGGTCTTGCAACAGGATAATGAGCCAAAACACACAGCTAAAAACACCCAAGAATGGCTGAGAGTGAAACATTGAACTATTCTAAAGTGGCCTTGTATGAGCCCTGATCTCAATCCTATTGAACATCTGTGGAAGGAGCTGAAACATGCCGTCTGGAGAAGGCACCCTTCAAACCTGAGACAGCTGGAACAGTTTGCTCATGAAGAGTGGGCCAAAATACCTGCTGAGAGGTGCAGAAGTCTCATTGACAGTTACAGAAATCGTTTGATTGCCTCAAAAGGTTGTGCAACAAAATATTAAGTTAAGGGTACCATCATTTTTGTCCAGGCCTGTTTCATGAGTTTGTTTTTTTAAATAATTGATGAACCACAATTCAAAAGGATTGTCTGATTTTTACTGGTTAATTTTGATTGACTTTATTTATTACCACTTTTGTCAGATTCAAGTTCTTTCTGTGACCATTGTGGGTTTTTCTTTCATTAACAGAGGGGTACCAACAATTTTGTCCACGTGAGTAAACTGATGCACTGCAATGGGTCTCAAATATTTGTACACGTGTCCTGTTACAGTACTGCATGAGTTTATTCACGATACACAGAAGAAATTCAATATTACACTGAACTCCATCACTGAACAGTGATACAAACAAAAATAATTATGACTGAACAACTCCCGTTCCCTAAAGTGCAAGATACACCATTATCTTGAATATAAGTGATAAAAGATCACACAAATAAGTGATCTGACGAATAAAAAAGGGATCTGAAACAGTCGCCAATGTTGGATGTCCCATTCATTTTCAATAATTAGGTATTCTGTAATTAACATTCACCCAATCAAATAAATCTTAGTGCCATTTACTTCCTTTTATATTTGTCAAAGTCTAACATGTATGATTGCCTGCATATAGGCTACACCTTTGTATTCCACTTTCAAACACAGCCTATATTTGGGCCTGTAATGCTTGATTGGGATACCTGGTTCAGACAGGAATTCTTGCTTTCCACGGGCAATGCACTAGTCACTATAAAAAGATATGATTTTTAATTTATTTTAAAAAGTATTGACATTTGTAATTTACTGAGATGTACCAGCACATACAGGTGCATCTCAATAAACTAACTGAGCTATAGTTTACTTAATTAAACTTTTATATAGAGTCATTACACAGAGAGTGATATATTTCTAGTGTTCATTTATTTTAATTTTGATCATTATGGCTTACAGCCCATGACAAACCCAAATTCAGTTTCTCAAAAAATTAGAATATTACATAAAATTAATTTAAAAAAAATAGTTTTTTAATAGAAATGTTGGCCAAATGAAAAGGGGCGGCAGTGGCTCAGGAGGTAGAGCAGGTCGTCTAATAACCCGATGGTTGGCGGTTCGAATCCCGCTCTCCCCAGATATCCTTCCGTTGTGTCCCTGGGCAAGACACTTCACCCACATTGCCTCCAGTGCCCATAACACTGGGTATGAATGTGTAAAAATGTTTAAATGTTCGGTGGTGGCCGGAGAGGCCGTTGGCGCAGATTGGCAGCCACGTTTCCGTCAGCCTGCCCCAGGGCAGCTGTGGCTACAGTAGTAGCTTGCCACTACCACTGTCTGTCTGGAGTGAATGAATAATGTATCTACTTGTAAAGCGTCTTTGAGTGTCTATGATAAAGCGCTATATAAATCTAATGCATTATTATTATTATTATAAAAGTACGTCCATGTACACACTCAATACTTGGTCGGAGCTCCTTTTGGATGAATTACTGTATCAGTGTGGCGTGGTATGGAGGTGATCAGCCTGTGGCACTGCTGAGGTGTTATGAAGGTCTAGGTTGCTTTGATAGTGACCTTCAGCTGGTCTGCATTGTTGGGTCTGGTGTCTCATCTTCCTCTTGACAGTAGTCCATAGATTCTGTATGGGGTTTAGGTCAGGAGAGTTGGCTGGCCAATCAAGCACAGTGATGCCATGGTCATTAAACCAGGTTTTGATACTTTTGGCAGTGTGTGGGGGGGTGCCAAGTCCTGCTGGAAAATGAAATCAGCTTCTCCATAAAGCTTGTCAGCAAAGGGAAGCATGAAGTGTTCTAACATTTCCTGGTAGACGACTGCGCAGACTTTGGTCTTGATAAAACACAGTGGACAAACACCAGCAGATGACCTCTGTTCAGATAAAAGTAAATTTTGCATTTCATTTTGAAATCAAAATTCCAGAGTCTGGAGAAAGAGTGGAGAGGCACAGAGTCTACAGTGGGGCAAAAAAGTATTTAGTCAGCCACCAATTGTGCAAGTTCTCCCACTTAAAAGATGAGAGAGGTCTCCAATTTTCATCATAGGTATACCTCATCTATGAGAAACAAAATGAGGAAAAAAAATCCAGAAAATCACTTTGTCTAATTTTTAAAGAATTTATTTGCAAATTATGGTGGAAAATAAGTATTTGGTCACCTACAAACAAGCAAGATTCCTGGCTCTCACAGACCTGTAACTTCTTCTTTAAGAGGCTCCTCTGTCCTCCACTCGTTACCTGTATTAATGGCACCTGTTTGAACTCGTTATCAGTATAAAAGACACCTGTCCACAACCTCAAACAGTCAGACTCCAAACTCCACTATGGCCAAGACCAAAGAGCTGTCAAAGGACACCAGAAACAAAATTGTAGACCTGCACCAGGCTGGGAAGACTGAATCTGCAATAGGTAAGCAGCTTGGTGTGAAGAAATCAACTGTGGGAGCAATTATTAGAAAATGGAAGACATACAAGACCACTGATAATCTCCCTCGATCTGGGGCTCCACGCAAGATCTCACCCTGTGGGGTCAAAATGATCACGAGACCGGTGAGCAAAAATCCCAGAACCACACGGGGGGACCTAGTGAATGACCTGCAGAGAGCTGGGACCAAAGTAACAAAGGCTACCATCAGTAACACACTACGCCGCCAGGGACTCAAATCCTGCAGTGCCAGACGTGTCCCCCTGCTTAAGCCAGTACATGTCCAGGCCTGTCTGAAGTTTGCTAGAGAGCATTTGGATGATCCAGAAGAGGATTGGGAGAATGTCATATGGTCAGATGAAACCAAAATAGAACTTTATTGTAAAAACTCAACTTGTCGTGTTTGGAGGAGAAAGAATGCTGAGTTGCATCCAAAGAACACCATACCTACTGTGAAGCATGGGGGTGGAAACATCATGCTTTGGGACTGTTTTTCTGCAAAGGGACCAGGACAACTGATCCGTGTAAAGGAAAGAATGAATGGGGCCATGTATCGGGAGATTTTGAGTGAAAACCTCCTTCCATCAGCAAGGGCATTGAAGATGAAACGTGGCTGGGTCTTTCAGCATGGCAATGATCCCAAACACACCGCCTGGGCAACGGAGGAGTGGCTTCGTAAGAAGCATTTCAAGGTCCTGGAGTGGCCTAGCCAGTCTCCAGATCTCAACCCCATAGAAAATCTTTGGAGGGAGTTGAAAGTCCGTGTTGCTCAGCGACAGTCCCAAAACATCACTGCTCTAGAGGAGATCTGCATGGAGGAATGGGCCAAAATACCAGCAACAGTATGTGAAAACCTTGTAAAGACTTACAGAAAATGTTTGACCTCTGTCATTGCCAACAAAGGGTATATAACAAAGTATTGAGATGAACTTTTGTTATTGACCAGATACTTATTTTCCACCATAATTTGCAAATAAATTCTTTAAAAATCAGATAATGTGATTTTCTGGATTTTTTTTTTTCTCATTTTGTCTCTCATAGTTGAGGTATACCTATGATGAAAATTGGAGACCTCTCTCATCTTTTAAGTGGGAGAACTTGTACAATTGGTGGCTGACTAAATACTTTTTTACCCCACTGTAAGTTGCTTGAGGTTTAGTGTGAAGTTTCCACAGTCAGTGATAATTTGAGGAACCATGTCATCTGATGGTGTTTGTCCACTGTGATTTATCAAGTCCAAAGTCAGCGCAGTCGTCTACCAGGAAATTTTAGAGCACTTCATACTTACCTGTGCTGACAAGCTTTATGGAGATGCTAATTTCATTTTCCAGCAGGACTTGGTACCTGCCCACACTGCCAAAAGTACAAAACCTGGTTTAATGACCATGGTATCACTGTGTTTGATTGGTCAGCAAACTCTCCTGAACCTCATAGAGAATCTATGAAATATTGTCAAGAAGAAGATGAGACACCAGACCCAACAATGCAGACGAACTGAAGGCCACTATCAAAGCAACCTGGACCTCCATAACACCTCAGCAGTGCCACAGGCTGATCACCTCCATGTGAAACCTGCCTTTGATTTTTGACGTCACCACTCGTTCAGTGATGCCTGCCTTTGATTTTTGATGATGTCATAGCGAGTCCTATGATCTTTGACGTTATAGCCAGTCCTATGATCGTGACACAGTCAAGTCAGTGGTGGTAATTCACCTGTAAGCTGGTTGCCAACCGCCAATCAAATCTAAAAAAGAAGAAGGCTACACCGCCGAGAGGATCGGCTGCACCTCGGACACAGTCCAAGGCCAGATAATTTTTTCACGCATAAGGAGTTGTTCAGAGCTCCTTATAAAATGATATAGAGTAATGATAATCTAGTCAGTGGCGGTAATGCACCTGTGGGCTGGTTGCCAACCGCCAGTCAAATCTAAAAGAAGAAGACACACAAAGTCCTATGACTGAGACAGAATTATATATAGCTCCTGATCACTCCTTATACAAAGATATAGAGTGATGATGATCAAGTCAGTGGCGGTAATGCACCTATAAGCTGGTTGCCAAACGCCAATCAAATCTAAAAGAAGAAGAAGAGCTATATAGAGTGACGATGTAGAGTGAAGTACGTGGCAGTAATGCACCTGTAAGCTGGTTGTCAACTGCCAATCAAATCTAAAAGAAGAAAGAGCTAGATTTCTGCCGCACCTAGGATACAGTCCAAGGACGGATAATTTTTTCACACATCAGGAGCTGTTCAGAACTCCTTATACAAAGATATAGTGATGATAATCCAGTCAGTGGCGGTAATGCACCCGTAAGCTGATTGCCAACCGCCAATCAAATCTAAAAGATGAAGAACATGAATATGGCAAGTGTGAAAGAGGAGCCAAATTATAGCAAATTAAAGTGCTATAACTGCGGTGGTGAACATAGCTCTGCATATCGAGGTTGTGAAGCCAGCAAAAGAGCAGCAGATAAGTCTCCCAGGGATTAACATATGCAGAAGCTGCAACAAAGGTGCCAGCTAAAAATGTGGGAGTGGACTCTAACAGGGAAAGTGTGCAGACTTGCAGTGCATGCAGTAGAATTAAGGAAGATACTCTGGTTTTGAAGGAAAATAATTTTGTTTTATTTGTGGTAGATGTGATGAACTGCACTGCGCAGACTTCCAAGAAAACCAAAAAAATCAAAATCATTGTGAAAGCAGCAGAAAAATATCTTTGCATTAAGGGGCTACAATGGGAAGCAGTGAAGATGAGACGCAGGTATGAGATTAAAGAAGAAGAAGGTCAAAGCTATGAGGAAAATGTCACAAAGCTATGAGGAAAAACAGACAGACATATTTAGGCTGTGTGTCCACCAAACATGTTTTTTGTTTTTTCAGCATTTGTACGCTGTGCTCTGGAGAAAACAAAGTCTATGCCCTGTATCCCTGCAACAGCTTGTCACTCTCAGCTCACCACTCCCGCTTTTCTTATTGTCAGACTTTCTACAGATTTTTTAATAGCAGTCTCCAAATAACAATGGACAGGAAACGTTTTCTAGCAGCTCTGGATGTAAAATATGATGACACGGAAAGCAGGAGTCTGAGTTTGGACTAGTACTGGTGTCCTATGTCCCGCCCACGCAGCAGTTCTGATTGGCAGCTTAAGGTCTGACATTAACAAGCTCAGCTGCAGTCTCTGAAAAGTTGAACTATTTTCAACTCCGAGCGCTCTGAGCACCGCGACAAAAAATGGCCACCGCCGAGAGTGTTTCAGCGCCATGGGCGCTCAGCGCTGTAAACGCTGGACTACATAGAGAATGAATGGAAAATAGCCGCCCAGAGCTGAAAAAACGCGTTTGGTGGACACGCAGCCATAGAGTGTGTGGCGGAATAGGACAGCTCCTGAAAATCTAGAAGAAGTGGATATAATTCAGTTAGGAGGAATGGAGGTGTGAAGCGGGGAAGAGGAAGTTTGGAGCACGGTGGAGTCGAAAAGAAGCAAATGTAGATGTCAAGAAACTCAATCAAGACCGTTTTCAAGTGCTGAGAAATCAGAGGATGAACAATCCCGGAATGAACAGAAGGAGTGGAAAGTAATCATTAAACTTACTCAGGAAGGGGCATCATATTGTGAGCGGAACCCAGTTAAGCTCACAAATGCAATTAATGGGTTACTTGGAGAAGTTTTAAATGCAAGGGTTCTTCGTAGTGGTTCGTTGTTGGTTACATGTAAAGATAGTATTCAACAAGGAAAAGCAATTAGAGTCACTAAGATGGAGGGAAAAAATGTGCAGTGTTCAGTATTGGAAGGAAATGAGGCAATGAGAGGAGTGATATCGGGCATTTCAATGGCTGTCTCAACTGATGAAATAATGAGGAACTTAACTGGAGCAAAAGTGACGGCGGTACGGAGATTGAAAGCTAATAGAAATGGTGAAAAATGTGATAGTCTGTCGGTAATGTTAAAATTTGATGAAACAAGACTGCCAAGATATATATAGATAAGGTATATTGGCTACATGAGCTATGAAGTCAGACTTTACGTTCCTCCTCCACTCAATGTTTCAAATGTCAAAAGTTTGGTCATGTAGCAGCGATATGCAAAGGTAGACAACTATGTACCAGATGCTCCGGTGAACATGAATATGGCAAGTGTGAAAGAGGAGCCAAATTAAAGTGCTGTAACTGCAGTGGTGAACATAGCGCTGCATATTGAGGTTGTGAAGCCAGCAAAAGGGCAGCAGAAATTCAGCAGATAAGTCTTCCAGGGATTAACATATGCAGAAGCTGCGAAAAAGGTGCCAGCTAAAAATGTGGGAGTGGACTCGAACAGGGAAAGTGTGCAGACTTGCAGTGCATGCAGCAGAATTAAGGAAGATACTCTGGTTTTGAAGGAAAATAATTTTCTTATTTGTGGTAGATGTGATTAATTGCACTGCGCAGACTTCCAAGAAAACCGAAAAAATCAAAATCATTGTGAAAGCAGCAGAAAAATATCTTTGCATTAAGGGGCTACATTGGGAAGCAGTTGAGGACCTGTTAAGTGGGGGACCTTTAAGTTCAAAGACATCATGGGCTGGTTGATCAACCGCCAATCGAGTGTAGAGGAAGAAGAGGAATGATGAGATGAGACGCGGATACGGACTGCAGTTAGAAGAAGAATAGTGAGATGAGACGTAGATATGAGATTAAAGAAGAAGAATGTCACAAAGCTATGAGGAAAACGTCACAAAGCTATGAGGAAAAACAGACACAAAGACAGACATATATAGTGTGTGGTGGTAATGCACCTGTAAGCTGGTTGCCAACCGCCAATCAAATCTAAAAGAAGAAGAATACACACACACACACAAAGTCCTATGATCGTGACAGACACAGACAGATATTTCTTGAATTATATATAGAGTGATAACAAAAGTTTTTTTGTTTTTTTTTTTTCTTCAAGGTTCTCTCCAGATCCATTTAACTCATCGGCTCTGCCAAGTCTCAAGGCCAGTCTGGACCTCTCTGCTGAGTATCTTATCCTCACTGACGTGCAGAGAAAGGTTAGCATCATGTGGCCTGATTTTGTTTTGTTATACTCAGAAGTGATGTTTGGACAAATAACATTACTGAAAGCCTTTTTAAAGGAGTGCATTCATACCATTGATGTAAAGCATTAATCTGTAGATACAGATCGTCAGGTGTTTCCTAGTTCCCCATGCTGATGGAATCAAGGTGTGGTAGGGCAGTCTCCTGAGTCTGTGTATCTGTCCATCTTTGTATCCATGCTCCAACTCAAGAGGAAATTATGCTAGGGTGACCAAACTTGGCAAACAGGTTGACCACAATAGTACCACATTTGGCTATGCTTTTGGGATCCAGAGGTCAAGCTCACAGGGTCATAAAAACTCTAGACCAGTTTTGACTTAGTTACTTAATTATGACAGATAGAATTACCGCTTTTTAATACAACTCAGAATGGGGTCTGGGATGCCTCTTGAATGTCCAGTGACCTTGACGTTGTGTTTTACCTTGAAGATCAGTGAGATCTGAAAATAGGTCGTAGCGTCCCATCAGAAGCAGATAGTCATCCAGACATTTTCCCTACTGTTCATACTGGATTTTTAACTCAAAATACTCAAATTATCTTGACACAGCCTGTATTTACCATGATTAGATGAACTCTCGCTATGGTTTTTGATCTCTCTGTGGCCTATTTTTGAATCTGTGGTTTCTACTTTCTTTGCTACCTGCATTATCATTTCATACTGCACTGATCCTCCTCTTTGCTCTTGCATCTCTTCCAGGTTTTGTATGTGATGGAGCTGAGACAGGACCTAGAAAAAGGTAAAGCAAGTTTTACTGCCGTGTCAGAGTTCCTACTGACGCACCCAGTGCTCAGTTTTGGTGTCCAGGACGTTACCCAGACAAGACTGCGTCACACTGAGGTTCTCCCTGCAGAGGAGGAGAGTGAAAGCATGACAACAGGTTTGCATGTCTACTTTTACACACACAGTTTTATTTTATTTTTTTCACCTAATGGAATAGTACTTGTGGTGTATGTTTACTTCCAGAGGGTACCCAAGGACCTACGGAGTCCAAGTCTGGGATCCAAATTAAACTCTACTGTGTCCACACCAAGTAAGTTTTTTCTTCTTGTCTGATCACAGCGTGAATATAAATGTTTCTAAAGGGCAGTTTGTCTCCCTCAGTGTCAGTTACACAGTAACAGCAAATATGGGTTTTAGATTTTAGAAGTTGCCCATTGATGAGATTCTCTTTAGTGCTTAAACATTCTTAATACTGTGCAACGAATGATTTGTCTTTATTACTGTGAAAGAACAATTAAAATGTAAAGGAGAGGAAAAGTGAAGGTCTGTGAATAATAATATTTATCTGTATTTATTACGTCCACCAAGGGAGGATGGAGGTAATGTTTTTATTGGCGTTGGTTGGTTTGTTTGTCTATTAATTGACGTTCACTTATATAGCACTTTTTCTCATCTCTAGATAACCAAAGCGCTTTACAGATCCCATCCACCTATTCAGACACGTTCACATACTGATGGCGTTCACATACTGGGGGTTCAGTGTCTTGCTGAAGGACACTTCGACATGCAGACTGCAGACAGAGCAGGAATCGAACCCCTAACCCTTCGATCAGTAGTCTGCCACACTCCATCAGAGCCACAGCTGCCCCCTACCAACATAGCAACATAACTCAAAAAGTTCTGAATGGATTTTGATTAAATTGTCAGGAAAAGTGTGTAATGGCACGGGGAACAGATTAGATTTTGGTGGTGATTTGGATAACGATGTGGATGCAGGAATATTTTGAATATTATTTTATATTAATCTGGCACTTTCATGTACTGCCCCTTTAAGATGTGTCCACTCAGTTACATGTGTGGCCACGCGCCTCAGCAACCTGGAAGCCAAACACTGCAGAAAAAGTATTGGGGGGGGGGGGCATGTCCACCAAACTCATTTTTTCTGCTGTGGGCGACTATTTTCTATTCATTCTTTACGTAGTCCAGTGTTTACAGTACTGAGCGCCCTTGGTGCTGAAACGCTTTGAGCGGTGGCCGCTCTTTGTCACGGTTCTCAGGGCTGAAAAAAGTTCAACTTGCCAAACTACTGTTCAGCTGCGCTTGTCAATGTCAGTCCTTTCTAAGCAACCAGTCAGAATAAAGGAAGGGCGGGGCATAGAACACTGGTACAGAAAAACGAGAACGGTAGGTGACGGTGGACGAGGTGGAAGCTGAACTTTGCTGCATCAAACAATGTGAATTTGTAGTTGATAACTGCGAAAAAATGGTATGATACCGCACTGTTGTGTAATATTACTTAATAGGTATGAACCTTGTCAGTAAACTATAATGGAGAAGAGAGGAGGGAAAAAAAAAAAAAGAAAACCCACCTGAAAGATTCAATACACCATTATGTTGATTTAAGGTGGAATTGCCCTGCCCCAATGTATGGTCAGTACAATTATGACAGTCTTGTTGTTATTATTATTATTATTGTTATTATTATTATGTAGTCATATAATGTAGTCATATTGTTTTTGCTGTCCTTTCTCTGTCTGCTAATAATAATAATAATAATAATGGCGGCTTTCATTCCAATTTTGAAGAAAGGTGTGTAATGCCACACTGAACACATGATTAGATTTTGGTGATGATCTCAAAATGCATTCCTCCACCAAGGCTCTTATCTTCTCACAGTGTGTTAGCAACAATACTCCAAAACCACTGGATGGATTTGGATGAAATTTTTACCAGAGGTGGTCCTTGGCCCAGAGATGAACTCATGATGTTGGTGATTTTTGAGTGCATACCTCCACCAAGGCCTTATCTTGCAATGTACAGATGGATGGCGATAGGGACGGAGCCTTGGCGGAGGTATGCGCTCTCTTGAGTGCCCTTTAGTATAATTATTTACTTAGCAAAATGCCCTCCATAGAGGCCGGGGCAATAAATGTGTTTTAAGTCAAAATTCTAAAAATTTTGTTTAGACAGCCCATCTCCTTATGACAGAAAGTCACATGTAGCCAAATATAGTAGCAAGTATCAGGAACTTTCATTTATTTTACAAAAAGTAACAAGATGGGTTTGCACTTTGTTTATTCAGCTTTAAGATGATAGAGGAATACTTTATTTTATATAAGTTAATTGTATAAAAATTATGGTGCTCTATTAATTTGAATTTGGGAGGGGGGGCCTTGGTTAAAACCAACTTTAGCACTTTATTCCCAAAAGGGAATTATGTTCATGATTGGAAAAAAAAGAACATGCTATATTTGAAATAATTAGATGTTTTTCTTATTGTAGTTAAAAAACAGATTAAAATTGAACATGGCATGACAAAAAAAACAGGGATTTTATTTTTAGGGGCAATATTACCCTGCCCTACCTTCAGATTGGTTACTTGTAAACTGGCCCTCAATCTTCCTGCATAAAATTACAGTCAGCTTTATTTATATAGCACATTCAGAACAACTTAGTGTTTACCAAAGTTCTTTACAAAGTAAAGGGATTGCTACAAGAGAAATAGCAGAAACAAAATTAATCAAATGGTAATAAAATAATACATTGCATGTTTCTAAAAAAGACTAAAATACAATGAAGTCACATTAAGTAAAAGTACAGTCAGAGCAGCAGTAAAAACTAGAAAAGCACTCTGAGAGCGCAGACCTCCGCCAAGCGCCACAGTTCCCCCCATACAGTGTTTGTGTGTACGTTTTCAGATTCCTTGACCATGAAAACATATGACTAGCAATTGGATTCACAATGATTAGTGGATCACTAGTTATTGACGAAAATGGCATTTTCCGTAATGGCGGTTTTCTTCTGGACGGTGATGCGGATCACCACCAAAATGTAATCATCTGTAGGATACCCCATTTCTGACAATCTGTGAAAATTTCATGAAAATCCATCCATAACTTTTTGAGTTATCTTGCTAACAAACAAACAGACAGACAAACCAACGCCGATGATCACATAACCTCCTTGCCGGAGGTAATAAAATTCTAGGGCATTACATACTGGTATAAATGCAGTGTCTGCAACAGTAGATTTTCTTACTGTTGTGTGCTGCAGTGGATTTTTTCCCCAACACTGCAGAGACAACATGGAGAATCTTCTGTATGGCAGAGACTTGCAGAAGAGGAAGAGACAGGACCAGCTGCATTTAATTGTTCTTTGTTAAATTGGTGCTGCACACTGCTTGTTACCATGCGCTCCTCCACCCTCTGATATCATTCACAACCTTGAGAAAACACTGACAGATGTGCTTCCTACTTGCATTAAAGGGGGTATTAAACCATTCATTACTGAGCACCTTGTAGCCAGTGAGGTATGTAGTAGACCTGTGCTGCGACTGCCCTGACTGATTAAAAAAAACTTCAGTATGTTTGGATATTCTAGTATGACAGCCATGCTCTAGGTCATAGGTGACTTTCACACCTAACCCATTTGGTCTGGATGTTTGGACTTTGGGCAGGGTTGGGGTCAGTTTGGAGTGGAGTTGGAATTGAAATTGAAGGCAAATGAGCAGAATTGGAATGAAAGGTTTTTAAAATGTCAGAGTTGGAATTTAGTTATCTGTGCAAGTGGAATTGATCAATTCCATTTTCAGTTCCACTGATCTGTGTCTTGTTGCTTACTGGTGCCTGTCTGTGATGATGAAAGATGTATAGAGTAGACCCTTTGCAGTAGTGTGACATGTTTTCATCGCAACATTATATTACCATTTTTTTTATTTTTTTTTTAGAAATTTGAAACATGGTAAAATTTTGACTTTTTCTTCTTACACAATTTACACTTTTGACCATAATTTTGCAGAGCCGGTACAGAACAATAACTTAACTCTGATTTCAAAGAAAAAAAATGAAATAAATTAACTTAAATTATCAAAGATGCAGTTATTTCTTTTATATTTCTATATATTTATAGTTTTTTAGAAATCTCCTCACCATCACCAACCAGAGAGCAGGAAAAACCTCCCTTATTTTGAAATCCAAATGTTGGCACATTTAGTTTGTCTGTAGGTTGCTGACGGATTAAAGTCACTGACTTCGTGAATTTCGGTCATCTTAACTTGCCAGGTACATAATAATGAACATAAATTAATTATTATTGTAGTGGCTGATGAAGTAAATTTTCAGCGATTCAGTCACTCTTGCCTTCACCTGCATATGAAGCCTAACCACACCTGTTTGCTAAGCGACTCTTCATTATTGTTCCCGTTACCAACAGGTTAAAGCCTTGATAAATGCCTCCACTGCTTACATACCTCTTCTGTTTTTTTTTCGAATTTAAAGTACTTTAATAAGCTTATACTTCTCTTGGACAGCAACGCTAGAGAGACACTCTGCCTGCCGTCTGGAACAGCTACGCCAAGTGGGCGGCACACTTCTGAACTCTGACGCGTGGTGTTCATGTGTGTGCTTGTGGAGCGTCATTCCTTTAATTTATTTTTCTTAAATTTATATTTCCTCTTAGCATGGCGGCATAACATCAAGGGTTGTGGCCCGCCATGCAGAAATGTTACCAGAGGAGACCCTGGGCATCCCAATTCCTCAAAAGTATGTTGTTTTGACCCATGTACCCCAGTTTGCCACTTTCTAGCTCACTTGACCACTTTTTGCCTCATGGGCTGGTAGAACAGATTGGAAGAGCGGCTGCAGTGTTGGATCAGACCTCTGTTCTTCCACCAATTCACTCTGAGAGATAGGCAATGGGATGTTAGTCATGGTCAAAGAGAGTGGTGCTGCATTTTCATGGTTTCTGTGATGCTCTATACTATGACCAGCTGTATTCATAGCAAAACTAGAATGCAACTTCTCATTCAAACTATTACTGCAAAGATGCACAGTCTCAAAGAGGTTTACTAGTTGATCAGCCCACATTTTGGCTCCAGCCACTCCATTGCCCAAAATGATAGTAACACCTTCTACAGGCAAAGCAGGCCATATTCCCATTGTCACTTCACCAGTGACTATCTCAGAGTGAAGGACAAATTTATGGACAGCAGCATGGAAGACTGACGTACCAATGCCCAGCGCAGGTATACATGTTCCCATGTCAGATTCCCCAGAAAATGGTAGTGCAGATGCCAAAATAAAGGAATCAAATGCACCAGTGTCATGCAAAGTGGTAACTGGTACCTTTTCATCACTACCAATTAGAGACACATGCCCCTGTCAAACAAAAGGTTGGTATGTGGTCATCTTGCACTTTAATACAGCTGATGGCAAAATACCAGTTCAATGGTCTGCAGTACCTGCATTGACCACTGGTGCTGCAGTTGCAGCTGGTTTCACCCGTGCCTCTCAATGTTCAGACTTTGATTTTAGCAAGAAATAGTCCTTTTTCCAGTGACCCCTCCTGTGACAGAGATTGCATGTTTCTGGGTCATTACCACCAGGATGATTTCTGTTCTCCCAAAAGCTGTCAAAGTGAGGGGAGAACTGTTGCAGTTCTGGCATGAAGTTGTTTTAAAGGACCGGTCCTGCTTGATTTATGCATCAGGACAAAATCGTCAGCTAAAGCAGCTGCCTCCTTTGCCTTCTGCTTACCCACATAAACTGCGACATTCCCAGAAAATTTTTTTTTAAACTGCTCTAGCAGAACCAAGTTACAGAGACCATCAAAATCATCCACGTCAGATGCTACACATCAGCGATTAAAATGAGTTACAAGATCTTTAGAGAACTCAAGGTGTGTTTTAGTTCCTTTAACTAAATTTTGAAAACGCAGGTGATACGCCTCAGGGGACCATCTCATATGCTTTAAGCACAGCCGTTTTAACCATTGTGTAGCGTTGGCTGTCAACTACACTCAAAGAAGAAATGGCTTCCTGGGAACGTCCTGTAACCACAGTCTGAAGTAGAAGTGTACGGTCTAAATTTGACCAGCCATGTGCATCAGTGACCCATTCAAATAAAGCAAAAAATGTGTCCCATCTTTTTCATTAAATTTTGGGACCAAACGCAGTGATCGCATAATATCCACAGTCATTGTATTTACTTAGGCCCCCACACTGAGACACATCAACCACTTTCGTTTTTTTATCAATTGGAGTTTTACATTTTCCAAATCAAGTTTCGCCAGTTCTGTTTGTTGTCTTATCTTTTCCAGTACCAGTTCTTTTTCCTTTTCCTTTTCAAGTTCTAACCTAAGTTTCAACAGTTCTTTTTGTTGTTCAAAATTTAAAGGTGCAGTAGTTACTAATGTTTGACCTCCAGTAACTCCAGTTAAATCAGAAGGTGACTGTCGAGATTCATCCAAAACACCCATTTCATACACGTTCTCTCTCAAAATTGCTTTCACATTTTCTTTTCAACTTTTATGTTAAATAATGTTAAACAATTTTGATTAATTGTTCCTTTGTGCACTGATCCAAAAGTTGTTCTGATGACATTTTTAAAAAAAATTATCCATGGTTGCCGTGACTAACGAATGAACAGTGTACCCAAATAAGATTTTGACATAAATGGAGAAAAGTTTTGACTCTACAAACAAAAAATACACCCTTTATTAAACTGAACTCCCCTCTTAACTGCCTACTTAGAGTTAACTAACTCCACCCTAGTCTTCAGGGGATACTGATGGGGGGATTTTAAGCACAGGGCCCCATAGTGTGGCAAAGTGACCAGCAAGCTGGTAACCCTACCAGAACTATAGAAGTGCACCCGAAAACTGCTCTACCCACTTTTACCACACACTACTGATGTTGATGCACAAACCTCAAAGGAGATAAGTGCTAGGCCTACAAGGGAGCCAATTTAAAGGTGCATGTACAAGTAACTTTAAATAGTCAAAACTTAACTTAACAAAATGAAATTATGGTGGAGGAAGCTAAACCTGACAATTCCCCAAGAAGCTCCCTTAACGAGCTGACAAGCCACTTAATCAAACATTTTCAAATGAGGTATTCCCTGTATCACAATGCCCTCAATCAGAGAAACCATTTAATGAAACACTTTCTTAATAAATATAAAGAGCAAATTAACAACTGACTATACTTCACCCAAGACAAAAATGCATTAAATGGTTTACCAGTTCTTGGTTCAGTAAAGTCAATGGTTACCAATTGGACGAGCCCCCAGTTTGTTATGGTCTGGCTCATGGGCCATAACAAATTACAGAGAGCAATTGGGGAATTGTTATGCCTCAGTGAAAATGGAGGCATACGGTAATCACTCAGTGCATCTGTGTGTGGATGGTTGTATGTGTGTGTATTCGTCTGTCCGCCTGTCTGTTTCAGCTCGCCCGGTCAAAATTTAAGTGCAACTAAAGGCTTGTATCATTGTATTGCCATATTTTCTCGACTTTTAATTTGCCAGAATTCCAAGATAAGGCTTTGTTTTTGAAATAAACACAAATTTAACTCACCTGTACTGTCAATGGTACCGAGAAAAAAGGTATTGTAATAAATATGCAGGTCCACTAGAGGTGGCAGTGTGACTTTTTTACGGCACAACACAGCACTTTTTTTTTTAACAGTATATGGAGCTGAACTGTTATGAAATAGTGGTTACTGAAAAAAAACATTCAGCAACTACACCATTTCCTCATCACGTCAATTGTTTTCACACTGGTTTTGCTGTTTATTTTTACAGAGGAAGGACAAGGTAAAACTCATTGAAAACTCGCTAAAAACTCCCAAGTCCCAACATTCCTTTCCTGCAAATGGTCGCATGAACTGCACATGCGCCTGGAAACTCCCGCCACAGGGAAGTACTGAGCAATTTGTCAATACTGGGTGAACAAATGTCCGTTTTTTTGCCCATCTGTTTTCTTCCTCTGCCACTAAACAGCAAAAGCTCCTGTTCACCTTGATTGTCATTGTATTCACGTACCTCCATCGCTTCCGCCATTTAGTGCTCTTTTGTGTTTGGATTGCAGCTGTTCAAATCAGTCTGGTGGCTCTTGGCTGCCGCCAACAGTACGGGCATGTGAACTGCAGATTATTTTCACTGCGCATGCTTGTACTCCAACACTACTGGATGGTGATGGACTGGTGATCTGTCCAGGGTGTACCCTGCCTCTCACCCAAAGATGCTGGGATAGGCTCCAGCCCCCACCCCCCCGCGACCCAAAAAGGATTAAGCAGAAGAAGGTAGATGGATGGTTTTGGATGAAATTTTTCCAGGGGTGGTCCTTGGGCTAGAGAGGAATCCAT
The DNA here is from genome assembly GCA_020510985.1 of Pholidichthys leucotaenia. Classification (NCBI taxonomy): domain Eukaryota; kingdom Metazoa; phylum Chordata; class Actinopteri; order Cichliformes; family Pholidichthyidae; genus Pholidichthys; species Pholidichthys leucotaenia. The sequence goes on along the minus strand of CM035840.1, from coordinate 177,433,694 downwards.
AGCATTTTGGTGATGATCCAAGAATGCATACCTCTGCCAAGGCTCTGGCACCGAGGCTTCAGGACCTTGGTGCTTTCATCACTCATATATAATTCAAGAAATCTCTGTCTGTCTCGACCATAGGACTCGCTAAAAGATCATAGGATCGCCTATGATGTTCCTATGATCTCTACATGATGTCTATATGATGTCATAAAGATCATAGGACTCGCTATGAGATCAAAGGCAGGCATCACTATCATAGGACTCGCTAAAAGATCATAGGATTTGCTGTGACATCATCAAAGATCGCAGGCAGGCATCACTCACGATCATAGGACTCGCTATGACATCATCAGAGACCAAAGGCAGCCATCACAGATCAAAGGTAGTCAGCACTGAACGAGTGGTGACATAAAAGATCAGACAGGTTTCACCATGGTTACTGTTGCCATGGTAACGGTAACTTTCTGCGGGCATGCAGAAATGCTTGCTTACACTTGCTTTCTATGGGCATGCACGGGGATGCACAGGTATGCAGGAATTCATTATAAAAAGTAATTTTTCTAACAGAAAATTAACTTGAACATAATCAAAAATTAGGGAGCTGGCAGAAAAATATGATGCCAGAAAAGATCCACCTCAACTTAAGCAAAAACATGTTATGATGTCTAGGGCCAGACCAAGAACCAGGAAGAGGCTGCCTTTATATGAGTGGAGACAGTGACCAGCTGTCTCCAGTTCCTTGATGAGGGGGTGGAGCGCCAAACCCAATCAAACCTGCAAAACACACACACTCACCAGGAAAGAAAAAAGAAACAGCAGACCTGAAAAGGTAACCCTGGAGTCATCACACAGCTGATGAAATATTACAGTAGACAGTCTTGAGTGATGCTGTGCTGCTTTTCCCTTAGTGTGAGGGATTGATATCATTACGTCAGGTGAGTGTATCTCAACTAACACGGCTGCCCCCTCACCCGGCATGCTACAGCTCTGTACTCCACACACTCCAGTCTGCCACAGGAGTTTTCTGTTGCCATGATCCAGATGCTAATACTAATTTAGCATTCGGCTGTGTGCTAGCAGCCATTGACAAGCAGCAGACACTGTTTTGGCCATCATATTGAGTGTGCAGGATGAGGAGAGGACACACTGGACTGTAATATTATAAAGGGCTACAGAGCCGCCTTCCCCTCCTACATTTGTCTGAAAATACATAACATGTATTTCTTTTCATATCAAGTTGAGATGTCTTATTTTCCGTGGGGAATGTGTCTTTATATGCCAATTAATTATTATGCCTTGGTGAATGGAGGCATACGGTAATCACTCAATGTTTGTGTGGTTCTGTCTGCCTGCCTGTCTGTTTCAGCTCGCCTGATCAAAATTAAGTGCAATTAAAGGCTTGTATCATTGTATTGACATATTTTCTTGACTTCTAATTTGCCAGAATTTCCAGATAAGGCTTTATTTTCAAAATAAACACAAATTTATCTCCCCTTTCCTGTCAGTGGGGCCGGGAAAAAAGTATTGTAATAACTATGCTGGGCCACTAGAGGTAGCAGTGCAACTTTTTTTTTTTTACAGCACACAGATGACTTCCTGTCACAGTCTTAGAGCTGAGCGATATACTGAATATATTCATTGTATTGCTACATTTGGCCGCCCGCAATACATAAATCATTATCCCGCGGATACTCAAATATTTATCATGTTAAGAGCTGCTGCTGCTGCGAGACAGGTTTGTCTGCAGCTTGGCCGCTGAAGACTGAAAGCTGAAGCTCTCGAGCTCACCGCAGTTGTCCCGCCCCCCCCTGCATGCTCACAGAGAAATCTAAACTGCAGCAATAAAAAGGAAGATAACAGAATAAATATAGGCTCACTTTAAGCACAGGAAACGGGGGTGGGGAATAAACATTTCAAGTCTGAACTCTGTTTGCTAAGTGAATGAATTTAGAAAACAAACTTTCAAAATAAGAGCGAGTGGCTGGCTAAATAAACAACTGATGGAATGTAGACGCATTAAAAAAAAAAAGCTATAAGTTATACTTGTGTCACTTATTAGACCGCCAAGCATTAACTGTGTGGTAAACTGAAACATTTCTACCCATGTGGATAAACTTGATTACTTGATAATGTGAGTTCTGGAAAACAAAGGGGGGGGGGAACACTGCTCAGTTACAAATCATTGTAAAGAATTTTCTGATGCATGCATCCATCTTCTACCGCTTTTCCGGAGGTCTGGGTCGCAGAGGCAGCAGTTCAAGCAGAGAAGCCCAGACTTCCCTTTCCCAGCCACCTGCTCCAGCTCATCAGAGAGGATACCAAGACATTCTCAGACCAGCTGGGAGACATAGTCTCTCCAGCGAGTCCTGGGTCTGCCCCAGGGTCTCCTCCCAGAGGGACGTGCCCAAAACACCTCAAGTGGGAGGCGTCCAGGAGGCATCCTGATCAGGTGCCCATACCACATCAACTGGCTCCTTTCAGTGTGGAGGAGCAGCAGTTCTACTCTGAGCTTCTCCCAGATGACTGAGCTCCTCACCCCATCTCTAAGGGTGAGTCCAGCAATCCTACGAAGAAAGCTTATTTCAGCCGCTTGTATCCGCAATCTCATTCTTTCGGTCATTACTCAAAGCTTATGACCATAGGTGAGGGGAGGAACGTAGATTGACTGGTAAATCGACAGCTTTGCCTTAGAGCTTAGCTCCCTCTTCACCACAACAGACCGATACAGCGTCTGCATCACTGCAGATGCTGCTGTGATCCGTCTGTCAATCTCTCGCTCCATTCTCCCCTCACTCGTGAATAAGACCCCTGGGGTCTTATTCACGAGTGAAACAAGTTTTTATTTTATTATTCAGCTTTTTCATAAGTGAAATGAATATATACATAATTTTTTTAATAAAAACTCAGCACATTCAGCATTCAGCACATTGCCATCCACTTCCACCCCTGCTCCGGTCTCCTCAGCTGTCCAAGACCCCAGCAATAAACACTGGCTTCAGCTCGGAGCTAAACCCAAAACCCCGGGTGTACTTTCACATCCTCAATGCGCACCGTGAACCTTGGCCGGGCCGAATAGCAAACAACGGGGATTGACCAGACATGGCCGCACCTCCTCTCTTCCCCTGCTACTGGAAAACAGATTCGACATCCTTTCCCTGGAAGATTTTCCCCACCTGGACGTCGACCATCCTCCTATGGCTGCCCCCTCCCCCTCCTCCTTCAGCAGCGGCCCAAATCCACAGGCCCCTGATTAAAACTATTTTAGGTGTGCCAAACTATACACCAGCTCCAAAAAGAAGAGAGCGCATCACCCCGCCATCACAACAACATCATCGGCAAAATTATGCACCATTTCAGAAACCACCGGCAAGGCCCCCCCAGACGACGTTGGTAATTGGTGATTCGATTATGAGGAACGTCAGAAGCAGGTACTGTGTCACTAAATTTTTTCCTGGGGCTAAAGTGTCAGACATCGAGGCTCTTACCCCTGACCTATTAAATGAATACCCCCACGCTAAAACAGTCACTGTACATGTTGGATGCAACAACATCCCAGATGAAGCGTCAGAGATCTTAAAGAGTAACTTAAAGAGCCTTCTGTCCACTCTTATGAACTGTGGCAGACGTGTGTTTATTTCTGGGCCCTTGGCCCCTTTCAGACGAGGTTGCAATTATTTTAGCAGAACTCTCAGCCTTAATACCTGGTTGTGTTCTACATGTCCTACTTTTATCATTAGTTTATAGACAGTTTCAACCTGTTTTGGAACCGCCCATCATTTATGAGGCCAGATGGCATCCATCCAAATAGACTTGGTGCACGTTTTAAAGACAATCTGTTCTATTCCATTCAGCATTTTTTAGTACAATGACTGAAATTTGGTGCGTTAACTCACCCCGAAGTTCCTGGGTCTGCCAACCAGCCCTTCTTTGCTTCCAATTCTCATATTAATCCTATTAATCCAAATAATCCTCACTGTTTAGATCAGTCTTCATTTGATAACCCCATAGAGATTGTGTCTGTCTCCCGTTACCCAAAATATTATAACCCAAGACAAATACAACATAACTTGATAAATTCACCCCTTTCTGCAGCTCCTTCTCATCCGCCACCCCTCAACTTAGCCCGTCTTCCTCCTCAGAGAATCTTTGTCTACTCCCCCCAAAGTTAATAAAAATATAATGTATAAACATCCCAAAGTGATTAACCTCTTGCACTCCGGGATACTGCGAGTGGTCACGTCTCTGCATCCTAGTGCGTTTCAGTGCACACTGTGCGTCTCAGTGCGCGCTGAAAAAAAAAAAAAAAGCTGCATTTCCGTTCATCCAGTACGACAGCCACGAACAGAAAGCCAAAGGAGTGTTTTGATTGGTTTAGATTTGATTGACCTCTCATTCGACTAATAAGAGCCTTGAATTGGGTTTCTGAAACCTTGAAGAACCAATGACTGAAAACCTAGCAAGAAGGACCCGCCTATCAACGACTGCGAATACAACGAGCCAATTGAAGCAGAGAAGTTTGACGATTGAAAGCGTGCGTCCCGTGTGTAAAATCTGTTTTGTGTAAGCCGCTGTGTGTAACGGTAGCGTTCGCCAGTGTTTTTTTCTTACTACTGTTCTTATTTGTTTTGAAAAATCGTTCACCAAAACCGCAATCATGGAATCATGGTTTGACCAGGTTGCGTGACCAGAACCACGAGTCGTAACAAGCGGACCAGCGTCATGTTCGTCTGACAATGAGGAACAGATGTTCGCCAACGACACTGCTGTTGTGGACAGGTAAGTGTTATAAGCTAAATTATTCTTTCACTAAAAATAGTAATAAAAATGACTTTTGACCGATCGGTAATTACAACGGTGCGTCATCGCCACATGACGGACCGTTGACGGACCGTTTTTTTGTGCGCTGAGCTCCTCTGTGGGGGGGGGGGTTAATTTTTATTGCACTGTAGGTTATTTTTTCTTGTAAAAAAAGGCCACATTTTTTACGTGGCATGCTTCTTTGTGTGTGGGGGGCTTGTTTGTTCATTCATCCATTCATGAATGAATAACCCCCCCCCCCCCACACACACACACACACACAGCCCTGAGTGTCACCTTTCATTAGAGCCCAAGATCAAGCTTCGATGTTGAATCATTCAAAAGTTATAGACGTTTTTCCAAACTGTGCCATTTGGCACAATTTGGCACAGTTCAAGAACGCCTGGGAACAACCTGAGAAAAAAGCTGTGTAATATATTCATTTTTTGTGGTACTGTTGCAAAATTTTGACCTCAGCTTGATAACACTTGGTTCTGCATTTCTGTTGCATTTTCCAGCCAGTATCTGACAGCTGTGTGTTATTTGCAAGCATTTGTATCTAAAAAAAAAACCACCCAGGCAAACTTTATTTTCTTCAAGTTCAGTATGTTTAGATGACTGTTACTCAGTGGCAGGAGCACTTGGAGAGATTATGACTGTTTTGTCAAAAAAATTCAAAGTGTTCTCTTTTAAATGAGACCAACCCCATGAAGATGCTGCAAAGGGTTGAAGAACAGCTTTTGATTTACTTTGGGTACGTTATTTTTAGGCGTTTTTAGGGAAATTGACCAGAGTGCAAGGGGTTAAACAAAAAGTTGGTAAATCTCAAATGAAACATCAAGTCTCTAAATTTAATGATAAGGTCTCCCTTCTTTCTCATAATGTGAAAATTATTTCGGTTTGTTAAATATTAGGTCTCTAACACCCAAGTCTCTACTAGTTCATGATCTATTAATTGATCATCAGATTGATTTAATATCCCTTACAGAGACTTGGTTAGGGCAAGATGATAAGATAAGATAAACCTTTATTAGTCCCACAATGGGGAAATTCCAGGATTGCAACAGCACAGGGATAGCAACACTCAGAGCAACAATCAGAAGGCAAGAAAAAACAAGAACAGCTAGTAAACATATGTACATATTACTATAAATATATGTATATAGACACACAGTGCGGAGCATTGTGGTTGGTGAATGTGCAGCAGAAAGTCTAAGCTCTCTCTCCGCGGATGCGGCGGGCCAGCTGGAAGTCTTTGGGCATGATGGTGACCCTCTTAGCGAAGAAGAGACCCGCCAGGTAGGCCTCGCTGGCCTCCTGCAGAGCCATGACGGCGAAGCTCAGGAAGCGCAGGTCGGTCTTAAAGTCCTGAGCGATCTCCCTCACCAGGCGCTGGATGGGCAGCTTACGGATGAGCAGCTCCATGGATTTCTGGTAGCGACGGATCTCTCTCAGAGCCACGGGCCTGTAACGGTGAGGCTTCTTCACTCCGCCGGTGGCCGGAGCGCTTTTCCGAGCAGCCTTGGTGGCTAGCTGCTTCCTGGGGGGCTTTTTCCTCCAGTAGATTTTACAGGCAGTCTGCTTGGTTCTTGCCATCGCTGTTTATTATTCTGTCTTATATTTCTTGCACGCCGCCTAAACTCCAGCCCGGCACCCGCGTCGTTTTCGCTACAGTTCCCGGTATGTCGAGTTCCTCCGTTAGCATCGGGTGGCGGTTGAGTGCTAGCTTGCACTAGCTCTTCCCAGCTGTAACGTCTCCTGCTGTAAACAGTGGCTCCGTCCGCCAACTCGGGAGACCTTTGGGGCGATCTGTGTGTCCGTGATATATATATATATAGAGTGAAAGATGTAGAAAGAAGAAGGAAGATGATTGTTGGTTTAAATGAATCAACTCCCTCTGGTTATCGAAACTATCATAATCCTAGAAGTTCTGGTCGTGGAGGTGGAGTAGCGGCAGTGTACCATTCTAAATTACTAGTTAATGTTAGATTAGATTAGATTAGATTCAACTTTATTGTCATTACACATGTATGAATACAAGGTAACGAAACACAGTTTAGCATCCAATCAGAAGTGCAAAGGACAGCACTGCAGTATATACGGTAATTAACAGTATGTGCAATTTAAGCAAATATATGCAAATATATGCAGCAGTGCAGAAAGTTAAGAGTACTGTTATGTGCAAATAATGTGCAATAAGTTAGATGTAGTTATGTAGTTATGCAAACGTTATGTGCAAATAATGTGCAATAAGTTACATGTAGTTATGTAGTTATGCAGTTATGTACAGGTGAGGATGGTAAGAGATGATGGCAAGAGAGTCAGCGGGGAACTAAGTTCAATAACGTGACAGCTGTTGGAAAGAAACTGTTTCTAAACTTGCTGGTTCTAGTCCGAAGAATTCTGAAACGTCTTCTGGAGGGGAGAAGCTGGAACAGTCCATGAGCAGGATAGTTTGAGTCCCTAAGAATGCTGCGTGCCCGGCGCAGACATCTTTTCCTGTAGACATCCTCTAAAACTGGAAGTGGAGTCCCTGTGATGCGTTGGGCGGTTTTCACCACCCGCTGCAGCGCCTTGCGGTCAGCGACAGAGCAGCTCCCATACCAGACTGTGATACAGTTGGTCAGGGTGCTCTCTATCACGCAGCGGTAGAAGTTGCCCAGGATGTCAGTTGACAGATGGTTCTTCTTCAGTGTCCTCATGAAGAAGAGGCGCTGATGGGCCTTCTTGATCAGGCTGGTGGTGTTAACTGACCAGGACAGGTCCTCCGAGATGTGGGTCTCCAGGAATTTGAAGCTGGGGACACGTTCAACAGCTATGCCATTGATATGGATGGGGTCATGTGTCTCTTCCCTCTCCTTCCTGTAGTCCACTATGAGCTCCTTGGTTTTGCTGGTGTTAAGGAGCAGGTTATTGTCAGTGCACCAAGTAGCCAAGTGCTCAACCTCTGCCCTGTAATCTGACTCGTCGTTGTCCCTGATGAGTCCAATCACCGTGGTGTCATCTGCGAACTTTATGATGGAATTGGATCCATACATAGGCCTGCAGTCATGGGTGTAGAGGAATGGGCTGAGCACACAGCCCTGTGGTACACCAGTGTTGAGTGTGATGACAGAAGAACGGTTGGGGCCTGACCTAACATGCTGGGGTCTGTTGGTCAGAAAATCCATGATCCAGTTGCAGGTGGAGGTACTGATTCCCAGGTCCCCAAGTTTAGTGATCAACTTGGAGGGGATAACTGTGTTGAATGCTGAGCTGAAGTCAACAAACAGCATTCTTGCGTAGGTGTTCTTGTCATCCAGGTGTGAGAGTACATAGTGCAGCGCTGTAGAAACCGCATCCTCTGTACTCCTGTTGCTCCGGTAGGTGAACTGATGAGGGTCCAGTGTAGGGGGCAGGCCTTTTTTGAGCTGTGCCAAGACCAGTCGCTTAAAGCACTTCATGACTATGGGCGTCAGTGCCACAGGGCGATAGTCATTTAGGCACGATGGTGTTGAATGTTTCGGCACTGGTACTATTGAAGTGGTCTTGAAGCACGCTGGTACCACGGCCTGGGCCAGGGACAGATTGAAGATGTCTGTGAAGACCCCTGCCAGCTGCTCAGCACATGCCCTCAGCACACGCCCAGGAATGCCATCAGGGCCAGCAGCCCTAATGTAATGCAAAAAACATGTTTTAATTCCTTTGAGGGCCTGGTCCTCACTATGGGGCATGTTAGCAATCTTAGCTTAAACCCAGTTTTCTTTGCTATAGTTTACCGTCCTCCCTCAGCCTACTCAGAGTTTTTGTCCGAATTTGCTGAATTTTTAGGTGATTTAGTGCTAAAATCAGAATAATTATAGTAGGGGATTTTAATATACATGTTGATGTAGACAGTGATTGTCTTAATAAGGCATTCAATTCAATATTAGACTCATTGGGGTTTTTCCAGAAAGTAGAAAATTCTACCCATTATCTCCACCACACATTGGACCTTGTTCTCACTTATGGTATAGAAATAGAAAATCTGGTAGTGTCTCCTCATAATTCTGTACTGTCAGACCATTGTCTGTTAACCTTTGCTTTCACTATTTCTGATTATTTGACTCCATCCATCATCTTCCTAAAGAAAAATATTACTACAGCAGATGTCTTTCAGATGATGCTGTTACCAAATTTTTGCAGATTGTCTCCTCTATACCATGTGTCAACACAACGGAAATAAAAGCTGGAGAGCTTGCTCCTTCCGTAATTGATAGCATGGTAGATAGTGTTACAGCCTGTCTGCATCAGACTCCAGACTTGGTGGCCCCTTTAAAAAAGAAAAAATTCCAATCAGAGATTTCTAACCCCTTGGTTTAACACAGAACCACGTAGCTTAAAACAGAAGACTCGTCAACTAGAAAGAAAATGGCGTTCCACTAATTTAGATGAATTCTATTTAGCATGGAGAAATCATCTCCTAACTTATAAAAAAAAAATCTCTTAGAAAAGCTAGAACAAGTTATTACTTAGCATTAGTGGAAGAGGATAAGAATAATCCTAGGTTTCTTTTCAACACTGTAGCCAGGCTGACAAAGAGTCAGGACTCTGTCAATCCTCGCATCCCCCTAGAGCTTACTAGTCAGGACTTTTTGAACTTTTTCAATCATAAAATTTTATCTATTAGAGATAAAATCAATCAGATTATTCCCACTGTAAACTTAAGTACAGCAACTACTACAACTTCTTCAGTTGATATGTTTGGATAAGTTTACTCCAATTGACCTTTTAGAGTTAGATAAAATAATCTCCTCATCCAAGCCTTCAACTTGTCTTTTAGACCCTATTCCTACCAGGTTATTTAAAAAAGCCTTCTCATTTATTGGTAGCCGTATTCTTCAAATAATCAATTCTTCTTTAACCTTAGGTCATGTACCGCAGGCTTTTCAATTTTAAAATTGCTGTAATTAAACCCTTACTCAAAAAGCCAATGCTCTACTCAGGAGTTTTAGCTAACTATCAACCAATCTCTAATCTGCCTTTCATTTCAAAAATCTTACAGAGTTGTTGCTACGCAATTATTTGACCTCTTGCAGGGAAATAGTTTATTTGAAGAGTTTCAGTCTGGGTTCAGAATTCATCATAGTACTGAAACAGCCTTTGTAAAGGTCACGAATGACCTTATCGTATCTGATAATGGACTCGTTTCTATACTTGTCCTTTTAGATCTTAGTGCAGCCTTTGATACTATCGATCATGATATTCTACTTGATAGATTAGAACACTACGTTGGACTAAATGGTACTTCACTGCAGTGGTTTAAATCATATTTGTCCTATAGATTTCAGCTTGTTCATATCAATAATGAGTTTTCTTCCAACTCTCAGCTCAGTCATGGAGTTCCACAGGGATCTGTGTTAGGCCCTACTCTTTTTGGTTTGTATATGCTTCCGTTAGGCAACATCACTAGAAAGCACTATATACATTTTCATTGTTACGCAAGTGCTTGCTCACAGGGGATCACCTGATTGCTGGGGTCTTTCTGCAATTGTGGGGTTTCCCCTACATTTGAAAGTGCCATGAGATGACTATTGTTGTGATATGGCACTATATAAATAAAGTTGAATTGAAAAATGTAAGTAAAACAAAATTTTGAAGAGCATTCAGTACACAAATACATATTGTGATATGTATCGTGTATCCCACTAGAAGTGGCAGTGTGACTTTTTTTTACAGCCCCCCATGGTACCATGCCACAGGCACCAAGGCATCAGCACCTTGGTGGTTTCATCATCACTGTAAGACAAAGAAGGTGTAAATAGGTGGGGGAAAACTATATGTATATATCTGTATCAGCAGTTGGCAAAAGCTAGTTTTAAACTATTGGCTATTGGCAAAAATTCTGCTATTGTGCATCCCTCCTCTAAGGCGTTGCATGTTGTCTAAATTTGAACATTTACTTCAATTAAAAAAACGGACTGAAAAGTCATGTGTTGCTGTTTTTTATTCAGTTAATAAGAACTATAAATAAGTTCCATCAATACAACTCTGTAGTCTCACAATTGCATTTGAACTGGAATTGATCATCTAAATAGGCCTAGTTGTGGCCTAGTGGTAGAGCATCCGCCCCACAGCCGGGAAGTCGTGGGTTCAAACCCCAGCCAGGTCATACCAGATATCATATAAAAATGGTACTTCCCGCCTTCTGGCTTGGTGCTCAGCATAATAGAATGGGGGAAGGAAAAGTTGTTTGTGGCGGCGCCTTGCATGGCAGTGACCCCTCTGATTCTAGATATTAACATTGTAGATAGGAAAATCGTAATTTCATTCTACTGTACATGATTGGCTGTATGGACTGAATGACAATAGATGGCTTTGTCTTCTTCTAAATCCCAGTGGATTTTAAAGCAGAATTTGGAATTGACCCCATCCCTGCTAACGACACAAGCATCATCATGACAACACAATGGAGGCGCGTCACATATAGTTGTTTAGTTCGCTTGGAAAATGAGCAGTGCCAACCGAACTGACCAAGGCCCAGACCTTGGTGCGGACTTTCAGGTGTGAAAATACCCTTGGCATCAATAATAGCTGTAGTGCTAATCTGTGATATACTCTGTTTTCAGGAGTTTGCAGGATGTCCAGATTTGGTTTCAGCCCAATGTGGGTTCTAACTCTGCAAGCTTCCTTCCCCACTCGGATTCTCAAGATGGCCTTGGTAAGTTTTGACTTTCATAAACCTAGAATGATTTTGTTTTTACTTGGCACAGTTTAGAAGTCTCAGTAGATGGAATATAAGGTATTTACTGTTTCAAGTATTTTTTTTATGAGTAGAATTGTCTTGATTTGTGATGAAATGGACGACTAGTTTCTTTACTCATAGTTCTATATCTGTAAAATTGCCACATTCTTACAGTCCTTGATTTTTTTGTTTCCAGCTGGGTTTTCAGACCATCTTACTGACCAGAGCTCTGACAAGGAATCAGGAAGTGGTTCCCAGACTGACCTACGAAAGATCACCTCACTTCCTGCTCCTTCGGACTTCCTTTCAAACTCTGGCTCCAGCAGTGCAGCCATGCCCAAGCTGATGACTCCAGATGCCTTTATGACACCAAACACATCGGTACAAACTTAAATGTTGTCCGCCATGTAAAGTCTGTTTGGAAGGATTTGAAACCATTTGGAATTGCCCGCATATTTAGTTTTTTAAGAAATGTTAAATTTGATTGGAATTCAAATTGGATGTAAGTGACAGTTTTTTTCCAAGTGTATGCAAAATATATAAAACATATTTAGAGCATTCATACAGTAACAGCTCCAGTGTGAAGACAGTATTCTTTAAGCTTGGTAGACTTTTGTTTGAAAATTCAAGTTCTGGTTTTGTTGTCTGTTCAAAGGGTTTACGGTGGTGGAGATAAGCATTGAATATATCAGCATTTTTTTCCTGGCCTATGCTTGAATCCACATCCTCCCGGCTGTGGGGCTGTTGCTCTGCCACTAGGCCACCACTCCAGCCTAAATTGCTAAATTAATTACCTCCACCAAGGAGGTTATGTTTTCATCAGCGTTGGTTTGTCTGTCTGTCTGTTTGTTTGTTAGCAAGATAACTCAAAAAGTTATGGACGGATTTTCATGAAATTTTCAGAGATTGTCACAAGTGGGGTATCCTACAGATGATTAGATTTTGATGGTGATCCGTCAGAACACTTTTTTCATTTTTCTTCTTCAAATTTTCAGTAGGCTTTAAGTCAGCTGATTGACGAGTGATGAGGGCGCATGCGCACGCAGCAACCGGCAGTGGGTGAAAAAGTTTGCCGTCTTAGTCTTGTTTTTATGCACTTTAATGTGTGTAACGTAATTCTCTGTGCCGTTTTTGTCCTTGAATTGTTTGTGGACTATAAAACGAAGAGGTCTTTGGTTCCATCAGTATGGATTTTCTTCTTGTTATTGCACTGTGGCTCCTTTCTCACCAGCTCTTTGTCTGTGACGTCAGCGTGGTCACGGTGGTAAGAATGCAGTACTCCAGAGACATATTACTGCAGCTAAACATGGATAATCCAGCGTCTGTGTTTGAGTTTGTGCCGCAACTGCCGGACTTTATTTTAAGAGATTGTCATGGACACAGCAATGAAAAGAGAGACAAAAGGAGGAAACGCAGAAAGCGTAGAGGCGTAAGATTAAACCTGAGGAGACGTCAGCTTAACCGCATTCCTCTTCCTTCCATTATTATGGGGAATGTACAATCCCTGAGAAATAAAGTGGATGAAATTCAAGGAAATGTCCGATATCAGAAGGATTTCAAGAACTGCTGTGTCATGGCTTACACGGAGACGTGGCTTGCAGATCATGACCGGGACCCGGACCTGTGTATTGACTGTCTTGGAGCCCCACTTCGCTCGGATTGGCAGGAAGAGGTAACGGGGAAATGTCAGGGAGGCGGCGTATGTTTGTATATTAATAAACAGTACTGTACATCGGTCACAGTCAGAGAGCGCATTTGTACACCAGATGTGGAGCTTCTGTCCGTATCGCTACGCCCCTTTTATCTGCCCCGCGAGTTCCCCCAACTTTTCATAACGACTGTGTATATTCACCCGTGGGCGGATGCTGCCTCCGCCTCCAGCACCGTCTTTGATGTGGTACAGCAGTTGCAGTCAGTTTCCCCAGAGGCTCCAAATTTTATCCTTGGGGATTTTAACCATGTGTCTCTAAAGAAGACACTTAAAAACTTTTATCAGTATGTCTCCTGCCCAACCAGGTGAGACCTGGTTTGTTTTTGTTTTTTTTGTTTTTTTGTTTTTTTTTTTGTTTTTTTTTCTCGGCGCCACTCGAGTAGGCTGCCTTTTGCAACAGCGGCTCGATTCCGAGTCTTTTTCCCTTCCTCTCTCTTTTGATCCGTCTTTTTTTTTCACCCCACTTATATCACGGACACACAGATCGTCCTAAATGTCTCCTGAGCCGGTGGACGGAGCCACTGTTTATAGCAGGATACGATACAGCAGAGAACAGCTGCTAGCATTCAACCGCCACCCGGTCCCATTGGAAAAACTCGACATACCGAGAGAACTGAGGCGAAAACGCCGCGGCTGCCGGGCTGGAGTAAGGCGGAGGACAAAAAATATAAGGTACAGACCCTCCCTTCCATCTGTTGTCATGGGAAATGTACGGTCGATACTGGGAAAGTTAGATGAGCTAGCGGCTATCTCCCGTTATGATAGCACATACCGGGAGTGCTCTCTCCTTTTGTTTACTGAGACGTGGCTAACTGAACTAGCAGCAGATGCTAACATTGAGCTGGAGGGTTTTCACATGATACGAGCTGACCGAACACCAGACAGTGGCAAGGCTAGGGGCGGTGGAGTGATAATGTATGTTAACAACAACTGGTGCAGTCCGGGACATATCACTGTTAAACAACGACACTGCAGCAAAGACATTGAGTTGCTAGCTGTTAGCATGAGGCCTACATATCTCCCGAGAGAACACTCACACGTGATCTGCATTGTTGTTTATGCAAATCCGACGGCGAACGCTGGGACAGCACGTGACGTCATCCATTCAGTAACCAGCAGGCTGCAGACAGAACACCCAGATGCTCTTCTCCTCATCTCAGGCGATTTCAACCATGTTTCACTGTCTCCCATTCTACCCACGTTCACCCAGTATGTCACATGCCACACTAGAGACAATAAAACACTGGATTTATTCTACGCAAACACTAAGGAGGCGTACACCTCATCACAACTCCCCCCACTCGGGAGATCGGATCACAACTTGGTTCATCTCCGGCCGGTGTACAAACCCCTAGTGCACAGACAACCTCCGGCCATGCACACTGTGGAGTTATGGTCTGAGGAGACAATGGACACCCTAAAGGGCTGTTTTGAAGCCACCGCCTGGAAGCAGCTCTGCGATCCACATGGTGAGGACATCGATGGCCTCATTCACACCTTCACGGGCTACCTCAGCTTCTGTGTGGACAAATCCGTTCCCACCAAGACCATACGGCGTCACTCAAACAACAAACCCTGGATCAACCCTGAGATAAAAACACTTCTGAGAGAGAAGAAGAGGATCTTCAGGTCAGGGAACAGGGAGATGCTGAAGTCCGTACAGAGGGAGCTGAGGAGAAAGATCAGAGAAGGCAAGGACAGCTTCAGGAAGAAGATGGAGGACAAGCTGCAACAGAGCGACATCAGCGGGGTCTGGAGAAACCTCAAAACCATCTCGGGGCTCCAGAATACCTCCCCCCAGGCCACAGGGGGCAGGGAGTGGGCGAACAACCTGAATCTGTTTTTCAATAGATTTGACCAACCGCCCTCCCCCCTGACTGCACAACAACCACTGCTGCCTCTAAAGAAATCAAGTCCTGCTGCCCACTCCCCACTCCACCAACACCCCCCCACTCCCAACACACAGCCCCCCATCCTGACCCTGACCAGGACCCAGGTGAGGACGGAGCTGAGGAAGATCAAGGCGAGGAAGGCGCCGGGACCGGACGGCATCAGCGCAAAGCTCCTCAAGTCCTGTGCAGACCAGCTGTGTGGGATTGTGACGTATATCTTCAACATGAGCCTGAAACTGGGGAGGGTACCACAGCTGTGGAAAACATCTTGTGTGGTACCTGTACCAAAAACTTCCCACCCCAAAGACCTGAACAGCTACAGACCGGTGGCCTTGACGTCCCACTTGATGAAGACCCTGGAGAGACTGCTCCTTGCTCACCTCCGCCCCCTGGTGGAACCAGCGATGGATCCACTCCAGTTCGCCTACCAGCATGGCATTGGGGTGGAGGATGCGGTGATCTTCCTCCTTCACCGTTCTCTGTCCCACCTGGAGAAGCCCGGGAATATGGTGAGGATCATGTTCTTTGACTTCTCCAGTGCTTTCAACACCATCCAACCGATGATCCTGAAGGACAAGCTGCTGCGCGCAGGGGTGGACCAGCACCTGTCATCATGGATCCTGGACTACCTCACGAACCGGCCTCAGTTTGTGAGAACCCGGGACTGTGTGTCCGACACGATCATCAGTAGCACGGGGGCCCCCCAGGGAACGGTGCTGGCTCCCTTCCTGTTCACTCTTTATACTGCGGACTTCTCACACAACACAACACACTGCCATCTACAGAAGTTCTCTGATGACTCTGCGATCGTTGGCCTCATCTCCAATGGAGATGAAGCTGAGTACAGAGGGCTTATCCAGGACTTCGTGGACTGGTGCCATCGGAACTGCCTCCAGATCAACGCGAGGAAAACTAAGGAGCTGTTGGTGGACTGCCGCAGGCATGGGCAGCCCCTCACAGTACCAGTAAATATACAGGGAACAGACATCGAGATGGTGACATCCTATAAGTACCTGGGTATTCATCTGAACAATAAACTAGACTGGTCACACAATACTGATGCACTCTACAAGAAGGGACAGCGCAGGCTGTTCCTGCTGAGGAGACTCAGGTCTTTTGGTGTACAAGGGGCGCTGCTGAAGTCATTCTATGACACGGTGGTGGCATCAGCCATCACTTTTGGAGTGGTCTGCTGGGGCAGTGGCATTACTGCAGCCGATAGGAAGAGACTGAACAAACTGATTAAGAAAGCTAGCTCTGTCCTGGGGCAGCGCCTTGATCCGATGGAGGAGATAGGAGAGAGAAGGACGGTGGCTAAACTGTCATCTCTGCTGGAGTCCGAGTTCCACCCTATGCAGGACATACTGAATGCACTGAGGAGCTCATTTAGCAGCAGACTACATCATCCCAGGTGCACAACCGAGAGGTTTCGTAGGTCCTTCCTACCAACGGCTGTCAGACTGTACAACCTAAGCAGGGCTGCTTGCAGAGATAGCAAAAAGACGTAACAAACTAATAGTTTTTTGAATGCAAAAGATGCAATAGACTTACACAATGGTCCCCTCCGGCATACAACTAGGAACATACCGGTCGCTATGGAGGGTGAGAATATGTATGGGCACATAATCATACCATGTAGGATAACTAAGTAGACGGTTATGCTGTTTCATTCCATCTAGCAACAATGCTCTGCACTGTGTGTGTTTATATATTTACATATTTATTCCATCTAGCTACAATGCTCAGCACTGGGTGTGTTTATATATTTATATATCTACATATTATTCCATCTAGCTACATTGCTCCGCACTGTGTGTGTTTATATACTTGCATATTTATTCCACCTAGCTGCAATGCTCCGTACTGTGGGTGTTTATATATTTACATATTTATTCCATCTAGCTACAATGCTCTGCACTGTGTGTTCATATATTCATATATTTATTCCATCCAGCTACAATGCTCTGCACTGTGTGTCTGTGTGTGTGTGTATATATATATATTTTATAGTAATACGTACATATGTATATTAGCTGCTCTTGCTTGCTTGTTTTTTTCTTGCCTTCTGATTGTTGCTCTGAGTGTTGCTATCCCTGTGCTGTTGCAATCCTGGAATTTCCCCGTTGTGGGACTAATAAAGGCTTATCTTATCTTATCTTATCTTAAAAGACATTGGACCTATGCTACGGTTCTATAGAGGGGGCCTACAAATTTTTTCCCCTTCCTCCTTTAGGATCCTCAGATCACAACTGTGTACATTTGCTGCCCACATATAAAACTGCTCTCAAAAGAGAGAAGACAAAGACCAGGGACATGAACATTTGGACAGATGATTCAGTGCTCTGCCTATAGGAATGTTTTAACTGTGTGGACTGGGAGGTGTTCACACTGGCCTGCGGGGATGATTTGGACTCTTTGGTGGACGTGACATGCTCTCTACACACGTGGAAAAAATTGTTGGTACCCCTCTGTTAATGAAAGATAAACCCACAATGGTCACAGAAATAACTTGAATCTGACAAAAGTGGTAATAAATAAAAATTCTATGAAAATTAACCAGTGAAAATCAGACAATGCTTTTGAATTGTGGTTCAACAGAATTACTTTAAAAAAACAAACTCATGAAACAGGCCTGGACAAAAAAGATGGTACCCCTAGAAAAGATTGAAAATAATGTGACCATAGGGACATGTTCAACCAAGATGTGTCCTCTAATTAACATCACAGGTGTTTACAAACTTGTCATCAGTCAGTTGGCCTATTTAAAGAGTGACAAGTAGTCACCCTTTAAATAGGGTCCCGTAGGTGACATGGTGTCTATCACACTAAACATGGATCAGAGGAAGCAAAGAAGAGAGTTGTCTCAGGAGATCAGAAAGAAAATTATAGACAAGCATGTTAAAGGTAAAGGCTATAAGACCGTCTCCAAGCAGCTTGATGTTCCTGTGACTACAGTTGCACATATTATTCAGAAATTTAAGATGCACAGGACTGTAGCCAACCTCCCTGGATGTGGCTGCAGGAGGAAACTTGATGAAAAATGGAAGAGACGGATAATACGAATGGTAACAAAAGAGCCCAGAACAACCTCTAAACACATTCAAGGTGAACTCCAAGGTCAAGGTACATCAGTGTCAGATCGCACCATCCATCATTGTTTGAGCCAAAGTGGACTTCATGGTAGACGACCAAGGAGGACACCACTGTTGAAAACAAATCCTAAAAAAGCCAGACTGGAATTTGCCAAACTGCATGTTGACAAGCCACAAAGCTTCTGGGAGAATGTCCTATGGACAGATGAGAAAACTGGAACTTTTTGGCAAGGCATATCAGCTCTTTGTTCACAGACGCAAAAATGAAGCATAGCAAGAAAAGAACACTGTCCCTACTGTGAAACATGGAGGAGGTTCTGTTATGTTCTGGGGCTGCTTTGCTGCATCTGGCACAGGGTGTCTTGAATCTTTGCAGGGTACAATGCAATCTCAAGACTATCAAGGTATTCTAGAGAGAAATGTGCTGCCCAGTGTCATACAGCTTGGTCTCAGTCACAGGTCATGGGTCTTGCAACAGGATAATGACCCAAAACACACAGCTAAAAACACCCAAGAATGGCTAAGAGCGAAACATTGGACTATTCTAAAGTGGCCTTGTATGAGCCCTGATTTAAATCCTATTGAACATCTGTGGAAGGAGCTGAAACATGCCGTCTGGAGAAGGCACCCTTCAAACCTGAGACAACTGGAGCAGTTTGCTCATGAGGAGTGAGCCAAAATACCTGCTGAGAGGTGCAGAAGTCTCATTGACAGTTACAGAAATCATTTAATTGCAGTGATTGCCTCAAAAGGTTGTGCAACAAAATATTAAGTTAAGGGTACCATCATTTTTGTCCAGGCCTGTTTCATGAGTTTGTTTTTTAAAATAATTGATGAACCACGACTTCCGGGAAGATGGCGGAGAGACATAACGCTTAAACAGAGAGCTCTCCCTAGCCGGATTAAAAATCATCGGTAAATGGCCAACTCGACATAAGCGGATCAATAAACTAAGGGATGAAAACACGAAGGAGCCGGGCACAAGGACAAAAGCAGAGTAAAATTAAAGAATTCCTCTTCAACAACGCAGGAGAAACCGCTGAACACGGGGCCCAAAAAAACGAGGTGACTGCAGCAGAGAAAATGGAGGACACAAAACTCGATACCATGAACACTGGCATCGCCAGTTTGGGTAAAGAGTTGAGAAACTTCAAACGGCAGCTACAACAGGATTTAGCGGCTCTTAAGGAGGAGCTGAAAAAAGAGATTAAGGAGGAAATTATGGGCCTCCGAAGAGAAATGGAGCGCAAGCTAGCAGAAAACATGGAGGAGCTGCGCTCCCAGCGGGCGTGTATGACAGAAGCGCAGGCCCGAATATCAGAGCTGGAAGATTGGAATAGCGAGGCAAGCGAACAGCTGCAGACCCTGACGGCACAAATGCAGAGGATGCAGGAGAAAGTAACCGACTTGGAGAGCAGGTCCAGACGGGGCAATATACGCATCTTCGGGATCCCGGAGGGCATTGAAGGCAACTCGATGACGAAATTCATGGATCAGTTCTTAAAAAAAGGGCTGGAACTGCCCAGCGAAGCGGATCTGCAGATTCAACGAGCGCACAGAGCCTCGGCACAGAACCCGAACCCACGCTCTACACCCAGGTCAGTTGTGGTAAACTTTCTGAAATATGATGTAAAGGAAAGAATCCTGACACGAGCGTGGAAAAAAAAGATACGAATCGGCGACAAGCAGATATTCTTTGATCATGACTACCCGGCAGAAATTGTGCAGCAGCGGAAGAAATATGCCAACATTAAAAAAACGCTGAAAGAAAAAAAAAATAGATTCCAAACGCCGCTAACGAAGATGAGGATTCATTGGGAGAACGGCGTAAGAACCTACAACACAGCCAGAGAGGCAGCGCAGGACATGATGGAGCGGGGCCTTGAGGTGTACGTGCCGGAGGAAACGGTAGGAGCAGCGGAGGCCCTGAACGCATCACGACAGCCGGAGTGGAGGCGAGTGAACGGCAAAAGGCGGGGGGAGACGGGGAGCAGCGGGCCCAGGAAAGACTACAAGGCTTTCAACTGAAAGCCTAGATTATAACAAAGATTAAGAAAGACACAGAAGAAATGAAGGCCAAGAAGACAAGGTAAAAGAGAAACAGACGGCTAGGAGAGGTTTAAGTGATATTTGTTGGACATTTCTAGACTAATGACTATTTCTTGGATAGTAAATACAGGTCTAGGGAGGGCCCTACACTCGGTGAGGACATTCCCTCCACCCACCAACAGGGACCAGTGGGCAGAAGAAAGGCCCAAAGTACGGAGGTCGAGATTTTTTAATGTGTTTTTATATAAATATGTTATTTTTGTTGTTAAAGGGGCTAGGAGCACAGGTTAAAAAAATGGAAAAACATGATTATGGGTAAAAATCTTAAGATAATAACACTAAACGTGAATGGTCTGAACTCACCTGTTAAAAGGGAAAGAATAATAAGAAAATTCAAGAAAGAAAAAGCCGAAATTATATTTATGCAAGAGACACATTTGAGCAAGACAGAACATGTGAAACTAAAGAGATTTGGCTATAAGAACTCCTACTACAGTTCATTTAAGGGAGGAACTAAAAGGGGGGTTATGATACTAATCTCAAATAAAATACAATTTGAATGTGAACAGGAAATCCAGGATAAAGAAGGCAGGTATGTAATAATAAAGGGTAGCATAGATGGAATGCAGATCACATTAGTGAACATCTATGCCCCACCAGAAAGTGACAAGGGTTTTTTTCAACATCTGTTTGATCTCATAGCAACACACAGTGAAGGAGTCCTAATTTGTGGAGGAGACTTAAATGCTGTCATGGATCATGAAATTGATACAACAAGTGTTAAGAAGACAAAAAAACATGTAACAAAATTCATAAGAACCTCACTGGCAGAAATGGGTATGGTAGACATTTGGAGGGACCTGCACCCACTCGAAAAAGACTATACACATTATTCAGCAGTCCATAAAGTACACTCTAGAATAGATTACTTCCTTATGAATGAAGATGACAGACACAGGGTGAGAAATTGTTGGATTGGAGGGGCAGAAATATCAGATCATAATCCTATATACATGGAAATAAATTTAAACAATAGAAAACGACAAACAACATGGAAACTTAATGTAGGACTGTTAAATGATGATAAAATGAAAGAAAGAATAAAAGTAAACATAAATGAATATATCCAAGAGAATGACAATGAAGAAGTAGACCCAACAATACTATGGGATGCACTAAAAGCCGTGTTAAGAGGTAAATTAATTGTTGAAACAGGAAAAGCAAATAAGACTAAACTGGAAGCATATGAACAAAGATGTGAGAGACTGAGGGAATTAGAACATAAACATCAAAGCACAAATGACCCAAAAATATATCAAGAAATTAAAGAAGAAAAAATAAAGATAAAAGAAACACAAATGGATGAAATTGAAAGGAAAAATAGATATCTAAAGCAAAAATATTATGAAACGGGACCAAAAGCCACAAAACTGCTGGCAAAACGGTTAAGAAAACAACAAACAATGAATAATGTATACAAGATTAAAGACCCCACCACAAATAAACCCACAGTTAACCCAGAAAACATCGAAGAAATATTCCATAATTTCTACCAAGAACTATACTCGCAACCTGAAGAAACAAATACTAAAGATATTAAAAAATTTCTATACACATTGGACTTGCCATCAATAGGAAATCAACAAAATGAAAAGCTAACAGCAGAAATAACAACACAAGAGATTAGAGAAGTGATTAAGTCACTTAAAAATGGTAAATCACCAGGTAGTGATGGATACCCATCTGAGTTTTATAAACTGTTTATAGAAGAACTCACACCACAGCTTCTAAAGTCATTTAATTGGACGTTGAACAACAACAAAATACCTCCATCATGGAACGAAGCCATTATTTCAGTCATTTTAAAGCCAGGGAAAGATAGAGAACAATGCGGAAACTATAGGCCAATCTCTTTATTAAATGTGGATTATAAAATATATACAACAATTATATGTAAACGAATAAAGACATTCTTGACGGAATTGATAGAAGATGATCAAACTGGTTTCATAGAGGGACGCCAAACACATGACAATATCAGGAGAACAATACATATAATTAATCAAATACATAAAGAAAAGAAAAGCGCAGTAATGATGAGTTTAGACGCAGAAAAAGCATTTGACAGGGTTAACTGGAAATTCCTATATAGTGTGCTGGAACGCTTTGGATTTAACGAAAAATCAGTACAATGCATAAGGACGCTGTATCAAGAACCTGTGGCAAGAATCAAGATAAACGGTAGCTTAACAGACAAAGTAAATATACAAAGATCAACTAGGCAGGGATGCTGCTTATCGCCCACCTTGTTTGCTCTGTTCATAGAGCCACTGGCTCAAGCGATACGACAAAATAAGAAATTAAAAGGTGTAACAATAAAGGGGGCGGAACACAAGATTGGGCTATTTGCAGACGATATTATAGTTTACCTTGAACAACCAGATGAATCAATAATGGAAATGATGAACTTGATAGAAAATTTTGGAAAATTATCAGGATACAAGATAAACATAACAAAAACACAAATACTGACATTCCACTATAACCCTCTAAACCAGATAACTGATAAGATCAAACTAAACTGGAAACAAAAAGAAATAAAATACCTTGGAGTGAACATACCTAAAGATCTAAGCAAAATCTATAAAGCAAACTATGATAGGTTGGAACAAGAAATAAAAAAAGATATTGATAGATGGTCAATCTTAAATATGGATCTGAATTCAAAAATTGAGACAGTCAAAATCAGCATACAACCTAGATTACTTTACCTCTTCCAGGCTATACCAACAGAGATTCCAGATGCCCAATTCTCAAAGTGGGACAGGATGATATCGAGATTTGTTTGGGGAGGTAAAAAACCAAGAGTGAAATATAAAACTCTCCAATTACCAAAAGAGAAAGGAGGCATGGGCCTACCGAGTCTAAAGGAATATTACTACTCAGCACAAATAAGATATATCATATGTTGGTGCGACGAGGGATATGAGGCAAAATGGAAAGAAATGGAAAAGGAAATTGAGGGACTCCCAGTACAAAGCATAATAGGAGATAAAGATGCATATAAGCAAATCAAACAAATAGACCCAATCACTAAATTTACTTTAGAACTGTGGTATAAAATAGTACAAAAGTATAATATAAAGGAAGACATAAAACTATTGAAATGGGTAGCATTTGACAGTCAGTTTGAACCGGCAAAACAAGATAGGGGATACAAAAATCTGGTGAACAAGGGAATCACAGCATGGGGCAATATCGGAAAAAAAGATCTCGGGAGCTTTGTAAACATCAGGAGAAAATTTAAACTAGAAAGATCGGAATTCTTCAGATATCTGCAGATGAGAGACTATTATATGAAGAAGATTAGGCATAACCTCCAAACAGATGTGAGCGAGATTATACAATTCATTTTAAGCTCATATACAGGAAATAAAACAAGAATTATTTCAAAGTTATATCAGAAACTTATGGCAAACAATCATTCAAGTAACTATATAAAGGAGAAATGGGAGAAAGAGCTCAATTTAAACATAACAGAAGAAAGCCGGCAGGAAATATGGAAAACACAACACACGTCAACAAATTCAAGAACATGGAGGGAATTTGGATGGAAAAACCTGATTCGCTTTTTCATTACACCACAGATTCAAGGAAAGTATACAAATACCCAATCTTTATGCTGGAGGGGATGTGGGGCTCAAAATGCAGACCACTCGCATATGTTTTGGAAATGCTGCAAAATCTCATCATTCTGGAAATCTATACATGTGACAATACAGAGGATATTAGGATATAATATACCAATGAACTGTAACCTGATGTACCTATGTGATCTTAAAAGAGACAATGTTATACAGGCGGAGGACAGATATCTAGTTAAAATCTTGTTGATTGCATGTAAAAAAACAATCACAAAAAAATGGCGATCAGAAGTTCTTCCTGACCAAGAGCAATGGACTGACATTATTGAGGACATACGTATGATGGAAAAACTAACATATCGACAAAGAATGCAAGAAGGACTATGGGAAAAAAAATGGCGGAAATGGACACACTACAAAGTGCAACAACGAGACAGATATTGAAAGAATAACCAAAGACGCTGGAAAAACCAGAAGAATTAAGAGATGGAAACTAAAAACTTGATGCTCCAACATTTGTCCCCCCCCCCCTTTTTTTTTTTTTTCCTTTTTCTTTTTTACTCTAGCCCCTTTGTTTGTTTTTTTTAAATGTAGACTGTGATCTGAATGCAATATATATAATGAAAAATGAATAAAAATCTTAAGTTACAAAAAAAAAAAATAATTGATGAACCACAATTCAAAAGCATTGTCTGATTTTCATTGGTTAATTTTCATAGAATTTTTATTTATTACCACTTTTGTCAGATTCAAGTTATTTCTGTGACCATTGTGGGTTTTTTTTTCATTAACAGAGGGGTACCAACAATTTTGTCCACAGCTGTACTGTATATGGAGGGAATTTGAATGGAAATGTCTAGTTTGCTTATTCATCACACCAAAGCAGAATGCCCACTTTACAGAAGGAAACTCCAAATGCTGGAGGCAGTGCGGCTGTAAGGAAGCAAACCACTGGCATAAATTCTGGGATCTGGAATCTGGGATTCTGGAAGAAATTTATAAAGTGCTAAAAAATATTTTTGGTTCTGACCTGCTCTTGCAGTTTCTACTTTATTTTTAGGAAATTTAGATTTTTAGGCAAGACGCTCTGATGAATACATATTTGGCATTTTCATATCGGCCAGCAAAAAAGCAATTACACGACACCGGTTGCTTCCTGAGCCCCCCCACAATTCAAGAGTGGATTGACATAGTTAATGATATTTATACCATGGAAAGAATTACATTCTTAATTCGTCTCAAAAAAAAATGTCTGTTAGTCTGTGGAGACCATGGGTCAGTTTTGTTAGACCCATAAGACTCCATGTGTGGACAAAAAATATATACTCTGTGTGTGTGTGTGTGTGTGTGTAGTGTGTGTGTATGTGTATATATATATATATACACAGTATACTTTATATACATACAGTATGTACGTATATATCACGATATACATTTTTCTGTAAATTCTATAGTTTAGATAATAATCACATAAAAAGGATCATGTTTTTTTTTTTTTTTTTTTACATTTTAAATTACATACTAAAAAAAAAAAAATCAGTTGGACAGTTTCTTTTACCATTTATTTCAGATTGGCCATGATCTGAAAATCAAAGGCACAAAAGATGATGTAATGAAGTACAAGTGATGACTTCAGCTTTATTCATTATCGCTACTTCACTAATTAAAAATTATTAGAAATCAAGTAGGTTACATTAAGAGCTAGTTTGTTCCTTTGACGTGTTTCAATTAATTTATTTATTTAGTGTCTAGACGACCACTGCCACACACTTTTGCAGCTTTAGTAATATTTTTTCAGACAAAATTAAGAAACTCGGCAGTAATTTAAGGCAAAGGAATGATGTTCTGACACACTATAATGTTTCCTATAAGTGACAAGTTAGAATCGTCATTTAGCATTTGCTGTTTTATAATTAGAGAGCAATGGTGTTAAAGTTACTTACCTCCAATTAAAACGAGGTTAGAGGACTAGCCTTTCTGACGCAGCATGGTGGGAAACAGTCCCACATCCCTGGCAAACAGAAGTCGTGGCTATCTGACCAAACCATTAGCTTGGACTTAGCTGCTGTGCTAACCGGTGGAACCCACACATCTGGCGCACAGTAACAAATCTACCTACCTACCTACCTACTAACAAATCTACCTACGGGTACAAATAAAGTAACCTGAACAGTGGGGAAGAGGCAGGGCAGTGACAAATAGAAACGTGTATGCCTCTTTTAAATCCCAATATAAATGATACAGTTTTATATGAAACCATAAATGTTTTTAATCGTGTCACCTGATGTATATCATCATATCGCACAGCCCTAAACTTGATTATTTTTTTAAATAAATTGAGGGCTTCCTTTGTCCTTCTGGAAGACTTCATCCTCCTTCTGGAGGATGGCAGAAGAATATTTTCAAGAATACTGTGATACCTGGCTCCAGTTATTGTTCCTTCAATACAATTCGAAGTTTGTCAGTGCCATAAAATGAGAAACAAACAACTCCTTCAAATTCCACAGTTGAAATAGTGTTTTGGGTGATGTGCAGTGCTGTTCGTCCTTCAAACATGGTGTGTAGTATGACAGCCAAAAAGTTTCTCCTCTGACCGCGATAGATTCTACCAGTATTTCATAGGCTTTTTTAATTCAGACTTGTGGGGTGAGCATGCATGGAGCCCATTATGGAGTGCAATGCCTGTCGTTTTCTCTTACAATTGTGCCTGTCACCTTCAAGTTTTTCGGGAGCCCTTTCCGAGTTGTCCTTGGCTCTTGAGTTACTCTTCTTGCTATCCTTCTGTATCCGTGGTCAGATATTTTGTTCCTCTACCTGACTGGTTGATAAGACTGTTGTTCCTTCCACTTGTGGATAATAGCCCCAGTGGTTCTTACTGGAAGGTTAAGAAGTTGTAATATACAGTGGTGTGAAAAAGTGTTTGCTTCCTGATTTCTCACTTTTTTGTATGTTTGTCACACTTAAATGTTTCAGATCATCAAATTTAAATATTAGACAAAGATAACACAAGTAAACACAAAATACAGTTTCTAAATGAAGGTCTTTATTATTAAGGGTAAAAAAAAAATAAAAAATCCGAACCTACATGGCCCCGTGTGAAAAAGTGCCCCCCCCGTTAAAACATAAATTAACTGTGGTTTATCACGTCTTTGGAAAGCTAAGTTCAATTTCTCAAGCCACACCCAGGCCTGATTACTGCCACACCTGTTCTCAATCAAGAAATCACTTAAATAGGACCTGCCAGACAAAGTGAAGTAGACTTAAAGATCCTCAAAAGCGAGACATGATGCTGCCATCCAAAGAAATTCAGGTACAAATGAGAAACAAAGTAATTGAGATCTGTCAGTCTGGAAGAGGTTATAAAGCCATTTCTAACGCTTTGGGACTCCAGCAAACCCCAGTGAGAGCCATTATCCACAAATGGCGTAAACATGAAACAGTGGTGAACCTTCCCAGGAGTGGCTGGCCGACCAAAATTACCCCAAGAGCGTGGTTACGACTCATCCAAGAGGTCACAAAAGACCCCACAACAACATCCACAAAGAACTGCAGGTCTCACTTGCTTCAGTTAAGGTCAGTGTTCGTGACTCCACCATAAGAAAGAGACTGGGCAAAAATGGCCTGCATGGCAGAGTTCTAAGATGAAAACTACTGCTGAGCAAAAAGAACAAAAAGGCTCGTCTCAGTTTTGCCAGAAAACATCTTGATGATCCCCAAGACTTTTGGGAAAATAATCTGTGGACTAACGAGACAAAAGTTGAACTTTTTGGAAGGTGTGTGTCTCATTACATCTGGCGTAAAAGTAACATAGCATTTCAGAAAAGGAACGTCATACCAAGAGTTAAATATGGTGGTGGTAGTGTGTTGGGCTGGGGCTGTTTTGCTGCTTCAGGACCTGGAATGGTAAATGGAAGCATGAATTCTGCTGTCTACCAAAAAATCCTGAAGGAGGATGTCCGGCCATCTGTTCGTGACCTCAAGCTGAAGCGCACTTAGGTTCTGCAACAGGACAATGATCCAAAACACACCAGCAAGTCCACCTCTGAGTGGCTTAAGAAAAACAAAATGAAGACTTTGGAGTGGCCTAGTCACAGTCCCGACCTGAATCCGATTAAGATGCTGTGGCATGACCTTAAAAAGGCAGTTCATGCTCAAAAATCCACCAATGTGGCTGAATTCCAACAATTCTGCAAAGATGAGTGGGCCAAAATTCCTCCACAGCACTGCAAAAGGCTCATGGCCAGTTATTGCAAATGCTTGATTGCAGTTGTTGCTGCTAAGGGTGGTCCAACCAGTTATTAGGTTTAGGGGGCAATCACTTTTTCCACACAGGGCCATATAGGTTTGGATTTTATTTTCTCTTAATAATAAACACCTTCATTTAAAAACTGTGTTTTGTGTTGTGTTATCTTTGTGTAATATTTAAATTTGTTTAAGCTGAAATATTTAAGTGTGACAAACATACAAAAAAAATGAGAAATGAGGAAGGGGGCAAACACTTTTTCACGCCGCTGTATGTTTGTCACCAAGTCATCAGTGAGTTTTGCAACAATCGGGTTGCAAAGGTCTTGGGAGAGCTCTTGGCTTTTTACCCATCATGAGATGTTTGTTCTATGTTAAAAAAAAAAAAATATCACCATTCATGAATTAACTACCAGGCAGACAGTGGGTAGAACTGCTTTCTAATGGGTTATGTATTTCATCTGATTCCTTGCCTTTTCCATGTCTTGGTGTACTGCCCTTTTTTTTTTTTTTTTTTTTGGTAACATGTCCAGTACTTTTTTCCCATTTTCATTTTGTAAAACAATGTTATGTATGAACTTAGATATTTTCATTTCTTCCTCTGTGTGGATTTCTTCAGTTAATACCATCTGGGAAAAATTCTGTGTGAGTAAAGTCATTGGCAATATATTTACTGGAAAAAATGCTGACATGTTCAGTGCTTATTTCCCTAGTATCAGGTTCGGGTTACTTTTTTTGTACCCGTAGGTAGATTTGTTTTGCAGTCTGGTGACATCCATATTTACAAACCACAAATTACATTCAACATTGACACAGACACAGGCACACATGAAGCTGACTATAAACATGATAAAAATACTCAAGGCTCCATCAATCAGGGTATAAAAAGACAAAGAGATGGGAGAAAAACCAGAAGTAAGAGAGAAGGGTCATATTAAAAGTTAAAAACTAGTCAGAGGTTAAAAACTCAAAGGTCTAAAACCCAATAAAATATTTAGAACCCAAGCAACATCCTACAAAAATAAGTAAATATAAAATGGAGTTAATAAATAGGTACCTAAATTATGTGCAATATATTGTTACAGCTTGTTCAACTCTTTGACAGCAGCAGAAACAAAGCTTTTTTTGTAGCGCTGGGTTTTACTTTTTGGGACAGCAAACCTCCGTCTTGAGGGAAGAAGCTGAAAGTTGCAGTGCAAAGGGTGGGAGTCATCATTTAAAATGGAGGTAGCCATCCTCTGTACTTGTCTGGTGTACAGGGATGTCAGGCTCAGCTGTGACTCACCAAGCAAACGACTGGACCATCTAACTACCTGATCCAAGGATTTCCTCTGTTTCAGTTTTATCTGACCAAACCATGACACTAAAGAAAAGGATAAAACAGATTCAATAAAAGCCCGATAAAACATCGTCATTATGGTTCGGTCAGTTTGGAAGCGTGCAAGTTTTCTCAAGCAATGCAAATGTTGCTGACCCTTTTTGCACACCCTTTCACAGTTCTCTTCAAAGTTTAAATTACTATCAATAATCGTCCCAAGATATTTGTAGGATTGTACACATTCGGTGGTCTGGCCTTTTAGTACGGTGACTTTGTGCCTGGGAGTTTTCCTCCTAAAGTCAATAATCTAGGCATGAGCATTTTAAGCACATACACTACACTAACTGCTGGTGATATTCAAATAACTGTTGTGATTTGTTGTTTGAATGTAATGTTTGTCCTACCCAGTGATTGTAAACACTTTCTCTTTGTGAATTCTTTCACTTACATTATTATGCATTATTCCTGTCACAGAAAAACAAAGACAAAATGTGGATGGTGGAATCATGGATTTAATATTTTTACCCCTCAGCCTCTAAAGGCTGAATTCACTCAGCTGGGGTGAATGGGTGGTGGTGGTGCTGTCCACACCTACCTTGTGAATGCGATAACTGGAGAAAGAAATGACATGGCCTTTTTAAATTGATACCATGGGTGCATCTATGAAAAATCTTGGATGAGTTTGACTTTTTGGGTGACCTCTGACCTTTAGGTCAAGGTCAGAGGTCAGTTTTCCCTAAATCTTATGACATAATAACTACACAAAAGAAAGATGTAGCATTTTCAAATCAATATTGTGTCTGAGACAAGTCTTAGACAGCTTAGACCCCACCCTCTGACTATAGGTTTGGAGTCAAAAGATCAAAGGTTCATGTTAACATTCCCTACGCCGTATTGCTATATAAGAGTACAGCTTGGGTCACCAAACTTTGTATACAGGTTCACCGTCACCCTGATCGCTGCCTGTCATTTTGAGATTGCAGGTCAAGGTCAACATGTCATGTATATATATATATACAGTGGTGTGAAAAAGTGTTTGCCCACTTCCCGATTTCTCTTTTTTTTGTATGTTTGTCACACTTAAATGTTTCAGATCATCAAACAAATTTAAATATTCAACAAAGATAACACAAGTAAACACAAAATGCAGTTTTTAAATGAAGGTGTTTATTATTTAGGGTAAAAAAAAAATATCCAAACCTACATGGCTCTGTGTGGAAAAAGTGACCCCCCCCCCTTCCCCCCACTGTTAAAACATAAATTAACTGTGGTTTATCACATATGAACATTGTATTTTGTATACTTAATTCATCCCAGAGGGAAATTCAGGGCATCCACCTGTTAGGGATGTGATTTGTCTGCTAATTCGCGGAATTGCGCTTTTTTTTTTTTTATCTTCCAGGAAGATAAAGTACGTTAAGTACGTTAGCGGCTTGTGGTCCATGAACGCAGTGAAGGTGCGCCCTTTCAGGCAGAACTGGAAGTGGCGTATGGCCAGGTGGAGAGCCATTAACTCTCTGTCGAACACGCTGTATTTACGCTCACTGTCGTGCAAAGACCTGCTAAAAAAGGTGAGCTGCTGCCAAGAACCGGCAACACATTGCTTCACGACGGCCGCTATGCCTATGTCCGAGGCGTTGGTAGTGAGCGCTGTCCGAGCCGCCGGGTCTGGGTGCGCCAGTAGTGCAGCGTTCGCCAGAGCTGTTTTAACTTCAGAGAACGCCTGCTCCCGCTCAGGAGTCCAGTCGACTCTGTCCGCCGGTTTCCGTTTCTAGAGTGCGGTGTACAACGACTGTATGAGCTGGGCTGCACGGGGGAGGAAACGGTTATAAAAGTTAACCATCCCCCAAAACTCCTGCAGCGCCCTGACATTGATGTTGAGGAGAAAAAAATAGCAAAACAATTTAGTTAGATTACTTTTATGATTCCAAACAGTTTGAAATTGACAGTGCACTGTGGATATTGACTCATAACTTTTGAATATTTCTAAGACTTGGCTACATCAGTGATTGTGCAAAATGAACTGCTCAAGACTCAGTGGAGATTGAAACTGGTGAGCTGAAATGAATGCTGAAATTATAAAAAGTAATGGTATGAATGAATTTTATTTCTATTATGGAACAGATAAAATTAACTGATTTTGATTTGATAGTTTATTTCGAACAAAAAAATATAACAAAAACAAACAAATGGCAAATGTAATAAAGTAAGAGTATACACTGTTCAAAAGGGAGAAGGAAGACATGAACACTTATTAATTCCATCTCCTCTTTTCCATAAATACACCCATGTGAATTTTATACAAATTACCACCTTTAAGACCCCAAGTAAACAATTTACTGTATTTTTTACAAAACAACATTAACACCCATCCATCCTAACATACATTGATGTCCATACATCAAAACCAGCCTCAAACAACACAGATATACACAGTGTTGTCCCACCCACCATTCCATAGTGTCCCATAATGTCCCAGAGTGAACATAATGAATCGTACATATAAATACTACCCTTCTAACATATATCCTTTCAGCAAATGGTGTTTATACCTCTTTTTGAATTGATTTCTGTTTGTACATAGTTTCAGTTCCGGCTCCAGACTGTTCCACAAACCCACCCCACAGACAGATATGCACATACTTTTCTTGGTTGTTCGTAACTTGGGTTTTGTAAAGTTTAAGTCTCCTCTCAAATTATGTTCATTGTCTCTTTTTTTAAATATTTTTTGTATATTAGTTGGGAGTTGATTATTAATTGCCCTGTACATTACTTGTGCTGTCTTAAATTTAACTAAATTTAAGACAGCAATGATTTATAGTCTAAGATGTGTCTTGTCTTCCCCAGTATGCCTATACATTTTGCTAACTTGGCCCGGATGTGACTGATGTGAGGTTTCCAGCAGATTTTATTGTTTAGCGTCACCCCCAGAAACTTATTTTCCTGTACTGTTTCTATTCTGGTATCATCTATCGTTACCATTATTTCATGATTTATTTTTATAATTTCCAAACAACATAATCTTTGTTTTTTTTAGATTTAGAGATAATTTATTTTTGTTGAACCACTGCGTTAATTTTTCCATTTCAGTTGTGACCACCTCTAAAACCTGCTGCAAATTCTCACCAGTGCAAATCAATGATCAAGTGTTAAAGCATGTGATGGATAATGCTTGTTGGAATATTTTAGGAATGCTATCTTCTTGGAACATAAGTCAATATTATACAGTAATAAGTGGCATTCAGCTGTTTGTTTTATGTCATTTAAGCACAGTTCTGGTACTTAAAAATCATAAAAACCCAGGAGCTTCGGGGGGCTTCCCCCCCCCCCCCAGGGCTCTGCCCCAGACCCCTAACAGAATTTTCAGATAATTTCCCCAACCCCAAATCTCAACCATCCAGGATGGATGGGGGGGGGGGGGGGGGGGGGGGCGGGGAAGTAGGATCGAACCCACGATGGTCATGGGTGGAATTGATCCCGTGACCTTCTTACTGTGCTGCCACGTTGCTAACCACTGCCTCATCGAGTAAAAACTACATTTCAACAACAAAGAGGCTGAGGGTACCACTGGCAGCTGCCAGTATTTTTTTTCTTAAACATTGACATTTGGCTGTAGTGCAGTGAATATTACTCGGTACATATTGTTGTTACACTGTCTGCACAAAAAGAGTACATTATAATGTCCTTTATTCTGTCGGTCTGTATCAGAATTCATTGTTAATGTTCTGAAGTTGTGACCTTTACTGTAGATTTTTTAGATGTTAGAGATTAGATGTTAGATTTAGAGATTAGATGTTTACTGGAGATTTCCACATCTGTTATGTTTTTGCTTCCTGTTGATGTTTTTTTATGTTAGCTATAATGTTTTTGACCATTTTGACCATTTTTGACCAACAGTTCAACTGTTCATTTGTTTGACATTTTATGTTGTCGTCACTGTAGCTTCTATATTTCTGATTGGATTGACTTCAAATTTATACAAAAAATTTAACTCATCAATTCATTGGATGCATTCAATTTTCATGGGTTGGGATGGGCTCCATTTATTTTGGGGAGGGGGACTTCTTTTTTCCAGTCCATTTTATGTTGATGAGGTTGTTATCCAACTGTTCAGTATAACAACACAGTTCTTTCTCATTTGGAGTTGCTGATATGCATATGCGTGGGGTATGTGAGCTTGCACATTAAGGTTCTTTCATTTCCTCCTCAACCACCCTCCAGGTACCAGCGTCACCCGGCAGCAGTGCCAGCAGTTTGACCATCGTTACAGCTATTAGCAGTAACTCTGATTCAACAAACAGGTGAGGCTTTCTGTGATGTATGCAATGAACAACTTAGTAAAACATAAATAGTGAGTAGGACATACAAAATTTAGCTGAAATGTTCAGAATTTGAAGATAGGATACTTGTCCTAATTGTATAGAGGATGGATCATTACAGTTCTTCTTCTTTTAGATTTGATTGGCGGTTGGCAGCCAGCTTACAGGTGCATTACCACCAGTTAGAAAATACTGGTGGTACAAATTATTTGTGATACTTAAAATGGGATCATGTTAGTTATTACAGTTATAGTTATTTACTTTGCGATGGACTGGCGATCTGTCCAGGGTGTACCCTGCCTCTCGCCCAAAGATGCTGGGATAGGCTTCAGCCCCCCTCCCCCACCACCACGACCCGAAAAGGATTAAGCAGAAGAAGATGGATGGATGGATAGTTATTTACTCAGATTTTAAGACCATTGGCAGGTTTTTGTGTACAGCTATTTTTCCTCTGTTGGATTTTTCAAGGGGTCATTGACTGAATAATGGTGTGTTTCTAAGTTTTAATCGTCTCAAATGTGTCAGCTGGTCACGTAATTAGCCAAAAATTTTCCAAACGGTCAACAATCTGAAAAAGCACACTGCCTTTATCTCGTTTTTTTCTATGAGAAACTCCCCAAACCGTTTTTTGACTCTTCCTGGTAATTCTTCTATGTCAAGTGTTCAAAAAGCCCACCCACTGCCGTCCTTGAGACCAGACCCACTGCTCTATTATTGGCCCGCCTAGCTATCTTTCATATAGATGGAGAGGTGCTAAAGGTAGCCTATTAGCCCCTGAGCTATTAGCCCCCAAGCTAATACTAGGAAGCGCAAACCAAGCGCAACTTATATTATTTTCTTCAGATCAGTCACCCTAACAGCCATCCCTGTTACCATCTGGTTCACCAGTCCACAATATGCCCCGCACTGCTACGTCCCACCCTACAGCCGGCGCCACACGGCAACCACCTATGGCGTGGCCTGAGGCTGCACCCTCAGAACTCCCCCACTATCCTCTGGTGCTCTGTGCAAGTCCGCTCCACCCTCACTGGCAACATTGGGGAGCTGCTTCATGATGGTGCATCCCCCAGCTGGCCGTGGGAGAGGAGCGAAGTCTCACAGAGTGAGACATTGCTCTTTGAGATCCAGCAGCTCGGCTCGGGTTGAGATCAGCACAGTGCCGGTGATTTGTTGTGGCATCCCAGTGAGACTGCTGGGAGACGGGCCGGAATGATGTGAGACACCAACCAACTGCGGATCAGTGTGGGCAGCACGGTGGCGCAGTGGTTAGCAGTATGGCAGCACAGCAACTCACCCTTGGTCATGGGATCTCTGGTTTGATCCCCACCCCCTGACCAACGGTGATCTTTCTGTGTGGAGTTTGCATGTTATCCCCATGTCTGCGTGGGTTTACTCCGGGATTTTTCCGGTTTCCTCCCACAGGGGCTAAAAACATGCAGGTTAGGTTAATTGGCATCAACTGGGGAGATAAAGTGGGGCAAAAAAGTATTTAGTCAGCCACCAATTGTGCAAGTTAACTTAAAAGATCACTTAAAGTCACTTAAAAGATGAGAGAGGTCTCCAATTTTCATCATAGGTATACCTCAACTATGAGAGACAAAGTAAGAAAAAAAAAATCCAGAAAATCACATTGAAGGATTTTTAATGAATTAATTGGTAAATTCCTCGGTAAAATAAGTATTTGGTCACCTACAAACAAGCAAGATTTCTGGCTCTCACAGACCTGTAACTTCTTCTTTAAGAGGCTCCTCTGTCCTCCACTCGTTACCTGTATTAATGGCACCTGTTTGAACTCATTATCAGTATAAAAGACACCTGTCCACAACCTCAAACAGTCAGACTCCAAACTCCACTATAGTCAAGACCAAAGAGCTGTCAAAAGGACACCAGAAACAAAATTGTAGAGCTGCACCAGGCTGGGAAGACTCAATCTGCAATAGGTAAGCAGCTTGGTGTGAAGAAATCAACTGTGGGAGCAATTGTTAGAAAATGGAAGACATACAAGACCACTGATAATCTCCGTCGATCTGG
The DNA here is from genome assembly GCA_020510985.1 of Pholidichthys leucotaenia. Classification (NCBI taxonomy): domain Eukaryota; kingdom Metazoa; phylum Chordata; class Actinopteri; order Cichliformes; family Pholidichthyidae; genus Pholidichthys; species Pholidichthys leucotaenia. The sequence goes on along the minus strand of CM035840.1, from coordinate 177,397,911 downwards.
AGCTTCACGCAAGATCTCACCCCGTGGGGTCAAAATGATCATGAGAACGGTGAGCAAAAATCCCAGAACCACATGGGGGGACCTAGTGAATGACCTGCAGAGAGCTGGGACCAAAGTAACAGAGGCTACCATCAGTAACACACTATGCCGCCAGGGACTCAAATCCTGCAGTGCCAGACGTGTCCCCCTGCTTAAGCCAGTACATGTCCAGGCCCGTCTGAAGTTTGCTAGAGAGCATTTGGATGATCCAGAAGAGGATTGGGAGAATGTCATATGGTCAGATGAAACCAAAATAGAACTTTTTGGCAAAAACTCAACTTGTTGTGTTTGGAGGAGAAAGAATGCTGAGTTGCATCCAAAGAACACCATACCTACTGTGAAGCATGGGGGTGGAAACATCATGCTTTGGGGCTGTTTTTCTGCAAAGGGACCAGGACGACTGATCCGTGTAAAGGAAAGAATGAATGGGGCCATGTATCGTGAGATTTTGAGTGAAAACCACCTTCCATCAGCAAGGGCATTGAAGATGAAACGTGGCTGGGTCTTTCAGCATGACAATGATCCCAAACACACCGCCCGGGCAACGAAGGAGTGGCTTCATAAGAAGCATTTCAAGGTCCTGGAGTGGCCTAGCCAGTCTCCAGATCTCAACCCCATAGAAAATCTTTGGCGGGAGTTGAAAGTCTGTGTTGCCCAGCGACAGCCCCAAAACATCACTGCTCTAGAGGAGATCTGCATGGAGGAATGGGCCAAAATACCAGCAACAGTGTGAGAAAACCTTGTGAAGACTTACAGAAAACGTTTGACCTCTGTCATTGCCAACAAAGGGTATACAGTGATCCCTCACTTATCGCGGTTAATGGGTTCCAGAACCGACCGTGAAAAGTGAAAAACCGCGAAGTAGCGTCACCCCTAATGACGTCACTCATAAATAATATGTACGTTCATTCTCTCACTCTCTCTCTCATATGATACGTGTGTGTGTATGTAAGTGTACATACATACGTAGATGTAAATAAAGTGTACATAAATATGTTTTTAGAACTCTTTTATTCTTATAACAAGATACGTAACTCAAGATGAAGATGATTTACTGCACAGGTTAATGAGAGCTTTACTGCTCCTCAGGTGACGCCTCATCGTCAGGTGCTAGAGGCGCAGGATTGTCGAGGGCAGCTTCCGATAGAGCTGGAGAAGCTGCAGGAGGCGGCGTAGTGGCTCGACGGGAAGACTATTTCGCACAAAAAGGCACAAGAGAACAGCGAAAAGTTCCACGTGGCGAGACTAAGCTACACGAGCGATAAAGAACAATGAATGCGGTCTTCCTTCGCTGCATGGGCGCTCGGCAGGGAGAAAAGCTGGGTGAAACGTCTCGGCCAATCAGCTTGCGGGGTGAAACGTCTCGGCCAATCAGTTTGCGAGATTCCCGAGCCGAGCCAACACGAGAACAGCGAACAGAGAGGTGGATTTTGAGTTGTGCGGGCTCTCCGTGTTGATACCTGATGTTCTAATGTAGTCTCCCTGCCTTCTGCTAGCGCCCGCCCATTATTTCTCAATTTTGAATTTTTGATGAATATTTTTTGAAAAATCCGCGATGCACTGAGGGCGCGAAAGGTGAAGCGCGAAGTCGCAAGGGATCACTGTATAACAAAGTATTGAGATGAACTTTTGTTATTGACCAAATACTTATTTTCCACCATAATTTGCAAATAAATTCTTTAAAAATCAGACAATGTGATTTTCTGGATTTTTTTTTTCTCATTTTGTCTCTCATAGTTGAGGTATACCTATGATGAAAATTGGAGACCTCTCTCATCTTTTAAGTGGGAGAACTTGCACAATTGGTGGCAGACTAAATACTTTTTTGCCCCACTGTATGAATGTGAGTTGTCCCTTGCCCCTTTCCCCTTCCCCCAAGACCACAGTTGTAAATAAGAATGTGTTCTTAATATGTTCTGTCTGGTTAAAAGGTTAAATTAAAAAAAATAATAAAACCAGCACTGCTTATCCAAGCAAGGAGACGAGACGTTATTCAGCTAATGGCTAACTGATGTAAGAGGGAGGGCAGAGTTGAACAGCTGAAGGATGTTTCTTAAAGTGACAGGCTTTAAATAAGCATTTCAAGAAAGCCAGGAAAAATAAAAAAAACAAAAAAACAAATTTGCTTCAGTAATTAAAGGCCAAATGTCACGTAACAGGGTACTTTAAATATCTTGAAACTATATATAAAAGGGAACCGATCCGTTCGGGTCTTGGTGCATATGCTTCAGTAACAACGGAATATTCGTTAATTTAAAACTGCCGCGCTTGGCCTGACACGGCCCCTGGAATCGCCTTGGGAAGAAGGCGGAAGTGACAAAATCGATTGTACCCTAGTTTGATGCTTGGGGTATTTCAATTGATTGTTTATATGGAGACTGGAAGGTTGAAGTGAGCAACAAGAAAGAAAAAATTGGATATTTCACCCATACCTTAAAACGGGACTATCAGGGACAGCTGGGTAATAAGGGACACTTCTCTGGGAAATGTTTTCATACCTGTCAAGTGAGACGTTTTCGCCGTACTTCAACACCGTAAAAAGCGGCTATAAGGAACTGCGGAGCAACAAGGGACACCTCTCTGGGAAATGCCCCAAATGCAACTCGTGTTGTTATTGTCAAATATTTTAAGGATTCATGGATATTTGACAATAACAAAACAACTGAGCGTCCGGCACAAAATAAAAAAAAAAAGCAGAATTCTGTATTTGTCAGGCGATCTCTGTCTGTTCCGCAACCGCTGCACAGCTCAACGTGTTAAACCATTGTCCTAATGACTTCTCATGGTAGTGAGAATAGCTCAAGCTGAGCAATCAGCCCGCCCAGACAATTAAACTAATGATTGACTCCACACTTCGAACAGTAGTGAGAATAGCTCAAGCTGAGCGATCAGCCCGCCCCGACAATTAAACTAATGAGTGACTCCACACTTCTCATGGTAGTGCGAATAGCTGACGCTGAGCGATCTGCCATCACCTGCTGTGGGTGATCACACACAGGAGTGCTCCTCAAGACACTCAGTTTTTTTTCCAGTATATTTTTTCTTTTGGGCGTACAGAAATGGCAATACGCCCGTTTTTGCTAAAATTGCAGTTTCCCCGTATTTTCCTTAAAATATTTGACAATAACAACACGAACTACATTTAAAACATTTCCCAGAAAAGTGTCCCAAACCACTCCGCCGTCTCCCACAGCCACGCTTGGCACCAAAATACGGCGAAAACGTCTCACTTGACGGGTATGCGCCTCCATTTTCATATTGATCTGGTCAATTTCTTGACAGCAGCGGCTCTCCTCCACTGTAATAATAATGGCTTCAGAAAAATCAATATTTATGGGGCGCCCTGGACAGACCCCCTTCGGCTTCACAATTCTGGAGGCAATTAATGTCCAGTTCAATGACATTTTCCACTGGTTCTGCTCTCTGGTCATCGTTGGAACTGTTGTCATCAGACAAAGCATCTGATTCCGTCTCGGACGGCTCGAACCTGTAAGGTTCTATGCCTCTGTCACTGTCTGAACCACTGACAAAAAAAAGACAAAAAAAAAAAAGACAAAACTAAACTAATTTGTTCACAATCGCTGTCACTTTCCGTCATGATTGTCCAATGTTGATAAGTGTGAATGTGGCTAGGCAGGGCAGCCAGGGTACAACTGGTGATGTCAAAAACATGGGCGTGGTCTGGACTGGCTGTCACAAGCCAGCAAGCAAGGTGGGGCCTTCACCTGGTGTATTTTGTGCAATTATGTAAATACAGGTGGGTGATATGGTCTCCGGTATGAATATTTGGTTTAAGCTATGTGTATTTTATCTAAATTCGTTGTCATTTAGAAAAAAAAATTACGTGACATTTGGCCTTTAAAAAATTAACCCCTTGAACTCTGTGAATTCCGCGGGCGGTCACGTCTCTGCATCTTAGTGCGTCTCATTGCGCACTGAAAAAAAAAGCTGTTTCCGGTCTTCCAGTACAGACACAGCCTTGTTACAACCTGAGAAAAAAGCTGTGTAATATATTCATTTTTTGTGGAATTTTTACAAAATTTTGACCTGAGCTTAAAAACATTTGGTTCTACATTTCTGTTGTGTTTTCCAGCCAGTATCTGACAGCTGTATGCTATTTGCAAGCATTTGTATCTAAAAAAAAACCACCCAGGCGAACTTTCTTGTTACTCAGTGGCAGGAGCATTTAGAGAGATTATGACTGTTTTGCCAAAAAATTCAGTGTTTTCTTTTCAATGAGACTAACTCCATGAATATGCTGCAAAGGGCTGAAGAACAGCTTTTGATTTACTTTGGGCATGTTATTTTTAGGGAAGTTGAACAGAGTTCAACAGGTTAAAGAAAATGTGAACAAAATGTCACTAACACTTCATTAAGACGTGTGAGCTATTAAAATGTGGAAAAAGTGCAGTGAATGAGCCCTTTAACTAACTTTAATAAGATATTTTTCTTCCTCTGCTTCGCTGTCACATTTAAACTTAAATTGCACTACATTAAAGTGCCCATGGTGTGCCCTTTTCCCTCATGTTGACAGTTACCAGACCAGTTAGTCAAATGTCTGTGGCATGCTTTGTTCAGAACACTGCAGGATTTAGTTATTGCAGTACCATTTTACACCCAAAGTAGGCTGCTTTTGTGGATTTTGCTTTAAATGGTAATGAGCTACAGTTCAGCCCTAAAGCACACTCTCACCCCACCCTCCCTCTCAGCACTGTGGCTGATGATGTAATTATACAGCTAATTGTAGCTGGTTAGTTCATAGCTCCGCTAGTAAACACACCCTGAGCTAACTTATGTATTAGCCAAATGTAAAAACCTAATAAAAGCATTATTGGAGATAGGTGTGTGTGGATTGAGCAGTCAATAAGATATGACTGGCCCAACTTTGACCTTTTAAATCAAAAGGTCAAGATTGGCATTGCCTATGCCTTATTACTATACAACAAGTAATGCTAGGGTCACCAAAATTTGTACACAGGTTCGCCCTGTGACCCTGAAGTGTTACTATGGTTTTGGGATCGCAAGGTCAAAGGTCAGTGTCAAAATGCCAAATAAATTCGACATTCGACATTCTACGACACGGTGGTGGCATCAGCCATCACTTCTGGAGTGGTCTGCTGGGGCAGTGGCATTACAGCAGCCAATAGGAAGAGACTGAACAAACTGATCAAGAAAGCTAGCTCTGTCCTGAGGAAACGCCTTGACCCAGTGGAGGAGATAGGAGAGAGAAGGATGGTGGCTAAACTGTCATCTCTGCTGGAGTCCGAGTCCCACCCTATGCAGGACATACTGAACGCACTGAGGAGCTCATTTAGCAGAAGACTACATCATCCTAGGTGCGCAACCGAGAGGTTTCGCAGGTCCTTCCTACCTACGGCTGTCAGACTGTACAACCTAAGCAGGGCTGCTCGCAGAGATAGCAAAAAAACGTGACGACCTAATAGTATTGAATGCAAAAGACGCAATAGACTTACACAGTGGTCCCGTCCAGTATACAACTAGGACAATATCAGTCGCTACGGAGGGTGACAATATGTATGGGTACATATTCATACTATGTAGGAGAACTAAGAACTCAGAAAAGATTTATTGCCAAGTACATTCACAGTAAACAACTGATAAACATACGAGGGATTTGACTTGACACTGAGAACGACATAGTTGACATTTTCAGTGACGCGCCTGTCAGCAGACGGGGAACAGGAAGCAATGGGGGAGGAAAAGGAAAACACAATAGGAGAGAGAAAAAAAGCATTGTTTGTCAGAATACAGGTCATAAATGATCAATATTATGATTACAAGAAAAAAAGCTCTCAATGCACAAGTAGCAGACAATAGAATCTATACAAAGACACAAAGAGAGCAGTGAATGAATAATCTTCACATCAGTATAGTGAGTCAGTGTGAGTGAAGGTGTTGAGTGAGGGTGTTTATATCAGTTAAGAACAACAAAGTCTCTTTCAGCAGCAGATGTTATGTCTACCGTCTGGCAAAGGCGTGTGTCCTTGGCACAGCAGATGGTATAGTTTGCCAGACAGCTGGCTGTCCTTGAGAGTCAAATGCTGCTCGCATGTTTTGAAAACAAAAAACTGCAGATAATCTGGAGGACTGTGACTGTGAGGGCAGGTCGAATGAGTCGAATAGTACTGACTTCAGAGAAAAAAAACTTTATATTCTCTTACAGATTCAGTACTTAAATCCTTCATGGCTGGACGTTGAAATTATCATGGACGGCTCTCAGCATGATCATGATGTAATCCATTTTCCTAGACAGTTCTCCATTAGCCGCTGTCAGAGTCCTGCCCAATTGGTCAATTTGATGGTTAAGCCTCGCAGGGTCAGCATTTTGATAGGCTCCGTCCATCTTCTTCAATTTCAGGTACACCAGAACAATCCCAGATCCAATCAGTAGAATTCCGATGACCATTGCTACGAAGAGGTATAAATCTTCAACATCTTCGATAGAGAGATCACACAGGCACAAGAGTTTCCAATTACTTGTGTCCTTCAAATAGCCCGCGGCCGCGGTGCCTGTGGGGCAAACCGGCTCCCCTGGGCCACTTTTCCTCGTTGAGAAAACGGTGTCAATTGCGTTCAAAGCCCAGCTTATTAAATCCATAATTTCGTTTGATAATCAGCAGTAGAGACACGCAGACAGACAATAGCAAGCTGGGATCCAGTCAGTCAGTTAGGGGAGGAGAGAGATAAGAAGCTGGAGCTGGAAGAAAAGCGTCTGCTCTCTTCGGAGGGCTCTCTTCGGAAGTAGACGGTTATGCTGTTTATTCCATCTAGCTACAATGCTCCACACTGTGTGTATATATATTTATGTGTACATATGTATTTTCGCTGCTCTTATTGATTGTTGCTCTGAGGGTTGCTGTCCCTGTGCTGTTGCAATCCTGGAATTTCCCCATTGTGGGACTAATAAAGGCTTATCTTATCTTAAACTTGATCTCAACAACAACGAAAGCTTGGGTCACCAAATTTGGTACACAGGTTCACCTTGGGTTCACCGTCACTGCGGTGACGGTGGATAGCTCAATAATGCGATATGCGATATTATTGCAAATGTTTTTAGGACCCTGTGGTCTAGTAATTTAGACAGGGTTCATAACCTATGTGGGAAATGATGGACGCTACGTTGAGAATTGCTGCAGCTCCGCTCTCAACTTATGTGCGTGTGTGACAGTTGTGCGGAGCTCAGGTCTTTCGACAGTCATGAACTGTTAAAAAAACAAAAAACCCCAAAACTCAATCATTTTCATAAAGGAGCCGCAGGAACTCCAGCATTTCAACTACAGGGTGTGTGGACTGGTTGGAGACAGATGCAACATTCAGCTTATTTAAACAGGACAGACTCCATGCAGGAACCCGTGTGGCTGTTGTCACCGTATCTCTCCATAGTGATTTTTGGACAATGCCGCTGTCCGAAAAATGAGTTCACACAGCAAACAAGCAGCTCTCAGAGCATAATCGTCAGGATCATAACACTCCTCAGAAGGAGCCCATCCAGCCATTATTTTATTATTTATCCACACACACACAAAAAAAGTTAACACTGTGGCTGTTACGGTTGCTTGTTATCCTTCATTGTAGGCTTGTCCATAGTGTGGTACTACATAATTGCGGTTATCACGATAGCTCTAGTCACCAAACTTGGTACACAGATTCACCCTGAGACCATGACCTCTGACTGTGGGGTTAGGGTCACAAGGTTAAAGGTCAAGGTCAGTATTCTCTATACCCTCTTACAGTTGAACAAATTAAGCTCTTTAGGGTCACCAAACTTGATAAACAGGTTCACCTTGGGAACCTGACCCACAACTATGGGTTGTATAAAATTATTTCTGTTGTATATTCAGGGATGATAGGCTTATCATAATTTGGTTCTGCCTCAAAAATTATATGGAAAATGTTGACAACTGCTCTCCTTCAGTAACTTATTGAGATCTTCAAAGAAAACAGAGGTGGGGGATATTGCACTTACCTTAGAGTGCTCTTGTCTCATCTAATCATAGCTCAAACAACTTTTTGAGAACCGAAGTCACACCCCATCTACTTCCACATATGGGACCTGATTGGGAAAATTCTCTACTGGAGTCTGTGAGAGGACAGAAATTATTTTTACACATATGATTTTTGTCAATTTTAAAGATATTTTTCCACAGATGTATAGAGTTGTAGGTTGTCGTCTAATTCAAGTAATATTTATTTTTGTGAAACTGCTTGGGGATCTTCATCTCCTTGTCTCTGACTATACATGTCACCAAACATGGTTATGGCATTTACCCTCTCAAAGCTCACCTCCTTTTTTCAAGAAAAGAAGCATCCAAAGAGAAGAAAAACAATGCAAATGCACTGTATTGCAGGGCGATTCAATTACAAAATCAGTTAGGCCACAATTTGAAATCAAGACATGTAACTGGGTTGCACATGTTTAGCGATCTGTTGAATATGATAAATTTCAAACCAACACAGATCAGTATGACGAAAAACATGCACTTTTTATTCATTGTCTTGGTTTTAAATGTGTGCTTGGCACATGACAAAGGCACATCAAAAGTGCATAAAAACACAACAGTGCTGGGGTTGAGCAGAACTGAAGTAGTAGAAATATTTTTTCCTCTTGAACAACAAATAAATGGAATGAAAAAAAATAAAATAATGTAAAAAACCATTTTGGTCACACATTCAGGCATATCTCAAAGTACTGATGCCGCCATCAGTGTGTGAATGTGTGTGTGAATGGGTGGATAGCAGGATCTGTAAAGCGCTTTGGTCATCAAGAGATGAGAATAAAAGCGCTATATAAGTGAATGCCATTTACCATTTACCATTTTACATAAAAACTCAATGTACACTGTTAGTAGCATTAACATTTGTTTCCCTTTTGAAATAAATTCTACTACATCCTGGTCATAACTGACCTTGACACATCACAAAGTGCATTTGCAGTAGCTGAATAAAAAATGAACTGTCAAACACTTCAGTGCACAAAGCCCCCAAGAAAAGATTGATAAAATTAACAAACATTGCACATCCACTGTTGTGGTTTTTGTTATAAATCACCACATGTGTGAGTAGGAACCTCTTTTTATAATTACACATTCCATTACACACACGTCAGTCAACCAAAAATTTCTAGTAGAGTTAAGGGTGCAAAGAGCACCCACTTAAAAACTTGAGTCATGACTTCAGTCTTGAAGGGTTGGGGTTTTTCTTCAAAATTTAAAACAATGTTCTTGTAATTTTCTACTGTTCTCTGTAAATGTATCTAAATTTGAAACCATTTTCCTCAAATTAGTAATTTCCTCTTGTAAAATTGACTTTTCTTGTACATTCGAGACTTTATTATACATTTGTGGATTATTTTATGGCTAATTTTTGTCTATTTTTTTTAAATAAAATATAAATTTGAAACAGATTGTGGTAAAAAATTGGACTTTTTTTCCTGATACAATTTACACTTTTGACCATAATTTTGCAGAGCCAGAACACAACAATAATTTAATTATGATTTCAAAGAAAAAAATATTTATAAAATTACATTTAATAAACCATCTGCCTGGGTAAAAATATCTTTCAGACAGTATCTTTCAGACAATATCACACTAGGATGAGGAACAAGACAGGGGTGTCCACTCTCCCCATTACTATTTGCAGTCTACATAGAACCTCTGGCACAATGGTTTAGACAGACCAATATCATTAAAGGCATTAGAATAACTGGAGATGAGCATAAAATAGCACTTTATGCTGATGATGTTTTAATCTATTTAAGCGACCCCGCCAGCTCATTTCCAGAATTGTGGAACCTATTAAAAACATTTGGCAAATACACAGTCCTTCAATGTGATTTTCTGGATTTTTTTTTCTCATTTTGTCTCTCATAGTTGAGGTATACCTATGATGAAAATTGGAGACCTCTCTCATCTTTTAAGTGGGAGAACTTGCACAATTGGTGGCTGACTAAATACTTTTTTGCTCCACTGTATTTGGCATTTTGATATTGGCCAGCAAAAAAGCAATTACAAGACACCGGTTGCTTCCTGAGCCCCCCACAATTCAAGAGTGGATTGACATAGTTAATGATATTTATACCATGGAAAGGATTACATTCTCACTTCATCTCAAAAAAATGTCTGTTAATCTGTGGAGACCATGGGTCAGTTTTGTTAAACCCATAAGACTGGACTTTGTAGAGGCACTAAATGATTGACCGGTTCTTACTGTTTTTATCTCATGTGCACTTGCTTTCCCAATCTGTACAAAGTTTTCAATATTAAGTAACTAATGGTCGGCAGAGTATACAGCACTGTAATTAATGTGTCATTTGTACTTTTGTGAACAAACTGCTGTTTGAAAATAAAAAAAAATTACATTTAATGAAATACATTAACCTCTTGCACTCCGGTCAATTTTCCTAAAAACGCCAAAAAAAAAAATGTGCCCAAAGTAAATCGAAAGCTGTTCTTCAACCCTTTGCACCATCTTCATGGGGTTGGTCTCATTTAAAAGAAAACATTTTGAATTTTTTGGCAAAAAAAAACATGATCTCTCTAAGTGCTCCGGCCACTGAGTTACAGTCATCTAAACATAGTGAACTTGAAGAAAATAAATTTGGCCTGGGTGTTTTTTTGGATACAAATGCTTGCAAATAACACACAGCTTCAGATCCGGGCTGGAAAATGCAACAGAAATGTAGAACCAAGTGTTATCCAGCTGAGGTCCAAATTTTGTAACAATACCACAAAAAATGAATATTTTACACAGCTTTGTGCTCAGGCTGTTCCCAGGCGTTTTGGAACTGTGCCAAATTGTGCCAAATGGCACAGTTTGGAAAAACGTCTGTAACTTTTGAATAATTCAATGTAGAATCTTCATTTTGGGCTCTAATGAAAGGTCACCCTCAGGGCTGTCTGTGTGTGTGTGTGTGTGTGTGTGTGTGTGTTCCCCCCCCCCCCCCCCCCCGGCTCGCTACAGAGGATGGACTTCGGCCATCGCTACACAACGGATTAGCCTCATGTGGTGATGTGGGACAGCAGCGCAATCACCGCAGCTCACCCCCCCCCCCCTCGCTGCATAAGAATAGTGGGGGGGGGGGGCGTTGACAGTCTGTACGCGGTGAACAACCCCTTGTACAGCGGCGCACGAACTGCGCTGCGAAGCACAGTTGTGATTTACCGATCGGTCAAAAGTCATTTTGGATTACAATTTTCAGGGATAAAAAATAATTTGGCTTATAACACCTTACCTCTTCACAGCCACATTGTCCTGGCCAACTTCTCTTCCTCACTGTCAGACGAACCGATGCTGGTCCGCTCTGGTTCTGGTCTCGCGACCCGGTCAAAACATAATTCCATGATTGCGGTTTTGGCGAATGATTTACGACCTTCGTCGTTGGCCTCCGTCGGTCTATGATGACCATATAAGAGAATCCTAAACACTCTGCTGGAATTAAAAAAATAAATAAATAAACCACTGCCTGTGGCTGCTGAAGCAGTCTCTCTTCACCCAGCTTTAGACAAAACAGCTCAGCGAACTTCCGTGCTTCAATTGGCTCGCAGCCGTTGGGAGACGGGTCCTTCTGGCTAGATTTTCATTCATTGGTTCTTCAAGGTTTCAGAAACCCAATTCAAAAGCTCTTATTAGTCGAATGAGAGGTCAATCAGATGAACTAATCTGTTCGCGGCTGTGTCTGCAGCTTTTATTTTCAGTGCTCGCTTGGACGCCATACACCACCTACATCAAAATCTCCATGCGTGCGCTCTAGGACGCAGAGACTTGCCCGTCCGCGGTACAACGGAGCGCAAGAGGTTAACTTAAATTACTGTGCAGTTAGCACAGTAATTTAAATGTCAGTAATTCAGTTATTCTGTTAAAATACAGTTGTGTTCAAAATAATAGTGATTTATCTTGCTAGTGATGTGGGACTGCTGTTTTTGTTAGAATTTCAACTTCTACACTGCAAGTAAGTTTCTAGAAGGTTTAGTAAAGGTATAGAAAACCAACAGACCCAACAGGCATGATGTGCATGCTGCTGATTCTGTGAAACTGAATCATTAACTGAAAGGGGCGTGTTCAAAAAAATAGCAGTGCTGAGTTCACCTAATGAGGTCATTGATTCTGTGGAAAAAAAAATAGGTGTTAAACAGGTGGCCCTTATTTTAGGATCAAGGCAACTGACGCTGCATATGCTGGCTGTGCATTTGTCCTTGAAAAACAGAGTAAAATGGGTCGTTCAAGACACTGTTCAGAAGAAGAGCGTTCTTTGATTAAGGAATTAATAAAAGAGGGGAAAACCTATAAAGAAGTGCAGAAAATGATAGGCTGTTCAGCTAAAATGATATCAAACGCTTTAAAATGGCAGCCAAAACCAGAAAGGTGAGGAAGAAAAAGAAAAATGACTATTTGAATGGATCGGAGAATAACCAAACTGGCAAAGGCTCAGCCAATGATCAGCTCCAGGAGGATCAAAGAAGATCGAAGGTTGCCTCTGAGTACTGTAACAATCAGACGACTTCTATGTGAAGCCAAGCTACCAGCAAGAAGCCCCCGTAAAGTCCCATCGTTAAAAAAAAGACGTGCTGAAGCGGTTACAATTTGCATTGACTGGCCTACAAAGAAATGGCATAATATTTTGTGGACTGATGAGAGTAAGATTGTTCATTTTGGGTCTAAGGGCCACAGACAGTTTGTCAGACGTCCTGCAAACACTGAATCAAGCCACAGTACACAGTGAAGACGGTGAAGCATGGTGGTGCAAGCATCATGATATGGGGATGTTTCTCGTACTATGGTGTTGGTCCTATTTATCGCATACCAGGGATCATGGATCAGTTTGAGTACATCAGAATACTGGAAGAAGTCATGTTGCCGTATACTGAAGAGGAAATGCCTTTGAAATGGGTGTTTCAACAAGACAATGACCCCAAACACACTAAAGACAGATGTCAACACTGCTATTTTTTTGAACATTATATTTCTTGACTTTCTGTAAAATATTATGAAATTCAATTACTTTTTCCAATTTTCTGGCTTTGAAATAGAATGTGCAGTGTCCCCAATGCATTGGTGTTCATTAAAATACAATTTATTTGAAGAATTTTGACGTTTATTCATATTTTTCAACACACTGCTATTATTTTGAACACAACTGTATTTCTATATATTTATAGTTTTTTAGAACTCTCCTCACCAACCAGACAACAGGAAAAACATCTCTTATTTTGAAATCCAAATGTTGGCACATTTACAGGTACATCTCAAAAAATTAGAATATCATGAAAAAGTTAAATATTTTTTGTCACTCATTTCAGAAAGTGAAACCCATATATTGTATAGAGTCATTACACAGAGTGAAATATTCAAGTGTTTATTTGGGGTTTGGGTCAGGAGAGTTTGCTGGCCAGTCAAGCACAGTGATGCCATGGTCATTAAACCAGGTTTTGTACTTTTGGTAGTGTGTGTGTGTGGGGGGGGTGCCAAGTCCTGCTGGAAAATGAAATCAGCATCTCCATAAAGCTTGTCAGCAGAGGGAAGCATGAAGTGCTCTAAAATTTCCTGGTAGACGACTGCGCTGACTTTGGTCTTGACAAAATACGGTGGACAAACACCAGCAGATGACCTCTGTTCAGATAAAAGTAAATTTTGCATTTCATTTGGAAATCAAAGTCCCAGAATCTGGAGAAAGAGTGGGGAGGCACAGAATCTAAGTTGCTTGAGGTTTAGTGTGACGTTTCCACAGTCAGTGATGATTTGAGGAACCATGTCATCTGCTGGTGTCAGTCCACTGTGTTTTATCAAGACCAAAGTCAGCGCAGTCGTCTACCAGGAAATTTTACAGCACTTCATGCTTCCCTGTGCTGACAAGCTTTATGGAGATGCTTATTTCATTTTCCAGCAGGACTTGGCACCCCCCCCCCCCACACACACACACACTGTCAAAAGTATCAAAACCTGGTTTAATGACCATGGTATCACTGTGCTTGATTGTCCAGCAAACTCTCCTGACCTAAACCCCATAGAGAATCTATGGACTACTGTCAAGAGGAAGTTGAGACACCAGACCCAACAATGCAGACCAGCTGAAGGTCACTATCAAAGCAACCTGGGCCTTCATAACACCTCAGCAGTGCCACAGGCTGATCACCTCCATGCCACGCCACATTGATACAGTAATTCATCCAAAAGGAGCCCCGACCAAGTATTGAGTGTGTACATGTGTGTACATGGACATGCTTGTCAGTCGGCCAACATGTCTATTAAAAACTGTTTTTTAAAATTAATTTTATGCAATATTCTAATTTTTTGAGAAATTGAATTTGGGGTTTTCATGGGCTGTCAGCCATAATGATCAAAATTAAAAATAAACACTTGAAATGTATCACTCTCTGTGTAATGAATCTATATAATACAGTGGGGTAAAAAAGTATTTAGTCAGCCACCAATTGTGCAAGTTCTCCCACTTAAAAGATGAGAGAGGTCTCCAATTATCATCATAGGTACACCTCAACTATGAGAGACAAAATGAGAAAAAAAAAATCCAGAAAATCACATTGAAGGATTTTTAATGAATTAATTGGTATATTCCTCGGTAAAGTATTTGGTCAATAACAAAAGTTCATCTCAGTACTTTGTTATATACCCTTTGTTGGCAATGACAGAGGTCAAATGTTTTCTGTAAGTCTTCACAAGGTTTTCACACACTGTTGCTGGTATTTTGGCCGATTCCTCCATGCAGATCTCCTCTAGAGCAGTGATGTTTTGGGGCTGTCGCTGGGCAACACGGACTTTCAACTCCCTCCAAAGATTTTCTATGGGGTTGAGATCTGGAGACGGGCTAGGCCACTCCAGGACCTTGAAATGCTTCTTACGAAGCCACTCCTTCGTTGCCCGGGCGGTGTGTTTGGGATCATTGTCATGCTGAAAGACCCAGCCATGTTTCATCTTCAGTGCCCTTGCTGGTGGAAGGAGGTTTTCACTCAAAATCTCACGATACATGGCCCCATTCATTCTTTCCTTTACACGGATCAGTCGTCCTGGTCCCTTTGCAGAAAAACAGCCCCAAAGTATGATGTTTCCACCCCCATGCTTCACAGTAGGTATGGTGTTCTTTCTCCTCCAAACACGACAAGTTGAGTTTTTACCTAAAAGTTCTATTTTGGTTTCATCTGACCATATGACATTCTCCCAATCCTTTTCTGCATCATCCAAATGCTCTATAGCAAACTTCAGACGGGCCTGGACATGTACTGGCTTAAGCAGGGGGACACGTCTGGCACTGCAGGATTTGAGTCCCTGGCGGCGTAGTATGTTTCTGATGGTAGCCTTTGTTACTTTGGTCCCAGCTGTCTGCAGGTCATTCACTAGGTCCCCCCATGTGGTTCTGGGATTTTTGCTCACTGTTCTCGTGATCATTTTGACCCCACGGGGTGAGATCTTGCGTGGAGCCCCAGATGGAGGGAGATCATCAGTGGTCTTGTATGTCTTCCATTTTCTAATAATTGCTCCCACAGTTGATTTCTTCACACCAAGCTGCTTACCTATTGCAGATTGAGTCTTCCCAGCCTGGTGCAGGTCTACAATTTTGTTTCTGGTGTCCTTTGACAGCTCTTTGGTCTTGGCCATAGTGGAGTTTGGAGTCTGACTGTTTGAGGTTGTGGACAGGTGTCTTTTATATTGATAAAGAGTTCAAACAGGTGCCATTAATACAGGTAACGAGTGGAGGACAGAGGAGCCTCTTAAAGAAGTTGTTACAGGTCTGTGAGAGCCAGAAATCTTGCTTGTTTGTAGGTGACCAAATACTTATTCTACTGAGGAATTTACCAATTAATTCATTAAAAATCCTTCAAAGTGATTTTCTGGATTTTTTTTTTCTCATTTTGTCTCTCATAGTTGAGGTATACGTATGATGAAAATTGGAGACCTCTCTCATCTTTTAAGTGGGAGAACTTGCACAATTGGTGGCTGACTAAATACGTTTTTGCCCCACTGTATATGGGTTTCACTTTCTGAAATGAGTGACAAAAAATATTGAACTTTTTCATGATATTCTAATTTTTTGAGATATACCTGTAGTTTGTCTGAAGGCTGCTGATGGATTAAAGTCATTGACTACGTGAATCTTAACTTGTCAGGTACATAATAATGAACATAAATTATTGTAATGGCTGGTGAAGTAAATCCTCAGTGATTCAGTCACTCTTGCCTTTTCCTGCTTATGAAGTCTAAACACACCTGTTTGCTCAGCGACTCTTATTGTTCCCGTTACCAGCGGGTTTAAACCACCATAAATGCCTGCACTGCTTACATACCTCTTCTGATTTTTTCCGCATTTAAAGTACTTTAATAAGCTCATGCTTCTCTCAGACAATGACACTAGCAAGACGCTCTGCCTGGAAGGTTTGCTCTCCCTCTTGACTGGAACTGTCATGCAGGCAGGGCACTTCTGAGCTCTGCGCGGATGACGTCCACACGCGTTAGTGGTTTGTGCGCTTGCAGACCGTCATTCATTCCTTCATATTTTTTTTAAATTTATGTTTCCTTGGCGTGGCCTGGGCCCACGGCCACTTGGAGGTTGCTTCTGGGCTGCATGTGGCCCACGGGCTGCTAATTGAATAGGCCTGCTGTATTATATTTTAAGAGCTGCAGCAAATCCAAAGGACTGTTTGATCGGGATCAAACCTTTTACTAGTAGACCTTCTAGTAGTAGTAGTAGTAGTAGTAGTAGACCTTCTACTGTAAAATGATGCAACTTCAGTGACTTCGAGTTTGTAACCTTTCAGTTTATATATTTTCAGAACCTTATACTTCAGCAGTTAGATGACAACCTACAGTATTTTTCATGTGGAAAATTATCTTTTAAATTAACAAACGTGTAATTCATGACAAAATTAGATCAGGATCAAAAAATAATTTCCCTCTTTCATTCACTCCAGGATAGACTTTTTTCCAACGTTGGGACCCATATGTGGAAGTAGGGGAGTGTGACTTGGGCTCTCCATAATGCTTATTTTTGTCCAGCATCCATTTTAAAACTCATGTTTTTTGAGAGGGTTGCATCTTTTTTCATGTCAGTTGTCATGTATTTTTTTCATGTCAGCATTGCTATGGAGACCAGACAACCAATCAGGGTGACAGGTCTTGTCGTGTGCCACCAGGTGTCCACTGTTTAGTCATGTAGTATGAACTAATTATGACCGTATTAGTCACAAGTCTGACTTTCAAGGTTTGCAGTCTGAATTCAGGTTTAGAGCTAACTGCACATGTTTTGTAGCCACGTGAAAATGCATGTCTGTCTTACAGAGCTGTAGACGATGTCAGCCAGAGTCCAAACAGAGCTGACAATGGCAGCGGTGGTCTGGCCCTCTCTGTGTCGAGCAGCAGTCCAAGACCTTCATCAACAGTTGTGCTGCCCGGACTCGAGAACCTACAGGTAAATTCTTAAATTTTCTTCCACTTCTACTAGTTTTATTATGGGTCAATATACTCAATGTTTTCAGTGCTTTTGCTCACCATCGCCAGGATTTGGCATCTCCTACTGGTCCTCAGGCCCTCGACAGTCCTCAAGTTCTAGATTCTCCCCTTCTTCCTCCCATGGCCTCTCCCACAAGGGCTCGTTCTCCAGATGTAATCTCTTCAGCCTCCACAGCCTTGTCCCAGGACATGCCAGAGATCACATCCCAAACACTGCAGCTGCAGCGTGGCCTGCTGCCCAGTCTGGAGCCTTTACCTCTGTCGGCTCTGCAGACCGACAGCATGGCCTCTGCTGCCTCAGCATTGCACATGCTCACCTCTCCACGATCAGCCAGCAACAACAGGTATGTTGTCAGTATGCAAAAGATGATTCAACTGAAAATCAGTTTTCATCATGCACACAGATACTAAATCAGGGATGGGCAACTACAGGTGCATCTAAATAAATTAGAATGTCATCGGAAAGTTGATTTATTTCAGTAATTACATTTAAAAAGTGAAACTCATATACAGACATGTACAAAATTGTTGGTACCCCTCTATTAATGAAAGAAAAACCCACAATGGTCACAGAAATAACTTGAATCTGACAAAAGTGGTAATAAATAAAAATTCTATGGAAATTAACCAATGAAAATCAGACAGTGACTGTAACTACAGTTGCACATATTCAGAAATTTAAGATCCACGGGACTGTAGCCAACCTCCCTGGACGTGGCCGCAGGAGGAGACGGATAATACGAATGGTAACAAAAGAGCCCAGAACAACCTCTGAACACATTCATGGTGAACTCCAAGGTCAAGGTACATCAGTGTCAGATCGCACCATCCGTCGTTGTTTGAGCCAAAGTGGGCTTCATGGGAGACAACCAAGGAGGACACCACTGTTGAAAACAAATCCTAAAAAAGCCAGACTGGAATTTGCCAAACTGCATGTTGACAAGCCACAAAGCTTCTGGGAGAATGTCCCATGGACAGACGAGATAAAACTGGAACTTTTTGGCAAGGCACATCAGCTCTATGTTCACAGACGCAAAAATGAAGCATAGCAAGAAAAGAACACTGTCCCTACTGTGAAACATGAAGGAGGTTGTGTTCTGTTCTGGGGCTGCTTTGCTGCACCTGGCACAGGGTGTCTTGAATCGTTGCAGGATACAATGAAATCTCAAGACTATCAAGGTATTCTAGAGAGAAATGTGCTGCCCAGTGTCAGACAGCTTGGTCTCAGTCGCAGGTCATGGGTCCTGCAACAGGATAATGACCCAAAACACACAGCGAAAAACACCCAAGAATGGCTAAGAGTGAAACATTGGACTATTCTAAAGTGGCCTTGTATGAGCCCTGATCTAAATCCTATTGAACATCTGTGGAAAGAGCTGAAACATGGCATCTGGAGAAGGCACCCTTCAAACCTGAGACAACTGGAGCAGTTTGCCCATGAGGAGTGGGCCAAAATACCTGCTGAGAGGTGCAGAAGTCTCACTGACAGTTACAGAAATCGTTTGATTGCAGTGATTGC
Organism: Pholidichthys leucotaenia; assembly: GCA_020510985.1. Classification (NCBI taxonomy): domain Eukaryota; kingdom Metazoa; phylum Chordata; class Actinopteri; order Cichliformes; family Pholidichthyidae; genus Pholidichthys; species Pholidichthys leucotaenia. The sequence goes on along the minus strand of CM035840.1, from coordinate 177,378,875 downwards.
CTCAAAAGGTTGTGCAAGAAAATATTAAGTTAAGGGTGCCATCATTTTTGTCCAGGCCTGTTTCATGAGTTTGTTTTTTAAAATAATTCTGTTGAACCACGATTCAAAAGCATCGTCTGATTTCCATTGGTTAATTTTCGTAGACTTTTTATTTATTACCACTTTTGTCAGATTCAAGTTATTTCTGTGACCATTGTGGGTTTTTCTTTCATTAACAGAGGAGGACCAACAATTTTGTCCACGTCTGTACATCCATTACACACAGGGGGATATACAGTATTTCAGGTGTTTGTTTTTTTTGTTGTTTTTTTTTTTATGAATATGGCTTACAGCTAATGAGAACCCAAAATTCAGTTTCTCAAAAAATGAGAATGTTACTTAATATCAATTTAAAAAAATATATTTTTAATAGAAATGTTGGCTGACTGAAAAGTGTGTACATATACACACTGAGTACTTGTTTGGGGCTCCTTTTGCATGAATTACTGCATCAGTGTGGTGTGGCATTGAGGTGATCAGACTATGTTGCTGCTGAGGTGTTATGGAGGCCCAGGTTGCTTTGATAGCAGCCTTCAGCTTATCTGTATTGTTGGGTCCAGTGTCTCTCATCTTCCTCTTGACAGTACTCTATAGATTTTTTTATGGAGTTTAGGTCTGGAGAGTTTACTGGCCAATCAAGCACAGTGATGCCATGGTCATTAAACCAGGTTTTGGATCTTTTGGCAGTGTGGGGGGGTGCCAAGTCCTGCTGGAAAATGAAATCAGCATCTCCATAAAGCTTGTCAGCAGAGGGAAGCATGAAGTGCTCTAACATTTCCTGGTAGACAGCTGCACTGACTTTGGACTCGATAAAACACAGTAGACCAATACCAGCAGATGACATGGCTCCCAAGTCAGGTACCAAGTCCTGTCATTTGGAAATCAAGGTCCCAGAGTCTGGAGGAAGAGTAGAGAGGTACAGAATCCAGTCACTGATGATTTGGAGAGCCATGACATCTGTTGGTGTTGGTCCACTGTGTTTTATCAAGTCCAAAGTCAGCACTGTCATCTACCAGGAAACTTGAGAGCACTTGATTGGCCAGCAAATTCTCCAGACCTAAACCCCATAGAAAATCTGTGAGGTATTGTTAAGAGGAAGATGAAAGACATCGGAGTCAACAATTTAGATGAGCTGAATGTCGCTATCAAATCAACCTGGGCCTCCATAACACCTCAGCAGTAACACAGGCTCGTTGCCTCCATGCCACATTGATGCAATAATTCATTGAAAAGAAGCCCCAACCAAGTATTGAATGTGTACATGGACATACTTTTCAGTTGGCCAACATTTTTATTAAAAATCCATTTTTTTAAAATTAATTTTATGTAATATTAATTTTTTTTTTGAGAAACTGAATTTGGAGTTTTTTTGAGCTCTAAGCCATAACTGTCAAAAGTAAAAGAAATAAACACTTGAAATATATCACTCGGTGTGTAAAGAATCTATGAGGGGGGCTGACAAGTTCAGAAGCTGAAAAGTTCATATTGGTCAAATTTGACCAAATGTGGTTTATTTTTCAACCGCAGGGATCCAAGCGCTTCAACACTGATGGAAGAAGTGTGTGGACCGAAGGGGAGACTGTTGAAAAATAAACCACATTTTGTCAGATTTGACCACTATGAACTTTTCAGCCCACCCTCGTATTTAATGAGTTTCACTTTTTGTATTGAATTACTGAAAAAAAAAAATCAACTTTCTGATGACATTCTAATTTCACATTCACCTGTATGTGCCATGGAGGGCCATTCCACAGCAGGTTTTCTGTTCCACCCAGTCTCTTAAGCAGTTTCTTTCCCTAATTAGCAATCCTTGAAGCTGGTCAGTGCAAACACCTGCTGAAGAGACTGAGTGGAACAGAAAACCTGCAGTGGAATGACCCTCATTGCCCACCCCTGTACTAAATCAAAGCTTTGTATAATTTTGCTCCATGTTAAGAGTCAGCTGATACAATAAATGCTGTTTGTTTTGTTTTTTTGCCGCAGCCTTCATTTTTTAAAACTTTTAACTTAAATACACATGTGGACAAAATTGTTGGTACCCCTCTGTTAATGAAAGAAAAACCCACAATGGTCACAGAAATAACTTGAATCTGACAAAAGTGGTAATAAATAAAAATTCTATGAAAATTAACCAATGAAAATCAGACAATGCTTTTGAATTGTGGTTCAACAGAATTACTTTAAAAAAACAAACTCATGAAACAGGCCTGGATAAAAATGATGGTACCCCTAGAAAAGATTGAAAATAATGTGGCCATAGGGACATGTTCAACCAAGATGTGTCCTCTAATTAACATCACAGGTGTCTACAAACTTGTAATCAGTCAGTCGGCCTATTTAAAGGGTGACAAGTTGTCACTGTGCGGTTTTGTGACATGGTGTGTATCACATTAAACATGGACCAGAGGAAGCAAAGGAGAGAGTTGTCTCAGGAGATTAGAAAGAAAATTATAGACAAGCGTGTTAAAGGTAAAGGCTATAAGACCATCTTCAAGCAACTTGATGTTCCTGTGACTACAGTTGCACATATTATTCAGAAATTTAAGATCCACGGGACTGTAGCCAACCTCCCTGGACGTGGCCGCAGGAGGAAACTTGATGAAAAATGGAAGAGATGGATAATACGAATGGTAACAAAAGAGCCCAGAACAACCTCTAAACACATTCATGGTGAACTCCAAGGTCAAGGTACATCAGCATACCTGCCAACTACTCCGGTTTTGCCGTAATGGTTCCGGTTTTCAAGACCCTGTTCCGGGTTCCGATTTTATTATTCAAAATTACGGTTTTTCACTAAAAAATTCAGTCAAAAATTTTAAATCGTAAAAAAAACCACGGAAAACACGAAAGCAATTCCAAACACGCTGTCGCTCGGAATCGTATCTAAATTTAGAACATAGGCAGTCGGCACTGCTTCATGTAGGTGTATTGCGCATGTGCGAAAGGTCTGAGCCAATTTTCCATGCGCAATCGCGAGGCAATCAGGTAAGAATTATACGTTTTCATCATGGAGTCTGCCGGAGAAAAATCACTAACGAGCGTGAAACACAAACGAAAATTACAGTCTTTTCGTGAGGAATACAGCAAAGCATTTCCGGGAGTTATTATTCGCTCAAGAAGGGGTGAAAATTACGCAAATTGCACTTTGTGTAGACAAGACTTTTTGATTGGACATGGCAGAATCAGTGATGTGAAAGACCACGTAAGAACGAAAAAACACAAGGCCAGTGCCAGTGACTCTAGCGGCAAACTTGAAGAACATGTGCTGTGTAATTGCAAGCCTTGTCATGCTTGGTGTATCATGTAAACATATAAAATATCAGAGCGATTTTGCCGTCATTTACGCACGTGTGTTATACAGTGCTAGTATACCCTGCTGATATTTCTAGTCTTCTAGTTCCCTCCGCCAAGGAGGTTATGTGATCATCAGCGTTGGTTTGTCTGTTTGTCTGTTTCTTTGTTAGCAAGATAACTCAAAAAGTTATGGACGGATTTTCATGAAGTTTTCACAGATTGTCAGAAATGGGGTATCCTACAGATGATTAGATTTTGGTGGTGATCCGGATCACCGTCTGGATCCAGGAATTTTTTAAAGGATTCTTTTTTTTTTTTTTTTAATTTAACATTGCGAGAGAGGGCCATTTTCGATATTTTATTTATGATGTTAAACACTGTATGGGGGGAACTGTGGCGCTTGGCGGAGGTCTGCGCTCTGAGTGCTTTTCTAGTATTCATAATACATCACATCTGGCCTATTCGAAGTTCTATGCAGTGTTAAGATAGTCTTTTGAATGCAAATTTAATGAATGAATGAATCTTTATTTCGGATAGATTAAAAGTAAAGATTAAAAAGAAACAGAATAATATAACAAAGGCGAAAAAATCCAACAAGGTCAAATTAAACAATAACTCCTCTGATTATACAGTTCAACATAAGTTATCTGAAATGGGTGATGGCTGAAGCCGCAGCTTATATTGCCCACTCATATTCCATCCAAGAATTCAAAAGAAAAACAAAACAAGAGCAATTACAATTCAGAGCAAAGCTAAGACAAAACGTGACAAAAAAAAAACTAAGTCACAACACAGACTGGATATGACAATCCTTATGTGATTTTACATGTCATCTTGTATATATGTTTGGAGTATTTCTTCCTTTAGTTTTTGTTTAAATTGTCCAAGCATTGTACATGATTTTAATTCAGGTCCAAAATCGTTCCATAATCTGACTCCTTGCACTGAAACACAGTGTTGCTTGGTGGTAGTTCTCACTGAAGGTTTTTGAAATATACATGTTCCTCTGAAATGATATTGTTTCTCCCTTATTTGGAACAACTTTTGGATATTTGCGGGCAGTGACAGATTCTTAGCTTTAAACATTATTACTGCAGTTTTAAAGTCAACCAGATCTTTCAACTTGAGAGCTTTTAATTTAAGAAAAAGTGGGTTTGTTGGTTCCCTGTAAGCAGCTTTATTATTGTAATAGCTCTCTTCTGAAGCATAAAGACTGGATATATGTTTGTTTTATATGTATTTCCCCATACTTCAGTACAATATGTCATGTATGGGAGTATTAATGAATGATACAAAGTATATAATGTGGGTTGATTCAGCAAATATTTTGCTCTGTGTAGTATTGCAATTGATTTAGATATTTTACCTTTAATATAATTAATATGTGACTTCTATGTCAAATGCTAATATTTGTTTGACACTGCGGCCCCTGGACACCGGCTAGCTACTAGGCTTTTCAGGTTTGAAAGTTGAAGAAATATGAGGTTGTTAGCTACATTCTAACTTGATTTAATGCTAATATTTGTTTGGCGTCAGGGGGCTTCGCCCCCCTGAACCCCCCAAAAGGACTTTGTCCTGGACCTACCGGGGCCTGCGGCCCCTGGACCCCGGCTAGCTACTAGGCTTTTCAGGTTTGAAAGTTGAAGAAATATGAGGTTGTTAGCTACATTTAACTAGATTTAATGCTAATATTTGTTTGGCAAATATTAGCATTATTATTATTAGCATTAGCATTATTAGCATTAGCATCGGTCCCTGGACCCCGGCTAGCTACTAGGCATTTCAGGTTTGAAAAGTTGGCAGGTATGCATCAGTGTCAGATCGCACCATCTGTCGTTATTTGAGCCAAAGTGGGCTTCATGGGAGACGACCAAGGAGGACACCACTGTTGAAAACAAATCCTAAAAAAGCCAGACTGGAATTTGCCAAACTGCATGTTGACAAGCCACAAAGCTTCTGGGAGAATGTCCCATGGACAGACAAGATAAAACTGGAACTTTTTGGCAAGGCACATCAGCTCTATGTTCACAGACGCAAAAATGAAGCATAGCAAGAAAAGAACACTGTCCCTACTGTGAAACATGGAGGAGGTTGTGTTCTGTTCTGGGGCTGCTTTGCTGCATCTGGCACAGGGTGTCTTGAATCTGTGCAGGGTACAATGAAATCTCAAGACTATCAAGGTATTCTAGAGAGAAATGTGCTGCCCAGTGTCAGACAGCTTGGTCTCAGTCGCAGGTCATGGGTCTTACAACAGGATAATGGCCCAAAACACACAGCGAAAAACACCCAAGAATGGCTAAGAGAGAAACGTTGGACTATTCTAAAGTGGCCTTGTATGAGCCCTGATCTAAATCCTATTGAACATCTGTGGAAAGAGCTGAAACATGGCATCTGGAGAAGGCACTCTTCAAACCTGAGACAACTGGAGCAGTTTGCTCATGAGGAGTGGGCCAAAATACCTGCTGAGAGATGCAGAAGTCTCATTGACAGTTACAGAAATCGTTTGATTGCAGTGATTGCCTCAAAAGGTTGTGCAACAAAATATTAAGTTAAGGGTACCATCATTTTTGTCCAGGCCTGTTTCATGAGTTTGTTTTTTAAAATAATTCTGTTGAACCATGATTTAAAAGCACTGTCTGATTTTCATTGGTTAATTTTCATAGAATTTTTATTTATTACTACTTTTGTCAGATTCAAGTTCTTTCTGTGACCATTGTGGGTTTTTCTTTCATTAACAGAGGTGTACCAACAATTTTGTCCACATGTGTATTTCCCATACTTAACAGTTTCATGCTTAAGTTTACATTGCCTTTATTTTTTCACTTTACATCTTGTTTATTTGTCTGGGTCCCTAACCATTTTCCATTTCTTTCCAGTAGGACTCTCTAAATTAACCAGGCACTTGTATTTTTTTTTTTTTATCATAGCCTTTTGCCTCTTGAACTTGGAGGTGTAGACAGCCCTGTAGGTGGCATTGTAGAGTCAGAGGCCAGACTCAGTCAAACCCCATCTCTGCTGGAGAATGCATTATCACATGAAAACCAGGGAGCAAGTGGAGGGTCCACAGATGGGAGCATTAGCCACACAGCTTGGCCAGCAGCCCCGGATATCACCAGGGAGACCAGAAACAGTCTCAGGGACAACGGTCTTGGAGATTGGTGAGCTAGCTCCCATACATACATGAAATGCGTTTGAGATCTGACTTTGTGGAACATACAATTTTTAATCTTTGCTTTGGTGGTAAACAGGTTTCTTCTATAATCAAAATATACATAGTATACAGTGTTTAGCCTAGAATTTTTTTTAGCCTTTTTTAGGTGGTAAGGGCTGACAGAAGTAATAAAAAGGTTCATGGAAATGATGGCCCTCATTTATCAAAACTGCATAGAAATCGGTGCACATTTGGGTGTAAAAATGATCATACGAAAAGGTCTATGTGGTGTTTATGAAAACTGTACTGTAATAATTTACTCATGCATACTTAAATTGTATAATCATAGGTGGGTATAGTAGCTAGAAATTGCACTCATGTAAAAGCAGTGTTGTCTTATGAAATTAACAAATAAAAGTAGACACCCAAAAATACTAGTTGACTGAGAGTACAAAAGCACCCACTTTAAAAAAAGTACTTCAGTAATAACTTAGTCTTGAAAGTTTGAGGTTTTTTTTCCCTAAACTTAGAACCATTTTCTTGTAGTTTTCTTCCTTTTTTCCTGTGTAAATTTGTTTTTACCAAAATTTGCAACTATTGTCTTCATAAATTTGTAATTTCCTCTTGTTAAATTATTACTTCCTATACATTTGAGACTTTATCATTCATGTGTGGATTATTTTATGGCTAATTTTTTTGTCTATTTTTAGAATGAAATTACTGTTTTTCTAATCAATTTGAAACAGTTTGAGGTAAAATTTGAACTTTTTTCTCATGTAATTTAAACTTTTAATCATAATTTTGCAGAGCCAGAATAGAATAATTTCAACTCTGTCACAGAAATATAAAAGTATTAATAGTTATATATAATGAAATAAAATTAACTAAAATGACCAAAGATGAAATTATTTTACAGTTATACATTCAGCCACAGCACAGCATTTTGACATTTTGCATTTGCTGAAAGCAGCTGAAACGGAGAAAAAACAGCTGAGCGAGGCGTGCTTGGCATGACAGTGGTCAGCTGGCTGTGTGAGACTACAGTCACAGCAGTGACAGAGAGTGGAAATAAATCTGACAAATGAGATTAATTTTGAAGCTCCAGCAGACAAACATGTTTGCCACAGCTACACAAATATTGGAGTGTCTTGGGGTGAGAAGAAAAAGAGCACTTTTTTACTCACTTCCACACGGAGTCGGCAGCAGTCAGACCATCTTGGCTGATGGAGACAACGGTTCGGTGCAGTCCTTGTTCAACAACGCTCTTAATGGGCATCTCTGCTCCTCTGTCCATGACAGCTCCCTCCGGAAAAAAAAAACTTAACACACGCAACACTCCTTTTTTAAATATAAAGCTGTTGAGTGCTGAAATGAAAAAATACCGTATTTTTGGGACTATAAGGCACACCGGATTATAAGGCGCACTATCAATGAACGGTCTATTTGATGGTCTAATTTCATACATAAGGCGCACCGGATTATAAGGCGCATTAAAGCGAGGTAGTCGGAGCCGGGGAAAAAAAAAATTTGCGTGCATGGAAAGAAAATCCTCTCTATAGTCATTATAGACACATATAGCGCGATTGTCTGTGAGTGTGAATGACCTGCTCCATGAGCAGGTGGAACGTTTTTAGTCCAGTGGCTGTTTACATCGCCATATTGGCCAGAATATCGCTCGGTACTGGATACGGCTTGCTCTCCGCAGAGAGCGAGCCGTATTTACAGCCGTAAATACGTATTTACAGCCGTATTTACTGCTCCCGTTTACAGGTAAACGGGAGCAGTTTCGATGCCGAAATTTCACATACAAATCCTAATATACGTGTTCTATACACCATCGGCTTTTGGGTATCGACTACCTCGCGAGGTAGTGAATCTGGGAATTTCTCTTTTTTTTTTTTGTGTGAATGGAAAGAAAATCCTATCTATAGTCATTATAGACACACATAGCGCGATTGTCTGCGAGTATGAATGATCTGCTCCATGAGCAGGCGGAACATTTTTAGTCCGTGGCTGTTTACATCGCCATATTGGCCAGAATATCGCTCAGTGCTCGATACCGAGTACGATACCGATACGGCTCGCTCTCTGCCGGAGAGCTTACAGCCGTATTTACTGCTCCCGTTTACAGCTAAACGGGACCATGAGCAGGCGGAACGTTTTTAGTCCATGGCTGTTTACATCGCCATGTGTGTTTATATATTCATATATTTATTCCATCCAGCTACAATGCTCTGCACTGTGTGTCTGTGTGTGTGTATATATATATTTTATAGTAATATGTACATATGTATATTAGCTGCTCTTGCTTGCTTGTTTTTTTTCTTGCCTTCTGATTGTTGCTCTGAGTGTTGCTATCCCTGTGCTGTTGCAATCCTGGAATTTCCCCGTTGTGGGACTAATAAAGGCTTATCTTATCTTATCTTATTGGCCAGAATATCGCTCAGTACTCGATACCGAGTATGATACGGATCTCTCTGCCGGAGAGCGAGCCGTATTTACAGCCGAAAATACATTTATAGCCGTATTTACTGCTCCCGTTTACAGCTAAACGGGAGCAGTTTCGATGCCGAAATTTCACATACAAATCCTAATATACGTGTTCTATACACCATCAGCTTCTGGGTATCAAATATCGTATATTACTCCACGAGGCTCCTGACTACCGTAATGCTCCGAAAATCCCTCAAGCGGTTCGGCTTCGTAACTTACCAAAGTCGTACTAAAACATTTTTGACAGATTTTTGAGCACCGTGTACCACATAAAATCAGTTCGAGGTCAGTAAGCACAACCAGAATTAATACATAAGGCGCACCGGATTATAAAGCGCACTGTCGATTTTTGACAAAATTAAAGGATTTTAAGTGCGCCTTATAGTCCAAAAAATACGGTACGTTAGACTAATTATGTCAGGTGCATTTTGCAACTCAGTTCGTTAAAACAGAGTTTGACACAGGGTGACAAAATTAAAATGGGCTACTTTTAATAGTCATTACTATTATTATTACTGTTATTAGGACGACGCGGTGGCGGAGTGGTTAGCACTGCGGCAGCACAGCAACTCACCCTTAGCCGGGGGATCCTGGGTTCGATCCCAGCCCCCGTGCACGGTGGTGCAGTGGTTAGCACCGTGACAGCACAGTTTTACCCTCGGCCGGGGGATCGCGGGGACCGTGAGATCGTGGGTTCGATCCCTGCCCCCGGCCAACAGTGATCTGTGTGGAGTTTGCATGTTCTCCCCGTGTTTGCGTGGGTTTACTCCGGGATTTCTCCGGTTTCCTCCCACATGCCAAAACATGCAGGTTAGGGAGTTAAGGGGCGCTTGCGCACACAGCGACCGGCAGCTGGTGGTTTGTCACCAGACTGCAAAACAGATCTACCTACGGGTACAAAATAAGTAATAAAAAAAAAAAGTTAGGCTAATTGGCATCAAACTGGGGATTCTAAATTGTCCTTAGGTATGACTGTGAGAGTGAATGGTTGTCTGTCTCTCTGTGTTGGCCCTGCAATGGACTGACGATCTGTCCAGGGTGTACCCTGCCTCCCACCCAAAGATGCTGGGATAGGCTCCAGCCCCCCCGTGACCCGAAAAAGGATTAAGCGGAAGAAGATGAATGAATGAATTACTGTTGTTATTATCATCATCATCATCAGGTCAGGCCAGGCATTGGTTATCTTGCTACCGGATAACCATGAAAACCAGTACTACCTGTCTCATGGGTCGGGCTGTCAGCAACTCAACTGGCAACCCCGCCCTTCCGAGGGCGTGGAGGGTGAAACTGGACATCCTGGCAGAACTAAAAATAATATCTGTCACAGGTCTGTGGTGGACCACTCTCAGCCAGCTCAGACGTTGCCTGGGTTAACAAGGTCAGGAGTTCCTGGCAGCAGAAGGCGAAGGACAAAGCTGTGTGGAGGAATCTGATCAGACCAATATGAAACAGTCATTGTCACCCCCGACAGACTGCTATGATGATGGACTGTTATTATTGTTATCACTATTATTATAGTGTTGCAGTATATTATACCTCCTGAAATTGCCAAATATGGTTCTTCACCCAACAAAGGTTAACCTCAAGAGTCGCTCTAAATGTAAAAGGACCACGTTATGGCGGAAACTGGTGCTGCGTAACACCGTTGGTGTGATCAGCTGATCTCCATCTGTGAATTATAATATATATCTATAGCCTGTTGTTTGACTTAGATGACTATTTGACTAAATGTTGTCCATTTTGTCATTTTAAAGCAACTTGTCAAGCATGAGAATTTATTAACTATTTAGAAGTGTAAAAAGACATCCCCTCTTCAGAACAGCTGTCTGATGTGCACTGTACGCATTGGCTCAGCTCAGCAATGGCTCTCTTTCAAAACGTAGAGGGCAACATAAAATAATTTCCCCACATCTTCTCTGCTATTCCAAATATCTCTTGCTAATCCGGAGCAGTTTTTTTTTTTTATCCCCGGCCGGACGAAGCCCAAAGGCCGGGGATAAAAGCAAAGTATTTGCAATGACCTATGAATTTACCTCCAGTATCATTTAATTAAACAAATGGAAGCAAAATCTGACACATGGACAAATTTATCTCAAAATGAGCTTTTAAAAACTGTCATCATTTCATGGACATTCTTTCAGAAGAACACAGCTGTCTGCAGGCAGACCAGTATCATTTAACTTGCTTTCACACATTATTTTATTAAGGTCATGTTTTAGCTGCTTTTAGCTCTGTATTAATTTTTAAATGAAGAATTAAAATGAATTCTTTGTTCAATTTCAAACAAAATGTAATTAAATTTTATAATACAGGAGAACACTAAATGTGTTTGTTGACTCCAAATAAATAGGTCTAAAATCTACCACTAAAATCCTAAAAATGTTTTTCAGGAGAACACAAACTTGTATTGCATTTTTTCCATCCATCCATTTTCTACCGCTTTTCTGGAGGTCCGGGTCGCGGAGGCAGCAGTTCAAGCAGAGAAGCCCAGACTTCCCTTTCCCCAGCCACCTGCTCCAGCTGTTCAGAGAGGATATCAAGGCGTTCCCCGACCAGCTGGGAGACATAGTCTCTCCAGCGAGTGCTGGGTCTGCCCCGGGGTCTCCTCCCAGACGCACATGCCCAAAACACCTCAAGTGGGAGGCATCTAGGAGGCATCCTGATCAGATGCCCATACCACCTCAACTGACTCCTTTCAATGTGGAGGAGCAGCAGTTCTACTCTGAGCCTCTTCCAGATGACTGAGCTCCTCACCTTGCATTTTTAAAAAAGATAAATATTTTAAAAAAAACTAAATTTCACAAAAAGCCCAACTCTATACTGTATTTTCAGTTCAGGAAAACTAATTCAAACTGTAAGACAAAAAAAAAAAGAAAAACTGACACAAAATATAATTCCGTACTACAGAATTGCTTCGACATTTTTTTAAAATCTCAACGGTAAACTGTGTTACAGCATGGATGGAGCTGTAACTCCATGATTACAGGCAAAGGGGAGGTGGAACTTCTCATGTTCAGTAACACATGGACCTTTTACTGAGTTCTTGCATGATATCAGAGGCTGCAGAAGGGCCTTCCATAGCAGCGACCTCACCTCTGCATCCCAGCATGGACTACTCTCGGCAGAATAGAGGAAGAAGTGCCCCGTAGCCCTGATAAATACACTTACCGTAGATTCCGGACTATAAGCCACTACTTTTTTCCCACGCTTTGAACCCTGCGCCTAAACAACAATGCGGCTAATCTATGGATTTTTACGGGCTAACGGCCTCCAGGGAAGCGCAAGAGCGAGACAGACACACCCTCATCATGGAAAACACACTTAGAAATGCATATGATGCAGCTTTTAAGTTAAAAGCGATCGATCTGGTTGTCGAAGAAGGAAATAGAGCTGCTGCACGTAAGCTTGGCATCAGTGAATCGATGGTGAGACGTTGGAGACGGCAGCGTGAAGAACTGACTCAATGCAAAAAAGATGACAAAAGCTTTCAGAGGTAATAGAAGCAGATGGCCCCAACTTGAAAACGTTGTTGCAGACTGGGTGAACACACAGAAAGCAGACGGCCGTGTTACTGCCGGCAGTCGTTTTACTGCTGTGTTACTGCCATGTTACAGGCACCGTTTGGAAAAAAGCATTTATTTAATTAAAATTTTAAAAAAATCTTTGTGTAAATATTTCATGTTACAACGTGGACACCTGTGGCTTATAGAAAAGTGCGGCCTATACATGTACAATTTTTTTTTTCTTTTTAAATTTAGTTGGTGCGGCTTATATTCAGGTGCGCCCAGTAGTCCGGAATTTTCGGAAATTTCACAACAGCACTTCATTTCGTGGATACAAACCTAAAACTAAGCATGCCTGACTGGGGTGGATGTTCTGGCTGTTGGCCTTGTGTGTGTGTGTGGCGCCCACAGCGAACCTTTATTTCACGACTCGCTGCATATACTGTGGAGCTGTTGGAACCGAAGAATCAGTGGCATTCTGGGACAGCAGAGAAGGAGAGTGCCCAAGGGCTTATGCCAACTGTCTGGGCAGTTGCCAGTATAGCAGTTCAGTTCCACTCCCCCCCCCCCCCCCCCCCGCTTTTTCCTATCAAAACAAAACAGTCTCCCTTTTCCCCAAATTGTATCAAAAGGCTTTGGGGTCTGGATCCCGACCGAAGTCCGCCAGTTGGTGACCCCTGGTCTACACGCTTTTCTTTTTGTGCTTTGAAATGTGTTTTTTTTCTTTGAATGAAAGATTGTTTACTTTTTTAAGACTACTTTATTTACTTTATTTTAATTTTTGATGGATGCATAAAAAAGAAAATAAACTAAACTGTACAACAAGTAAAGTTCAGGTCACCAAACTTACTACACAGGTTCACCTTGGGATCCTGACCTCTGGCTATGGGTTTGGGGTCAAAAGGTCAAGGTTGATATTCCATATGCCTTATTACTGTATGAATAAAGCTGGGGCCACCAAACTTGGTACAAAGGTCCACAGTGTGACTGTGGTTTTGGGATCGCAAGATCAAAGATCAACATCAACATGGCTTATAAACTACAGTGGTGTGAAAAATGTTTCATTTTTTTGTAGGTTTGTCGCACTTAAATATTTCAGATCATCAAACAAATTTAAATATTAGACAAAAATAACACAAAAACAAAATGCAGTTTTTAAATGAAGGTGTTTATTATTAAGGGAAAAAAATCCAAACCTACATGGCCCTGTGTGAAAAAGTGATTGCCCCCTAAACCTAATAACTGGTTGGGCCACCCTTAGCAGCAACAACTGCAATCAGGCATTTGCGATAACTGGCAATGAGTCTTTTACAGCGCTGTGGAGGAATTTTGGCCCCCTCATCTTTGCAGAATTGTAATTCAGCCACATTGGAAGGTTTTCGAGCATGAACTGCCTTTTTAAGGTCATGCCACAGCATCTCGGTAGGATTCAGGTCAGGACTTTGACTCGGCCACTCCAAAGTCTTCATTTTGTTTTTCTTAAGCCATTCAGAGGTGGACTTGCTGGTGTGTTTTGGATCATTGTCCTGCTGCAGAACCCAAGTGCACTTCAGCTTGAGGTCACGAACAGATGGCCAGACATTCTCCTTCAGGATTTTTTGGTAGACAGCAGAATTTATGGTTCCATTGACCACAGCAAGTCTTCCAGGTCCTGAAGCAGCAAAACAGCCCCAGACCATCACACTACCACCACCATATTTTACTGTTGGTATGATGTTCCCTTTCTGAACTGCTGTGACTTTTACGCCGGATGTAATGGGGCACAGACCTTCCAAAAAGTTCAACTTTTGTCTCGTCAGTCCACAGAGTATTTTCCCAAAAGTCTTGGGGATCATCAAGATGTTTTCTGGCAAAACTGAGATGAGCCTTTATCTTCTTTTTTGCTCAGCAGTGGTTTTCGTCTTGGAACTCTGCCATGCAGGCCATTTTTGCCCAGTCTCTTTCTTATGGTGGAGTGATGAACACTGACCTTAACTGAGGCAAGTGAGGCCTGCAGTTCTTTGGATGTTGTTGTGGGGTCTTTTGTGACTTCTTGAATGAGTCGTCACTGCGCTCTTGGAGTAATTTTGGTCGGCCGGCCACTCCTGGGAAGGTTCACCACTGTTCCATGTTTTTGCCATTTGTTAATAATGGCTCTTACTGTGGTTTGCTGGAGTTCCAAAGCTTTAGAAATGGCTTTATAACCTTTTCCAGACTGATAGATCGCAATTACTTTTTCTCATTTGTTCCTGAATTTCTTTGGATGGCAGCATGATGTCTAACTTTTGAGGATCTTTTGGTTCTACTTCACTTTGTCAGGCAGGTCCTATTGAAGTGATTTCTTGGTTGAGAACAGGTGTGGCAGTAATCAGGCCTGGATGTGGCTAGAGAAATTGAACTCAGCTTTCCAAAGATGTGATAAACCACAGTTAATTTATGTTTTAATGGGGGGGGGGGTTACTTACACACAGGGCCATATAGGTTTGGATTTTTTTTAGCCTTAATAATAAACACCTTCATTTAAAAACTATAAATCATGAGAGGCCCATGTTCAGTTCACCATATGAATGGGTCCAGCTGCCTCAAATATTCTGGGTGAACGACCAGAAAACGGTTGTTTAACACAAGGGCAAGCAGTCATGTTTCTACAAAGTCAAAATACGTCAAGATTAATATCTAGTGTACCCAAAAATTATTTCTAACATATGAGTAACGCTCTTTGAATGCATATGCAACTTACTGAACAGGTTTCTAACTTACAGCTACCATATAATGGTGTATTTGCAGCATTGGTTTACAAGAAAAACCCGTACAGAGCTTGGCTGCGAGAGCTAAACACACGTACTTGTTCATATCATGGGACCTGTCAGGGATGTGTCTGAGCACTTTCAAGCTACAGGATAAAGATTTTGACCTTTGGCTGCAGTCTGCAACATCATATGTCCAGTGTTGTTCTGATAAATAGCATGCCAGAATGTCAGAACACCAGAGGAGGTGGATCCAATCAGCTAATCACACTGGCACACTGAAAAAAATTACTGGTATAATTAGCTGCTATAAACACATACTAAATCAGGACAGTGATGTTTTTACAGTCACCTGAAAGAGGAGGATATGCTTATGATACCCAACATTCTATGGATTTCAGTCCCCAGCTGATATTAAATCCATGTGTAATGAAGGCAACAAGTAATCACAACTTCAAGAAAAATCAAAGAAAATCAGCAACACAGAAAAGCTCCCATTAAAAAAAATAAAAAATAAAAATAAAACCTGCTCCAGATTAGCAAGAAAAATTCGGAATAGCAGAGATGATGTGGGGAAATTATTTGATTTTGCCCTGTGCGTTTTTGCACATTATTGAGAGATGACAGAGAGCCATGGCTGAGGTGCAGCCAAAGCGCACAGCGCAGAAGACAGCTGCTCTGGAGAGGGGATGTCTTTCTGCACTTCTAAATATCTTTTAAATCACAACTTACCTTGGTGAAAATGCCGTGAACACATGACCATGTGTGCAGGAATATTGTCGGAGCTGCTGTCTTTCCTTCTGACCGCTGAAATCCATTCCAACCGATGCCTCTTTTTTAACTCAGGAGACCCAATTCTCTCCACTTTTCTTCCATGTCGGGAAGTTAAAAAACAGCATACACCGTTATCAATCTTTTTCCGCACCAATCGTGAGTGTCGTTGTTGCATTTGACAACACAGCAAAACTTCCCCATTCTAACGTGGTATTTGGATGAATAATAATGTGATTGGCACGTCCCACTGGGAGGAGACCCCGGGGCAGACCCAGGACTCGGTGGAGAGACTATGTCTCCCAGCTGGTCTGGGAACGCCTTGGTATCCCCTCTGAAGAGCTGGAGCAGGTGGCTGGGGAGAGGGAAGTCTGGGCTTCTCTGCTTGAACTGCTGCCTCCGCGACCCGGACCTCCGGAAAAGCGGTAGAAGATGGATGGATGGATGGATAATGGGATTGAAAGGACCACACTGGAAATAAGTGTTTTCACTTTCTTGTGTCATCCTGGATTTTGTGTGACGGTTTATATGTATATTTACATTTCCTATGTTTGAATAACATATTCAGCGTCATTTTAGGCTGCGTGTCCACAGGGAAAGTAAAAATACTCTCAACCTGTTTTCCTGAGCACTTTCATGTGCTTATTTAAAAAAGCACTCTGCCCGGTATCCTGGCAAATGCTTGACCTGTCACTCAAAAAGCATGCCGGGGATTTCACAGATTTTGCTCTGAAACGCTCCAGTCACTGGAATAAATCACATTAAACTGGTAAGAAAATACACATCCCTCCAAGCTTTTTGGCTGTTAAATATTGATCATGGTGTACTTTTAGGCTCATTCTGATCGGCTGGTGAGAGAGGTGTGCAGCTGATAAGCGCTGCAGCACTCTGAAAGTTGAACTTTTTTCAGCTTTCAGCACCATGAGCACAGCGACAAAATGCGCTGACTGCTGAGAGCGTTTTTTGCACTGAGTGCATTAAACGCTGGACTACATAGAAAATGAACAGAAAATAGTTGCTCACAGCAGAAAAAAACTCATTTGGTGGACATGCAGCCTAACCACATTCATTGGTCACTACTTAGCACAGACAGCTAGAACTGCTCTCCCACAATTCCTTGCGTTTTTTCCGTCTGGTGACGTCACACACCCATTCTTAATTGAAAAATTGAAAACTGCTCTCTGTCAGTAAGTATTGAGATCTTCAAAAAAAGTAAACAGAGGCGGGGGATACTGCACTCGCCTCAGAGTGCTCTTGTGATGTTTATTTGAAAGGGACATTACATACCAGTGAACATTAATAAAAATGTCAGTATGCCAGATTTAGCAATACTGCTAATGTGCATCTGAAATTACACACTTCTGTGTGTAAAGCTGTGTTGTGGTTCAGTTAACAGATAATTTTTAAGGGATAACTATTATGAGATGTACTATATAACAGAAAACTTAGTCAAAGAAATACTTTTTAGAATATTATTTTAAGTTCTCACACAGGAGACTCGTTACAGTACAGCTATAAATATAGTAATAAACAGCTACATAAACCCTGCAGCTCAACTGCAACGGTACCAAGTAAACTAAATGTAGTTTCATACATTCCATCACATAACTTTTTTAAAAAAAATTCTGCTTAAATCTGTTTTAATATTGGCTGCAGTGACATAAATATGGATAAAATGTTATAATTACTGACAGCAGCCTCTGTAGTCTAAAGTAAATTGACAAAACTTTCATATAAATGTAACACAAGGCAGACACATCACCTGAAAGGTTGAACTGTTCAATATAATTTGATGTGATGAAATAATTAAGATAAGATAAGCCTTTATTAGTCCCACAATGGGGAAATTCCAGGATTGCAACAGCACAGGGATTGCAACACTCAGAGCAATAATTAAGAAGATAAGAAAATAAGAGCAATGAATATACATACATACACATCTATACGCATATATATTAAATATATATGCAAAGTGCGGAGCATCGTAGCAAGATGGAATAAACAGCATAACCGTCTACTAATTCTCCCACACAGCAAGTTTCTCTGCTGCACGGGAGTTTACAGCGACTTGAAAATTTGTGTACCCCTACTCAGAGCTGACGTGAGATTTGAGCGCACCGTACCATCACGTTCAGATTGATAAATACCGATCTGCATGTGGAAATGATCGTATGAGCACTTTGATGTCTTATGAACGCTTGATAAATGAGGGCCTGTGTGCAAAGGATTTTGGGTTTCATTTTTCACCAGATGCAAAATTTTTGGTTTATTTCTATGCAAACATGATGCTCGTGTTTGATCAGGGGCTCTCACAAGAACGCTTCATATAGCAGTGTCTAAAGTCTTGACTCTTTCTAAGCTGTTTTTCCCTGCTTAATTGGGGTATTGATTTACATGTTCACATTGTATGCCTGCTGTAGTTCAAGGGACGAATCTAAGGACAGACACTTGAGCTCGCCCTACCAACGACGCTCCTTTCACCTCACACAGAGTGACATCCAAGATGCTGTTGCTGAGCAAAGGTAAGACAAATGAAGATTCTTATTAACAGCTGTCTTTGTTCACCTATGGGATGCTTAATATTAGCGTTGTAGAGGGTGCAAGGAAAGGATGTGGAGGCGAGGCACGAGCGTAGGTCATCACAGGTTCTTTATTGACCCTCTAACATAAATACAGCCTGTGGCCCCCAGCGCTGCCCGCTGGGGGCCATGTGTCTGGTAGGAGAGCTACTGCGTTTGGTATAACAAGCTCTTTTATACAGTTATACAGACAGAGAGAATGCATGGCCCATTAGCATAGTGGTATACATATCAGTCAATACATATCATTAGCGTGACCAACTGGCGCCCAGATGTCCTCTCCTTGGTCTGGGGACGTATACATAACAGTCCATTGTTCTGATTGCCCCCTGGGGCTCTCTGTCCATATGTAAATTGTCCTCCGTTTCCTCCAGCCCTGCTGAGTGTGAAATAGTGTCCGTCTGCAGTGTGCTGGGTCACCACAGCGTCACTGATAATCAGTCAAATTAGAAATTATTTATACAGGACTCCTTTCATTTTTCCATTAAGTGGACAAACGAAAGTATACATCATATTCGATGCTATCCTGTCCATTAAATAGCTCATGATGTATTTGGGTTAAAATTTCTGTTGTGGTTATTTTAATAATTACTTAATTTATAATTAACAGTTACCAACCTTAACACCTCATGAACTATGGATTACTTGCTTTCTATGTTCTCTCCATATCGGGTGTAAAGACGTGTATATATACAGCTCTGGGAAAAAAATAAGAGACCACTGCAAAGTCTTTGCTAAATTAACATCTCTATATGTATGGCAGCCATTCAATTTGAGTAACTGTTGAATTCCAACACAAGGACACCTCAGTCTTCTTCAAGGGGTCATTGATCGCACTTTTTCCACATTTTAACAGCTCACACATGTCTCAGTAAAGTGTTTGAGACATATTTTGTTCATATTTTCTTTAATTTTTTTTTAAATTATTGAAGCATATTTATTTTGTATTTTTCCTGGCTTTCTTGAAACGCTGGCTGAGGCGAAGCTTGCCGAGCTTCTGAGCCATGGCATATCAAAGAGCAGTGTCTCACTCTGTGGGGCTCCGCTCTCACGAGCAGCGTAGGGGAGCCACCTCGTGACGGGGCGTCCCCTAGCTTGGATGATGGAGAAGCTGGCCGTGAGAGCCAGCAGCCTTGGGTCCCGGCTGGGTGGGTTGCAGTGACCGATGCTCGTGATTTGATGTGGAATTATGGTGACGTTATAGGGAGATGGGCCAGAGTGACGCAGGGTATATTGTCAACTGCGGACTGGTGAACCAGGTGGTAACAGGGATGGTTATTAGGGTGGCTAAGATCTGAAGAAAATAACAATATAAGCCGCGCTTGGTTCACGCTTCCTGGTACTAGTGTTAGCTTGGAGGTTAATAGCTCAGGGGCTAATAGGCTACCTTTAGCACCCCTTCCATCTACATGACAAACAGCTAGGTGGGCCAATAATAGAGCAGTGGGAGGATCTCAAGGATGAAGGTGGGTTGGCTTTGTCAAATCATGACGTATACGATTTACCCGGAAGAGTCAAAAACGTTTCTGGCATTTCTGGGAGAGAAAACAAGATAAAGGCGGTGTTTTTTTTTTTTTTTTTTTTTTTTTTTTTAAGAGAATTGACTTGTTTGAATTTTTTTTGATAATTATGTGACAAATACACATTTCAGACGAAACCTACAAACACAGTTTTTCAGAAAATGACCCCTTTAAGGAGGTACTGATTAGGTGATCATCTAAGCACAGTAACCCGCACTAAAGCTGTGAATAAAAATCAGAGTCATTACACAAATACAGATTTCTTAGTCCTTCCTATATCAAAACTTTATTGCAGTGTTTAAGAATGATCACAAACTTGTTTTCTTTGCATTATTTGATCTAAAAACACATCAAAAAGCAACATACTTTTTCTTATTTTGGCCAGTTGTCAGTCATGTCCACCATCTCTGCTTCCTGTTGACACAGCTCCTGTTCAAGACTCCAATTCAGGGTTTACCTCACCTGTTCAAGCCTGCACACCTGTGAAAATCACATTGTTGTTCGTCTCTGCCTTAAAGGTGGACTATGTAGAAATTGCAGGTGATTACTGGCAACACCAGGTGGCAGTAATGAACCTTCATAAACTCGGCTGAAGTGAATTTGATAGGGTTTTTTTTTTCTTTTCCTGATGACATATAATTTCTGATTTCTTCAGATTTGTCTCTTCTAAGCGAACCGGAACTTGACTGGTAGCAGCAGTGTTTGTCCTTGGTTTACAGCCTTGGGGGAAGGGAATGCATCTGCTGTAGTGCTGGTTAATTTGCTATTTTCGGCACCCATACTTTGGAAAGTTCGGCTCTTGCTTGATTTGCCTCTTCTTCTCTGTGATTTTCTGTCCATTTTGCCATCATGCACTAATCTCTTTCTTTGTTGGAACATTTACAACTGAACATTCCACAGCATGCCTGTAAACTTAAAAATTAAATGACGTTTCGCCAATGAAATTTGTGGAATGAATGAATAAATAAATTAATACATTTGTTGACATGGAATAATATTCCACTTCAAATTTTTTTGATCGACACCACTAGTGTGCATCGGGAAGTCTGTCGTACGTGATGCAGAGAATGGATCAGAATTGTAAATGCGTGACCATGTAGAGACATAAAAAAGAAATAATAAGGCTATTTAGTTTGTTTAATAAAAGAACAAGATATATTACTGTTCTATGAAAAAGGTAGCCCCAAACAGTGCTGGGAGTAACGCGTTACTGTAACGCCACTACTTTTGCAGTAACATGCTGTATAACAAAATCACTGTTTAAAAATTCAGTAATGCATTACAGTTACTAAAATTTGATCAGATGCATTACTTGTTTTGTTAATATGGATTTTTTTTAGCGCAAATAAATTAATATACAGTCTGACCCATACCGTAGCTGAGATGTAGCCGTCAGTCAACGTGACCTGTTGCAGAGAGGCGAGTCTTCACTACTGAGCAGAGGAAAAGCTGAAGCTACCAGTGTTTCCTCTGGCTTAAAGACCTTGGTGCAGTGGCAACATATTTTTCGGGGGGGGGGGACACATGATACCAGCTGAAGTATTGTACAACAGAGGCTTGAATGTTGGAATATTGGGCCAGTTGGGGTCCCTCCCAGACGTCCTGTGTTTGTACTTTTTAGTGGTGTCATCCATCTCTCCTCACTCTTCTCTCTCTCCTACTGGACCCTCTGCCTGAACACTTTCCTCTCCTTGGCTTTTCTCTTCTGTCTCATTTTGCCCTCTCTGAGCTCTGTCTAATTCCAGTTCTCTCTTTGTCTATAGTGGTACACAAACAGGTTAGAAAATATCAAGCGTCACGCTTTGTCCTGCGGGATTTTTTTGTCATGGTTTACATAAATGACAAAAATATGTGTATTTTTTGTATTTTTATTCTAGTGTTTCTTTTTTCCACTGAGAGAGTAGGGAAGGGAAGGGAAAAAAGCATTCATAATAGTAATTTACTCACGCATACTTAAATTATATGATCAGAGGTGGGTGTAGTAGCCAGAAATTCTACTTATGTAAAAGCAGTGCTTTGAAATTAATAATTAAAAGTAGACAACCAAAAATTTCTGGTTGAGTTCAGGGTACAAAGAGCATCCACTTAAAACCTTGAGTAATGACTTCAGTCTTGAAGGTTTGAGGTTTTTCTCAAATTTATAACAATTTGCTTATAGTTTTCTACTTTTCTCTATAAATCTATCTAAATTTGAAACGGTTTTCCTCAAATTTGTAATTTCCTCTTGTAAAATTGACTTTTCTTGTACATTTGAGACTTTATTATAGATTTGTGGATTATTTTATTGCTAATTTTAGTCTTATTTTTTAAAATAAAATTACTGGTTTTTTTTTTAAAATAAATTTGAAACAGACTGTGGTAATTTTTTTTTACTTTTTCCTTATAACAGTTTACATTTTTGACCATAATTTTGCAGAGCCAGAACAGAACAATAATTTAACTCTGATTTCAAAGAAAAAAATATTAACAAGACTGTATTTAATGAAATAAATTAACTTAAATGACCAAAGATGCAGTTATTTTTGTTATAATATTTTATACATTTATAGTTTTTTGTTGTTTTTTTTTAAGAAATCTCCTCACCACCCAGACACCAGGAAAAACCTCCCTTATTCTGAAATCCAAATGTTGGCACGTTTAGTTTGTCTGAAGGCTGCTGATGGATTAAAGTCATTGACTTCATGAATTTCGGTCATCTTAACTTTCCAGGTTTATAATAGTGAACATAAATTAGTTAATGATTTAGTTAGTTAGTTAATGATTTAATGATGATAATTTACTTAAGGTAAAGGTTAAAACCAGCTGCTTTTCATTCTTGTCTGAAATAAGAAAAACAAAAAACTAATGATTAAAAAGAGGACAAAATGAGCCAACTCGAGTTCTTAACCACACCTGTTAGCTAAGCGACTCTTCCATTATTGCTCCAGTTACCAGCGGGTTAAAAACATGATAAATGCCTCCACTGCTTACATACCTCTTCTGATTTTTTTTTTCCACATTTAAAGTACTTTAATAAGCTCATGTTCCTCTTGGACAGTCATGCTAGTAGCGAGACTGCCTGGCGACTGGAACATGCGGGCGGGGCGCTTCTGAATGCGGATGGCGGTCATGCGCATTGTTCGTGTGTGCGCTTGTGGATCGTCACCCACCTGGACTCAGAAAACTCCTACGTGTGAATGTTGTTCTTGAACTTCAGTTCAGCATTCAACGCAATCATTCCCCAGCACCAAATACAAAAATTCAGACACCTGAGACTCAAAACCTCTCTCTGTAACTGGGTGCTGGACTTTCTCACAGGGAGGCCACAGCATGTGCGGGTTGGCAGCAACACATCCAAGACCATTACACTAAGCACAGGGGCCCCACACAGGTGTATGCTCAGCCCTCCCTGCTGACCCATGACTGTGTACCAGCCTAAAACACCAACCACATCATCAAGAAGTGGTTGGTGTTGTACTGCTCTACAATGCTTTTGTATAGCAGTAATTTTTGTTTTGTAAGTTTTGTACTTTTGTATATAGGATTGCTGGGTTTCATCGTTTATCTTTATTTACACTATGGGATGTCTGAGTCTATCTTTTGTCACCACTTGCGCTATGGATAGCATTACTTTACATAGACTGCTGTTGTTGTGTTGCAAGCTAAAGTGCCGGTTGAGACCTACTGCAGTCTTGAGAACCACTTGAAAACGGCAACAAAGCTCCGACAAAACTAGTGCTAAGTAATGGCTAGCTATGCTAACAACACCGTGTCAGCAGAGCTATGCTATCGCAACAGTCACGGCTGGATTTCAAGCACAGGTATGCATCTGAACAATTTGTGACAATTCAGTTACGTTGTTACAGAATGAAGACATGATATAAACAGTCACTTTCCATCAGACAGCTGAGACTGTGATCCACTGAAGTTACAACACATTTACGTGCTACCTGGATAAAGATTACTCAAAAACGGGTTTTGATCTCCAAAAGGAATTTGAGGGACTGGATCATGTCTCTGTCACAGCAGACATTTGGACTGTGGATATGGGACATCTTCTTTGGATCACTGCACATCGGATTAAATCCATATCATAAAGGTAAGATAAACATGTACAGCTTTATGCAGTGTTGCCAACTCTCACTCCAAAATGAGGAAATTAATGGCAATTTCGTGTTGATTTTTTCAGATTTTTCCCACAATAAGAGCTCTCAAGGCAGTATAACAGGGATGGCAATTGTCCACCGATCCGCGGATTTCCGCCGATTTATTTTCAAATTGATCATTTCTGTGAATCGTCTAAATCTGTTGAGAAAAATTTTAGGGGGGGGGGTAAGGTACCTTATTGTCACCGATTTTAGCGAAAATCAACACGATTACATAAGCGCTCGGCGCTTCCCCGGGTCAAGTCGTCTCCCGCGATAACCCGGATGTTATGTACTCAAGCTACTGCTGTATTGTAAACAGCCCTGCGATTGGATAGTTGCAAACGATTGGACCAATCAAATAGCTCGTTGTATGCTTTGTCAAAAATTCATGGCGGCGTGTTTTCAGGGATGTGATTTTTCCGCTAATTCGCCGAATTCCACCTTTTTTTTTATCTTCCAGGAAGATAAAGTACGTTAAGTACGTTAGCGGCTTGTGGTCCATGAACGCAGTGAAGGTGCACCCTTTCAGGCAGAACTGGAAGTGGCGTATGGCCAGGTGGAGAGCCATTAATTCTCTGTTACTGGTGGTGTACAACGGCTGTATGAGCTGGGCTGTGCGGGGGAGGAAACGGTAATAAAAGTTAACCATCCCCCCCCAAACTCCTGCAGCGCCCTGACATTGATGTTGAGGAGAAAAAATAGCAAAACTAGAAAAGCACTCGGAGAGCGCAGACCTCCGCCAAGCGCCACAGTTCCCCCCCATACAGTGTTTGTGTGTACGTTTTCAGATTCCTTGACCATGAAAACATATGACTAGCAATTGGATTCACAATGATAGGATTAGTGGTTCAGTAGTAAAAGCATTACCTCCTTGGCGGAGGTAATAAACTGAAGTGTTGGTGTTGTGTCCATCTCCTCCATCTGCAAACTCCCAGGCTGCGGGCGTTGCAATTCATCGCACAACCGCGTACAACCCACAGGCCAATGGGTTATGCATCCGTTTTCATAGATCACTGAAAGCAGCACTCAGGGCTTCACTGACGGATGCAAATTGGGTAGACAGGTTGCCGTGGGTTTTATATTATTGGGGTTGCGCTCCACGGCAAAAGAGGATTTGGAAGCTTCCCCGGCAGAGAGCTTGTTTTTGCGCAGCCACTATGGCTGCCCCGGGAATTTCTGCCAAATAATCCGGCGCCGGACAGCTGCCCGTCTCAGCTTTTGCAGCGTAGCGCAAACACAGGCACGCTGCCGGGCCCGGCCCACCACTGTTTTTCGCGTGCTTTTGTGCCTAAAACTTTGAAGAACGCAGACTTCGTGTTCGTCAGACACGACGACCAGCGCCCTCCATTGCGCCTGCACTCATGTTGAAAATGGCCGTATCTGACAATGTTAAAGAATCCTTTAAAAAATTCCTGTATCCAGACGGTGATCCGGATCATCCCAAAAATTTAATCAGTTCTTTCTTGTACCATTTCCAACAACGCCTGAAAGTTTCATCGAAATCCGTCCAAAACTTTTTGAGTTATCTTGCTAACCAACAGACAGACAAACAGACAGACAAACAGACAAACGCTGGCAAAAACATAACCTCCTGGCCTGCGGCCTGGCGGAGGTAACAATTTAGTTAGATTACTTTTATGATTCCAAACAGTTTGAAATTGACAGTGCACAGTGGACATTGATTCATAACTTTTGAATATTTCTAAGACTTGGCTACATCAGTGATTGTGCAAAATGAACTGCTCAAGACTCAATGGAGATTGAAACTGGTGATCTGAAATGAATGCTGAAATTATAAAAAGTAATGGTATGAATGAATTTTATTTCTATTATGGAATAGATAAAATTAACTGATTTTGATCTGATCAAGTGTTAAAGCATGTGATGGATAATGCTTGTTGGAATATTTTAGGAATGCTATCTTCTTGGAACATAAGTCAATATTATACAGTAATAAGTGGTATTCAGCTGTTTGTTTTATGTCATTTAAGCACAGTTCTGGTACTTAAAAATCATAAAAATAAAAAAATCTGGATCCCCCAGACCCCCTGCTAAATTTTCAGATAATTTCCCCAAACCCAAATCACATCCCTGGTTCGTGTTGGAATTCTGAGCTTTCGGTATTGTTTTCAGAGGAATTATGAGAATTATTTTATCGAAGGATCAGGAGTCATCAGTGCTAGAAATGGACAAAAGTGTCAAAAATAAGTTCCGATGGAATTGGCTAGAGAGAAAAGTGACGGTAAAGGTGAAAATTGGCTCAAAGTTCGACGAGGTAACAGAAACACTCAGACAGTTTCTGAAGAAACCAGAAAAGGAGATGAAGTTCAAAGTTCAGAGACTGACACAGCTTGCTGCCAAAAGGAACAAAGTTTCACATTAGAAGTGACTTGGTGACCAGTGTAAATAGTGTAATAAACTCTTATAGAACTGTTAAATATGTTGGACTAAACACAGTGAGACAACATTGAAGAAAAAGTAAGTTAACTTTTCATTAAATTTAATGATTTATCTAAGTCTAGTATTTCATTTTTTTTTTTAATCATTTTTTTCAGTCTAAATTACTTCTGTTTTACTGAAAACCTCTCAGCTTCAGGGGGGCTGCGCCCCCCCAGCCCCCCATAAGTCAATCAACCAAATTAGATTTCAGCTGAAATCAGAATTTCCTGTTGCCATCCCTGAGTATAAAGCAGACTGAACATGTTCTTAAAGCTCTGTCTGAAACAGTCTGTTTTCAGCCTGACATTAATAAGTCCGTAAGGTAATCCATTAATTAAATTATCTTGCTATGTGCACAAGATGATTTAAGTATGCATTTAAAAGTAATGTGAAAGTTACTTTTCCAAGTAACTGGTTACTTTAATCATGCAGTAATTGGTAAAGTAACTCATTTACTTTTGAAAAGAAGTAACTAATAACTGTAATTAGTTACTATTTTTTTTTTAGTAACTTGCCCAACACTGACCCTAAATGACTTATGTTGGGATCTGGTGTAATATAGAAAATAAAATTAACTTGACCTTCAAAGGGGGTAGGGTCCCCCCCCCCCCCCAATAATTTTTTATTTAATCTTTTTTTATACAGGGTAGTTCCACTGAGATGCAACCTCTCTTTTTCAGGGACGCCCTGTTCACATTCACACAGTTAAAGATTCACACCTGGAAACTGCCCAGTACACCCACAGACTGACCTGTGGCCACTGAGCAGCAACACTGGAGCAGTTGGGGTTAAGCCGCCTTTGCTCAAGGGCACCACAGTGGGGTTAAGGAGGGTGAGGCAAACACTGCTATATCATCTGCCCCACCCAGATCTGATCCTGCCAGTCCAGGGATTGAACCCGCGACCCTCTGCTCACCAGTCCACATCCCTAACCATTAGGCCCCCACTGCCCCTAATAATGCCGGGGGAGATGCTGAAATGTAAAATTTAAAACCTTTCATTCACAAAATATTAAAAAGTATATGATCATACTACAAATTGTTTTGTGCTTAAAAAAGTAAAGGCTATATCTGAATATCTTAAGTTTTTTGTATAGTTATTATTTTTAGTAATTATCAGCACATTCATAATTTTTTCAAATCTGAAGAAAACCATCCATCTGTTGCTTTCAACAGTGATCACACAGCTTTAGGATGGTATCTCATGGAGTAGCGAATGCCAAGGAACATGGAGATTTTTGGACTTGCAAACTTCCCTGACAAATGTTCCTGAACATTAGGGTTCGTCGCTGTCATCAGCAACAGTTAGCAACATTTAACAACCATTTGCGACATTTGTGCAAGTGTTTGTGAGAGTATTTGTAAAAGACAGCTGGCTTAACATTAGCAACTTCTATCAAGTTAACGACAGTGTTTACAGCGATTTGCAACTATTTGCAACTCTTTTGCCACTGTTTGAGAACGTTTCAGACCTGGTAAAATACCGGCAAATGTCAAGCGAGTCTTGGACCCAACCCAATTAAAGTATGCAAACCCTCCCCAGCATTCAGTTTCTCTTGACCACTGTGGAAGACAGATGCCTGTAGAAGCAAAACAGAACATGTATATTGAATAAAAAAAAATATATGAACACAGAACACTATATAACTCTGCCTGGGTATTAACTGTGGCTAACAAGCCAAAACCTATGGCACAGCTGGGGCAAAAAGCTTCCCATCTCTTCCCTGCTCATATGAGCTCCAGACTGCAAAACGCATTGACCACACACACATGCTAAATACAGTTGCAGTCGAAATTATTCAATCCCTACTACCAATTAGGTTTATTGGCAAAATGTACAAATTTGTTTGCAATGAACAAATCAAACAAGAACAGCTTATATTGCTCAACACAACCTAATATTACATGTGGTTTCTCTAAATACAACACAAAAGGCCACTTTTAATGACTACTGTAGTCTCAGAGTTGTTCAACTCCATGACAACAATCTTTAGTACTTAGAGCACCATTTTGCTGTCATGACTGGCTGCAAACATGATGCATAGCCAGACACCAGCTTCTGGAAGTGTACCTGAGGAGTCTTATCCCATTCATCATGGGTAAAGACATCCAGTTCACTATTATTCGTGGGTTTGCCATACTGCAACCGACTTTTTCAAATCCCACCGGAGATTTTCAGTGGGGTTCAAGTCATTAAAAAATATTTTCTTTTCTATCAGACAGTGAAAAAGGTTCACACACTTCTTGCAGCTTTCAAAGGGTCACGTGATGTTGTGACAATCAGCTGTTTCATGGACTGTTTTATCCGGGTTTACCAGACAGCAGAGGATGACTACGCCCCCTGCTGTCTGGTATCCTGTGGAGGACATTATCCCAGGTGTGGGACAGGGTATAGAATCCCTCAGCCCCGTTGGGGTCCATTTTCTGATCTCGATAGCTTTCCTAGTCCATCGGTGGTATTTGTTGCTTTCTGTGTGGATGACGTTTGCCTCTTCCCAGTCCATGATATGATTTTCTCTTTTGCAATCCTCAGATACGGCAGATTTCAGGTTCTGCTATTCAGCTGTTGCTTTTTGTGCTTGTATGTACCTTGCTATTGTCTCTTGTTTATATTCTTTCCCGTGTTCCTTTTTTCTGGTTCCAAAGGTTCTTTCTCTTTCTCCTATGTAGGTTTTGTTGCATGTTACATGATCGGCATGGTATTTCATAAATGACATTACTTTTGTTTTCAGTGGGTATTATGTCTTTGGGATGAACCAAGAGTTACCTTAAAGTGGTGTGTGGTTTTACTGGGGTGTTGATGTGGTATTTTTTCATTGTCCTCTGTGTTCTTTCAGTGATGCCTCTCAGGTATGGGAGTGTGACTGTTCCTGTGTTGTTTACTTTTTGTGTGGTCTTTTCTTCTCTCAGTTTTTCATCTCCACTTGCTTCCTTCCCCACTCTATGGCCCATTTGGGGTAGTGACAGTTTTTCAGAGCCTTCATTATGTGTACCTCTTCTTCCTTTTTATCCTGTGGATTAGTAATGATGTTGGTCCGGTTCTGGTAATGGAGAGTTTGTGGGCTGTGGGTGTGTTCTGAAGTCCATAACAAATACTGATCAGTGTATGTTGGTTTCCTGTATATTTTGATGTTGATGCCGCCGTCATCTGTGTGGGTGATTTTCACGTCCAGAAAAGATATGAATTTGTTGGTTTCTTTTTCATGGATGAATTTAATGTTTCCTGTGCTGTCCATGTGGTTTAGCTGTTCAATGAGTGTGGTTGTTTGTCCTTTGTTGATTATTTCCAGGATGTCGTCTACGTACTGTTTCCATAATCTTATTTTACATGATACTGGTACTGTTTGTATGGCTCTGGTCTCTAGGTTCTCCATGAAAAAAATGCTCATGATTGCTGAGAGGGGATCTTACATGGCGAACCCCTCTTTTTGTTTGTAGATGGTTCATTTGAATCAAAAGTAGGTGGAGGTGGCAACAAAATGTAGCAGCTTCATGACATCTTCTACTGTGAGTTCTGTGCGTTTGTGTAGGGTTTTGTCATGTCTGAGACAGTTTTCAACAATGTGTAGAGTGACTATGGTCTGTGTTTTTGTAAGCAGGAATACATATGATGTCATTGATACTAATATTTCATCTGCTTGTATCTTTTTGTCCTTCAAGTCTTGCGCCAATTGTTTGGCGTTCTTGCAGTGTTGATCTGTGAGTCCAAGAAGAGGTTTAATTATTTCAACTACCACCTTTGATAGATTGTAGGTTACTGAATCTGTGCTGTTCACAGTTGGTCGTAATGGGGTGCCTGGTTTGTGGATTTTCGGTGTGCCATATACACTACTCACAAAAAGTTAGGGATATTTGGCTTTTGGGTGAAATTTCAGAATGCACCTAAAATGCACAATAACCTTTACAGGTGAACTTAATTTGACCTTCTCTAACCTTTTGAATGCACATGTCCAGCTGTTCAGTGTTTCAGTACTTTTTGTGTAACTTACTGTTCTCTAACAAGGTGATTAATGGCAAAATTCACAACAGGTGTTTGATCCATGAATCAGCCAATAAATTTTCTGGTTCAATAAGAATTGGTATTTAAACAGTCCTCTTCATCATTAAGTCAGTTAAGTTAATCCCTTCCACAGCATGTGGGACACCGTGTGGTGTATGGGGCGGCGCCTATCTCTGTTTCATTGACCCTAGGCCACACAGCTGCTGTGAGTAGTGAAAGCTACATTTGGGGGGGTGTCAGTCCTCTGGTAGCTCTGTGCATTAACTTTCCCTTCCCCGTTCTATTATGCTGAGCACCAAGCTAGATGATGGAAAGTACCATTTTTATATTGTCTTTGGTATGACCCAGCCAGGATTTGAGGCCACCACTCTAGTAGTCCTCTTCATCATGCTGTTCACATTTTGACAACATGAGACAAAGACGACGCCTAACAATTGATCAACATTACCTCACTATTGTGAGGCTTCAAACAGGATGTTCCCAGAGGGAAATGACCACTGAGCTTAGAGTGTCACAGAGTGTCATCAGCAGGTTGCAACAGACATACGGAGAGACTGGAAGAATCACAGAAAGGCATAGAAGTGGACGTCCTTCGGACACATCTCATGCCAATGACCGCTTTATTGTGAACAGTGTCCTGCAGAACCGGATGATAATAATAATAATAATAATAATAATAATACATTTCATGTAAGGCGCCTTTCAAGGCACTCAAGGACGCTGTACAAGAATAAAACAATCAATAAAACACATTAAAAACACATCACAAGTTCAAAAATCACAGAGAATAGGCCTAAGTGAACAGAAAAGTCTTGAGGTGCGATTTGAAGGTAGAAAGTGAGTTTAATTCCTGAGGTCCAGTGGGAGGGAGTTCCAGAGGCGGGGGGGCAGTGCAGCTGAATGATCGAAGGCCCATGGTGGTCATGTGTGCAGGAGGGACAATGGGGTTGATGGTAGTTGATGATCTGAGAGTTCTGGATGGTGTATGGACAGAGAGGAGTGCAGCCAGGTATGGAGGGGCGAGGCCATGGAGGGCTTTGTAGGTGAGGAGGATGATTTTATAATCAGTGCGGTGTTTGATGGGGAGCCAGTGGAGGTGCTGCAGAACCGGAGTGGTATGATTGGTGGATGGAGTTCTAGTAATGATCCGGGCAGCAGCATTCTGGACCAGTTGAAGCTTTTTAAGAGATTTGAGGGGGAGACCAGAAAGGAGGGAGTTACAATAATCCAGGCGGGAGGTAACTAGAGAATGGACCAGGATGGCGGTGCTGGCAGGGGTGAGAGAGGGACGGAGACGGTTGATGTTACGTAGGTGGAAAAATGCTGACCGGGTGACATTATTGATGTGGGATTTGTAGGAGAGGGTGCTGTCCAATATTACCCCAAGGTTTTTGACTTGAGGGGAGGGGGAAACAGTAGTGTTGTCAATGGTGATGGTGATACTGTTTGACTTTGAAAAGGTGGATTTTGAACCGATTAAGAGGACTTCTGTTTTATCACTGTTAAGTTTAAGAAAGTTAGAGGAAAACCAGGAAGTGAGTTCATCGAGGCAGTCACAGAGGGAGGTGGGAGGGAGATTGGAGGTAGGTCTGGAGGAAAGATACAGCTGGGTGTCATCAGCATAACAGTGGAATTGGATATTAAATTTACGGAAAATATGACCAATGGGGAGAAGATAAATGATGAACAGAATTGGACCAAGGACTGAACCTTGGGGGACACCAGAAGAGATGGACGATGGCTGGGATGTGTATGATTTTAACTGGATGAATTGGGAGCGGTCAGAAAGGTAGGATGATGAATGCCACTCAACCCCAGGCACATATAAGGGAAGTGAGAGGCACCCAGGTGTCACGTTGGACCATTCAAAACCATTTACATCAGTGTGGTCTGCGTGCTAGACGACCTGCAAGGGTACCTGACCACACCATTAGGCACAGATGTCATTGTCTTGCATGGGCCAGGGAGCATTTATGCTGGACAAGGGACCATGTGGCCTCAGTGCTGTTCTCTGATGAAAGTCGATTCACACTGAGCAGTAATTGTGGCCACCAACAGTGTTGGAGACGTCAAGGAGAGAGCTATGCATCAGCCACTGTTGTCACCAGATGAGCCTTTGGTGGTGGTGGTGTTACAGACTGGGCAAGTGTGTCTAGCCAATCCAGAGCTGCCCTAGACCTTGTGAATGTTACAGTGACAGGCCGATACGACCTGAATAACATCATTAATCCAGTCAATGTGCCCCTGCAGGGACAACCCAGGCCTAATGGAGTGGCCTGCACTTTCTCCAGAACTGAATCCCATAGAAGACCTATGGGATCAGCTGAGTTGCTGTGTAGAGGCTCGTAACTCTGCACCCCACAACCTCAAAAAAGCAAGATGGCGCCTCTCAAGGCAGACATCTTAGCTCGTTCCATTCATGAATGCCGACTTTTTCTCTTTTTTTGCATGTTTACTGCTCTTTCTACAGTGCATGAAGGTCATAAAGCCCATCCAGGGACAAGAGTTGCAAATTAGCTAATAGCTATACACTCTATGTGCAACACATCAGATTGATTGTCTTTGATTAATTGTCTATGTTTATTGCACTGTCCCTGTCAAATAAACTAAACTACTACATATGCTGCTAACATACGACCGACGGTCATGACTGGACATCGCCAAGACGAGCAGTCATACGGAATTTACTGGCTTCATACCACCCGATCTACAATGCATTGCGCGTTCACGCAGTGATCAGCACCACTCCCAGGAAGGCCCTGAAGCACTGAGCCCGCGTGAGCATGCTGACCCCAAGATAGCTAGACGAACTAAAAGTAAGGATTGAAGACCAGCGGGAGATAAGACAGTGCTGTGCCCTAATTTTCTGTAAGACCTGGCTCTCGGACAGAGTCCCGGAGTGTGCTGTTCAACTACAGACACACTCAACACATCAAGCAGACAGAACTGGAACCTCGGGTAAGACGAGGGGAGGGTGTGTGTGTGTGTTTATAAACAACTCGTGTCGTGGAGATGCACAGACTGTTTACAAGCACTGTTCGCCTGATGTGGAGTTTTTACTGCTAAAATGCCGTCCCTATTATCTACCGAGGGAATTTACCTCTGTTTTTGGCCGCTGTCTACATTCGCCCACAAACCAACTACATGGGAGCACTAAGCAAACTCCATGATGTCATCAGTGCAGTAGAGATGACCCGTCCCGATGCTGTTTTTATTGTTGCTGGTGACTTTAACCAGTGCAATTTATGGCCTGTACTCCCTAAATATTACCAGCATGTGGATATTGCCACCCACGATAAAAACACTCTTGACCATGTTTACTCCAACATACGCGGCACTTACAGAGAGGCACCCCGCCCCCACTTGGGACAGTCGGCTCACATCTCCCTGTTTATGTACTCAGCCTCGTGTTATTAAGCAAATTAAATGCTGGACTCGAGAGGCTAAGAGCACCCTGCAAGACTGTTTTGCCTGTACAGACTGGGATGTGTTTAAAGCTGCAGCCACCCGAGAGGACTCTTCTGTAAACATACAGGAATATGCTGAGTATGTGACTGGGTACATCAGCACGTGTGTTGATACCATCATATCCACCATACAAATCAGGAAGTTCCTGAACCAGAAGCCCTGGGTCAACAGTCATGTACATCAGATGCTGCGTGCTCGCTCTCTTTCATTTAAATCAGACAATGAGGTCGAGTACAAAGCTGCAAAGTATGGACTGAGGAAGGCTATAACAACAGCCAAGAGGCAGTACAGGGAAAAGCTGGACAGCCTCTACTCCACTCCTGACCTGGGGCGCATGTGGCAAGGCCTGCAACACATCACAGACTACAAGAGGACCAACAGCAACACCACTAGCTCAACAGACAGCCTGCCGGATGATCTCAACACCTTTTACACCTGCTTTGAGACCACCAACTACAATGCAGAGAGGAGACACACACTCATGCCCCCCCCCCACACACACACTCTAAAAGTCTCACCAGGCCAGGTAAACAAGCACTGAGGAATATCAACCCCCGCAAGGCAGCAGGACCAGAAAACATCCCTGGGCAGGCCCTCGGAGCATGTGCTGCCAAGCTGACTGACATTCTCACATCCATCTTCAACCTCTCCCTCAACCAGAACATAGTCTTATCCTGCTTCAAAACCACAACCATCATCCCCCTCCCCAAAAGGAACCCGCCAACCTGCCTGAATGATTACAGACTGGTAGCACTCACTCCAATCATCATGAAGAGCTTCGAGAGGGTGGTGCTGCCCCTCATTCAGGACAGCATACCAGATAACCTGGACCCCCTGCAGTATGCCTACCGGCCCAACAGGTCCACCTCAGATGCCATTGCTGCAGCACTCCATTATTCTCTCTGCCACCTGGAAGATAAAAACTCCTACATTAGGATGCTCTTTGTCGATTACAGCTCCGCCTTCAACACGGTCATCCCCCACAAACTCACCGACAAACTGTCTTCACTTAGCCTGCACCTCACCCTCTGCGACTGGCTACTGGACTTTGTAACTGGCAGGCCCCAGTCTGTCAGGATGGGTAACAGGACCTCAACCAGCATCATTACAAACACAGGTGTCCTACAGGGTTGTGTTCTCAGCCCCATCCTCAACAGCTTCTTCACCCATGATTGTGTTGCCTCCCACAAGGACAATATCTTAAAGTTTGCAGATGACACAGCAGTGATAGGACGCATCACTGGTGATAACGAACCATCCTATAGGAGGGAGGTGGCCAACCTGGTGTCATGGTGTGAGGACAACAACCTCACCCTCAACACGTACAAGACAAAGGAGATGATAGTGGGCATGAGGAAGGGGAGGAGGAGACCCCATTGGCTGCTGTTCATCCGGGAGCTTGAGGTGGAGAGGGTGAGCAGCTTTAAATACCTGGGCATCCACATCAGCGAGGACCCTACATGGACACACAACATCACAGAGCTGGTTAAGAGAGCTCAACAGTGGCTGTACTTTCTGAGGAGGCTGAAGAAATTCAGCATGCCCCCCAGGATCCTCAACAATTTCTATAGCTGTATCATCGAGAGCATTCTGACCAACTGCATCACTGTGTGGTACGGCAGCACCACTGCCCTGGACCTAAAACGCCTGCAGAGAGTGGTGAAGACAGCGGAGATCACCAGGACTCCACTTCCCTCTCTGCAGAGCATCTACCACCGCAGAGTCCAAAGGAGAGCTGACGCCATCCTCCGGGACCCCACCCACCCCCAACACAGAATGTTCACACTTCTACCCTCAGGCCGGAGGTACAGAAGTGTGAAATGCAGGACAACCAGACTGAAAAACTCCTTCTTTCCCACTGCTATCAGACTCCTGATCAAATAAACTCCCAAAAACTCTGCAACACAGCAAATAGGAACTCACACACTCGTTGCTAAATTTGCACATTGCTCACTTGTATCACTCACTTAGTATCAAGGTGTGCTAAGGTGCCCTAATTGCCTGTGTGTATAGTGTGTGTTTTTAGTATCCATTAGTATTCGGTGTGTTATTACCTTATTAGTATGTTGTGTACCTATTACCTTGGCATTCGTTTGGAGAGCAGAGTAAGAATTTCATTGCTCAGGAAATGTTGCATTTCTTAACTGTGCACATGATAATAAAGCCTTTGAATCTTGACTCAAATGACCTGAGGGCTGCCCTTCAAGAAGAGCGGAATGCCATGCCTCAGCAGACAATAAGTCGACTTGTGAACAGCATGAGACGTTGTTGGCAAGCTGTAATTGATGCTCAAGGATACATGACAAGTTATTGAGACATTGACATTTTTTGTTGTGGTATACCCACCACTGATTGCTTTGTTTCAGTAATTTGTTTGAGATGTGGAAATCACCATTGCATGCTTCTATTTAAATGCCCTACTTTCATGATATAATATCACTGTAGCCTGAACTTTTTACATTTTCCATAAATTCCACCCGAAAGCCAATTATCCCTTAACTTTTTGTGAGTAGTGTATACGGGGCGTGATACTTGCTGTTGGAACTAGATGATTATAGGAATCCTTGTTGATCTTGTTGGCATCCAAAAGTGGTTTGAGTAATGTCTTTAGAGTCCTCTTTTTTTCTTCTGTTGGATTCTTTTTAAGTATTTCAGGGGGTTCAAGTCAGGCGCCTGTGGTGACCACTCTTGTGTATCTTCCTGGAAGACTTCTTCTGAAACCAAGCCTTGGCGGACTTTGAGGTATGTTTAGGATCATTGTCCTGTTGGAAGATCCAGTGAGGCCTAAGCTTCAGCTTCCTCACAGACGTCATGATGTTTTCTCCAGGATTTCCTGATGCTTGATTGAATCCATCTTGCCCTCCACATGCTGCAGGATTCCAGTGATAGAAAAAGAAAAGCAGCCCCAGGGCATCACTGTGCCACCACTATGCTTCACTTTCAGCAGGGTGTTCTTTTCAGGGTATGCTTCATTCTTTCTCCTCCAGACAGATCCATAGGCCTGAAAAGTTCCAGTTTTGCGTTATCGCTTAAAAGAACAGGATCCCAAAACCTCTTTGGCTTATTTATGTAGTTTTGAGCAAATTGGAGCCGACTTTTCTTGTGCTTTTGGGTCAGTAGTGGTGTATGTCTTGGAGTTTGGGCATGGAGCCCTTTAGCATTTAGTATTCACCTTACTGTGGAAACTGAATCTCAATCCCTGCTGTCACCAAGTCTTGATGCAGATCTTTTGCAGTCAGTGGAGGGTTTTTGACCACCTACCTCCTCGGTACTCTTTCAGCAGCTGCTGATAACTTCCTCTTTCTGCCATGTCCAGGTAGTGTAGCCACTGTTCCTTTAACTTTAAACTTGTGAACTATGCTTCCAGCTGTATCTCTAGGAACATTCAGTGCCTTTGCTGTCTTTTTGTATCCTTTTGCTTGCTATTCAGGGGTTGAATAATTTTAAGACTTTACATTCATTTTCAGAAAGCTACTTTTCATATTTTCCTCAAAATGTTCCTTATTCAAATCTATTAACAATACAAATCTCTATCCTTCACATGTTCCCTGGCTTTTAAATACTTAAGTTGATAACTAGTGGATTGGTTGTCTAATGATAACTTTTCTCCACAGTATTCTTTTTTTTTAAATTTTGGAATAAGACAAAAATACTAAACCACTCTGAACATTTTTTTAATTTATAAAAGAAAAACTGCTGTCTGTTCCTGCTTTCAGACAAGTATATCTATTTGGTGGTGTTTCACAATTAAAGCACATAAAAGAAACAACCATTCCAATTGAATTGCTATAGAGTGCTTTTATTTTGAAATATTTCAGGAAGTATTGAGTTGTGTACAGTGTCTGGATGAAAAACTTCTTGCTAATTCAGGATTCATTGCAGTCATGTCAAAGTCAAAGTGCCTTTATTGTCATTCCATTACGAATAAACAATGCAACGAAATTGAGATACTGCTCCCTAAAAACAAACTCACACTCGCAGTTCACTCATGTCATGTCTAGTTAATCCAACATTTATGGTGTACTAATTTTAAGGTTATTGTGCAGGAATTCAAGGATTGATTGTAATTTTTAAGGACAATTAAGGTGTTATTTTGGATAAACACAATGAAGACATTTTATTTTTCTATTAATGCTTTGTGTGTATATTAAACACTTTTGTCACACGGCGCAGCCCTTCCCTCCCACTGATCCAACTTGGCACCAGCCATTTAGAAATGTCAGCTATGTTAGAAGGAATTAACGTTACATACAGTGGTGTGAAAAAGTGTTTACCCCTTCCTGATTTCTCACTTTTTTGTATGTTTGTCAGAAATGTTTGAGGCCATCAAACAAATATCAATATTAGACAAAGATAATACAAGCGTGGGTGGCGCGGTGGCGGAGTGGTTAGCACTGTGGCAGCACAGCAACTCACCCTTGGCCGGGGGATCCTGGGTTCAATCCCAGCCCCCGACCAACAGTGACCTGTGCGGAGTTTGCATGTTCTCCCCATGTCTGCATGGGTTTACTGCGGGATTTCTCCGGTTTCCTCCCACATGCCAAAAACATGCAAGTTAGGTTAATTGGCATCAAACTGGGGATTATAAATTGTCCTTAGGCATGACTGTGAGAGTGAATGGTTGTCTGTCTTTCTGTGTTGGCCCTGTGATGGACTGGTGATCTGTCCAGTGTGTACCCTGCCTCTCGCCCAAAGATGCTGGGATAGGCTCCAGCCCTCCTGCGACCCGAAAATGATTAAGCGGAAGAAGATGAATGAATGAATGATAATACAAGCAAACACAAAATGCAGTTTTATTTTTAAAAAGGTGTTTATTATTAAGGAGAAAAAAGTCCAAACCTATATGGCTCTGTGTGAAAAAGTGAGTGCCACCTAAACCTAATAACTGGTTGGGCCACCCTTAGCAGCAACAACTGCAATCAAGCGTTTATGATAACTGGCAGTGAGTCTTTTACAGCACTGTGGAGGAATTTTGGCCCACTCATCTTTGCAGAATTGTAATTCAGCCACATTGGAGGGTTTTCGAGCATGAACCGCCTTTTTAAGGTCATGCCACAGCATCTCAATCGGATTCAGGTTAGGACTTTGACTCAGCCACTCCAAAGTCTTCATTTTGTTTTTCTTAAGCCATTCAAAGGTGGACTTGCTGGTGTGTTTTGCGTCATTGTCCTCCTGCAGAACTCAAATGCGCTTCAGCTTGAGGTCACGAACAGATGGCCGGACATTCTCCTTCAGGATTTTTTGGTAGACAGCAGAATTTATGGTTCCATTGACCACAGCAAGTCTTTCAGGTCCTGAAGCAGCAAAACAGTCCCAGACCATCACACTACCACCACCATATTTTACTCTTGGTATGATGTTCCTTTTCTGAAATGCTGTTACTTTTACACCAGATGTAATGGGGCACAGACCTTCCAAAAAGTTCAACTTTTGTCTTGTCAGTCCACAGAGTATTTTCCCAAAAGTCTTAGGGATCATCAAGATGTTTTCTGGCAAAACTGAGGTGAGCCTTTGTTCTTTTTGCTCAGCAGTGGTTTCCGTCTTGGAACTCTGCCATGCAGGCCATTTTTGTCCAGTCTCTTTCCTATGGTGGAATGATGAACACTGACCTTAACTGAGGCAAGTGAGGCCTGCAGTTCTTTCGATGTTGTTGTGGGGTCTTTTGTGACATCTTGGATTAGTCATCGCTGCACTCTTGGGGTAATTTTGGTCAGCCAGCCACTCTGGGAAGGTTCACCACGGTTCCATGTTTTTGGTTCACCACTGTTCCATGTTTTCGCCATTTGTGGATAATGGCTCTCACTGTGGTTTGCTGGAGTCCCAAAGCTTTAGAAATGGCTTTATAACCTTTTCCAGACTGACAGATCTCAATTACTTTTTCTCATTTGTTCCTGAATTTCTTTGCATCACAGCATGATGTCTAGCTTTTGAGGTTCTTTTGGTTTACTTCACTTTGTCAGGCAGGTCCTATTTAAGTGATTTCTTGGTTGAGAACAGGTGTGGCAGTAATCAGGCCTGGGTGTGACTAGAGAAATCGAACTCAGTTTTCCAAAGATGTGATAAACCCCAGAATTTATGCTTTAACAGGGGTGGGGGCAATCACTTTTTCACACAGGGCCATGTAGGTTTGGATTTTTTTTTTTACCTTTAATAATAAAGACCTTCATTTAAAACTGCATTTTGTGTTTACTTGTGTTATCTTTGTCTAATATTTAAATTTGTTTAATGATTCTAAACATTCAAGTGTGACAAACATAAAAAAATGAAAACTCAGGAAGGGGGCAAACACTTTTTCACACCACTGTAAATACTGATAGCAGCATTGTTTGTCTAGGAGCTTATCAATATTTTGGTGCTGTCCAGTCAGGAACCGGTACCAATGTAGTACCAGTTCTCAATACCCATCCCTGATCTGGGGAAAAGATGATAGACTAGAACTGGGTGATATGGCCTCCTCCCCAAAATCCCTGATTTTTCCATGTCACAGTCATTTCACGATTTGATTCACTTGATGTATATAATTACAAAAGGCAAGGAGTTAGGATAAATCCATTGTTTTTATTTCAGAATGCAAATCATTTATTTTTAGGCACAATTTAGTTATCTAAACCATTTTAATTTGTTTAATTTTAGTGAACTAAATATAAGAATTTAGTTGACTAAATCTAAATTCTTATATAAAGGGTAATGCATTTTTAGGGTCTGTCTCAATTCTCATCTGTACCCCTACCCCTGTGCCAAGGGGTCAATATGTGCATTATAACATACTGTACACATCGCAGTGGATCTAAAGGCACAAAACATTAACACACTAGTATCTGGAACTCAGAATTATAGTATTTAACTTTATGATAAAAACAACTTGTCAAGATCTAGAAATTATTTTAAATTTACACACATTTCCACATCAGTCATCAATCTTAATCAAACCACCTGAACAGACTCACCACACCATACAAACTAGTGGGACAGTTTTGGCCCGTGGGCTCTATGTTTGAGACCCCTGGTCTAGACTGTAAAAATATATTTGGGGTTTAGTTAACCTTAGTAGAAGCTTCATTTGTTCTTCACAGAAATATATAAGTAATCGAAGTGAGGTGACTTTTTTCCTCTTAAGAAAACTCAAATTAGTGCAACTACGTGCGGCTGAGAGTGGGAGTCAGTGACTCTGCCGGCTGCGTCTGTTCATCGCCCAGTGGAGCTTCCTTTTTCCTTCGTCACAGTACTCCTCCAGAGACTGGCCATAGGATGAAGCTGTGCATGGTCTGTATACCATGGGTCGATCGTCACTCCCCACTCCCACCCCCTTCCCGGTTCTTCACACTGCAGCACGGGGAGAAATGTGTGGTGGAACGAGATCCTTCCTTTTCTCATCGTGTGCTGCTGTGTTTCACATGGGTTTGTGTTGGAGAGAGATGGAGTGGGGGAGGAGTGTAGCACTGGAACCTGCTTTAATTACTGTAGTGAAAACAGGAAAAAATGAAAATATATGCATTTATTTTTTGTGGAGAAAAAAAAATTGATTCAGTCGTTCTTCATTAAAACAATTCTTCCAGACAAAAGTATCTGAATACCAATTTAAAATCACTTTATTGCCCAGCTCTATGATACACCCATACAAAAAAGTATCTGGTGATTTTGGTCTTTATGCATGTGTGACAGCAGTCACCCTTCACTGAGAGAGGTTTATGTGGAACAGTTTCTACTGAAATATGCTGTAACAATTTAAAATTTAGATTCTTTGGGGCTGCTTCCCATTACTCTGTACATTTCTGTGTTTGATTTAGTGATCCTGATGACGAGGTGTCCAGCCTAGCGTCATCTTCAGGAAACTGTGGATCTCGCTCTTCTCACAGACTGCCTGTAAAGGACTGGAAAGCCTCACCACGAGGGTCACCGAAGCTTAAGAGGAAGATCAAGAAAGATGAAGGGTGTGTTTATATGTGAGGATCCAAATTATCGTGAAACTACTTTTCATTATGCAAGAAAAGAGTAGATTGTGCTGTCATTTCCCTTTTTTTCTAACCTTGTTAGCTTAATTAAACAGCTCCGTGCAGATTGCAGTGATTGATGCTAAAATTAGACATATCACTGTTAAACAACGACACTGCAGCAAAGACATTGAGTTGCTAGCTGTTAGCATGAGGCCTACATATCTCCCGAGAGAACACTCACACGTGATCTGCATTGTTGTTTATGCAAATCCGACGGCGAACGCTGGGACAGCGCGTGACGTCATCCATTCAGTAACCAGCAGGCTGCAGACAGAACACCCAGATGCTCTTCTCCTCATCTCAGGCGATTTCAACCATGTTTCACTGTCTCCCATTCTACCCACGTTCACCCAGTATGTCACATGCCACACTAGAGACAATAAAACACTGGACTTATTCTACGCAAACACTAAGGAGGCGTACACCTCATCACAACTCCCCCCACTCGGGAGATCGGATCACAACTTGGTTCATCTCCGGCCGGTGTACAAACCCCTAGTGCACAGACAACGTCCGGCCATGTGCACAGTGGAGTTATGGTCTGAGGAGACAATGGACACTCTAAAAGGCTGTTTTGAAGCCACCACCTGGAAGCAGCTCTGCGATCCACATGGTGAGGACATCGATGGCCTCATTCACACCTTCACGGGCTACCTCATCTTCTGTGTGGACAAATCCGTTCCCACCAAGACCATACGGTGTTGCTCAAACAACAAACCCTGGATCAACCCTGAGATTAAAACACTTCTGAGAGAGAAGAAGAGGATCTTCAGGTCGGGGAACAGGGAGATGTTGAAGTCCGTACAGAGGGAGCTGAGGAGAAAGATCAGAGAAGGCAAGGACAGCTTCAGGAAGAAGATGGAGGACAAGTTGCAACAGAGCGACATCAGCGGGGTCTGGAGAAACCTCAAAACCATCTCTGGGCTCCAGAATACCTCCCCCCAGGCCACGGGGGGCAGGGAGTGGGCGAACAACCTGAATCTGTTTTTCAACAGGTTTGACCAACGGCCCTCCCCCCTGACTGCACAACAACCACTGCTGCCTCTAAAGAAATCAAGTCCTGCTGCCCACTCCCCACTCCACCAACACCCCCCCACTCCCAACACACAGCCCCCCATCCTGACCCTGACCAGGACCCAGGTGAGGACGGAGCTGAGGAAGATCAAGGCGAGGAAGACGTCGGGACCAGACGGCATCAGCGCAAAGCTCCTCAAGTCCTGTGCAGACCAGCTGTGTGGGATTGTGGCGTACATCTTCAACCTGAGCCTGAAGCTGGGGAGGGTACCACAGCTGTGGAAAACATCTTGTGTGGTACCTGTACCAAAAACTTCCCACCCCAAAGA
This sequence comes from Pholidichthys leucotaenia, assembly GCA_020510985.1. Classification (NCBI taxonomy): domain Eukaryota; kingdom Metazoa; phylum Chordata; class Actinopteri; order Cichliformes; family Pholidichthyidae; genus Pholidichthys; species Pholidichthys leucotaenia. The sequence continues at coordinate 177,335,429 of CM035840.1, read as the reverse complement.
CCTGAACAGCTACAGACCGGTGGCCTTGACGTCCCACTTGATGAAGACCCTGGAGAGACTGCTCCTTGCTCACCTCCGCCCCCTGGTGGAACCAGCGATGGATCCACTCCAGTTCGCCTACCAGCATGGCATTGGGGTGGAGGATGCGGTGATCTTCCTCCTTCACCGTTCTCTGTCCCACCTGGAGAAGCCCGGGAATATGGTGAGGATCATGTTCTTTGACTTCTCCAGTGCTTTCAACACCATCCAACCGATGATCCTGAAGGACAAGCTGCTGCGCGCAGGGGTGGACCAGCACCTGTCATCATGGATCCTGGACTACCTCACGAACCGGCCTCAGTTTGTGAGAACCCGGGACTGTGTGTCCGACACGATCATCAGTAGCACGGGGGCCCCCCAGGGAACGGTGCTGGCTCCCTTCCTGTTCACTCTTTATACTGCGGACTTCTCACACAACACAACACACTGCCATCTACAGAAGTTCTCTGATGACTCTGCGATCGTTGGCCTCATCTCCAATGGAGATGAAGCTGAGTACAGAGGGCTTATCCAGGACTTCGTGGACTGGTGCCATCGGAACTGCCTCCAGATCAACGCAAGGAAAACTAAGGAGCTGGTGGTGGACTGCCGCAGGCATGGGCAGCCTCTCACAGCACCAGTAAATATACAGGGAACAGACATCGAGATGGTGACATCCTATAAGTACCTGGGTGTTCATCTGAACAATAAACTAGACTGGTCACACAATACTGACGCACTCTACAAGAAGGGACAGCGCAGGCTGTTCCTGCTGAGGAGACTCAGGTCTTTTGGTGTACAAGGGGCGCTGCTGAAGACATTGTATGACACGGTGGTGGCATCAGCCATCACTTTTGGAGTGGTCTGCTGGGGCAGTGGCATTACTGCAGCCGATAGGAAGAGACTGAACAAACTGATTAAGAAAGCTAGCTCTGTCCTGGGGCAGCGCCTTGATCCGGTGGAGGAGATAGGAGAGAGAAGGACGGTGGCTAAACTGTCATCTCTGCTGGAGTCCGAGTTCCACCCTATGCTGGACATACTGAATGCACTGTGGAGCTCATTTAGCAGCAGACTATATCATCCCAGGTGCACAACCGAGAGGTTTCGTAGGTCCTTCCTACCAACGGCTGTCAGACTGTACAACCTAAGCAGGGCTGCTCGCAGAGATAGCAAAAAGACGTAACAAACTAATAGTTTTTTGAATGCAAAAGATGCAATAGACTTACACAATGGTCCCCTCCGGCATACAACTAGGAAAATACCGGTCACTATGGAGGGTGAGAATATGTATGGGCACATAATCATACCATGTAGGATAACTAAATAGATGGTTATGCTGTTTCATCCCATCTAGCAACAATGCTCTGCACTGTGTGTGTTTATATATTTACATATTTATTCCATCTAGCTACAATGCTCCGCACTGTGTTTTTATATATCTACATTTTATTCCATCTAGCTACATTGCTCCGCACTGTGTGTGTTTATATACTTACATATTTATTCCACCTAGCTGCAATGCTCCGTACTGTGGGTGTTTATATATTTACATATTTATTCCATCTAGCTACAATGCTCTGCACTGTGTGTTTATATATTCATATATCTATTCCATCCAGCTACAATGCTCTGCACTGTGTGTCTGTGTGTGTGTGTGTGTGTATATATACTGTATATTTTATAGTAATATGTACATATGTATATTAGCTGCTCTTGCTTGCTTTTTTTTTTCTTGCCTTCTGATTGTTGCTCTGAGTGTTGCTATCCCTGTGCTGTTGCAATCCTGGAATTTCCCCGTTGCGGGACTAATAAAGGCTTATCTTATCTTATCTTATCTTATCTTAACTTATCTTAATTATCTACAGAATACTGTTTCAAGTAGAAGGGTAAAGAAAATGGCAGATGATTTCTTTCATTTAATCCAATGAATTAGCTCAGTTAATTATATTTCCATTGGTTGGAAAATAAAAATAAATAATTGAAATTGGCATGATGTAATCCAGGTTTTTTTCCTTTGTACATATAACACAAAGAGCTTGGCTCATTGCTTTTCTAGTAAAAGATGTTTAATGTTTCTCTGCTCCACAGTGAATCTTCTCAGTTCGGGCAAATGGACTCTGGTCAAGTAAGTCGCTTCTTTAAAGCTGAATCTTAGCCACAGCAGTTTGCTCTGTAATATATTGATATTGTCGAGAACCATTGTTTTTGTTTACTTTTTTTCCCCCCATTTATCGAAGAAAAACATTAGTTAATCTTTTGATCTTTTTGTAATTTTCTTTTTCAACATATCTGACTGTTAATGTTGTACTCCCTTACACTCTGGGCTTTTTACATAATACACATGTTTAACTTTTGTCTGTTATTTTATTTGGTCTGTTTAAATCTTTTCTCTCACTTTCCACAGTTTAACACAGAAGTACAGGACGAGCTGTTGATGCTGCTGCGTAGCCAGCAGAGGGAGATAAATGAACTGCGTGGGCTGATTGAGACGATGCAGAGCTCCATTATGGCTCAGGTTGAGCATGTTCTGGCAAACCACCAAGAACAGGAACGTATCCTTGAATAAGTTTTTACATGTTTCCCCATCTAAGTCTTTGGTTTGTGCATTTGCCCTTGATATGAAACTTGTTGAGAAAGCTTGGTACATTTTGATTTTGTGAACATTTATAGTAAATGAGCAATAAACAGATAATCATTTTTGATGTTATGTGTCTCAAACCATTTGCAGATTTGTTATTAACTTACATGTGTGTGGTGTGTGCATTTTATGAGCCTTGACATGTCCTGACTTCAGATCTCCGACTAGAACGAGTTCTGGCAGAGAGTCAGAATCAGCAGCAGCAGCTTCAGGAGCAACTCAGCCAACAGTTGGGCCATACACTTAGCTCTGCCCTGACCAACAGAATGGACAAAGTGCTCCGGGAAGAAATTAAGAAGACTGTCCCCCAAAGTAAGGATGCACAAACACATCCCCACAACATATGACATGGAGTTCCTTGGTGTTCAGTCAGATAAATGCACCCTAAAATGTCCAAACAGAACACACTGTCAGTTTAGTCTGTGGGGTTACCCCTCCTTTAGGTCCATCAGTGAAAATGTTGGGTTTTGTAAGGGCATTAGTCAAGGGTCCTCCCTGCTTTAGAGACTTAAAGATGCACTCCGGTGGATATAAATCCCTCATAAAAAATAAATATACATTGTCAAAAATGATATCTTATATACTTTTTTTCTACAAACAAAGCCTTTCACTATCTTTGTTTCATCTCAAAATCTTTTTACTTCCCCTCCACCTTCAAACACCTGTGATAAAGACTTACCGGTCACCCAGGATAATGACTGAGGGTTCTTTCACACCTATATTTGTTTACTTTGGTCTGAATCAGTTGACAAGTTTGTTACTTGTTATAATTTTCTCCTTGGTTCAGTTCCCTTTCACACAGGCAGAAATTCAAGCAGACCTAATTCCGTCACATTAAATCCCGCAAGATTTACGTCAGAACGTTCTCTGTTCTGATTGGTCAGATTTTTTTGCCGTGAAAACAGGAAAGGTAAATACAGGAAGTGGGATGACTACCGTGCATTTATGCATTTCTGGGGAGAAAGTAGTACAAATCGAAGCGTAGTGTAGCGTTCTCCTCTCCGTTCTTCCATCTCCGGCCACCTGTCAGCGAACTGCACCGTTAAGGTTAGCAAGTAACGTTAGCACTTCTTATTTTCAATGAGTGACTCTCTCGACTTTAGAAAACTAACCTCAATATTAGTGTGTGCTGCTGAAATAGTTTACCTGGAACCACCTTCAGGAACCACCTGAAGGTCATCACAGGCCCCCTGATGGACCCACTGCAGTTTGCCTACCGGTCAAACAGGTCGGTGGATGATGCAGTGAATATGGGACTACATTACATCCTGCAACACCTCGACTCCCCAGGGACGTACGCCAGGATCCTGTTTGTCGACTTCAGCTCAGCGTTCAACACCATCATCCCAGGCATTCTTCATCAGAAACTCCTCCAGCTCAAGGTGCCCCCCTCCACCTGCCAGTGGATCTCCAGCTTTCTGACTGACAGGTGGCAACAGGTTAAGCTAGGGAGATTTACATCCAGCTCCCGAAAAATTAGTACTGGCGCCCCCCAAGGATGTGTCCTTTCCCCACTGCTCTTCTCCCTCTACTCCAACGACTGCACCTCAGAGGACCCTTCGGTGAAGCTCCTGAAGTTTGCGGATGACACCACAGTCATCGGTTTGATCCGGGATGATGATGAGTCTGCATACAGGCGGGAGGTGGAGCAGCTGATCCTCTGGTGCAGCCAGAACCATCTTGAACTTAACCCAGCCAAAACGGTGGAGATGACTGTGGATTTCAGGCGACACCCCCCTTCATTCTCCCCACTCACCATCCTCAACAGCACAGTGTCCACTGTGGACTCCTTCAAGTTTCTGGGCACCACAATCTCCCGGAACCTGAAGTGGTCCTCCCATATAGACACTGTCCGGAAAAAGGCCCAGCAGAGGTTGTTTTTTCTGCGTCAGCTCAAGAAGTTTGATTTGCCTCAGGAGCTGCTGGTTGTCTTCTACACCACCATCATCCAATCTGTCCTCTGCTTTTCCATCACTGTCTGGTTTGGATCTGCCACTAAACAGGACAAGACCAGACTGCAGCGGATCATTAAGTCTGCGGAGAGGATCATTGGTACCGACCTACCCTCCATTGAGAACTTATATCGGTCCATAACCAGGAAACGAGCGGGAAACATCTGTGCTGACCCATCACACCCCGGCCACAAACTGTTTGAACTTCTATCTTCTGGTCGTCGTTACAGATCACTGAAGGTCAAAACCACCCGTCACAGGAACAGTTTTTTTCCTCAAGCCATCACTCTGATGAACTCCTAACATTCACCTAGTCCTACCTGTTGCTGTACTCATGACTTTTCATCCATTATTACATTGCACATAACTCTCACACTGCTTTTTACTTCATTCACATTAGCATCCTTTTATAGAAACGTGGACAGACTGTAATTTACTGTACATACTCTGTTGTCATTGAATCCTTATTTAAATCCTCCACCTGAACAATGAGAGCAAGTTTTTAGCCAAAGTCAAATTCCTTGTATGTGTTGTGCATACTTGGCCAATAAAGCTGATTCTGATTCTGATTCTGTTGTCAGACAGTAATCTCTCTTACGATGGTAGCTGACAGCTGAGCTGCTTCAGTTATGCTAGCTATATGTTAACTGCAGTAAATGGGTGAATTACACCAGCAACTTACTCTTTTTCGTATTCTGTATTATTGTCGCCGTACTATCAGCCCTCATTCTGAATATTATTGCATCTCGGTAAATTAGAATATCATGATTTGTAATTTAATTAAAAAAAGATAACCATAATCATCACAAATGAATTAAAACTGCTTAAATATTTCACTGTATTTGGACTTTTCCACAAGTATCACCTTAGCTTTACTTACTTTTACTTTACTCAGTTTCTCGCTCTTTCCACAGTACCCTACACGCTTTAACCGATACGATTTTCGTGCCAGTTTAGGGGCAGGGGACAAGCGAGAAAAAGCGAGGTGTGATTTTTCGTCAATCGACTGCTAGCCGCTGATTGGTCAGCGCGTAACGTCACAGAGAGAGCGTCCGTTTTCAGTTTTCTGTTGAAGCTGCTCGACCGCCATTTGTAATCGGTCACGGAGTGAATATGATATTAATAGAGACAGCGTTGTAGGTTAGGTTTTGCGGAAATCTACACCGTGGTCCAACGAAGAGGTGCGGGGTTTTCTCTGCTTGCTGGCGGATCCACAGTCAGAAGAGTGATCCGGACCCTACAGATGACTGCGCAGAATAGAACCGTACTACTGACAAGCTGAATACGAAGTTGAGAGAACCATCCATGGTGAGTGATTTGTAATATTGTGCATCTGTTTGCTTATTTATCCTGTTGGTGGTAAGCTCACTTTTGAGCCATACAGCCGCGTTCTGTGCTGGCTAACTTGTTGTAGCTAACGAATTTTGGCTAGTAGCTAGATAATACCAACTGTTGATTCGCGCTTGTTTTCTCCTAAATATTCGCTTGTGAGAACAAAAGATGAAATATATCAATCCTGGTTATAGTCCTGGTTTTTGTTTTGTATTGTACTTGGTGCTGCGCATTAAATTGTGTGCAATTTAATGCCGTTTTTTCTGGCTAACTCGTTTTAGCTAACGAGTTTTGGCTAGTAGCTAGATAATACCCACTGTTGATTCACGCTTGTTTTCTCCTAAACATTTGCTTGTAAGAGCAATACGATGAAATATATCAATCCTGGTTATAGTCCTGGTTTTTGTTTTGCATTAAATTGTGTGCAATTTAATGCTAGAATGTGTTTCCACATGCCAGGGGTTAGCTTCCCTGTTTATAGTGGATACTGGTGAGATCACAGGAGCCGAAATCTCAACAATATAAAAGGGCTTTTTCAAACCAGTGATTTATAAAGTCATTCATATAATTTTCTAAAGCGTCAGAAAGAGAAATCCATATATTATATCATTCATTACACAGACCATGATATATTTCAAGCATTTATTTATTTTAATTTGGGTGATTATGGCTTATAGCCCCTGAAAACCCCAAATTCCATTTGGCAAAAAATTAGAATATTACATAAGCTTTAAAAAATAGTTTTTAAATAGAAATGTGGGCCGATGAGGTGTTGGTTAATATGGGCTGTAGCCATAATCATCAATATTAAAATAAACACTTTCAATATATCACTGTCCCTGTAATGAATCTACTGTATATATGGGTTTCACTTTCTGAAATGAGTGACAAAAATATTGAACTTTTTCATGATATTCTAATTTTTGAGATGTGCCTGTATAAGTGTTGAACTTGCTTGAAAAAACTAAACACCATCCATTTCTGTCGTTCGTCTAGGCAGGAGGGAATCAGCCGCTCAACAACGGACGTCGCCACTGTGGAAAGTACTGAAATCCTTTGCTTTTATAGGTAAGTGTCAAAACCAAATTAGCACAATTTCCACTTAATGTAAAAGGGACTGAACTGAGATTTATTTGATTGTGTGAGTATTAATTACAGAATAACTGAAAAAGACTGGCGCATCAACTGTAAAATAAACCACTTGTTAATGTATTTGTCAGATCACTTGTGTGATCTTTTGTGAGTTATGTTCATAACTGTATCTTTTGGGGAATGGCAGTTGTTCAGTCATCAATATAGTTTAGTTTATATGTGTAGTTTATAGTCTATCATCAATAAAGTCATGCAGTAACAGGACACATTACAAATATTTGAGACCCATTGTAGTGCTTCCTTTTATATTTTAGCAATGCAAGTACAAAACACCACCCACACTGGAAGCCAGTGCAAGAAGAGACACTTTTACATTCCAGACAAACTTTTATTGATAAAAACTCCATATTTTGACTGAGCGACTCCATAATCTGTGATGCACACCTTCAGTTAAAGTACTAGATTCCATTCCAGTGAATGTATTAATTCATTCTGATTGCTGAGGCCACAGTAAAAGCAGATGACTTTAAATGCAACCCAGCCCTTGTAAAATCGACTTTACATCAGTGCAGCTATATGAAAATTGTGGTTAAATACAACAACGAAGTACTTTATTGTCACATTGGAATCGGAATCGCTGCTGTTTGGTTTTTCTTTTGAATTCTTGGATGGAATATGGGTGGGCAATATAAGCTGCATCTTCAGCCATCACCTATTTCAGATAACCTATGTTGAACTGTGTAATCAGAGGAGTTATTGTTTAATTCGACCTTATTAAATTTTTTCCCCCCTTTGTTATATTATTGTATTTTCTTTAAATCTATCCGAAATAAAGATTCATTCATTCACATTCCACCACTGGCTTTTAGCAACAAGTGTATTTCCCAAATATGTTTTAAACTTCATTTATTTAACCTCCACACATTTCTGTCTTTTGTCTAGGCAAGAGGGAAACGATCGATCCACCCCAAACTGGACCTTGCGTCACTATTTACAGAGATGCAGGCCTAAGATCTGCTGATCTGAGACCAGTGTGAGCTGCACATCCCAGCTGCTGAGTGACCCAGTCTGACAGTTTGAGTTTTGCACATTCTGAATAATCTGGAATTTGCTGCTGATTGTAATAAACAATTTAGTGACTTATGTGTTTGCATCATGATTTCTATTTTTGTCTTTTAATACACTTGTGGGAAAAGAGTCAATAGTACAAACCATTAATGGGTGACCTTGAAAATAATGACTCATTTTTAAGACATTTATGTCACATGGTGGTAACCTTCACATATAAAAAAGAGACATCTGCAAAAACTTCAGAGGTTTGTCAGTGCAATACTACATGAATGCATGTATAGTACATTGTTGATGCAGAGAATATATATTTCTACAGTATATGTATCGAGTAAATCAAGCATTTTCCATGTAACCTTGTGACTGCATTATTTTAATTGCTTTTAATGCTAGATCAAGTTTTTTTTGGCCTAAAATGCATCATAACTGTCAAATACATCTTATTATACCGAACTCAGTAATGTTTACTTTTGAATATACATTTTGTGGCTAATATAGTTAGCCACAACCTGGCGATCGAGTTGTGTCAGCTGATCATTTTTTGCTATGACAACATCTCAGACTCGGTGCAGCTGAAGCAGGTACGTCCATGATGTCTCAACAGTCGAGGATTTTCACGCAGATCAGAGCAATTTTTTTCCCACAATATTTTTATTGAACCTTTTTTTTTTTTTTTTACAAACAGCACACACAGTCAGACACTAACACAAAAGTAATTTAAAAACTAAACAATAAAATGACAAAAAAAGGTTAAAAAACAGAAACCATTAACAAAAACAAGTCAACAATGTTCCTCTGTTTAGGTAATCTATTACATTAGAATACATAATATGCACGGCTGCATGGTGGAGCAGTGGTTTAGCACTGTGGCAGCACAGTTTTACCCTCGGCCGGGGGATCGCGGGGATCATGAGATCGTGGGTTCGATCCCAGCCCCCGACCAACGGTGAGCTGTGTGGAGTTTGCATGTTCTCCCCGTGTTGCGTGGGTTTACTCCGGGATTTCTCCGGTTTCCTCCCGCATACCAAAAACATGTAGGTTTAGGGCGCTCGCGCACGCAGCGACCAGCAGCCGGTGGCTTGTCACCAGACTGCAAACCAAATCTACCTACGGGTACAAATAAGTAACAAAAAAAAAAAAAAAATAAATAAATAATATACATTCACCAGCTTGGAATTTGCAAGGTCCACACATATCATTCACCTTCTTCAGAAGTTACGTTTACTTAATTTACATAATCAATGAAAGGTCTCCATATATTCTCAAACACATTTCCTTTGATTTCAGTATGTATGTTATTCTTTCTAGTGGAAACCAAAAGTGAGTTGGTTGTAGTCATTTTTCTAAGGTGTTTTGACGTGTAATTACCCATCCCTGAACACATATGCCTTATAAATATCAAGAGATGGGAAAATGATACTCAAATGACACTCAACATGCAAAATGGTGCTACAGTTGGATTGCCTTTCTTTAAAATTTTTAAAGTTATTTTGTAAGTAAAAGTGGGCTAGGATTAACTGGAAATATAACAAGTTTCCACATATAATTCCAAGGTCAATTGGCAATTCAATCAAACCAAAAAGGAGTTGTTCAGCTGCTGCATTTTTCTGCAGTCATTTTCTACAGTGTTTTAGCGTGTAATTTCCCATCCCTGAACACATATCCCTTAAAAAGAACTATCAATGGGAAAATGATACACAAAAACAAGAATTTTACTACAGTTGAATTGGCTTTTTTTTTAAAGTAATTTAAATTATTTTGTACGTAAAATAGGGCTATGATTAATTGGAAATATAACAAGTATCCACATACAAGTTCTTCATATAAGTTATAAGGAAGTTCTGCAACCACTGTGTGCTTGAGAAGCTGGGGACAACATTCTCCCACCACTGCGAGCTACGGTTTACTGCCCAGGTCCATGGTCTGCAGCGTTGATTTTGCAACAACGCAGCCAACTAGAACACACACACAGCATACATATTAATACTGATAACCTGGCGACATCAAAATGCTGTACACAACAATGACATGATGATAAAATGACAATAGAAAGCATTAAATTACCAAAAACTTTTTCCTTGTGTGCTTGATGTGCCTGATATGCTGGGTAATTAAGCTCTCTGCTTCATATTCCCCAATGGCAACGACGAGTCTCTGGTACTGCTCCAACGTGTGTTCTCTCAATGCACGTCGACTTCTCCTGTAAAAATCTCTTCTCCGCTTAAAAACATTCATTGTGTTCAAAAGCCAGAGAAGAACCAACGTGGAAATCCTCCGCTCGTAATCCGCCATTTTCTTTGTTGTGAAGACGTCGGTCGCCGGAGATGACGTCAGCAGAGTATGGGGCCGCCTCAATCCCGCCCACTACAGAGTTTACGCGGCTTTACAGGGTTGTAATGGGTCAACAACCCAGGGAGAGAGAAGTAGTGGAGAATCGAAACAAGTAAAAAAGAACTGTGACTATGGAAAAGAGCCATATGTGTAGTGAAGGCTCACATTCCTGCACTGATAGTTTTTTTTCCACAATATCTTTATTGAACCTTTTTTTTTTTTTTAACAAACATGATACAAACAATCAAACACTAACACTAAAGTACTACAAAAAAAAAAAAATGCACTAAAAACACCAACAACCACCAACAAAATCAAGTCTTCAACAATGCTCCTCTGTTTAGTCTAGACAATCCAATACATAAGTATACATATTATGTTCACCAGTTTGGAATTTACAAGGTCCACACACATCATTCACCTTCTTCTTCAAGAGTTATGTTTAAATTTTTTACATAATCAATAAAAGGTCTCCATATATTCTCAAACACAATTTCCTTTGATTTTAGTATATATGTTATTCTTTCTAATGGAAGGTTTGTTAACATCTGTCTTAACCACTGAGTCACATCTGGTCTATGAGTCTTTTTCCATAATAGTGCAATACATTTTTTGGCATTAAGCAAACTGAGGTCTATGAATGTTCTTTCACTTTTATTAAAATTATGCTTTTCTGGGTACAGACCCAACAAAAACAGTTTAGGATTCAATATGATTTGTTTTGAGATTATTTTTTCAATTGTTACCCTCACCTCTTCCCAAAACATTCTTATTAATCTACATTCCCATAAACAATGAAATAGGGTTCCTTTACTTTCCATGCATTTTGTGCATGTATCTGGTATATTTTTGTTCTATCTATTTAACTCCTCCGGTGTAACATACATCCGCATTAACCATTTGAAATGTATCAATTTAAGGCGTGCATTTATTGATTTGGTTTGAGCTTCTGTACAAGCCAATTCCCATTGTTCCTCTGAAATTTCAATTTGCAGATCTTCTTTCCAGTAGTTTAATCTTTTCAGTGAATTTTCACTTGAAGATAGTGTCAATGAGTTATAAAACTCTGAAATAATACCCTTTCTTTTACTATCTTTCATCAACATTTTTTCCAAGGATGAATAAATAGGTCGAGTGAGAGCTTTATTTTGATTTGATCGAATAAAGTTTCTAAGTTGAAGATATTTAAAAAAATGTGTTCTATCGAGATTAAATTTGATCCTCAGCTCTTCAAAAGACATTATGTTGTCTGCACATGGCAAATATAAATCCTGAATCTTTTGTATCCCTTTTAAATTCCATACTTTAAATACAGCGTCCGCTCTCCCTGGTTTAAAATATTGATTACCCCATATTGGACTAAATTGTGACAATAACTGTGGTTCTTTTAAATAGTTTTTAGCTTCACACCATATTTTGATCATATGCTTTACAAATGGATTTTTAACTTGTTTTTGTAATTTTTTTGCCGAATCTGAGTATATGAATATGGGAAGAGGTAAAGGTAAATTGTATGATTCCATTTCAGTCCAGTGAGGGAGATCATTTGATGAAAAATAATATGTCATAGACCTCAGTTGTGCCGACCAATAATACAACATAAAATTTGGACATTTCAGACCTCCACGATCAAATGGTAAATATAATAAAGACAAACGTAATCTAGCCCTCCTGTTGTTCCATATAAATTCCACTAACTTTTTTTTTATTCTTGAGAATAGATCTAAAGGTGGTGATAAGGGAATGTATTGAAATAAATAAAGTATTTTAGGTAAAATATTACTTTTAAGTATATTGATTCTCCCGATCATCGACATTGGTAGTGACATCCATCTCTGAGTTAACTCACTGATATCTGACATTAAGGCTTCATAGTTGACACTGGCGACTGATTCTAGCTTAGGCATAATTTGGATTCCTAAATATTTAAACTGATTTACAACATTGAATTGATTTACCTCAGGGGCTGGGTAATTTCTCTGGGTCTCATTTAGCATTAATATTGAAGATTTAGTTTTATTTATTTTATATCCTGATATTTCCCCAAAATTCTTTATTAAATTCAACAAGGTTGGAATTGATTTTTTTAGATTCGACATAAACAAAATTATATCATCGGCGTACAGGGAGATTTTATGTTCTGTTGGTCCAACTTTAATTCCATATATTTGTGAATGTAAACGTATCGCTATCGCTAAAGGTTCAATTGCCATAGTAAACAGTAAAGGTGAAAGTGGACAGCCTTGTCGACATCCTCTATTGATTTTTATTGGTTTTGAAATATTGTTATTTGTTAGGATTTCTGCTGTAGCATTATTGTATATTATTTGAACCCATTTTATGAAATTATTTCCAAGTCCAAACCTTTGTAGGACTTCAAAAAGAAAGGGCCATTCAACTCTATCAAAGGCCTTTTCGGCGTCCAATGATAGGAGAGCTGTATCCGGTGCTTCTTTATTAAAATAAATAATATTAAATAGTCTTCTTACATTATGGAAGCCTTGTCTACCCTTTATAAAGCCATTCTGATCTCGATTAATAATATTTGGTAAAATTTCTTGTATTCGTCTTGCTAAAATTTTACAGATTATCTTAAGGTCGGCGTTTAATAGGCTTATTGGTCTCATATTTTCACATTTATTAGAGGGCTTACCTGGTTTTGGCAGCAGTATAATTAAGGCATTATTTATGTATGATGGTAAATTATTATTTTGAAATGCTTCTAAAACCATTTCCAAAAAAGGTTTTATTAATTTATTCTTAAATTTTTTATAAAGGTCAACTGGAAGACCATCTGGTCCTGCACTTTTTCCTGATTTCATATTATCAATGGCTAGCCCAACTTCTTCTTGACTAATTTTAGACTCCAATATCTCCCTGTTTTCATTTGGAATACACGGTATAGATAGTTCGTTCAAAAACCCATTTAGTTTTGTTAAATCAGGTTCATTTTTGGTATCATATAATTTTTCATAGTAATCTCTAAAGGCTCTATTAATTTCTAAAGGATCTATAACTACCTGTCCGTTACTTATAATACTGGTAATTGGTGTTTTAATTTCCAATTGTTTAATCTGCCATGCTAATAATTTTCCTGATTTTTCACCTTGTTCATAAAAAGATTGTTTCAATCTTAGAAGACTCGAGGCAGCTCTATTCGCTGATTTTTTGTCGTATTCAGCTCTCAAAATCAGTAATTCATTCTCCAACCTTGGGTCACTTCCTGCATACACTTTTTCCTGAAGATTTTTTATTTTATGTTCCAATTTAGCTCTCTCCTCTCGAGTCTTCTTAGATTTTGATCCTGTATAACTAATAATATGTCCCCTAATAAAAGCTTTGAAAGCCTCCCACTTTACACATGCTGATGTTTGTGTAGTATTGATGTCAAAGAACTCGTCTATCTGTTTTTCTATATACTTGACAAATTCCTCCTCCTGAAGCCATTTATGCTGAAATTGCCATCTACCTGATTCCTTTGTCAATTTTTTATCTACATATATTAGACAACAGGGTGCATGATCAGAGATCACGATGTTATCATAAAAGCAGTTTTGAATCTTGGACCTTAATTCTGTGGAAATCAAAAAATAATCAATACGTGAGAATGTCTTGTAGGTACTGGAATAACAAGAATAGGCTTTAACTTGTGGTTTCATTTCTCTCCATATATCTAACAATCTCAATTCTTTCATAAAATGATTAATAGTCATCCTACATCCAATGTGCGTACAATCCAGTCCTGTTGATCTATCCACACCTGGATTCAATGTACAATTAAAATCCCCTGCTATTATATGTTGCCCTGTAAGTGATGATAAGATGAGAAATAAATTAGCAAAGAACTTCTGATCATCTATATTGGGACCATATAAGTTCACAAGATTTATATTTTCTAATAGCAAAGAACCTTGAATGATTACATATCTTCCAAATTTGTCTCCAATTACATTTTTCACTTGAAAAGGAACTGATTTATGTATGAGAGTCATAACTCCCCTGGCTCGGGATGAAAATGAAGAGGTGAATACACTTCCCTGCCATCTACTCCTAATTCTTTTAACATCCTCCTCTATCAGATGAGTTTCTTGTAAAAACACAATTCTTGAACCCATGTCCTTTATTTTATTCATAACTTGTTTAAGTTTTTTTAAATTTTGTAGACCTCTGCAATTCCATGAAGTTAAATTAAGATTAACACTTTGGTCCATGATCAATAGAGAGTTTGGGATTACCTTGCAGTGTAAACATGCTCATACAGAGAAGCAAAAACATGAGTGGTTGAACATTCATCCTACAAACTATACACAAACAAATTTCCCCTTCCCACACTTGTGGCAAACCCCCCAAAATCAAAAGAAAAATTCTGTCTCCCGATATAGCCATCGACCGTTCCACACCCACGGGGAACAGCCTAAGCCACTCCTTCTTCATCCTCCCAATCACCCTAACTCTACTGCTTTTAATGACGTAACATTAACTCTCCTCTGTAGTTTTCCAACTTAACTCCAAAATTTTTAACAACTTTGTACATCATAGTTTTTTTTTTTTTGTTTGTTTTGTTTTTGTTTTGTTTTTTTAATATATAATACAATCTATATTTTGTAAACTTACTATTTACTTCAAGTCAGTCAGATGCCTGTGCAAATGCTTAATTATTCTACCTTATATTTTGTTCATGCTTAGCTCCCACCAGTCTCTTCTTCTTCTTTGATCTTCTTGATGAACTCCTGCGCCTCCTCTGGGGTCTTGAAGATGTGGGTTCTGCCCTCATACGTGGTCAGCAGTCTCGCAGGATAGATTACACCATGACGAATCCCAAGGTTGCGCAGCTCCTTACGTACGGGATCAAACTGCTTCCTCAATTGCTGGATTCCTGTGGCCAAATCTGGGTAGAACCGCACCTGCTGGTCCTGGTGTTTAATCTCTCCTTTAGCACGTGCAGCGTTGAAGATCTTCATCCTGTCTCTGTTGCTAAGAAACTTCATAATTAAGGTCCTCGGCGGTCCCTTATCTCTCCGTGGGCCAATACGATATGCTTTTTCCAGAATCACTGCTGATTGCAACTCCTCGCTGCCCAGCACCTCCGGAATCCACTTTTCCAGAAAGGAACATACGTCCCGACCTTCTGATTCCTCTGGAAGACCCACCAGCCTCAAATTATTCTGTCTCGACCGAGATTCCAAATCCAAAATATTATCTTCCAGAGATTTTTTTTTTTTTTCCAAAGTGCGCACCTTTAATTGAAGACGGGTGACGTCATCTTCAGCACTAGCGAGACGGAGCTCCATCTGCGCCGTTCGTTCTACACAGTCACCCAATTCCTTTCTTATTCCTTCCAACGCTGTCATAATCCCATCAAATCTAGAGGAAAAGTCCGCTCTCATTGAACTCATGGCAGCCATCAGCGCATCTGCGCCATTCCCCGCAGAAATCGCACCGTTGCCAGCCTCCTCCGCCATATATGGAGTTTTGTTTGCTGCGTCACAGACCTGAAAGTCCGTTAATTTGGACTGTTTCGGCGGCTCGCTTTTTCCTTTTCCTGGTTTTCCAGCCTTAGGCTTCGCCGACATGCAGTAACATGCAGTAACATGCAGTTACGACAGCCTTTATGGAGCAGCAAAGCTGCTATTTGAGTTTTTACACTTTAACATCTATTATTTAATTGTGTTGCTACAAACACTTCTGATTAAGCTGTAAAGTTCAAGTTTCCAACTCAGGTTTGATGGGTCATTATTTTATTTAGCTATGGGAACTTTTTATAATAGGCTACATTATATTAAGGGAGAGACTGACAAAGTGATTTTCACAGATGTGCAGGCTTAAACAGGTGAAGTAAAACATGACCTAGAGCCCTGAACAGGAGCAGTGCCAGCAGGAAGCTGAGCAGGCGGGCATGACAGAAATAATCGCGATTGGTCAACTAATCAAAAAAATAGTCATTAGATCAGTCAACTACCAAAATAATTGTTAGTTGCAGCCCTACTTGATATATCTTGTATGTCATAAAAAACATGTTACAGACATCTGTCCATCTTCTTCCGACATGTTAACAAGGGGGGGGGGGGACTTTTGGCGGAGTGTCACTTTAATGATCAGTGATGACGGGGCATAATTTTATTGTAACAGCCCTTTTGAAATGAGAGATCAAAGTGAACACCCATACAATCAGCAAACTGATCCTCCAGCCCCTCTGCTAAGCAGATGATGGCAGTATTGAGCTGTCATTGTTGAAGTTGAAAATATCTTTAGTGTTTATGACTGCATTGGATGTAATCTTGGTTTCTTTTGTCTCCTGTGCTTTGGTGTCTGTTCGTTTGTCTTTTTACCACCCACATGCAAATGAATGCTTGGTTTCAGGAGGCATTTCTTTCCTTAGAACAAGTTCCTTTGTATATAGTGAAAGCAGAACTGATGCTGCAGTTCATCTTGTCTGGTGAGGTCAGACATTTTTGCAGCACAGACATTTTTCAGCACTCAAAGCTGCATATTTTCAGGGGCTTTCATCCTGGCATTTTGGTGTTTTTGATGCAGAGAATGGAAAATTTTATATACAGTGGCTTCCAAAAGTATTTGCCCCCCTCAGCAGTTTTCTGTTATTTTGTTGCCTTACAATCTGGAATTAAAATGGTTGTTTGTGTGTGTGTGTGTGTGTGTGTGTGTGTTGGGGGGTTACAGACATGCTCAAATTTGTTGGTACCCTTCCACAAAAAAAACAAAAACAAAACACAGTTATCTCTGAATTCACTCAAATCTGACAAAAGTTTATTGGCATCCCTTATTGTTTATATCATATTTAACACAAATCAGAATTTGCTTTTGATTGTCATTTATTTTGTAGTCTTCTTCTTTTGGCTGCTCCCTGTAGGGATCACCACAGTTGATCATCTGTCTCCATCTCACCCTGTCTCAGGGGTGTCCAGTCATGTGCCATGGAGGGCCAAGACCCTGCAAGCTTTACCTACAACCGGTGTCTTCAACAGCAGATTTCACTGAACTTCTTCCTACTGATTGCTGATCACTGAAAACACCTGCTGAAGAGACTGGGTAGAAGAGAAAACTTGCAGGGTCTTGGCCCTCCAGGGCACGTGATTGGACACCCCTGCCCTATCTCTTGCATCTTCCTCTGTACTACCAACCCTCTCCATGTCCTCCTTCACTACATCCATGAATCTTTGTCCAATATCTCCACTATCCCTCTTCTGCACATGTCCAAACCATCTCAGCCTTGCCTCTCTTACTTTGTCTCCAACCCGCTCAACCTGAGCTGTCCCTCTGATATGCTAATTTCTAATCCTGTCCCTCCTAGTCACTCCCAATGAAAATCTGAGTATCTTCAACTCTGCCACCTCCAGCTCCATCTCCTGTCTTTCAGTCAGTCCCACCATCTCCAAACCATACATCATAGCAGGTCTCACTACCATCTTGTAAATCTTCCCTTTCACTCTTGCTGCTACCCTTCTGTCACAAATCACCCCTGACACTTGTCTCCACCCACTCCACCCTGCCTGCTCTGTCTTCTTCACCACTTTTGTGCCTTTTCCATTGCTTTGGATGGTTGACCCCAGGTATTTAAATTCATCTACTTTCACTCGTTCTACTCCTTCCATCTTCACTGCTACACCTGCCTCCCTCTCATTCACTCATGTATTCTGTCTTGCTTCTACTGACTCTCCAGAGCATACCTCCACCTCTCCATGTTCTCTCCCACCTGCTCCCTACTCTCACTACAGATCACAATGTCGTCTGCAAACATCATGGTCCACGGAGGCTCCTGCCTGACCTTTTCTGTCAGCCTGTCCATCACCGTGGCAAACAAGAAGGGGCTCAGAGCCGATCCTTGATGTATCCCCACCCCCACCTTGAACCCATCTGTCACTGCTACAGCGCACCTCACCACTGTCTTGCTGTCCTCATACATGTCCTGTACCACCCTCACATACTTCTCTGCCACTCCTGACTTTCTCATACTGTACCACACTTCCTCTCTTGGCATCCTATCATATGCTTTCTCTAGATCCACAAAGACACAGTGCAACTCCTTCTGACCTTCTCCATCAACACTGTTCGAGCAGACATTGCATCTGTAGTACTCTTTCTTGGCATGAAACTGTACTGCTGCTCACTGATTGTCACCTCTCCTCTTAATCTGGCTTCAACAACTCTTTCCCATATCTTCATAGTGTGGCTGGTCAACTTTATGCCTCTGTAGTTACTACAGCTCTGAGCATCACCTTTGCTCTTTAAAACTGGTACCAAAACACTTCTTCTCCACTCAAGCATCCTTTCACTCTCCAAGATTGTGTTAAACAGTCTGGTTAAAAAGTCCCCTGCCATCTCTCCTAAACGTCTCCATACCTCCATGGGTATGTCATCTGGACCAACAGCCTTTCCATTCTTCATCCTCTTCAAAGCTTCCCTCACTTCCTCCTTGCTCATCCTCGGTATAGTTCATAGGCTTCTGAGGTTCTTTTAAGGGGTAAGGTGTTTCAGGTTTATGATTTTATATTAGCCCATCAGAATCAAATGGGCATGAACAGTTAAATGTTTTTTGAATATTTCCCATTGGATTAGTGAGTTTAGGCAACATATAGCATGCTTCCTGACTCACTCCTTCGCCCTACCCCTCCATTTTGTGTATTCACGTGTTGGGGTAGTGCTGTCCCAATTCTCTTTGAGGTGTAGGGGAAGGGGTGAGGGATGGGGCAATTTATCCCTCCAAAGTGTAGTCCATGACCACACTACAGAAGGAAGGGGTGTCAAATAAAGCACTGCAATTTTTTTTTTCATCTAGATGGCTGCAGAATCCAGCTATGGGAAGAAATATATGTATAAATATAATTATTTACCCATTTATGGAAATCTTAATCTTACAACAACTATTATAGTTTACTCTGACCATATCACTACCAATATGAATGTGTGCTATTATATGGGTGGTCTGTGTTGTGCATTTATTTAAAACTCAAATTTAAAAAAAAAAATAGGAAAAGACATTCTGGGTATATCTGGAGCAGATGTTGAGGTCTGTTGTCTGCAACTCACCATGGCATTTCTCCTCACTGGGGCAGGACGTGAGTCTGACATGCAGTGGCTTCACCTGTACCTGCTCACAGCGGAGTTCAACTCTGTCCATGGCAGGTTCATTTTGTGGCCAGTCTGGAAAAAAGACAGGCAGCCAGCAGCACACACTGGCTCCTGCTCTCAATCAGATAACTGGGCAACGGCCCTGATCCGGTGTTGTCCTGGCAGTGAGTCATACCTGTGCTCCCCTGACATTAGCTCCTACTTCTGTGATTGTATGTGATTATTTTGAGAGCAAGGAGCTCCTTTTTATTGCCGCAGTTGCACAAATTGGAGTTTTTTGATGACAGAAAATATTAATATATTAATATTTTAGGTTAATAATCAAAGTTAATATATACCTTTGATTAATTATATGTTGCTGTGAAAAACAAATGAAGCTTCTTCTGAGTGAACTTCACTTTATCTATGATTTCTTTATTTTATACATTTATAAGATGCAGTTATAGATTTTTTTAGCCTACTTTTCTTTGCTGTTGTGATATGCAGCTACAGTATTTCATGGAAGTAAACCTGCTAAATACATATTTTTATGGTCTAGTTCAGGGGTCAGAATCCTCTATTATGAAAAGAGCCATTTTAAGCAATTTTTGTCTAAAATATCTGTATGGAGCCACAAAAATTTAATTGACCCTTAAAAAAAAAAAGTGGGGTAAAGAACCAATAAAATTGCAACATTGCTCTCTCATAAACAGCTTTTTACTTTTTTTTGTAAATTTGCACATTTTTAAAAGGAACAGTTTTTAAAGATATATTTGCTACTTTTCACTTAAATAAAATGTGAACAAAATGTCACAAACACTTAAGACATGAGCGAGCTGTTAAAATGGAAAAGTGCAGTCCATGACCTCTTTAAATAAGGTCCATCTGTATGCAGTCCAACTATGTGACTTCTGAAGGTAATCACTATGCCCCAATGTTATTTAGAGGCTTCGTGGCTAAAGGGGTGAAAACATCATTTCATTCCACTAATTTGGACAATTTTGAGTCCAATACATACAGTCATGTGAAAAAATTAGGACACCCTATGAAAGCCTGTGTTTTTTTCACATTGTCATCATTTTTCACATGATATATTTTTTTATCAAAATATCAATTTTAACAACACTGGGAGGTTCAAGTAATTTAACTAAACAAAACTGAAGAAAAAACTTTATAAAATTTTCTGTGAAATGTACAGTGGTGTGAAAAAGTGTTTCTCCCCTTCCTGAGTTCTCTTTTTTTGTGTGTTAGTCACACTTAAATGTTTCAGATCATGAAAAATGTTAAATGTTTCAGATCATTAAACAAATTTAAATATTAGACAAAGATAACACAAGTAAACACAAAATACAGTTTTTAAATAAAGGTGTTTATTATTAAGGCTAAAAAAAATCCAAACTTACATGGCCCTGTGTGAAAAAAGTGATTGCCCCCCCCATTAAAACATAATTTAACTGTGGTTTATCACATCTTTGGAAAGCTGAGTTCAATTTCTCTAGCCACACCCAGGCCTGATTACTGCCACACCTGTTCTCAACCAAGAAATCACTTAAATAGGACCTGCCTGACAAAGTGATGTAGACCAAAAAGATCCTCAAAAGCTAGACATCATGCTGTGATGCAAAGAAATTCAGGAACAAATGAGAAACAAAGTAATTGAGATCTATCAGTCTGGAAAACATTATAAAGCCATTTCTAAAGCTTTGGGACTCCGGCGAACCCCAGTGAGAGCCATTATCCACAAATTGCGAAAACATGGAACAGTGGTGAAACTTCCCAGGAGTGGCCGGCCTTAAAATGGCTGAAATCACACACAGGTGTATCACATCAGGTGGACATGATTAGAACATCACTGCTCAGCATTTTGAAGGAGGCTTGTCCTATTTAATCCTCAGATATTTAGTTTGGTGTGCTCCTGACTGTTGAAGTGAGAGTGAACACCATGGTGAGATCGAAAGAGCTGTCTTGAGGCCTTCAGAAAGAAGATTGTAACAGCTTATGAATCTGGTAAGGGATTTAAAAAGATCTCACGAGAATTTGAAATCAGCCATTCCACTCTCCGGAAAATAGTCTACAAATGGAGGACATTCAAAACAACTGCCAACATGCCCAGGTCTGGCCATCCAAGCAAGTTGACCCTGAGAGCAGACCACAAGATGCTAAAAAAAAAGTCTTCAAAAACCATAAAATGTCATCATGGACCTACAGTAGGCTGTTGCTACTGTTGATGTGAAAGTGTCTCTACAATCAGAAAAAGACTGCACAAGTTTAACTTGCATGGGAGACGTGCAAGGAGGAAACCTTTGCTCGCTAAGAGGAACATGAAGGCCAGACTGAAGTTTGCCTGAGAGAGCGTAGATAAAGCCCAGGCCTTCTGGAATAATGTTCTTTGGATAGATGAGTCTAAAATTAAATTATTTGGACACCAGAACAGAGGACGTAATTGGTGTATACCAAATACAGCATTCCAGGAAAAGAACCCCATACCGACTGTGAAGCCTGGAGGTGAAAGTGTGATGGTTTGGGGATATTTTGCTGCAGCAGGACTTGGCCAGCTCACCATCATAGACTGAATTCTAAAGTGTATCAGAGGGTGCTTGAGGACCATGTGAGACCATCTGTAAAAAAAATAAAAGCTGAAGCGGAACTGGACCCTGTGACATGACAATGAGTCAAAACATACCAGTAAATCCGCCAAGGACTGAGTAAAAATTAAGAAATGGAGAGTCCTGGAATGGCCAAGTCAAAGCCCAGATCTTAATCCCATTGAGATGCTGTGGGGTGACTTGAAACAGGCTGTACATGCAAGAAACCCCTCAAACATCTCACAGCTCAAAGAATTATACAAAAAGTGTCTCACTGAAGTTATTTCAGCCAAAGGGGGTAACACTAGCTATTAGGTGGTAGGGTGTCCTAACTTTTTCCTCAGAATATGCATTTTTGTTGATGTCTTTTGTTTAATCAGTAAAACAAGGTTATTTTTTGTTATTTACCTGCAATTAAATCACCTTCTTTTCCAGTGATAAATAAAAACAAGATTAGACATCAATATGTGAACATTTCTTCATAAAGAACTGAATATTTAATGGGATGTCCTAATTTTTTCACGACACTAACCCCCCACCCCCAAAATATTAATTTAATTTGCAGCTCATAACACACACAAACCCAGGAAGAATGCCAAAGGTGGGTGAATGCTTTTGCAAGACACTTTACAAAAGATTTTATTGTTTCTGTTACAGAATATGTCTATTCAACACTGAACTCATACAGTAGTCTAAATATACAGCATTTTCAATTTCAATTAAAAAAAAGTCTGCTGTCATTGTTTTTATTTTCTAGGTAGTTGAAAAAAGACTAACTCATAAGGCACATCTGATTGTACATCTTTAAATTATTCTGATATTTCATGGTGCTGATCGTTCTAGGCATAAGTGATGTTAAATATAGCAAAGGCAGCCGAGGTGTTGGACTGAGACAGTAAGATTAAGCAGCCCTTTGAAAGATGTTTTCTTACTTCACCTCTGTTGCCCTCCTATTCGAGGATGTGATGTTCCTGCCTTTTTTCCCTCCAGCCTTGATCACATGTGTAATTAAAAATGAGTGCTTGCTAATCTATCTTGGTGATTCTTTTTCCTCTGTAGCTGTCTCTAAGAGTCTGGAGCCAGTAACAGGTCAGCTGAGCAACACAGTCGCCACAAAACTGAATGCTGTGGAGGTTTCCCTGAAGGACAATGTTGGGAAGGTGGTGAAATCCAAGGTTAGGGTGCTATTTCTGTGCTGAGTAACCTTACTTTCTTGTACTTTTCTTTGAAAACTCTAATGCTTTGTTTCCCACTTCCCAGAACACAACAGATGCAATTGGTCGAGCAGCAGCAGAAGCAATGCAGGGGCCCATCCAGGCCGCCTATAAGGATGCCTTCCAGAGTATTGTCCTGCCTGTTTTTGAGAGAGGCTGCCAGTCCATGTTTCAGCAAATCAATGACAGCTTCAAACAAGGCACACAAGAATGTAAGACAAAGATGTCTGTGTCAGTGCTCTTTAGGTTCATTTAACTTCAGTCTGTTAGAAATGGAGATTTTAAAGCTTCACTTTGAAACTGTCCTGGTAGCAGGATACAATGGGTGGTTTCCTTATAGAGACACTTTACATCAGTCCTCTCTTCATGGCAGTTTTCTATTATGCAGTCCTTAAATCAGGGTCTCTGGGCCTAAGTCAAATTAAGTAACCACCTTTTTAAAAGATCTCAGGGACGGCTTTTGTGATGATGCCTCTTCAGACTGAGACAGTACACTGATTTGCTGATAAGCAGTCTGCTTATTAGGATTTCCCTGCACTCACCTCTGGAAACTGGCAACCTGATCTTTTTTAAATTTACCGAGCTCTCATAATCTGTATAGAGAGTAGACAGACTGTTAGCCTGCAGTAAATAAACAAGGACACGGTACTCTCCCCCTCTCTTTTTCAATTTACATTTAATCCATGATTATATTCAGGGTTTGCTTTGTAAATATTGATCTGCACTTTTTGATTGCTGCTTCAACATTGACACTTAAGCATTGCTGGTAATGCAAGGTTTTAAAGGGGGATATACACTCAATGAGCAGATGTGAAGGAAGATGAAGATCAGTCAGAAAAACTTTAAGTTAGATTCATGTCTTTAATATCCAGTAAAGCTATGTATTGAAGTAAATGCTGTTACATTGATTCAGTGTATGCACGGAAGTGCACATGAAATTACAGTTCTTTAGACTGAGAAAAGCCTAGAATAGGATCGGCTAATTCTGCAAGTGATATGCTCTTTCACTTTGGGTTTAAGTATTTTGAAAACTGTTACTTTCTGAAAGTGAAGATGATCTCATTTCTTTTATGTTCATAGATATCCAGCAGCTTGAAACTCACATGAAGAACAAAAAGCAAAGAGAGCAGGAGACACGAGACCCTATGGTCGGGCAGCTCCAGCAGATGATCGACAACTTCCAGAGCTCCACTGATCAGCTGGCCAATAACATCACAGCTAATGTCAGAGCTGAGGTTCAGCATCAGATCCAGATGATGGTGGCAAGGTCAGTATCCTCGCTGTACCTCAATAAACAATCTTAAACTGAATTATAACATGTTTAAGACAACTAGAGGAGATATAGATTCCATCTAACATTTTATACTATAATTCCAATGATATTTGTTGACCTAAATCCCTCTCCCATTTTTCCCCCTAAAGAATCAAGTGCAGTTATTATCTGTGTGCTTAAAGCCACACTTCGGCAGCTCTAAAGCCACAAGTAGGGGTCTCAGTACTTAGCCTGATCAGTTAATGTTATAACCAATCAAGCTAAGCAGGAATACTGACGTAGACCCTTTTTAAAGTATTTTTTACCTTTGGTAAAAAAAAGGGGGGGGATCCAATCAGCTGATCGCTGGAACCACAGAACCAAGTTTGCTAGAGAGCATTTGGATGATCCAGAAGAGGATTGGGAGAATGTCATATGGTCAGATGAAACCAAAATAGAACTTTTTGGTAAAAACTCAACTTGTCGTGTTTGGAGGAGAAAGAACACCATACCTACTGTGAAACATGGGGGTGGAAACATCATACTTTGAGGCTGTTTTTCTGCAAAGGGACCAGGACGACTGATCCGTGTAAAGGAAAGAATGAATGGGACCATGTATTGTGAGACTTTGAGTGAAAACCTCCTTTCATCAGCAAGGGCATTGAAGATGAAACGTGGCTGGGTCTTTCAGCATGACAATGATCCCAAACACACCGCCCGGGCAACGAAGGAGTGGCTTCGTAAGAAGCATTTCAAGGTCCTGGAGTGGCCTAGCCAGTCTCCAGATCTCAACCCCATAGAAAATCTTTGGAGGGAGTTGAAAGTCTGTGTTGCTCAGCGACAGCCCCAAAACATCACTGCTCTAGAAGAGATCTGCATGGAGGAATGGGCCAAAATACCAGCAACAGTGTGTGCAAACCTTGTGAAGACTTACAGAAAACGTTTGACCTCTGTCACTGCCAACAAAGGGTATATAACAAAGTATTGAGATGAACTTTTGTTAGTGACCAAATACTTATTTTACCGAGGAATTTACCAATTAATTCTTTAAAAATCAGACAATGTGATTTTCTGGATTTTTTTTTTTCTCATTGTGTCTCTCATAGTTGAGGTATACCTATGATGAAAATTGGAGACCTCTCTCATCTTTTAAGTGGGAGAAGTTGCACAATTGGTGGCTGACTAAATACTTTTTTTACCCCACTGTATGTTCTGTAGGAATTGCGGGAATGAAGAGACTGGCAATTTGTCTCTTTTCTCACACGAGCAGGCGTGCCGTTTTTATTGTCCAGCGGCAGTGACAAAGCAACAGCTAAAAACGCTAGCTCTATTTACTCTAAACTGAGGTCCTTTAGCGGCTGCCTAGAGAGGTGCCTGATGAGAAAGCCTGAGAGCACAACTATAACTGCCTAAACAGATCATTCTGTACATGAACACATATTGTGGTGAATTATGTCTTTAGAATCCACTACAGTTCCCTATTCTGTACCTGGTAGGTTAAGATGACCGAAATTAACCAAGTCAATGACTTTAATCTGTCAGCAACCTTCAGACAAACTAAACATGCCAACAATTGATTTCAAAATAAGGGAGGTTTTTCCTGCTGTCTGGGTGGTGAGATTTCTAAAAAACAAAAAAACAAAACAAAACTATAAATATAAAGAAATATTATAAGAGAAATAACGGCATCCTTGGTCATTTAAGTTAATTTATTTCATTAAATACAATCTGATTAATATTTTTTCTTTGTAATCAGAGTTAAATTATTGTTCTGTTCCAATTGCAAAGTTATGGTCAAAAATGTAAATTGTTATAAGCAAAAGTAAAAAAAATTACCACAGTTTATTTTCAAAAACAAACATTAGTCATAAAATAATCTACAAATTTATAATAAAGTTTCAAATGTACAAGAAAAGTCATTTTTACAAGAGAAAATGACGAATTTGAGGAACATGGTTTCAACTTTAGATTTACAGAGAAAAGTAGAAAACTATAAGAAAATTGTTATAAATTTTTGAGAAAAACCTCAACCCTCAAGACTGAAGTCATTACTCAAGTTTTTAAGTGGGTGCTCTTTGTACCCTTAACTCAAGTAGAAATTTGTGGTTGTCTACTTTTAATTATTAATTTCAAAGCACTGCTTTTACATGAGTAGAATTTCTGGTTACTATACCCACCTGATCATATAACTGAAGTATGCATGAGTACATTACTATTATGAATGTTTCCTTCCCTTCCCTACTCTCTCAATGGAAAAAAGAAACACTAGAATAAAAATACAAAAAATACACATATTTTTGTCATTTATGTAAACCATGACAAAAAATTCCTGCAGGACAAAACATGACACTTGATATTTTCTAACCTGTTTGTATACCACCATAGACAGAGAGAGAACCTGAATTAGACAGAACTCAGAGAGGGCAAGATGAGACAGAAGAGAGGAGCCAAGGAGAGGAAAGTGTTCAGGCAGAGGAAGGAGAGAAGGAGAACGCCACTAAAAAGTCGAAACACAGGATGTCTGGGTGGGACCCCAACTGGCCCAATATTCAAGCCTCGGTTGTGCAGTACTTCAAATGGTAAGTTCCATATGCAACATTACTGTGTAAAATTTTAAAAAGAAATAAATAGTATAAAATAAACATATTCCGGTATGTTTACCCCCCCCAAATGTTTCCCCCCCCCCCAAAAAAAAAAAAAAATTATGTTGCCACCGCGCCAAGGTCTTTAAGCCAGAGGAAACACTGAACAGTTCAAGAGATATTTGTGGAACAGACAGCCACACAAACACACAGAAATTTCGTGAATTTATAGATGGAGATGAAAGTTTTATTGAGAAGAAGCTACTTTTGATCCTTTTTATGTTTCCTCATAATGCTCCTTATTCAAATGTATTAATATAATATAAATCTGTGTCCTTCACAAGACTCTCAATTTGACAACTAGTAGATTGGTTGTCTGATATTCTTCTTTAAGAATAAAACAAAAAGAATTCTAAACTTTCCAAGTGATACAAACTTTAAAAATCATTTGGTGCAAATTAAGCCAATTAGAAATAATAACAGTACAGTGGAAAAGCATTTAAAAAATATCATCTTCTGCTGAACTAAATCTTGGTTTTAATTTAAAAAAAAAAAATTGTGGCATGAATTGACAGTCTGCACATACGGTGGGGGGCTGAAAAGTTCATAAGTTGACTAAGAAGGAGTTATGCTACAGCAACAAAACTAGTCATGCATTAAATGCAGCCTTTTCTGATACTAACAGCATTGTAGGGCGGCAGTGGCTCAGGAGGTAGAGCAGGTCGTCTAATAACCCGATGGTTGGCGGTTCGAATCCCGCTCTCCCCAGATATCCTGCCGTTGTGTCCCTGGGCAAGACACTTCACCCGCATTGCCTCCAGTGCCCATAACACTGGGTATGAATGTGTGTAAATGTATAAAATGTTCGGTGGTGGCCAGAAAGGCCGTTGGCGCAGATTGGCTGCTACGTTTCCGTCAGCCTGCCCCAGGGCAGCTGTGGCTGCAGAAGTAGCTTGCCACTACCATTGTTTGTCTGGAGTGAATGAATAATGTACCTATTTGTAAAGCGTCTTTGAGTATATATGATAAAGCGCTATATAAAACCGATGCATTATTATTATTATTATTATTATTGTTTGTTTTCACATACACTGATACTGGAGACTGTGTTGAAAAATAAACCACATCTGGTCAAATTTGACCACTGCATCATGGTCAGCCTATTAAGTTTTCACCCCCCCCCCCCCCCCCCCCCCAATAACTCACTGTTCAAAACCCCACAGATTGACTTCCGGTCTGGACACCATGGTGATAGCAGCTTAACGCTGAAGCTCCCAGACCCGATCCGTGAAAATATCTTGAAAATCAGATTTAACGGATTTTTGGAAGAGTGAAAATCAAAAGACAAAGTCATTATGCCTAAAGGAAAACAGAAGAGATCGACATTTCCCAGGCCAAGATGCGCATCGGCAGGAGAATCTGACCTGGAGGACAATAACCACTCGGAAGCAGAGGAGCTGAATGAGGCTAGTAACGCGGTTAGCTTAAAAATGGTACTTCAAGAATTAAGACAATTTCGCCGAGAGTGTTGGGCCGAATTTCGTGAAATTAAAGACGAAATAAAAAGGACAAACAGCAGAGTGGACCAGGCTGAGGACTGAATCATGGAAGCAGAGGAAAGAATAAAAGGGCTGGAAGAAACCATGCTGGAACTACTCAAACGACAGTCAAGACTGGAGGCTAAGCTAACCGACCAAGAAGGAAGACTAAGAAGAGACAACATAAGAATTCATGGTCTGAAAGAAGGAGTCGAGGACGGTTTCACCACAATGGCTGCATGCGTGGAATCCATACTGAGAGAGAAGATGGAAATTCCCCAATCCACCGATTTTAAAATAGAAAGGGCGCACCGTTCATTAGCCCCAAGGCCGTCGGCGGAAGCGCCCCCGCGTTTGGTGGTGGCGAAGTTCTCCAACTTCATAACAAAGGAGGAGGTTTTGAGACTGGCTTGGCAGAAAAAAGGATTTATGCACCAAGAAAGAAAAGTTTTTGTGGAGCACGACTACACCCCGGAGGTCCTTAAAAAGCGTCGGGAATACAACGACGCTAAAAAGGTACTACGAGAGAAGAAACTGCGCTTTCAAACTCCATTTCCGGCGAAGCTGCGGGTTTTTTACGGGGATGAGACGTGTCTCTACAACTCAGCAACCACGGATATGGCGAGAAGAGGGCTCCCGGTAACGGTGTATAAACCCACAGCAGACCCGATCGAAAGAATCAAGGCTCAAACGTGGTGCACACAGAGACCCTCAAAATCCACGGGCCAGCAGCGGGAAACCCAGCGCCAGGGCTATAAGGAAAAACTGAGCGTTTTCAGGAGGGAATAACGATATTTTTAATCAATCTGCGCATCAAACCCTCCTCCTACAAGGTAACAAACAATAAAGGAGATGCAGAATCAGCAAGTATCAAGTGGTAAAACATTTCATGGAACAGACATAATACAGTGGTACCTCTACTTACGAATTTAATTCGTTCCGGAAGAATTCTCGTAACGTGAAAAATTCGTAAGTGGAGGCGCGTTTTACATGTAAATGCTGTAATCCGTTCCAAGCCCCCAAAATTCGGGCATAAATTTTTTATAAATCGTAAAAACGCATCAAAACATGTAACAAATACATGTTACAATTAGATTACTGCACAATAAACATAAAATGAGAGTTTAAAATGAGAGTAAGAATAATAAAAGAGAATAATAAAAGAGAAAGAATAATAAAAATTATGTTCATTTACCCTTTAACTGCTATCGTCGTCGACGTCGTCACCTTTTGCCTTCTTTGGTTCATGTTCTGATCCAAGGACGTTTGCTTTTGTCGGCTTGTAAGTGCTTCGTTTTGTTTTAATACTGTGCTGATCGTTGATGTATTACGGCCATATTCTTTGGCGAGATCAACCAAACGCATCCAAACGCAAGATGCATCCCCTTTTCATACCTTTCGATTATCTCCTTCTTTGTTTGTATGGACAAAAAAACTCTCTTCTTCTTTTCTCCTTTTCCACTTATCTCCGTCACTTTCTTGGGGCCCATAGCGAATAAATGTTAATTCTGTACTGTACACACACGTAAAACTTTCACCTTGTTCTTAATAAAGTTTTGGAAAAAAAAAACAAAACTTCGTGGCCAATGGGATACCAGGAAGATGCTAGGCGATAGCCAATGGCAGAGCAGCTACAGGTATGTTTACGTTCGGTAAACTACGGAAGCTGCGAGGAGCGCATACTTTTTTGCCTTTCGTATCCTGAAATTTCGTTCGTAACTAGAGGCAATATTTTCCCGTTGAGGCGTGTCGTAACCTGAAAATTCCGTATGTAGAGACGTTCGTAAGTAGAGGTACCACTGTATTAGAAACAAATAAGTCTTTAAAAAAAAAACAAACTTGTTAAAATGGAAATGTGACAATGAACCACATGAACTCTCCACACTAACAAATACTGTATTAACGTGACTGTTTGCTGTGATGGTGGTGGGAGGTTGCGCACAATTTCATAGGGTATAGGCATAAAAGAAAAAAAATCATTACAAGTTCGGATTGGGATCTGAAATTCACGTTAAAAACATGGGACAACTTACAGGGGTAAGAGAGGGCCCTCAGCATGTAACAGAGATTGAGGAATTTCCCTCAGAGCCAACACACCAACAAGGCTCTTCTAAGGTCGCTAAAAAGACCTCAGCTCAGGAAGATCTTTTGTCAGTTTTTTGTTTTAAAGTTTTATATACTATGTTCTTCATGTTTTTTTATGTTCTTAATATTCTTTGAGTTTCTGAGTAGCATAAAAGAGGGCCACTACACTGTTATACTAAATAAGACAACACAATGGAGAAACAGGGTGTAGCCAAAATAATCTCATATAATGTTAAAGGGATCCTGAATCCAGTTAAAAGATCCAAGATTCTAGGCAAAATGAAAAAAGACAAAGCAGGAAAAATATTTTTACAGGAAACCCACCTAACAGACGTGGAGCACACTAAACTTAATAGACAAGGGTTTAAAATGATCTCTTCATCCTCATATAAGTCAGGGAGGAGGAGGAGGGGGGTAGCGACATTGATCTCAACCAAAATTATATTTGAAAAAAAATCAGAACACAAAGATAAAGAAGGGAGATTCAGCATGGTACTTGGTCGGCTAGAGGGAGAAGATATCACCCTGCTGAATGTATATGCACCTCCAGGGGCTAACTGCAAATTTTATAAAAATGTATTTGACCTAATGATAACTAAAGCCCAAGGTTTAGTGATATGTGGTGGAGACTTCAGTCTAAGACTGAATCCATACTGGGATGCATCAGGTAATTCTCCACATTAAAATAACACTCAAAGTAGAAAAACTCAGATGCTTACTAAAAGAAATGGGAATCTGTGACGTGTGGAGGGAATTCAACCCCAGTGTAAAAGATTATCAGTGCAAGGAGTCAGATTATGGAACGATTTTGGACCTGAATTAAAATCATGTACAACGCTTGGACAATTTAAACAAAAACTGAAGGAAGAAATACTCCAAACATATATACAAGATGACATGTAAAATCACATAAGGATTGTCATATCCAGTCTGCGTTGTGTTGTAGCTTAGTTTTTTGTCACATTTTGTCTTAGCTTTGTTCTGAATTGTAATCGCTCTTGTTTTGTTTTTCTTTTGAATTCTTGGATGGAATATGGGTGGGCAATATAAGCTGCGGCTTCAGCCATCACCCATTTCGGATAACTTATGTTGAACTGTATAATCAGAGGAGTTATTGTCTAATTTGACCTTGTTGGATTTTCTTTCCCCCTTTGTTATATTATTCATATTCATATTCATTCATTCATATTCATATTCATATTATTATTTATAATAACATTATTATGTTATTATATTATTTATTTTAATCTATCCGAAATAAAGATTCATTCATTCATTATACATTTTACTCAGCACCACATTCATCATACTCGAGGATTGACTATTTTTTTATGTTTAATAGAGACATTGGAAGAGTAAAAACATGTGACATGGACCATCAGTCCTATTCAAAAATAGGACTGATGGATCTCTCTGACCACAGTCCGATCTATATGGACTTAAGTATCCAAAAATACACAAATAATACATTTTCTTGGAGGTTAAATTCAAATGTGCTGAAAGGACCACTGAAAGATGAATTGGAATCAGATACTCTCAGATATTTGGAAGAAAATGATAATGGAGAAGTATCCCCTTTAATACTGTGGGACGCATGCAAAGCTGTAATAAGGGGAAAGATTATCGCAAAACTGGCAATCCAAAAGAAACTGAGATCACATTAGAGTCAGAACTTAACCTCTTGCACTTTGGGCAATTTTCCTAAAAATGCCAAAAAATAACGTGCCCAAAGTAAATCGAAAGCTGTTCTTCAACCCTTTGCAGCATCTTCATGGGGTTGGTCTCATTTAAAAGAAAACACTTTGAATTTTTTGGCAAAAAAAACATAATCTCTCTACGTGCTCCGGCCACTGAGTTACAGTCATCTAAACATACTGAACTTGAAGAAAAAAAATTTGGACACTGTTTTTTTTGGATACAAATGCTTGTAAATAACACACAGCTGTCCGATCCGGCCGGAAAATGCAACAGAAATGTAGAACCAAGTGTTATCCAGCTGAGATCCAAATTTGGTAACAATACCACAAAAAATGAATATTTCACACAGCTTTGTTCTCAGGCTGTTTCCAGGCGTTTTGGGACTGTGCCAAATTGTGCCAAATGGCACAGTTTGGAAAAACGTCTGTAACTTTTGAATAATTCAATGTAGAAGCTTCATTTTAGGCTCAAAGGAAAGGTCACACTCAGGGCTGTGTCTGTGTGTGTGTCTGTGTGTGTGTGGGGGGGGGGGTCATTCCCCCCCCCCCCCCCGCTACCAAGGACAGAGTTCGGCCCTCGCTACATGACAGATTACACTCGTTGCATGTTTCCACAGCAACGCTGTCACAGCGGCTTCCCCCCCCCCCCTCGCTACTGTGTGTGTGTGTGTGTGGGTTGTCTCCCCCCCCCCCCCCCCCCGCTCGCTACAGAGGATGGACTTCAGCCATCGCTACACAACGGATTAGCCTTATGTGGTGATGTAGGACAGCAGTGCAGTCACCGCGGCTCCCCCCCCCCTCGCTGCAGAAGAATAGCGGGGGTGGGGGGTGGGGGCGTTCACAGCCTATACACTGCGAGCAACCCCTTGTACCGCGGCGCACGAACTTCAGACTTCGTGAACAGCACAGCTGTAATTTACTGATCGGTCAAAAGTCATTTTGGATTACAATTTTCAGGGATAGAGAATAATTTAGCTTATAACACCTTACCTCTTCACAGCAGTGTCCTGGCGAACGTCTCTTCCTCATTGTCAGACGAACGCGACGCTGGTCCGCTCTGGTTCTGGTCTCGCGACTCGATCAAAACATAATTCCATTATTGCGGTTTTGTGCTTCCATGATTGCGTTTTTTGGCGAACGATTTTTCAAAACAAATAACAGTAGTAATTAAAAAAAGACTGGCGAAGGCGTGTGTGTCACTCAGCCTTCGTCGTCAGCCTCCGTCGGTCTATGACCATGGAAGAAAATCATAACGTCTACTCTGCTGGAACCAATACAAAATAAGCACCGCCTGTGGCCGAACATGCCGATCCACAAATGGCACTCCCTGTCACACAGGTTGCATTTGTGGATGGTCTCCGTGCTGCTGGGTCTGTGGGGTTCTTCCTGCAGGTCCTTTTTTGATCCGCTCCAGCAGCCAGTTTTCACCCAGCCTTAAAAAAAAACAGCTCACGAACTTCTCTGCTTCAATTGGCTCACTGCATTCAAAGCGTTGGGAGGCGGGTCCTCCTTCCTAGGTTTTCATTCATTGGCTCTTCAAGGTTTCAGAAACCCAATTCAAGGCTCTTATTAGTCGAATGAGAGGTCGATCAGATGAAATAATCTGTTCGCGGCTGTGTTTGCAGCTTTTTTTTTTCCAGTGGCGCTTGGAGGCCACACCACCTACACCACCACCATCAATATCCTTATCATGCGTCATGCGCACGAGGGCGCATGAGTGCACTCTCGTGCGCCCTAGGACGCAGAGACTTGCCCGGCCACGGAACAACGGAGTGCAAGAGGTTAAGAAACTAGAAAAAGAGCACAAAGACAACACTCATTCTAATGACTCGCTCAAAATTAAGGAAATTAAAAAAACAAATAAATGAGATCTACACAATAGAAATCTAGAAGAAACTTACATTTCTGAAACAAAAATACGATGAAACAGGTAGCAAATCGGCAAAATTACTAGCCTATAAATTGAGGAAACAACAAACGGAGAGAGCAATCTACAAAATCAGAGACCCAGTATCAAAGGAAATAAAATTTAGAATTCAGGAAATTCTTAAAAGCTTCAAGAACTACTACAAGAACTTGTACTCCCACAAAAAACACAAAAACGCATCCGAAGCCTTCCTAAATATATTAAACCTTCCCCAACTTACTGAGTCACAAAATAAAACACTATTGTCAGAAATACAACCTACAGAATTAGAAAAAAGCAATTATGAAACTTAAAGCTAACAAATCCCCAGGAGCAGATGGCTATACAGCAGAGTGGTACAAAACCTTTAAACAGCAACTATCTCCTCTCCTCCTGAAAACATTTAACTATGTCCTCCACACAGGGGAAATCCCCCCTTCCTGGAGAGAAGGGGTCATTGCAGTTATACCTAAACCTGAAAAGGATAAACTAGACTGCTCCAACTGCAGACCAGTCAGTGTGTTAAGTCAGGACTATAATCTTTTTACCACTATCCTTGCCAAAAGGTTAGAAAATATACTGACAGACTTAATTCATTTAGACCAAACAGGTTTTATAAGACAAAGACAGACACAAGATAACATTAGACGCACTTTACACATAATTCATCATATAAAAAAATATAATTTAAATGCAGCCATATTGGGATTAGATGCTGAAAAAGCATTTGATTCGGTTGACTGGTCTTTCCTATATAGAATCTTATCCAGTTTCAATTTTCATAACTTCATTAGAACTATCCAGGCATTATATAAAAAACCAACAGCTAAAATAAGGATTAATGGTAAATTATCATCATCTTTTGAACTGGAAAGAGGATGTCGTCAGGGCTGCCCCTTGTCTCCACTGCTCTTTGCAATGTTCATAGAACCTCTGAGCCAATGGATAAGACAGAATCAAAAAATTCAAGGTATTACACTTGGTCAGAAGGAACATAAAATGGCACTCTTTGCTGATGACATTTTAATATACCTGGGGCAGCCGGACACCTCTTTTCCAGAACTAATCTGTTTTTTCAGAGTATGGAGATTTATCGGGGTACAAATTAAACATGCATAAAACCAAAATTTTAACATTCAACTATGACCCAAATCAGTATTTACTAAGCAAACTCAAAACTTAACTGGGAGATGGAATCTATGAAATATCTGGGGGTCAATATCCCAAAACAACTCAACAAAATTATAACACTAAACTATGATCCACTGATGGCAAAAATAAAATCTGATCTAGCAAGATGAAATATGATACCATTCTTGGGTACTGCACAAAGAATTGAAGCAGTCAAAATGAATATACTTCCACGTCTTCTATACCTTTTCCAAACCATACCGGTAGAACCTCCCAAAAAAACATGGCAAGAACTGGACAGAAGGATCTCAAGATTCATATGGCAGGGCAAGAGACGTAGAATCAGATATAGAACCCTACAGCTAAACAAAGACAAAGGTGGTCTCGCGCTGCCAAATATCAGGGACTATTTTAAAGCCGCACAAATTAAAAACTTTAGTAGAGATATCTAACCCAGTCTACACTGCACAATGGAAGGAGATGGAATGCCAAATAACAAGTGACATTCCCCAACAGGCGATAATAGGGAACATTGCCTTACCTAAACTTTTGAATAACACTAACCCGTGGATAGAGACCCCGCTAAAAATTTGGTTTAAGATAGTCAGAGAGAATCAAACTAAAGAACCCTATCGATTACTGCAATGGATTTCCTATGATCAAGACTTTACTCCTAATAAAACAGACACTAGATTTAAAAAGTGGAAAGAGAACGGACTGATAAAATATTACGATTTTTTTAAAGGGCAAACTTTAAGAAGTTTTGAAGATTTGAAAAAAAAAAAGGTCTAATAAATCAAGACCTTTACAGGTTCTTTCAGCTTAGACACCACATAAACAAAATACTTAAAAAGGAGGATTTGGAAAGGGCCCAGTCAGGTGTTCTGAAGGTTTTCTTAATGGCATATAAAGGGATCCCAGGGATCAGATACATTTCTAAAATATACCACGGTCTTCAACACTTAAAAGGAGACAACACATCATATATAAAAGAGAGATGGGGAAAAGAGGGGAATTTCACTTTACAACTGGAAATATGGGAAAAGCTAAATAAACAACAATGGAAAAGTACCTCATCCCTGCAGTGGAGAGAATTTGGATGGAAAAATTTGGTAAGATTTTTCAGAACACCTGCACAAAACAAATTTCCTCGTAAAGGGTTGAATTGTTGGCGCTTGTGTGGTGAAAAGACTGCAAATCATTTTCATGTGTTTTGGTCATGCCCAGTTATCCACCAATATTGGACCAGTGTACAGACAATATTGGGGAAAATATTCAAAGTAACAGTTCCCTTTTCTTTTGTAACTTTGTATTTGGGTTTACTACCGGAATCACTGGAAAGACGAGGAGAAAAATACTTATTCACTGTTTTAATATTGGCAAGTAAAAAAGCTCTAACAAAAAAATGGATGTTGAAGGACTGTCCTACACCTGAAGATTGGATTAACGTGATTCAGGACATTTACTCGATGGAAAAGTTGACATTCGCACTGAGACAGGACATGGATGGGTTCTTGAACTTTTGGCAACCCTGGAACGCATATGTGTCTTCCATCAGATCTAATCTTTGACAAATACCATTTCAATAATGGCACCTCTCTTTGTTCCAATGCTACTCAGATACTCTATTTTTTTTTTGCTTTTTTTTTTCCCTTATGTTTTTTTTTTTGTTTTTTTGTTCTTTTTTTAATTTCACTTTTTCTTTCACTTAAAAAAAAGGTGTTGTTAGAATTATTTTTCCAATGTTGTCAAAAACAAAAAAAAGGGAACTTGATGAAAAAGTAAACAATGCAATGCTGTAATGACATGTATACCCTTTACACAAACTTAAATTAAAAAAAAAACCCACAGATAACAAACTAGCAGTTATCCTGCAGAGAAAAAGCTGAAAACGTCCTTAAAATAAAAGGCTCCCCTCTACATCACTGTCACAGAGTCTTCTCTCCTCTCTTTTTTCATTTTTTTTTCCACAATATCTTTATTGAACCTTTTTTTTTTTTTAACAAACATGATACAAACAATCAAACACTAACACTAAAGTACTACAAAAAAAAAATGCACTAAAAACACCAACAACCACCAACAAAATCAAATCTTCAACAATGCTCCTCTGTTTAGTCTAGACAATCCAATACATAAGTATACATATTATGTTCACCAGTTTGGAATTTACAAGGTCCACACACATCATTCACCTTCTTCTTCAAGAGTTATGTTTAAATTTTTTACATAATCAATAAAAGGTCTCCATATATTCTCAAACACAATTTCCTTTGATTTCAGTATATATGTTATTCTTTCTAATGGAAGGTTTGTTAACATCTGTCTTAACCACTGAGTCACATCTGGTCTATGAGTCTTTTTCCATAATAGTGCAATACATTTTTTGGCATTAAGCAAACTGAGGTCTATGAATGTTCTTTCACTTTTATTAAAATTATGCTTTTCTGGGTACAGACCCAACAAAAACAGTTTAGGATTCAATATGATTTGTTTTGAGATTATTTTTTCAATTGTTACCCTCACCTCTTCCCAAAACATTCTTATTAATCTACATTCCCATAAACAATGAAATAGGGTTCCTTTACTTTCCATGCATTTTGTGCATGTATCTGGTATATTTTTGTTATATCTATTTAACTCCTCCGGTGTAACATACATCCGCATTAACCATTTGAAATGTATCAATTTAAGGCGTGCATTTATTGATTTGGTTTGAGCTTCTGTACAAGCCAATTCCCATTGTTCCTCTGAAATTTCAGTTTGCAGATCTTCTTTCCAGTAGTTTAATCTTTTCAGTGAATTTTCACTTGAAGATAGTGTCAATGAGTTATAAAACTCTGAAATAATACCCTTTCTTTTACTATCTTTCATCATCATTTTTTCCAAGGATGAATAAATAGGTCGAGTGAGAGCTTTATTTTGATTTGATCGAATAAAGTTTCTAAGTTGAAGATATTTAAAAAAATGTGTTCTATTGAGATTAAATTTGATCCTCAGCTCTTCAAAAGACATTATGTTATCTGCACATGGCAAATATAAATCCTGAATCTTTTGTATCCCTTTTAAATTCCATACTTTAAATACAGCGTCCGCTCTCCCTAGTTTAAAATATTGATTACCCCATATTGGACTAAATTGTGACAATAACTGTGGTTCTTTTAAATAGTTTTTAGCTTCACACCATATTTTGATCATATGCTTTACAAATGGATTTTTAACTTGTTTTTGTAATTTTTTTGCCGAATCTGAGTATATGAATATGGGAAGAGGTAAAGGTAAATTGTATGATTCCATTTCAGTCCAGTGAGGGAGATCATTTGATGAAAAATAATATGTCATAGACCTCAGTTGTGCCGACCAATAATACAACATAAAATTTGGACATTTCAGACCTCCACGATCAAATGGTAAATATAATAAAGACAGACGTAATCTAGCCCTCCTGTTGTTCCATATAAATTCCACTAACTTTTTTTTTATTCTTGAGAATAAATCTAAAGGTGGTGATAAGGGAATGTATTGAAATAAATAAAGTATTTTAGGTAAAATATTACTTTTAAGTATATTGATTCTCCCGATCATCGACATTGGTAGTGACATCCATCTCTGAGTTAACTCATTGATATCTGACATTAAGGCTTCATAGTTGACACTGGCGACTGATTCTAGCTTAGGCACAATTTGGATTCCTTAATATTTAAACTGATTTACAACATTGAATTGATTTACCTCAGGGGCTGGGTAATTTCTCTGGGTCTCATTTAGCATTAATATTGAAGATTTAGTTTTATTTATTTTATATCCTGATATTTCCCCAAAATTCTTTATTAAATTCAACAAGGTTGGAATTGATTTTTTTAGATTCGACATAAACAAAATTATGTCATCGGCGTACAGGGAGATTTTATGTTCTGTTGGTCCAACTTTAATTCCATATATTTGTGAATGTAAACGTATCGCTATCGCTAAAGGTTCAATTGCCATAGTAAACAGTAAAGGTGAAAGTGGACAGCCTTGTCGACATCCTCTATTGATTTTTATTGGTTTTGAAATATTGTTATTTGTTAGGATTTCTGCTGTAGCATTATTGTATATTATT
This sequence comes from Pholidichthys leucotaenia, assembly GCA_020510985.1. Classification (NCBI taxonomy): domain Eukaryota; kingdom Metazoa; phylum Chordata; class Actinopteri; order Cichliformes; family Pholidichthyidae; genus Pholidichthys; species Pholidichthys leucotaenia. Next base: position 177,295,840 of record CM035840.1, on the reverse strand, counting down.
TGAACCCATTTTATGAAATTATTTCCAAGTCCAAACCTTTGTAGGACTTCAAAAAGAAAGGGCCATTCAACTCTATCAAAGGCCTTTTCGGCGTCCAGTGATAGGAGAGCTGTATCCGGTGCTTCTTTATTAAAATAAATAATATTAAATAGTCTTCTTACATTATGGAAGCCTTGTCTACCCTTTATAAAGCCATTCTGATCTCGATTAATAATATTTGGTAAAATTTCTTGTATTCGTCTTGCTAAAATTTTACAGATTATCTTAAGGTCGGCGTTTAATAGGCTTATTGGTCTCATATTTTCACATTTATTAGAGGGCTTACCTGGTTTTGGCAGCAGTATAATTAAGGCATTATTTATGTATGATGGTAAATTATTATTTTGAAATGCTTCCAAAACCATTTCCAAAAAAGGTTTTATTAATTTATTCTTAAATTTTTTATAAAGGTCAACTGGAAGACCATCTGGTCCTGCACTTTTTCCTGATTTCATATTATCAATGGCTAGCCCAACTTCTTCTTGACTAATTTTAGACTCCAATATCTTCCTGTTTTCATTTGGAATACACGGTATAGATAGTTCGTTCAAAAACCCATTTAGTTTTGTTAAATCAGGTTCATTTTTGGTATCATATAATTTTTCATAGTAATCTCTAAAGGCTCTATTAATTTCTAAAGGATCTATAACTACCTGTCCATTACTTATAATACTGGTAATTGGTGTTTTAATTTCCAATTGTTTAATCTGCCATGCTAATAATTTTCCTGATTTTTCACCTTGTTCATAAAAAGATTGTTTCAATCTTAGAAGACTCGAGGCAGCTCTATTCGCTGATTTTTTGTCGTATTCAGCTCTCAAAATCAGTAATTCATTCTCCAACCTTGGGTCACTTCCTGCATACACTTTTTCCTGAAGACTTTTTATTTTATGTTCCAATTTAGCTCTCTCCTCTCGAGTCTTCTTAGATTTTGATCCTGTATAACTAATAATATGTCCCCTAATAAAAGCTTTGAAAGCCTCCCACTTTACACATGCTGATGTTTGTGTAGTATTGATGTCAAAGAACTCGTCTGTTTTTCTATATACTTGACAAATTCCTCATCCTGAAGCCATTTATGCTGAAATTGCCATCTACCTGATTCCTTTGTCAATTTTTTATCTACATATATTAGACAACAGGGTGCATGATCAGAGATCACGATGTTATCATAAAAGCAGTTTTGAATCTTGGACCTTAATTCTGTGGAAATCAAAAAATAATCAATACGTGAGAATGTCTTGTAGGTACTGGAATAACAAAAATAGGCTTTAACTTGTGGTTTCATTTCTCTCCATATATCTAGCAATCTCAATTCTTTCATAAAATGATTAATAGTCATCCTACATCCATTGTGCGTACAATCCAGTCCTGTTGATCTATCTATACCTGGATTCAATGTACAATTAAAATCCCCTGCTATTATATGTTGCCCTGTAAGTGATGATAAGATAAGAAATAAATTAGCAAAGAACTTCTGATCATCTATATTGGGACCATATAAGTTCACAAGATTTATATTTTCTAATAGCAAAGAACCTTGAATGATTACATATCTTCCAAATTTGTCTCCAATTACATTTTTCACTTGAAAAGGAACTGATTTATGTATGAGAGTCATAACTTCCCTGGCCCGGGATGAGAATGATGAGGTGAAGACACTTCCTTGCCATCTACTCCTAATTCTTTTTATATCCTCCTCTATTAAATGAGTTTCTTGTAAAAACACAATTTTTGATCCCATGTCTTTTATTTTATTCATAACTTCTTTAAGTTTTTTTAAATTTTGTAGACCTCTGCAATTCCATGAAGTTAAATTAAGATTAACACTTTGGTTTATGATCAATAGAGAGTTTGGGATTACCTTGCAGTGTAAACATGCTCATACTCAGAACCAAAAACATGAGTGGTTGCTTTTTTCATTTTTATTTACAGATTGTGAGGAAAATCTGTTGGCTGTTTGATGCGGATATCAGACAAGTATATCCAATTGACAGCGTTTCATAGTAAAAGCACGTAACAGAAACAGCCATTCTGAAAACTGAAACGCTGTAGAGGGCTTTTATTTTTACATAACTCAGGAAGTATTGAGCTGTGACGGTGAAAACAAATTTACACGAATTCAGACTTTGGTCATGTCTGGTGAATCCAGCATTTACAGTCATGTGAAAAAATTAGGGTACTCCATTAAATATTCAGTTCAGGATTGTTTTTCATTTTAATTAAGGCATTGGTTTTAGATAATCACATTTAAGACTTTTTATGGACCTGTAGACACTGAGGCGGCTGTTTTTCTCCTTGTTTGTCCTCTCACAGAGAAATTCTCTCCACAGCAACCCTACATGAACGCAAATTAACCTGTCCTCACAGAATTAAACTCTATTTTCCTCTGATTTTACTTTTTCTGGATTTGTTCATGTCTTGCCGAGAGTGGCAGAAAGTGTCTGCTGTCCCTGCTTCTCCACATGCACTGAGGACAGAGAGGCTGAGCGGCTCTCTGTACAGCTGCCATCGGATGTGACAGTCACGCATGGTGAACAACATTCATTCATTCATCTTCTTCCACTTAATCCTTTTCGGGTCGCGGGGGGGCTGGAGCCTATCCCAGCATCTTTGGGCGAGAGGCAGGGTACACCCTGGAAAGATCACCAGTCCATCGCAGGGCCAACACAGAGAGACAGACGACCATTCACTCTCACAGTCATACCTAAGGACAATTTAGAATCCCCAGTTTTGATGCCAATTAACCTAACTTGCATGTTTTTTGGCATGTGGGAGGAAACCGGACAACATAATTTAAAAAATATGTTTTACGTTCATAAAAGTACAGTATGTTTCCATTGAGAAATGTATCCAATTGCAGTAAACAATAATTTAAAAAATAAAATCATTAAAATGAGCTTCATTAATTTCCATGTGTTTTGAGATGCACTTCCATTCAGAAGTTTGGGGTCACTTAGAAATTTCCTTATTTTTGAAAGAAAAGCACTGTTTTTTTCAATGAAGATAACTTTAAACTAATCAGAAATACACTCTAATATCTAATATACATTGCTAATGTGGTAAATGACTATTCTAGCTGCAAATGTCTGGTTTTTGGTGCAATATCTACATAGGTGTACAGAGGCCCATTTCCAGCAACTATCACTCCAGTGTTCTAATGGTACAATGTGTTTGCTCATTGTGTCAGAAGGCTAATGGATGATTAGAAAACCCTTGTGCAATCATGTTAGCACAGCTGAAAACAGTTTAGCTGGTTAGAGAAGCTATAAAACTGACCTTCCTTTGAGCAGGTTCAGTATCTGGAAAAAATTATTATTTCAAATACAAATCATTATTTCTAACCTTGTCAGTGTCTTGACTATATTTTCTATTCATTTTACAACTCATGGTGGTAAATAAGTATGACTTTTCATGGAAAACAAAAAATAATTGTCTGGGTGACCCCAAACTTTTGAACGGTAGTGTATGACTGCAGGAAGCCGCAGCATAGTTGCTGAAGGGCCACGGGTTGCCGACTCCTGAGATAGACCAATCACCATCTGGTTTACCATAGCTTTGACTTGTTCAATATCAGTGCAGAGTGTTGCTATGTTGTTAGCAAGATCATTTCTTATGGCTCACACATCAGTCTTGATGGCGGCGGTGGCGCCGGCAGTCCAGGGCAGCAGTGGTGCAGGTGTAGTGTGACTGACTACTGATCGGAGGGTCATGGGTTCGATTCCCGCTGTCTGCTGTCCGCTTGTCGAAGTGTCCTTGAGCAAGACATTGGTTGGCCTGGTTAGCGCCTGTGTGTATGGCAGCTCTACCGCCATCAGTGTGTGAATGGGTGGATTGCAGGATCTGTAAAGCGCTTTGGTTATCCTAGATGAGAAGAAAAACACTATATAAGTGAATGCCATTTACCATTTGATGAAATTAAAGTAATTGACTAGTGCACTCCTCAGTTCATCTCTGATTACCATGGATATGTCTGCTCTAATGCTCTGCAGGATTTAATCTTTTAGGTCTGCGGCATCCATGCTGCCCTGCTTTTTGTCTGGGTGAGATGGAGTAGGGTTGCCTATTGTATCCAGGCTAGCTTGAGCATTCTGGCTTGAAGGGGCATTAGACCTCATCAAACTTGTTCTGGTGTACCAGTATTTTCTCAAATTGGCAGCCATACGGACAGCCTGGAGGGTCATATGTGTGGCCACCAAACTTAATTTTACGATAGTGTCACAGTCTGTGCATCTATTAGTCTATATTCAGTTAAAAGCAGAAGTACTAAAGTTCAGTGGGAGCTATCACAAAACATGCCCTACTCCATCTTTGGCTCACCTCTCCCCCCGCCCCATCTGAATTAGTGTCATAAATGGAAACCATATAAACCAATTAATTAGTTGAGATGATTTTATACTATAATTTTTTTTTTGTAACTTAAGATTTTTATTCATTTTTCATTATATATATTGCATTCAGATCACAGTCTACATTTAAAAAAAACAAAGGGGCTAGAGTAAAAAAGAAAAAGGAGAAAGAAAAAAAAAAGGGGGGGGGCAAATGTTGGAGCATCAAGTTTTTAGTTTCCATCTCTTAATTCTTCTGGTTTTTCCAGCGTCTTTGGTTATTCTTTCAATATCTGTCTCGTTGTTGCACTTTGTAGTGTGTCCATTTCCGCCATTTTTTTTCCCATAGTCCTTCTTGCATTCTTTGTCGATATGTTAGTTTTTTCATCATACGTATGTCCTCAATAATGTCAGTCCATTGCTCTTGGTCAGGAAGAACTTCTGATCGCCATTTTTTTGTGATTGTTTTTTTTACATGCAATCAACAAGATTTTAACTAGATATCTGTCCTCCGCCTGTATAACATTGTCTTTTTTAAGATCACATAGGTACATCAAGTTACAGTTCATTGGTATATTATATCCTAATATCCTCTGTATTGTCACATGTATAGATTTCCAGAATGATGAGATTTTGCAGCATTTCCAAAACATATGCGAGTGGTCTGCATTTTGAGCCCCACATCCCCTCCAGCATATAGATTGGGTATTTGCATACTTTCCTTGAATCTGTGGTGTAATGAAAAAGCGAATCAGGTTTTTCCATCCAAATTCCCTCCATGTTCTTGAATTTGTTGACGTGTGTTGTGTTTTCCATATTTCCTGCCAGCTTTCTTCTGTTATGTTTAAATTGAGCTCTTTCTCCCATTTCTCCTTTATATAGTTACTTGAATGATTGTTTGCCATAAGTTTCTGATATAGCTTTGAAATAATTCTTGTTTTATTTCCTGTATATGAGCTTAAAATGAATTGTATAATCTCGCTCACATCTGTTTAGAGGTTATGCCTAATCTTCTTCATATAATAGTTTCTCATCTGCAGATCTCTGAAGAATTCCGATCTTTCTAGTTTAAATTTTCTCCTGATGTTTACAAAGCTCCCGAGATCTTTTTTTCCGATATTGCCCCATGCTGTGATTCCCTTGTTCACCAGATTTTTGTATCCCCTATCTTGTTTTGCCGGTTCAAACTGACTGTCAAATGCTACCCATTTCAATAGTTTTATGTCTTCCTTTATATTATACTTTTGTACTATTTTATACCACAGTTCTAAAGTAAATTTAGTGATTGGGTCTATTTGTTTGATTTGCTTATATGCATCTTTATCTCCTATTATGCTTTGTACTGGGAGTCCCTCAATTTCCTTTTCCATTTCTTTCCATTTTGCCTCATATCCCTCGTCGCACCAACATATGATATATCTTATTTGTGCTGAGTAGTAATATTCCTTTAGACTCGGTAGGCCCATGCCTCCTTTCTCTTTTGGTAACTGGAGAGTTTTATATTTCACTCTTGGTTTTTTACCTCCCCAAACAAATCTCGATATCATCCTGTCCCACTTTGAGAATTGGGCATCTGGAATCTCTGTTGGTATAGCCTGGAAGAGGTAAAGTAATCTAGGTTGTATGCTGATTTTGACTGTCTCAATTTTTGAATTCAGATCCATATTTAAGATTGACCATCTATCAATATCTTTTTTTATTTCTTGTTCCAACCTATCATAGTTTGCTTTATAGATTTTGCTTAGATCTTTAGGTATGTTCACTCCAAGGTATTTTATTTCTTTTTGTTTCCAGTTTAGTTTGATCTTATCAGTTATCTGGTTTAGAGGGTTATAGTGGAATGTCAGTATTTGTGTTTTTGTTATGTTTATCTTGTATCCTGATAATTTTCCAAAATTTTCTATCAAGTTCATCATTTCCATTATTGATTCATCTGGTTGTTCAAGGTAAACTATAATATCGTCTGCAAATAGCCCAATCTTGTGTTCCGCCCCCTTTATTGTTACACCTTTTAATTTCTTATTTTGTCGTATCGCTTGAGCCAGTGGCTCTATGAACAGAGCAAACAAGGTGGGCGATAAGCAGCATCCCTGCCTAGTTGATCTTTGTATATTTACTTTGTCTGTTAAGCTACCGTTTATCTTGATTCTTGCCACAGGTTCTTGATACAGCGTCCTTATGCATTGTACTGATTTTTCGTTAAATCCAAAGCGTTCCAGCACACTATATAGGAATTTCCAGTTAACCCTGTCAAATGCTTTTTCTGCGTCTAAACTCATTATTACTGCGCTTTTCTTTTCTTTATGTATTTGATTAATTATATGTATTGTTCTCCTGATATTGTCATGTGTTTGGCGTCCCTCTATGAAACCAGTTTGATCATCTTCTATCAATTCCGTCAAGAATGTCTTTATTCGTTTACATATAATTGTTGTATATATTTTATAATCCACATTTAATAAAGAGATTGGCCTATAGTTTCCGCATTGTTCTCTATCTTTCCCTGGCTTTAAAATGACTGAAATGATGGCTTCGTTCCATGATGGAGGTATTTTGTTGTTGTTCAACGTCCAATTAAATGACTTTAGAAGCTGTGGCGTGAGTTCTTCTATAAACAGTTTATAAAACTCAGATGGGTATCCATCACTACCTGGTGATTTACCATTTTTAAGTGACTTAATCACATCTCTAATCTCTTGTGTTGTTATTTCTGCTGTTAGCTTTTCATTTTGTTGATTTCCTATTGATGGCAAGTCCAATGTGCATAGAAATTTTTTAATATCTTTAGTATTTGTTTCTTCAGGTTGCGAGTATAGTTCTTGGTAGAAATTATGGAATATTTCTTCGATGTTTTCTGGGTTAACTGTGGTTTTATTTGTGGTGGGGTCTTTAATCTTATATACATTATTCATTGTTTGTTGTTTTCTTAACCGTTTTGCCAGCAGTTTTGTGGCTTTTGGTCCCGTTTCATAATATTTTTGCTTTAGATATCTATTTTTCCTTTCAATTTCATCCATTTGTGTTTCTTTTATCTTTATTTTTTCTTCTTTAATTTCTTGATATATTTTTGGGTCATTTGTGCTTTGATGTTTATGTTCTAATTCCCTCAGTCTCTCACATCTTTGTTCATACGCTTCCAGTTTAGTCTTATTTGCTTTTCCTGTTTCAACAATTAATTTACCTCTTAACACGGCTTTTAGTGCATCCCATAGTATTGTTGGGTCCACTTCTTCATTGTCATTCTCTTGGATATATTCATTTATGTTTACTTTTATTCTTTCTTTCATTTTATCATCATTTAACAGTCCTACATTAAGTTTCCATGTTGTTTGTCGTTTTCTATTGTTTAAATATATTTCCATGTATATAGGATTATGATCTGATATTTCTGCCCCTCCAATCCAACAATTTCTCACCCTGTGTCTGTCATCTTCATTCATAAGGAAGTAATCTATTCTAGAGTGTACTTTATGGACTGCTGAATAATGTGTATAGTCTTTTTCGAGTGGGTGCAGGTCCCTCCAAATGTCTACCATACCCATTTCTGCCAGTGAGGTTCTTATGAATTTTGTTACATGTTTTTTTGTCTTCTTAACACTTGTTGTATCAATTTCATGATCCATGACAGCATTTAAGTCTCCTCCACAAATTAGGACTCCTTCACTGTGTGTTGCTATGAGATCAAACAGATGTTGAAAAAAACCCTTGTCACTTTCTGGTGGGGCATAGATGCTCACTAATGTGATCTGCATTCCATCTATGCTACCCTTTATTATTACATACCTGCCTTCTTTATCCTGGATTTCCTGTTCACATTCAAATTGTATTTTATTTGAGATTAGTATCATAACCCCCCTTTTAGTTCCTCCCTTAAATGAACTGTAGTAGGAGTTCTTATAGCCAAATCTCTTTAGTTTCACATGTTCTGTCTTGCTCAAATGTGTCTCTTGCATAAATATAATTTCGGCTTTTTCTTTCTTGAATTTTCTTATTATTCTTTCCCTTTTAACAGGTGAGTTCAGACCATTCACGTTTAGTGTTATTATCTTAAGATTTTTACCCATAATCATGTTTTTCCATTTTTTTAACTTGTGCTCCTAGCCCCTTTAACAACAAAAATAACACATATTTATATAAAAACACATTAAAAAATCTCGACCTCCGTACTTTGGGCCTTTCTTCTGCCCACTGGTCCCTGTAGGTGGGTGGAGGGAATGTCCTCACCGAGTGTAGGGCCCTCCCTAGACCTATATTTACTATCCAAGAAATAGTCATTAGTCTAGAAATGTCCAACAAATATCACTTAAACCTCTCCTAGCCGTCTGTTTCTCTTTTACCTTGTCTTCTTGGGCTTCATTTCTTCTGTGTCTTTCTTAATCTTTGTTATAATCTAGGCTTTCAGTTGAAAGCCTTGTAGTCTTTCCTGGGCCCGCTGCGCCACGTCTCCCCCCGTCTTTTGCCGTTCACTCGCCTCCACTCCGGCTGTCGTGATGCGTTCAGGGCCTCCGCTGCTCCTACCGTTTCCTCCGGCACATACACCTCAAGGCCCCGCTCCATCATGTCCTGCGCTGCCTCTCTGGCCGTGTTGTAGGTTCTTACGCCGTTCTCCCAATGAATCCTCATCTTCGTTAGCGGCGTTTGGAATCTAATTTTTTTTTCTTTCAGCGTTTTTTTAATGTTGGCATATTTCTTCCGCTGCTGCACAATTTCCGCCGGGTAGTCATGATCAAAGAATATCTGCTTGTCGCCGATTCGTATCTTTTTTTTCCACGCTCGTGTCAGGATTCTTTCCTTTACATCATATTTCAGAAAGTTTACCACAACTGACCTGGGTGTAGAGCGTGGGTTCGGGTTCTGTGCCGAGGCTCTGTGCGCTTGTTGAATCTGCAGATCCGCTTCGCTGGGCAGTTCCAGCTCTTTTTTTAAGAACTGATCCATGAATTTCGTCATCGAGTTGCCTTCAATGCCCTCCGGGATCCCGAAGATGCGTATATTGCCCCGTCTGGACCTGCTCTCCAAGTCGGTTACTTTCTCCTGCATCCTCTGCATTTGTGCCGTCAGGGTCTGCAGCTGTTCGCTTGCCTCGCTATTCCAATCTTCCAGCTCTGATATTCGGGCCTGCGCTTCTGTCATACACGCCCGCTGGGAGCGCAGCTCCTCCATGTTTTCTGCTAGCTTGCGCTCCATTTCTCTTCGGAGGCCCATAATTTCTTCCTTAATCTCTTTTTTCAGCTCCTCCTTAAGAGCCGCTAAATCCTGTTGTAGCTGCCGTTTGAAGTCTCTCAACTCTTTACCCAAACTGGCGATGCCAGTGTTCATGGTATCGAGTGTGTCTTCCATTTTCTCTGCTGCGGTCACCTCGTTTTTTTGGGCCCTGTGTTCAGCGGTTTCTCCTGCGTTGTTGAAGAGGAATTCTTTAATTTTACTCTGCTTTTGTCCTTGTGCCCGGCTCCTTCGTGTTTTCATCCCTTAGTTTATTGATCCGCTTATGTCGAGTTGGCCATTTACCGATGATTTTTAATCCGGCTAGGGAGAGCTCTCTGTTTAAGCGTTATGTCTCTCCGCCATCTTCCCGGAAGTCCGATTTTATACTATAATTTAAGTCAGTGTTTATCAACCAATTTTGAGCCATGGTACATTTTTTTAAAATTCCTGCGACAGACCAACAACCAAAAATAGTACAAAATGACACACTCTAGCCTCTTACAGCATATCCAATGACATTTTAGTCTTGTAATTTGTTAAAACTTTATGGCAACAGGAACGGTTAAAGGGTCGTCAAGGCCCCTAGTGGTCAAGAATGGTAAAAAAAATTTTGTCAATAAAATAGTTCAGATTTCCAAGGCTATAACTTGAAAGTTACAAGAGATAATGGCTTACTGCCAGCTAGAAAGATGTAGAATATGATCCAAAGTTTCAGATAGGAATAAATTTACGCATCTAATTTGCATAATGTCGCAGCAGCTATATAAATTACGTAACTCAGTCAAAAGTGGACTTTGGACACATTTACACAAAGAATGGTCAGTTTTGTTTTTTTTTTACGCCGATTTGTCTACAGGGGTATGTTTTTATCTAATTTTCAAAGTATATCAACCAGAAAACCAATAAAATGTCCAAAAAACCCCCATATTTCTCTCTTACCTATTGCCGGGGGGGGGGGGGGGCTCGCCCGCCCACATGACCGGTCCGTTTTCGTCCATCGTTGTCGATGTAACGCATTTACTTAGTAATTTACACCCGCTTCCACATCTACAAACTCTTATGATTACCCCACGTGAATTTTGTTTGTATTACGCAGCTATTTTTTCTGTTTGGTGCATTATTTCTGTGGGAATCCATGCCGCTCGTGGGCGCTGCCATCTTGGTAATGGGAGCTCAGTTTTTCATCCATCGTGGTTGATGTAACACATTTACTTAGTAATTTACACCCGCTTCCACATCTACAAACTCTTATGATTATCCCATGTGAATTTCGTTTGTATTATGTGGCTATTTTCCCCATTTCATGCAGTTTCAGTCATCATCGCTGCCGCAATGACCAATCATGGTGGCATCCACATTAGTGCTGTGAGCTCAAAGTGGAAAAAGAAATAATAATGAGGATTTCTTCTTCTTTGCTATATTTCATGTCAGCCATGATTCCTTTGGCACGTCTGCCACCTTCTAAACTGTCAAATCAATACAGATTAGTACAAATTGTCAGTATAGCCAGGGGACGTCAATAAGTTGGCACGTGCAGTTGCTGTGCTCTGCCACTGGGGGTGCATGACCCGTCCATTTAATGTGGACAGTTAAAGGGTTAAGCCACAAAAGGTCATTGCTAAAGAAACTGTCTGTTCACAGGGTGCTGTATCCAAGTATATCAATAGAAAGTTGAGTGCAAGGAAAAAGTGTGGCAGAAAAAGGTGCACAGGCAACAGGGATAACCGCAGCCTTGAGAGGATTGTGAAGCAAAGCCCATTCAAGAAATGGGGGGAGATTCACAAGTATTGGGCTGTGGCTGGAGTCAGTGCTTCAAGAGCCACCACACAGACTTATCCAGGACATGGAAGGTTCCACAGTCACTGATGATTTGAGGAGCCATGTCATCTACTGGTGTTGGTTCACTGTGTTCTATCAAGTCCAAAGTCTGCGCAGCAGTCTATCTGGAAATTTTAGAGCACTTCATGTTTCCCTTTGCTGACAAGCTTTTTGGAGATGCTTATTTTATTTTCCAGCAGAACTTGGCACCTGCCCACACTGCCAAAAGTACCACAACCTGGTTTAATGACCATGGTGTCACTGTGCTTTATTGGCTAGCAAACTCTTCTGACATAAACCCCATAGACAGTGTATGGGTGGGGTATTGTCAAGAGGAAGATGAGAGACACCGGACTCAACAATGCAGATGAGCTTACAAAGCCCAATTCATGGTGGCAAAGACGCGTTGGTACGTGAATGAGCGCAGTGGATGCATTCGTGCGCAAACCCTATGCAGAGGGCAGGTGCTGACTGAGCGCATGCAGCCCCCAAAAAGTGTATGTACCTACAAGTATGCAAATGGTTGCAGTGAACTGCACATGTGCCTGGAAACTCCCTCCAGAGGGAAGTACTGAGCAATCTGCTAATACTGGGTGAACAAATGACTGTCTTTTGGCCCGTCTTTTTTGAGAAACTGAATTTGGTGTTTTCATTAGCTGTAAGCCATAACCATCAAAATTAAAAGAAGTAAACGCTTGAAATATATCACTGTGTGTAATGAATCTATGAGTTTCATTTTTTAATCGAATTACTGAAATAAATCAACTTTTTGATGACATTCTAATTTATTGAGATGCACCTGTATTTAAAAATAAAACACAATCCAATTGTTGGCTGGTGTTTCTCTCATCGATTGACTTGATGGCTGATATTCCAAGCGGACATTTTGATATTCATATCAGCAGATGCCTATGCGACCCCAGCGGCCTTATTCACTACTTATTGAGCAGGTGCATAATGGATTGGAGAGTAAAAACAAGCAAAGCTTAATCCTGGAGCTAATGTAAGAACATAAATTCGATCAGGTCTCTTGTTCCCTCTGCAATTAATTTCAAGGCCTCTAGAGTTTATAGATTGTCAGCTGTGGAGTAGAGAAAGTAGTTTGCCAACTAAAACTTTCAGATATTTAAAAGGAAATTATTTTGCCAGACTTGCATCATCCAGATTTTGTTTGCCAAGTATATCATGATGCAAGCATAAAATTACCACAATATAATCTTTAGGATAACTATTTCTTTCCTTCCCACCAGTTTGCAAGAATCTATTCTCAGCCACGTGCAGCGGATTGTCAAAGGGGAGGTGAGCCTGGCGATGAAGGAGCAGCAGGCAGTGGTCACCTCAAGCATCATGCAGGCGATGCGATCTGCTGCCGGCACCCCCGTCCCCACAGCACACCTAGACTATCAGACACAGCAGGCCAATATCCTGCAGCTCCTTCAGCAGGGCCAGCTTAATCAGGCTTTCCAGCAGGTAACCATCTCTCTCTCTCTCACTCACTCACTCACTCACTCACTCACACACACACACACACACACCCACACACACACACACACACAGAGCAGATAATTAATGTAATCACCATTACACAACACACTGCAATCACTGCCTGATACACTCCATGCATTATGTTGAGGGTCCAGCACAGCAGAGAAAGTCATTATACAGTAAATGCCTCATAATCCCAGTTGCAGACCCAACAAGTGCATTAGTTGTGCTGCAGGCATCATACATGTTTTTACCTATAAAGATGTAGATTTTAAACATTTTGGTCTGTTTTCTCTGCTCTTCAGTCAGCCTCTATGTAGTTACAATGATCTTCAGGTGGGTCTGCATCCATGTTGCAGTCAAGGCCAAACGTCAGGTTTGGGTACCTAGGTGATTTCAGAAAAATCACTACTCCTAGGTAGTTGCCATAATTCTCACCAAATTCATGCCAAATGATTATCAGATGAGTCTGTATCAAAGTTGTGCTCAAGGTCAAGGTCAAAAGTTGGGAAATCTCAGCACTTATGATTTTATTACCCCCTGCCGGACGAAGCCCAAAGGCATTATGTTATAGGTCAGTCCGTCTGTCCCACTTTTGTGAAATCAACTCCTCTTACAGTTTTGTTCCAATTGTTCTGAAACCTGGTACCATGGTTTGATGTACTCTGATGATGTGCATATTGCAATTTCACTCTCATCAGATGACCTTGACATCAAAGGTGAGAGATTAGATTTTCCCTAAATCTTCTAAACACAGTAACTACTGAAAAAAATGATGTAGGCTTTTCAAATCGATACAGTAGTTGTATCTCATACACATCTTGGATGATTTACACCCTCACCTAACTATGGGTTTGTGGTCAAAGTTCAGAGTTAGCATTGCAGTTGCACTGTGGTAAATGCTCCATATATTATTACTATAAAACAAGTAACGCTCAGGCCACCAAACTTGGTACACAGGTCCACCTTGGGATTCTGACCTCTGACTATGGGTTTGGGGTCAAAAGGTCAAAGGTTAACGTTAACATTCCCTATGCCTTATTACTGTACAATGAGTAAAGCTAGGGCCACCCAGAGTTGGTACACAGGTTCAACCTGTGACCCTGAAGTGTGACTATGGTTTTGGGATTGCAAGGTCAAAGGTCAACATAATAATGGCTTATAAACTATATCTCAACAACAAAGAAAGCTAGGGCCAGCAAACTTGCTACACAGATTCGCCTTGGGATCCTGATCTCTGACTATGGGTTTGGGGTCAACAGGTCAAAGGTCAAGGTTAGTAGTCCTTATTACTGTACAACAAGTAAAGCTAGGACCACCAAGCATGGGATTCTGACCTCTGACTGTGGGTTTAGGGTCAAAGGTCAAGGTTAACATTCCATTTGCACTATCTATAAATGCAAGAAATCTGTGTTTGTGTGTCTGTCTGCCTGCCTGTTCCACGCATATCTCTTGAACCGTTTGTCAGACTGGCCTCAGATTTTAAACATGGTTTCCTGAAGTTACGAGAGTGTGCATCCCTGAATATGGAGTCACTCAGTCAAAATATGTAATTTTTATCAATAAAAATTTTAGCCACTGCTCTCGGTCTCTTCATGAGCTGGCTTTAAGAAATGTGGGCGGGGTTTCAGATTGACTCTGTGCTGATTGGACAGTACGTGGCATCACGACCATGCTGATTGGATAACACACAGCATCACGACCTGTCAGTCACCATAGTGTTCCTGGAACAAAACAAGGAAATGAAAGTTAGAAAGATAAAAAAGGTAATACTGAATACTTAAAAAAATTATACTATAAAGTTGCTATGATTACATAGGTCTAATGGATAATTCGGCATGAAGAACACCAGGTGCGCCGGGAGGAAGCAGCCGCTGAACCGGTGGATTGCAGTCCTTCGGAGGCACACGGGTAAAACAGCAGCCAATGGGTCTCAAATATTTGTAAACATGTCCTGTTATAGTACTGCATGAGTTTATTGATGATACACAGAAGAAATTCAATATTACACTGAACTCCATCACTGAACAGTGATATAAACTAAAATAATTATGATGACTCAACAACTCCCATTCCCCAAAGTGCAAGATACACTATTATCTTGAATAAGTGATAAAAGCTCACACAAATAAGTGATCTGACAAACAAATAAACAAGGGATCTGAAACAGTCGCCAATACTGGATGTCCCATTCATTTTCAATAATAAAGTATTCTGTAATTAATATTCACATGATCAAATAAATCTTAGTGCCATTTACTCCCGTTTATATTTGTCAAAGTCTAACATGTGATTGCCTACGTATAGCCTACAACTCTTTGTATTCCACTTTCAAACACAGCCTACATTTGGGCCTGTAATGCCTGATTGGGATATGTGTTTCAGACAGGAATACTTGCGTTCTATGGGCAATGCACTAGTTACTATAAAACGAGTAAAACTAGGACCACCAAACCTGGTGCACAGGTTCACCTCAGGACTCTGACCTCAGACTTGGAGTTTGGGGTCCAAAGGTCAAGGTTAACATTCCTTATGCCTTATCACTGTACAACAAGTAAAGTTAGGGCCACCAAACTTGGTGCACAGGTTCACCCTGTGACCCTGAAGTGTGAATGGTTTTGGGATTGCAAGGGCAAAGGTCAACATCAAAATGGCTTATAAACAATATTTCAACAACAAAGAAAGCTAGAGTCTCCAAACCTGGTACGCAAGTTCACTCTGAGACCATGACCTCTGACTACAGGTTTTGGTCAGAGGTCAAGGTTGACACTCCCTATGCTCTCTTACTATAGAACATGTAAAGCTCTCAAGGGTCACCATACTTGCTACACAGGTTCACCTAGGGATCCTGCCCTACAGCTATAGGTTGTATACTTTGTTGTATATTTGTGGAGGATGGGTTTATCATAATTTGATTCTGCCACAGTAATTATATTGAAAAGTTGAAAACTGCTCTCCGTCAGTAAGTATTGGGATCGTCAAAATGGAGGCGGGGGATATTGCACTCGCCTCAGAGTGCTCTTGTAAAAATTGTTACTCCTCCTAGGCAGTTAACCTAATCCTCAACAATCTCATACAGAGTCATCCTCAGGTTTTTCTGCATCCAGGTAAAGGTCAAGGTCATTGTCAAAGGTTAGGAGAGCTGGGCATTTATGAATTCACAGAAATCATTACTCCTCTTAAGCAATTGCCCCATTTTCGGCAAAACTCATGCACAATGATCCTCAAGTGGGTTTGCATCTAGGCAGTTCTCAAGGTCAAAGGTCAGGAGATTTGGGCACTCGGGGAGGTTTCATGAGACCGAAATGAGCTGCTCCTCCTAGTTTTAATTTTGTCTTTTTTCCTCATGAACTTCTGTCTTTTCTCAGAATTTTTTTTTTTACCTTTTTTTAGTTTTTTTCTCGTAGATGTCTGTTTTCTGCTACATTTGTTTGTTTCTTGAAAATTTGTGATTATTTTTTTCTTGTAAATTTGCGACTTTATCATCAATTTGTGACCTTTTTGTTGTTGTAAATTTGTGACTTTTTGTCTATGCCCATTAAAAAAAACAAGACGTTGTGGTATGATGACATCCTTTCATCCGTACGAGTTTATCCAGTGAACTCCTCCCGCAGTTTTTAAGCGGAGACTTTTTTTTTTTTAAGTTTACACAGTGTTTGTACATGTATTGAAGATGTGCGTATTCCTTGGACAGGGATGGGCAATTGACGGTCCACCCCCTTATCCACTGGGGCCCGCTAGTCCATTTCCAAAAATCAACTATTAGTCATGTTTGGAACCGCATTATTAAATGCATTTATAGAGTCCGCCAGCAGAAGGGGTTCTAATTGAAACCTAGGTGCTGCTCTGTACCAGTGGGGAGTGAGGGAGCTACAGAGAAATAAGAGGGAGCAGTATGCCGGACAACATATTTGTAAGGTATGTGTTGGATGCTAAGACCGCATTAATAGGCTGTAAACAGCAGTAAATGTACAAAGTAGGCTGCTTTTAAATGAGAATAAATGACAGGTGTAGCATTTATTCATTTTTGGCAGGTGAAGCCTCTTGGAGCTTGGTGGCTTTCTTTCCTTCTAATTGTGCAGAAAAAAATTGAAAGCTCTGAGGTTTCTTTCTAAAGAACGTGACTGAAGCACACTGCTTCAATCCCATGTCTGCAGTAAAAGTTCAGAGATTGTGGTCATTGTAATCAGCTGATTTTTTTGTTCATTTATACCAGTGGCTCTTCATCTTTTTTTTATTCCCCATTTTGTGGAGCCAGATGATTACAAAGCCCATCTGCCCCTCCACACCCACAATGAATCCAAGAGTAAGCAAAGCCTCATCATATTTCCTTTTCTTCTTGGCTTTTTTTGTTAATTATCAGCCGGAATTTCTCTTTGGTCATCATTTTGATGGAGAGAGTTTTAAAAATTAGGTCATGATATAATTTTATGCATCCATCCATCTTCTACTTCTTACCGTATTTTTGGGACTATAAGGCACACCTGATTATAAGGTGCATTAAAGCGAGGTAGTTGGAGCCGAGAAAAAAAAAATTTGCGTGTATGGAAAGAAAATCCTATCTATAGTCATTATAGACCAGGGGTCTACAACCTTTGCCAGCCGAAGAGCCGTTTTGCCCGTCTCCGACTAAAACAGACGTGGCTGAGAGCCGCAACGGCAATTTGACCTTTAAAATAAAGATTATGCTGCTTATAAAGTTTTTTATATACTGTACATAGCTCTGAATATTATGTGGCATTAATGAATTCCTACTACAGCAGTGGGAAAAAACTGCTTATAGCTTCATTTATATAGCTTCATTCATGAAATAAATGTTAGATATACAGTATATTATAAATTGTTTTGTGCTGAAAAATAAATTTCTGAATATCTGACCATAATTTTTGCATAGTTTTAATTATCAGAACATTCATAAATTGTTTAAATCTGAAAAATATCACCCATCTCCTACTTTCAACAGTGATCACACAGCTTTAGTTCCTGATATTTTCATAAATTAGAGATGAAAGTTTTATTTAGAAGAAGCTACTTTTCATCCTGTTTCCTCATAATGCTCCTTGTTCAAATGTATTAATATAATATAAATCTGTATCCTTCACTTGTTCTCCAGACTCTCAATTTGACAACTAGTGGATTGGTTGTGGGCGGCGCGGTGGAGAAGTGGTTAGCACTGCGGCATAGTCCCCCAGCGGGGTCCGGGGTGGGATGGGGGGCAAGGGGGGCAAAGCCCCCCGAAGCTCCTGGGTTTTTATGATTTTTAAGTACCAGAACTGTGCTTAAATGACATAAAACAAACAGCTGAATGCCACTTATTAATGTATAATATTGACTTATGTTCCAAGAAGATAGCATTCCTAAAATATTCCAACAAGCATTATCCATCACATGCTTTAACACTTGATCAAATCAAAAACAGTTAATTTTATCTGTTCCATAATAGAAATAAAATTCCAACATACCATTACTTTTTATAATTTCAGCGTTCATTTCAGATCACCAGTTTCAATCTCTGTTGAGTCTTGAGCAGTTCATTTTGCACAATCACTGATGTAGCCAAGTCTTAGAAATATTCAAAAGTTATGAGTCAATGTCCACTGTGCACTGTCAATTTCATACTGTTTGGAATCATAAAAGGGGATGGTTAACTTTTATTACCGTTTCATCCCTTGCGCCAGCCCAGCTCATACAGCCGTTGTAGAGTTAATGACTCTCCACCTGGCCATATCGATTACCAGTGGCCATACGCCACTTCCAGTCCTGCCTGAAAGGGCGCAGCTTCACTGCGTTCGTGGACCACAAGCCGCTAACGTACTTAACGTACTTTATCTTCCTGGAAGATAAAATAAAGCAGAATTCGGCGAATTAACAGAAAATCACATCCCTGTGAACACGCCGCCATGAATCTTTGAAAAAGCATACAACGAGCCATTTGATTGGTCCAATCGTTTGCAACTATCCAATCGCAGGGCTGTTTACAGTACAGCAGTAGCTTGAACACAACACATCCGGGTTATCGCGGGAGACGACTTCCGACTTTGTGTTGATTTTCGCTGACGGTGATTAAACTTTAACACGTTTTTTTTTTAGATTTTACAAGATCACCATAATGTTCAAATTTAGAATTACATTTTAAAAACTAATGAACTAAAATAAAATACATTTTAATTAAATACTCATTATTTATTTTCCAAAGCCACAGGGAGCCGCAGCAGAGGGATGAAAGAGCCGCATGCGGCTCCGGAGCCGCGGGTTGCCGACCCCTGTTATAGACAAATATAGCGCGATTGTCTGCGAGTGTGAATGACCTGTTCCATGAGCAGGCGGAACGTTTTTAGTCCGTGGCTGTTTACATCGTCATATTGGCCAGAATACTCGTTCGGTACTCGCTCGGTAATCGATACGGCTTGCTCTCTGCTGGAGAGCGAGCCGTATTTACAGCCGTAAATACGTACAGTGATCCCTCGCTACTTCGTGCCTCACCTTTCGCGCCCTCAGTGCATCGCGGATTTTCAAAAATATTCATCAAAAATTCAAAATTGAGAAAAAATGGGCGGGCGCTAGCAGAAGGCAGGGAGACTACATTAGAACATCAGGTATCAACACGGAGAGCCCGCACAACTCAAAATCCACCTCTTCGCTGTTCTCGTGTTGGCTCGGGAATCTCGCAAGCTGATTGGCCGAGACGTTTTACCCAGCTTCTCTCCCTGCCGATCGCCCATACCCAGCGAAGGAAGACCGCATTCATTGTTCTTTATCGCTCGTGTTGCTTAGTCTCGCCGCGTGGAACTTTTCGCTGTTCTCTTGTGCCTTTTTGTGCGAAATAGTCTTCCCGTCGAGCCACTACGCCGCCTCCTGCAGCTTCTCCAGCTCTATCGGAAGCTGCCCTCGACAATGCTGCGCCTCTAGCACCTGATGATGAGGCGTCACCTGAGGAGCAGTAAAGCTCTCATTAACCTGTGCAGTAAATCATCTTCATCTTGAGTTACGTATCTTGTTATAAGAATAAAAGAGTTCTGAAAACATATTTATGTACACTTTATTTACATCTACGTATGTATGTACACTTACACACACACGTATCATATGAGAGAGAGAGTGAGAGAATGAACGTACGTATTATTTATGGGTGACGTCATTAGGGGTGACGCTACTTCGCAGTTTTTCACTTTTCACGGTCGGTTCTGGAACCCATTAACCGCGATAAGTGAGGGATCACTGTATTTACAGCCGTATTTACTGGTCCCGTTAACAGCTAAACGGGAGCAGTTTCGATGCCGAAATTTCACATACAAATCCTAATATACGTGTTCTATACACCATCGGCTTTTGGGTATCGTCGGATCTGGGAATTTTTTTTCTTTTTTTTTTTTTGCGTGCATGGAAAGAAAATCCTATCTATAGTCATTATAGACACATATAGCGCGATTGTGAGTGTGAATGACCTGTTCCACGAGCAATTGTGCGTTTTTGGTCCGTGGCTGTTTACATCGCCAGGATACTCGCTCAGTAATCCATACGGCTCGCTCTCCGGCGGCAGCCCCGAGAAGTAAACAATGCAAACAAATGCCGGGACGCTTGAATTCTTTCGTCCCGAAAATATCATTTTTGAATATTAATTACAGCTAAACAGGAGCAGTTTCGATCCACAATCCATTGGCAGATAGTGGCGTAACTCGCTAGCAATTTAACTTTGAACGACCTGTTGACACCAATATAGTGGTTGGAGTTCTTTGGTTAATCCACCCGGAATGATGGCAAGCTCCGAATTAGTTTGCTTCACTTGGGTTTTGACAGTATCGGTGAGATGGGCGCGCATGGAGTGGCAGATCAATAGGGATGGAGATTTGCGGAAAAAGCCATCCGGCCATTATGCTGAAGCACATATTACTCCGCGAGGCTCCTGACTACCGTAATACTCCGACAATCCATCAAGCGGTTCGGCTTCGTAACTTACCAAAGTCGTACTAAAACATTTTTGACAGATTTTTGAGCGCCATGTACCACATAAAATCGGTTCGAGGTCAGTAAGCACAACCAGAATTAATACATAAGGCGGACCGGATTATAAAGCGCACTGTCGATTTTTGAGAAAATTAAAGGATTTTAAGTGCGCCTTATAGTCCAAAAAATACGGTAATCCTTTTAGGGTCATTTGTGTGTTGAGGGAGGTGGGGATGGAGCTTATCCCATCATCTTTGGGCAAGAGGCAGGGTACACCCTAGACAGATCGCCAGTTCATTACAGGATAGATATAATTTTATCCATCCATCCATCCATCTTCTACTGCTTTTCCGGAGGTCCGGGTCACGGAGGCAGCAGTTCAAGCAGAGAAGCCCAGACTTCCCTCTCCCCAGCCACCTGCTCCAGCTCTTCAGAGGGGATACCAAGGCGTTCCCAGACCAGCTGGGAGACATAGTCTCTCCACCGAGTCCTGGGTCTGCCCCGGGGTCTCCTCCCAGTGGGGCGTGCCTGAAACACCTCAAGTGGGAGGCATCCTAATCAGATGCCCATACCACCTCAACTGACTCCTTTCAATATGGAGGAGCAGCGGTTCTACTCTGAGCCTCTCCCGGATGACTGAGCTCCTCACCCTATCTCTGAGGGTGAGTCCAGCAATCCTACGGAGAAAGCTCATTTCAGCCGCTTGTATCCGCGATCTCGTTCTTTCGGTCATTACCCAAAGCTCGTGACCATAGGTGAGAGTAGGAACGTAGATTGACTGGTAAATCGACAGCTTTGCCTTAGAACTAAGCTCCCTCTTCACCACAACAGACCGGTACAACGTCCGCATCACTGCAGATGCTGCAATTTTAATGATAAAACGCTGAGTAGATTTTATTTTCATTTGCATTTACAGTTTTAATTGTGAAACTTTTACCCCTCCATCCTTCCCCCGGCAGGTTTATATGTAAATCTGGCCCTCGGGAAGTGGGGGAAAAAATTTGTGGCCCTCACTCCCACCAAAGTTGCTCATCCCTGTCCTAGGATTTTGGATCATTTTTTTGACAGTTACAGGTTTTAGAACTTTGTCATTTTTTGAATGCAATTTCAATAGAGGGTCATGGCTTGTCCAACTAACTTCTCCCACAGTTTTCAACCTAGGACTTTTTTTTTAATTTCAGACAGCGTTTTTACATGTATTGAAGATGTGCATATTGTAGGGGGTTAAATGATTTTGTGTTTTCTTTACATTTGTTCCACTTTTGTTTGCTTTGCTTAAACTCCTTGCAATTACATGGCTATTAGTTTTATTACAGATCTACAGTATACTGAATCTTGAATTTGTAATCAATTTTTTGGTTGGTGGTGTGCTAGCTATGCACTATTGATAGTGGCTATGGATGGGTGAATAATGTACCGTGTGCAGTGCCCTTGTTGCTTATAAATTCTCAGGAATAACTTTATCCCATTACATCATCTGTTCTTAGACAGTGCAAATTTAATGTGATCTGGATTGATGACCCAAGTTTTGTAGCTATTTCATTTGTGGTAAATATTTGTACAAGACTAATTCTCATGTATTAACATACTTTTTGATTTTTTGCAAATGCGATGTCTTAGATTTGATCAAGTGGCCGTAAAAATCTTAAATTTAACTTTATTGTAGCTGCAGAAACCCTGTAAAACTTCTGTGTATGCATATTTAAAATTTCAACTTGCCCATGTTCAGGTCATTGTTATTACGACATGGAATCACTGTGGGGTTTTTTCTTTTTTTAATTAGTATTTAGTATTAGTATTAATTAGTTTTTATCTGACTAATTACCCAGTCTGGCTTTCTTTCTCCTCAGGCTCTGTCAGCGACAGATCTGAACTTGGTGTTGTATGTGTGTGAGACCATCGACTCTCAGCAGGTGTTTGGTCAGCACTCTTGTCCGCTCAGCCAGCCTGTGCTGCTCTCACTCATCCAGCAGCTCTCTTCCAACCTGTCAACACGTTCTGAACTCAAAATCAGGTGAGAAAGTCGAACCTGGTTGCTAATTAGATAGATACTTTATTGATCCCAAACTGGGATATTGCAGTGTAACAGCAGCATGACAGAAGACAACCAAAATGACAGAAACATACACAGCATAAAAGAAAAAGGGATTACCCATGGAAAGTAAAACTGCCTAGATAACATACATATATCATAGACGATGATCTGTATGGATACATGAATCTTACTCGCTGTACAATACAGGACTATCAGGCACAGGGTGCAATGTTAGGTACCAATTAGACTGTATGGTGTAGTATGGCAGCATAGTTATGACCAGAATTCAACATTAGAGTGAGTTATTGTACAGTGAGATGGCATGCGGCAGGAAAGATTTCCTACACCTAACCATTTGACAGCGAAGCTGTAGCAATCTGCTGGAGAAAGTGCTCCGCTGTCTGTCCAGTGTGTGGTGGAGGGGGTGATCAGGATTGTCCATGATGGATCACAGTTCTTCAGTGTCCTCCAGCCTGAGACCAGTTACAGAGCCCAGCCTTCTGGATAATATTGTCAAGTCTGTTGGTGTTGCTGGCTCGGATACTGCTACTTATGAGGGCTGTTCATAAAAGATTTCTCCTGATTAATTTCCCATGGACTTAGAGGAACAAAACTTGGCACTTAGAGTTCAGAGCTTCAAATTACTATGTGAACTATAGTGTGACTATAGTGACCCGCCGGGGGACTACAGATGCAAGTTAGCAGTATTGCTAAATCTGGCATACTTAAGATAAGATAAGATAAGATAAGCCTTTATTAGTCCCACAACGGGGAAATTCCAGGATTGCAACAGCACAGGGATAGCAACACTCAGAGCAACAATAAAAAAAAACAAGCAAGCAAGAGCAGCTAATATACATATGTACGTATTACTATAAAATATATATATATACACACACACACAGACACACAGTGCAGAGCATTGTAGCTGGATGGAATAAATATATGAATATATGAACACACAGTGCAGAGCATTGTAGCTAGATGGAATAAATATGTAAATATATAAACACCCACAGTACGGAGCATTGCAGCTAGGTGGAATAAATATGCAAGTATATAAACACACACAGTGCGGAGCAATGTAGCTAGATGGAATAATATGTAGATATATAAATATATAAACACACCCAGTGCAGAGCATTGTTGCTAGATGGAATGAAACAGCATAACCGTCTACTTAGTTATCCTACATGGTATGATTATGTGCCCATACATATTCTCACCCTCCATAGCGACCGGTAAGTTCCTAGTTGTATGCCGGAGGGGACCATTGTGTAAGTCTATTGCATCTTTTGCATTCAAAAAACTATTAGTTTGTTACGTCTTTTTGCTATCTCTGCGAGCAGCCCTGCTTAGGTTGTACAGTCTGACAGCCGTTGGTAGGAAGGACCTACGAAACCTCTCGGTTGTGCACCTGGGATGATGTAGTCTGCTGCTAAATGAGCTCCTCAGTGCATTCAGTATGTCCTGCATAGGGTGGAACTCGGACTCCAGCAGAGATGACAGTTTAGCCACCGTCCTTCTCTCTCCTATCTCCTCCATCGGATCAAGGCGTTGCCCCAGGACAGAGCTAGCTTTCTTAATCAGTTTGTTCAGTCTCTTCCTATCGGCTGCAGTAATGCCACTGCCCCAGCAGACCACTCCAAAAGTGATGGCTGATGCCACCACCGTGTCATAGAATGACTTCAGCAGCGCCCCTTGTACACCAAAAGACCTGAGTCTCCTCAGCAGGAACAGCCTGCGCTGTCCCTTCTTGTAGAGTGCATCAGTATTGTGTGACCAGTCTAGTTTATTGTTCAGATGAATACCCAGGTACTTATAGGATGTCACCATCTCGATGTCTGTTCCCTGTATATTTACTGGTGCTGTGAGGGGCTGCCCATGCCTGCGGCAGTCCACCACCAGCTCCTTAGTTTTCCTCGCGTTGATCTGGAGGCAGTTCCGATGGCACCAGTCCACGAAGTCCTGGATAAGCCCTCTGTACTCAGCTTCATCTCCATTGGAGATGAGGCCAACGATCGCAGAGTCATCAGAGAACTTCTGTAGATGGCAGTGTGTTGTGTTGTGTGAGAAGTCCGCAGTATAAAGAGTGAACAGGAAGGGAGCCAGCACCGTTCCCTGGGGGGCCCCCGTGCTACTGATGATCGTGTCGGACACACAGTCCCGGGTTCTCACAAACTGAGGCCGGTTCGTGAGGTAGTCCAGGATCCATGATGACAGGTGCTGGTCCACCCCTGCGCGCAGCAGCTTGTCCTTCAGGATCATCGGTTGGATGGTGTTGAAAGCACTGGAGAAGTCAAAGAACATGATCCTCACCATATTCCCGGGCTTCTCCAGGTGGGACAGAGAACGGTGAAGGAGGAAGATCACCGCATCCTCCACCCCAATGCCATGCTGGTAGGCGAACTGGAGTGGATCCATCGCTGGTTCCACCAGGGGGCGGAGGTGAGCAAGGAGCAGTCTCTCCAGGGTCTTCATCAAGTGGGACGTCAAGGCCACCGGTCTGTAGCTGTTCAGGTCTTTGGGGTGGGAAGTTTTTGGTACAGGTACCACACAAGATGTTTTCCACAGCTGTGGTACCCTCCCCAGTTTCAGGCTCATGTTGAAGATATACGTCACAATCCCACACAGCTGGTCTGCACAGGACTTGAGGAGCTTTGCGCTGATGCCGTCCGGTCCCGGCGCCTTCCTCGCCTTGATCTTCCTCAGCTCCGTCCTCACCTGGGTCCTGGTCAGGGTCAGGATGGGGGGCTGTGTGTTGGGAGTGGGGGGGTGTTGGTGGAGTGGGGAGTGGGCAGCAGGACTTGATTTCTTTAGAGGCAGCAGTGGTTGTTGTGCAGTCAGGGGGGAGGGCGGTTGGTCAAATCTATTGAAAAACAGATTCAGGTTGTTCGCCCACTCCCTGCCCCCTGTGGCCTGGGGGGAGGTATTCTGGAGCCCCGAGATGGTTTTGAGGTTTCTCCAGACCCCGCTGATGTCGCTCTGTTGCAGCTTGTCCTCCATCTTCTTCCTGAAGCTGTCCTTGCCTTCTCTGATCTTTCTCCTCAGCTCCCTCTGTACGGACTTCAGCATCTCCCTGTTCCCTGACCTGAAGATCCTCTTCTTCTCTCTCAGAAGTGTTTTTATCTCAGGGTTGATCCAGGGTTTGTTGTTTGAGTGACGCCGTATGGTCTTGGTGGGAACGGATTTGTCCACACAGAAGCTGAGGTAGCCCGTGAAGGTGTGAATGAGGCCATCGATGTCCTCACCATGTGGATCGCAGAGCTGCTTCCAGGCGGTGGCTTCAAAACAGCCCTTTAGGGTGTCCATTGTCTCCTCAGACCATAACTCCACAGTGTGCATGGCCGGAGGTTGTCTGTGCACTAGGGGTTTGTACACCGGCCGGAGATGAACCAAGTTGTGATCCGATCTCCCGAGTGGGGGGAGTTGTGATGAGGTGTACGCCTCCTTAGTGTTTGCGTAGAATAAATCCAGTGTTTTATTGTCTCTAGTGTGGCATGTGACATACTGGGTGAACGTGGGTAGAATGGGAGACAGTGAAACATGGTTGAAATCGCCTGAGATGAGGAGAAGAGCATCTGGGTGTTCTGTCTGCAGCCTGCTGGTTACTGAATGGATGACGTCACGTGCTGTCCCAGCGTTCGCCGTCGGATTTGCATAAACAACAATGCAGATCACGTGTGAGTGTTCTCTCGGGAGATATGTAGGCCTCATGCTAACAGCTAGCAACTCAATGTCTTTGCTGCAGTGTCGTTGTTTAACAGTGATATGTCCCGGTCTGCACCAGTTGTTGTTAACATACATTATCACTCCACCGCCCCTAGCCTTGCCACTGTCTGGTGTTCGGTCAGCTCGTATCATGTGAAAACCCTCCAGCTCAATGTTAGCATCTGCTGCTAGTTCAGTTAGCCACGTCTCAGTAAACAAAAGGAGAGAGCACTCCCGGTATGTGCTATCATAACGGGAGATAGCCGCTAGCTCATCTAACTTTCCCAGTATCGACCGTACATTTCCCATGACAACAGATGGAAGGGAGGGTCTGTACCTTATATTTTTTTGTCCTCCGCCTTACTCCAGCCCGGCAGCCGCGGCGTTTTCGCCTCAGTTCTCTCGGTATGTCGAGTTTTTCCAATGGGACCGGGTGGCGGTTGAATGCTAGCAGCTGTTCTCTGCTGTATCGTATCCTGCTATAAACAGTGGCTCCGTTCACCGGCTCAGGAGACATTTAGGACGATCTGTGTGTCCGTGATATAAGTGGGGTGAAAAAAAAAAGACGGATCAAAAGAGAGAGGAAGGGAAAAAGACTCGGAATCGAGCCGCTGTTGCAAAAGGCAGCCAACTGGTGTGGCGCCGAGAGGAAAAAAAAAAAAAAAAAAACTTAACATTTGTATTAATGGTAAATGGCATTCACTGATAATAGCGCTTTTCTTCTCATCTAGGATGGCCAAAGCGCTTTACAGATCCTGCAATTCACCCATTCACACACACATTCACACACTGATGGCGGCAGAGCTGCCATACACACAGGCGCTAACCAGGCCACCAGGAGCAACTGGGGGTTCAGTGTCTTGCTCAAGGACACTTCGACAAGCGGACAGCAGACAGAGTGGGAATCGAACCCATGACCCTCCGATCAGTAGTCGGTCACACTACACCTGCGCCACCGCTGCCCCTAATTAATGTTCATTAGTATGTAATGTCCCTTTCAAATAAACATTAAACTAAACTAAACTATAGAGATATGTATTATTATGGATGTGCGGTGTCAACCTCCTTCACTAACCGGACGTTTTTTCAGTGGGAATCTTTAATGAGCAGACCTCATATTTCTTTGAGTTCTTATTCTTTAAGATTAACTTGCAGTAGTTATGGGAACAGTTCTTTTGATAGCTCAGGGCAGACTTACTAATCTTTGGAATTTGTGGATATTTTTAAGGAAACTAAAAGTCATGACATTAAACTTCGGGGTGGGGTTCTTGAGGCATCTCACGATTCGAGCCAGAGTCCATTCATAGAGCTCTGATGGGAGTCTGAATCGATTCTCAGTGCATCTTGATGCAACTTTTTATAAAACATAAATATTAGACTTCTAATGAAAAATAGATGCATTCCTACCTGCTTTGATGGTTTCATGTTTTGGTCTAGCCATGGCTGTGCAGGTCAGGCCCTTAAGCTGTCTGCCACATAGCCACGTTTCACACATCTATCTATAAATGCAAGGAACGTCTGTGTGTCTGCCTGTTCCTTGCATATCTCTCAAACCATTCGTCAGACTGACCTAAGATTTTATGTGTTTTACTGAGGTTACGAGGGTGTGCAAACCTGAGTATGGAGTTGTTCAGACAAAATATATAATTATCAATAAAACTTTAGCCATCACTCTGTCTTCTCATGCCCAGGTTTCAAGAAGTGTGGGTGGGGTTTCGGATTGACTCTGTGCTGATTGGATAATGCGTGACATCACAACCAGTCACTACTCTGCTCTGTGAACAAAACAAGGAAGTGAAAAGCGGTAAACTGGACCGGAAAAAGTAACAGTTAAGATTTAATGCTTAAAAAATTGTAATATTATGTTGCTGTGATTGTGTAAGGTCTAAACCAGGGGTCTGCAACCTTTTTTTTTTTTTTTTTTTTTTTGTTACTTATTTGTACCCGTAGGTAGATTTGGTTTGCAGTCTGGTGACAAGCCACCGGCTGCCGGTCGCTGCGTGCGCGAGCGCCCTAAACCTACATGTTTTTGGTATGCGGGAGGAAACCGGAGAAATCCCGGAGTAAACCCACGCAACACGGGGAGAACATGCAAACTCCACACATCTCACTGTTGGTCGGGGGCTGGGATCGAACCCACGATCTCATGATCCCCGCGATCCCCTGGCCGAGGGTAAACTGTGCTGCCGCAGTGCTAAACCACTGCGCCACCGTGCAGCCTTTGCCAGCTGAAGAGACATTTTGTCCGTCTCAGAGTAAAATAGAAGTGGCTGAGGGCCGCAACAACAATTTGACCTTTAAAATAAAGATTATGCTGCTTATAAAGGTTTTTTTAATATACATAGCTCTGAATATTATGTGGCATTAATGAATTCCTACTACAACAGTAGGAAAAAAAACTGTCTAGCTTTTTATATATATATATACAGTGGGGCAAAAAAGTGTTTAGTCAGCCACCAATTGTGCAAGTTCTCCCACTTAAAAGATGAGAGAGGTCTCCAATTTTCATCATAGGTATACCTCAACTATGAGAGACAAAATGAGAAAAAAAAAATCCAGAAAATCACATTGTCTGATTTTTAAAGAATTTATTTGCAAATTATGGTGGAAAATAAGTATTTGGTCAGTAACAAAAGTTCATCTCAATACTTTGTTATATACCCTTTGTTGGCAATGACAGAGGTCAAACGTTTTCTGTAAGTCTTCACAAGGTTTTCACACACTGTTTTTTTTCCACAATATCTTTATTGAACCTTTTTTTTTTTTAAACAAACATGATACAAACAATCAAACACTAACACTAAAGTACTACAAAAAAAAAAAAAATGCACTAAAAAACACCAACAACCACCAACAAAATCAAATCTTCAACAATGCTCCTCTGTTTAGTCTAGACAATCCAACACATACAGTAAGTATACATATTACGTTCACCAGTTTGGAATTTACAAGGTCCACACATATCATTCACCTTCTTCTTCAAGAGTTATGTTTAAATTTTTTACATAATCAATAAAAGGTCTCCATATATTCTCAAACACAATTTCCTTTGATTTCAGTATATATGTTATTCTTTCTAATGGAAGGTTTGTTAACATCTGTCTTAACCACTGAGTCACATCTGGTCTATGAGTCTTTTTCCATAATAGTGCAATACATTTTTTGGCATTAAGCAAACTGAGGTCTATGAATGTTCTTTCACTTTTATTAAAATTATGCTTTTCTGGGTACAGACCCAACAAAAACAGTTTAGGATTCAATACGATTTGTTTTGAGATTATTTTTTCAATTGTTACCCTCACCTCTTCCCAAAACATTCTTATTAATCTACATTCCCATACACAATGAAATAGAGTTCCTTTACTTTCCATACATTTTGTGCACGTATCTGGTATATTTTTGTTATATCTATTTAACTCCTCCGGTGTAACATACATCCGCATTAACCATTTGAAATGTATCAATTTAAGGCGTACATTTATTGATTTGGTTTGAGCTTCTGTACAAGCCAATTCCCATTGTTCCTCTGAAATTTCAGTTTGCAGATCTTCTTTCCAGTAGTTTAATCTTTTCAGTGAATTTTCACTTGAAAATAGTGTCAATGAGTTATAAAACTCTGAAATAATACCCTTTCTTTTACTATCTTTCATCAACATTTTTTCCAAGGATGAATAGATAGGTCGAGTGAGAGCTTTATTTTGATTTGATCGAATAAAGTTTCTAAGTTGAAGATATTTAAAAAAATGTGTTCTATTGAGATTAAATTTGATCCTCAACTCTTCAAAAGACATTATGTTTTCTGCACATGGCAAATATAAATCCTGAATCTTTTGTATCCCTTTTAAATTCCATACTTTAAATACAGCGTCCGCTCTCCCTGGTTTAAAATATTGATTACCCCATATTGGACTAAATTGTGACAATAACTGTGGTTCTTTTAAATAGAGGTTTTCACACACTGTTGCTGGTATTTTGGCACATTCCTCCATGCAGATCTCCTCTAGAGCAGTGATGTTTTGGGGCTGTCGCTGAGCAACACGGACTTTCAACTCCCTCCAAAGATTTTCTATGGGGTTGAGATCTGGAGACTGGCTAGGCCACTCCAGGACCTTGAAATGCTTCTTACGAAGCCACTCCTTTGTTGCCCGGGCATTGTGTTTGGGATCATTGTCATGCTGAAAGACCCAGCCACGTTTCATCTTCAATGCCCTTGCTGATGGAAGGAGGTTTTCACTCAAAGTCTCACAATACATGGTCCCATTCATTCTTTCCTTTACACGGATCAGTCGTCCTGGTCCCTTTGCAGAAAAACAGCCCCAAAGCATGATGTTTCCACCCCCATGCTTCACAGTAGGTATGGTGTTCTTTGGATGCAACTCAGCATTCTTTCTCCTCCAAACACGACAAGTTGAGTTTTTACCAAAAAGTTCTATTTTGGTTTCATCTTACCATATGACATTCTCCCAATCCTCTTTTGGATCATCCAAATGCTCTCTAGCAAACTTCAGACGGGCCTGGACATGTACTGGCTTAAGCAGGAGGACACGTCTGGCACTGCAGGATTTGAGTCCCTGGCGGCGTAGTGTGTTACTGATGGTAGCCTTTGTTACTTTGGTCCCAGCTCTCTGCAGGTCATTCACTAGGTCCCCCCGTGTGGTTCTGGGATTTTTCTCACCGTTCTCGTGATCATTTTGACCCCACCATGATGATAGTTCAGGTAATGCACAGCCTGCATTTATTTATATGCTTCCGGTGTTATGCTGAGAATTGCTCGCTTGCCGAGAATTGCATCCTATCTGCCAAAATTATAAAATATAACACTACAGCCAGGCTTGTAACCATTTGTGCATTTTTAGAAGTACCCATTATACATCTTTAGAAGTAAAAATTATTACCTCTTGTAAATTATCTTTAAATTATGTTTATTCGCAAGATGTTTTAGTGTTTCAAAGAGGGTTAGAAATCGTAGTGATCCAACTCCACGTTTTACAGTCTTCAAAGTCGAGATTTTGCATTGACTTTGACAGTGTGGGGCGAGTTTGTTGTGGGGCGGGTTGGTTATGAGGTGGCTGTAACTGGTTGGGGCAAGTTGGTTATGGGGGGACTTGACAGTACACCACCCAGCGGAGTCAGAAAGTGGATCAGATCCGTGGATGAAGCAACCCAGTACATCAGCAGCCTGCCCAGGTCACCTAAATCTTCATAAAGAACTATGTTACTATATAACCGCTGGACATGAGGTAACAATGTTTATAGCCCTTTTTTCATCCTTTCTCTCCGCGTCATGTCCAGCAACCTGCATAGCTGGCGCTCGTGGTTTACACTTCTATAACTGGATGCATAGCTCACTCTTGCCTTGCCGTTTTTTTTTTTTTTTGTTTTTTTTGTTCATACTTAGTCGTAAATAATTCTAATTGAAACACTTCAAAATGCTGTTGTCTGCAAACGGTCCACCAACTGAGTTTCTGTTAATTAAGTGGCTGGTTGGTTATGTGGGCTGATGTGTAGATAATCTAATAATATCATGGTATTTTTTATTTTATTTTCCATCTTATTATTCATTAATCATCATCTGTGATTAATGATCTGTATATTTAAATGGAGCTCTATATATTTAAATGGAGCTTTTATGTTTTGTGTGGCCTTAACCTTTTCAAACTACATGCATTATGTTAGAGGTGCTTTAACCTACCTCCGCATATTTCATCAGAGTCATAATTTGTTGTTAGACAGGAAGAGTAGTGTTTGTAAAATGTTATTTCTGAAGAGCTTGCTGCTTTCTTTTTTAGCAGCTTTCTTAGTTTGGGAGTTAGGGTGGGAAGGGTCTCTGTCATTGCCAGTAACATTACAATATATTTTCTGCCTTCTCTTCACCTTCTGCTACCTTCGTACAGTGTGTAGCTGCCTTTGCTTTATCCTGCCACTGTCACTTAGACCTTTTTGCATACACTGTGGTTTTAACCATAAAACTACATGGACAGACACGTACATCTTTTAAGCTGGAATGTTAAAGGTCTAAACCACCCCATTAAGAGAAGAAAAGGTCCTTTTACATCTTGAACAACTTAAAACAGAAATAGCTTTCCTGCAAGAAACCCATATTCATAGCTCAGATAATGAGTGTCTCCTATCGGGTTAGAGGGGGCAGCGTTTCCACTCTTCTTTTCAGGCCAGGGCCAGAGAAGTTTCAGTTCTTATCAGCCAGAACATTTATTTTGAACCACACAATGTGATCTTTGACAAGTCTGGTAGATATGTTGTCTCTGGGAAGCTGCTTAATACATTCTATGACACGGTGGTGGCATCAGCCATCACTTTTGGAGTGGTCTACTGGGACAGTGGCATTACAGCAGCCGATAGGAAGAGACTGAACAAACTGATCAAGAAAGCTAGCTCTGTCCTGGGGCAACACCTTGACCCAGTGGAGGAGATAGGAGAGAGAAGGATGGTGGCTAAACTGTCATCTCTGCTGGAGTCCGAGTTCCACCCTATGCAGGACATACTGAATGCACTGAGGAGCTCATTTAGCAGCAGACTACATCATCCTAGGTGCGCAACCGAGAGGTTTCGCAGGTCCTTCCTACCTACGGCTGTCAGATTGTAAAACCTAAGCAGGGCTGCTCGCAGAGATAGCAAAAAGACGTGACAACCTAATAGTTTTGAATGCAAAAGACACAATAGACTTACACAATGGTCCCCTCCGGTATACAACTAGGAAAATACCGGCCGCTATGGAGGGTGAGAATATGTATGGGTACATAATCATACCATGTAGGATAACTAAGTAGACGGTTGTGCTGTTTCATTCCATCTAGCTACAGTGCTCCGCACTGTGTGTGTTTATATATTTACATATTTATTCCATCTAGCTACAATGCTCCGTACTGTGTGTTTATATATATATTTATATATTTACTCCATCTAGCAACAATGCTCCACACTGTGTTTATATATTTACATATTTATTCCATGTAGCTACAATGCTCCGCACTGTATGTGTTTATATATCTACATATTTATTCCATCTTGCTACAATGCTCTGCACTGTGTGTTTATATATTCATATATTTATTCCATCTAGCTACAATGCTCCGCACTGTGTGTTTATATATCTACATATTATTCCATCTAGCTACAATGCTCCGCACTGTGTGTTTATATATCTACATATTATTCCATCTAGCTACAATGCTCCGCACTGTGTGTTTATATTAGGGATGGGCATAATTTACCGATTAACCGATAATTGATCATTAAGAATTTCACCGAGGAAGTTCATTTTCGTCGACAAACCGTTTTTTTTTTTTAAACAATCCGAGGCCTAGTGTACGGCCGTCCTCAAACAATGCAATGGCAAAATTTGGGCACCAGGGGGCAACATTACACCATCGCCGTACCCTGGCGTGCCTCAGTTGATACACGCGGGCTTCCGTAGGGCAATCGCCAAATCATTAAGCGGTTACGGCGAAGTGTTACGTGGGACCATTTCAATTTAAAAAATGACCAGGTGTACTGCAATCACTGCAATGCAGCATACAAATATACCTCATCGACAGGGTCCATGGAACACCCTTATTACGCAAAGAAACCGCCAACAGTGGTTGCGCGCTGAGTAATGGCGGTCGTGAAGATTCTTTTTTTTTTTCAGAAACTTTATTGAGAAGGTCATGAAGATTCGGTGTACACACGTCGAGGGAAGCTGCAGGAGGCGGCGTAGTAGCTCGACGGGAAGACTATTTCGCACAAAATGGCACAAGACAACAGCAAAAAGTTCTGCGCGGCTAGACTAAGTAACACGAGCGATAGAGCAATGAATGCGGTCTTCGTTTGTTGGGTGGCCGCTCGGCAGGGAGACAAGGTGGGTAAAACGTCTCGGCCAATCAGCTTGCGGGGTGAAACGTCTCGGCCAATCAGCTTGCGAGATTCCCGAGCCGAGCCAACACGAGAACAGAGAGAGGGCTCTCCGTGCACCTGATGTTATAATGTAGTCTACCTGCCTTGTTACGTACCTAAAAATGTTAATGATTAACCGATTATTAATCATTAATTCTCCCGACGATCGGTGAAGAAAATTTCACCGAATGCCCATCCCTAGTTTATATATTTACATATTTATTCCATCTAGCTACAATGCTCCGCACTGTGTGTGTTTATATATCCACATATTTATTCCATCTAGCTACAATGCTCCGCACTGTGTTTATATATTCACATATTCATTCCATCTAGCTACAATACTCCACACTGTGTGTTTATATACTCATATACTGTATTTATTCCATTCAGCTACAATGCTCCACACTGTGTTTATATATTTATATATCTATCCCATCTAGCTACAATGCTCCGCACTGTGTGTCTATATGTATATATTTATATGTACATATGTATACTTGCTGCTCTTGTTTTTTCTCTTGCCTTCTGATTGTTGCTCTGAGTGTTGCTATCCCTGTGCTGTTGCAATCCTGGAATTTCCCCATTGTGGGACTAATAAAGGCTTATCTTATCTTATCTTAGTTGTATTTGTGAGTGTATACACCCTAAACTCAGATGATATAGGTTTTTTTTAAGTGGTTATTCTCACTATTGCCAGATTTCAACATGTACGCTCTTATACTTGGGGGTGACTTTAATAGTTGGCTAGACCCGGTCTTGGACTGCTCCTCTAAAAATATTAGCACAATAAGTAAATCGGCCTCCTTTATTTAAGCATTTTTATCTGACTATGGTGTCTGATGTGTGATGCACTCTGCATCCACATGACAGGGGCTATTCGTTCTTCTTGCACGTCCACCACACATACGCTAGAATTTATTTTTTTTTTTTATCAATAACAAACTCATTCCACTTGGTCTAGTCCTGTGCTTACCAGAGCATTGTTATCTCAGATTGTGCCCCCATTGCGCTAACTTTATCCTTCCCCAGTATCCCACAAAGCACCCTATGCTGGCGGTTTAACTCAACCTTATTGTCAGATGAAAACTTTGTGAAATTCATGGAAAAAGAGAGAACCTTTTTTCTTTCCACTAATACTTCTCCCAAGATATCTAATCTGATTGTTTGGGATGCCCGCAAAGCCTGTCTCAGGGGTCAGATTATATCCTATACCACACAAATGAAACAAAAATCCCTTAAAAAGCGTGGAGACCTAACAATCAAATTAGAGAGATGGACAAATGTTATGCCCAAACTCCAAGTCTGGATCGTCTTAAAGAACAACTGGAACTTAAAACCAAATTTGACCTACTCACAACTCAGTTGAACGCTTGCTTTTAAAGAATAAGACTGTTTTATATACATGAAGACAAACCAGATAAGATGTTAGCTAATCAACTTCGAGGCTTTAGGGCAAAACAGAGCATCCCTAAGATTTGAATGTCAAACGGCCACACTACTTCAGACCATTTCAAAATTAATGACACATTCAGGGATTTTTACTCCCAACTTTACTGTTGTTGTAATATGGCGCTATATAAATAAAGTTGAATTGAATTGAACTCTATATCTCAGAATCCCAGAACATGGTGCAATTGCTGATTTCTTAAACAATCACAGTATTCCTGAACTGCCGCTTGATTTCAGGAAGACACTAGGTGAACCTATATCTACCGAAGAAATCATTTCAGTTATATCTTCAGTGCAGTCAGGAAAGTGCCCAGGCCCTGACGGGTTCCCGGCAGAATTCTTTAAAAAAGTTTTCTTTATTACTTTCCCCTCAGCTCTGTCTAGTCCTGTCTGAATCTTTCAGGTTAGGATCTCTCCCTCAATCATTTGCAAATGCTTATATCACTCTTATTGCTAAAAAAAAGGGAAAGACCCAGCTGACTGTGCTTTGTACAGACCTATTTCTCTCTTGAACACAGATGCTGAAATTCTAGGTAAGGTCCTAGCTCACAGATTAGAGAGGGTCCTCCCTACAATTATCTCAAAAGACCAAACAGGTTTTATCAAAACGGACACGAATATTTTAACATACGCCAACTATTTGACATTATATATTCTTGTTCTGAAGAAGCCCCTGAGTGTTTCATCTCTCTTGATGCTGAAAAAGCTTTTGATCGTGTGGAGTTCAGTTTTTTGTTTGCAATCCTTGACAAGTTTGGCTTTGGGTCACATTTTCTTCATGGATTAAATTGCTGTACTCATGCCCTACTGCGTCAATTTGTACCAATTCCCAGCAGTCAAAACCATTCAATTTACACAGAGGAGCTCATCAGGGGTGTCCTCTGAGCCCCATGCTTTTTAACCTGGCTGTTGAACCGCTTGCTGTAGCCTTCCGAGATTGTATGGACATAACTGGTATTTGGAGAAACGATGTAGAACATAAAGATAAGATAAGCCTTTATTAGTCCCACAATGGGGAAATTCCAAGATTGCAACAGCACAGGGATAGCAACACTCAGAGCAACAATCAGAAGGCAAGAAAAAACAAGAGCAGCTAGTATACATATGTACATATTACTATAAATATATATATATATATATATATATATAGACACACAGTGCGGAGCATTGTGGTTGGTGGATGTGCAGCAGAAAGTCTAAGCTCTCTCTCCGCGGATGCGGCTGGCCAGCTGGATGTCTTTGGGCATGATGGTGACCCTCTTAGCGTGGATGGCGCACAGGTTGGTGTCCTCGAAAAGACCCACCAGGTAGGCCTCGCTGGCCTCCTGCAGAGCCATGACGGCGGAGCTCTGGAAGCGCAGGTCGGTCTTGAAGTCCTGAGTGATCTCCCTCACCAGGCGCTGGAAGGGCAGCTTACGGATGAGCAGCTCTGTGGATTTCTGGTAGCGATGGATCTCTCTCAGAGCCACGGTACCGGGCCTGTAACGGTGAGGCTTCTTCACTCCACCGGTGGCCGGAGCGCTTTTTCGAGCAGCCTTGGTGGCCAGCTGCTTCCTGGGGGGCTTTTCCTCCAGTAGATTTACGGGCGGTCTGCTTGGTTCTTGCCATCGCTCTTTATTATTCTGTCTTATATTTCTTGCACGCCACCTAAACTCCAGCCCGGCACCCACGTCGTTTTCGCTTCAGTTCCCCGGTATGTTGAGTTTCTCTGTTAGCACCGGGTGGTGGTTGAGTGCTAGCTAGCTCTTCCCTGCTGTATCATCTCCTGCTGTAAACAGAGGCTCCGTCCGCCGACTCGGGAGATCTTTGGGGCGATCTGTGTGTCCGTGATGTATATAGAGTGAAAGGTGTGCCGGATCAGAAAGTTATCACCGGATCAGAAAGAAGGAGGAAGATAAAAAGACTCAGAATTGAGCCGCTGTTGCAAAAGGCAGCCAACTCGTGTGGCGCCGGAACCGTTATGCCGAGGAATTTTTACTTTTTATTTTGAATCCAAGCACTTCACTGCTCTCAGCCCTATTGCTACTCAGTCAGTTTGGGAAATTGTCGGAATATAAATTGAATCTGACCAAAAGTGAGCTTTTTCCAATCAGTAGCAAAGCATGCACATTAGACTTCACAAACTTGCCTTTTAAAGTAGAAAAAAAAAACTAATTCTCATATTTGGCATCTTGGTCACAAGAAAACATAGACATATTTAAAAAAAACTTTATCACTCTGTCAAACCAGACTAAAACACTGACGCAGTAGTTACCCTTGTCCATGTCTCTGGTTGGGTGCATTAACTCAGTCAAAATTTTTTACCTAAATTTTTATACCTTTTTCAGACCTTGCCTATTTTTATACCTAGTTCCTTTTTGAACCAGCTTGATTCGATTTTGTCCTCTTATATTTGGCAGGGAAAGCACCCTCGTATCAGTAAAACCCACCTTAAAAAAAAAAAAAAATCTACTGGTGGCTTTGCTCTCCCATATTTTCATTTTTATTATTGGGCTGCAAACCTGCATTGCTTGGCTTTCTGGTCTTTCTATGATGGTCGATCTGACTGTCCTGACTGGGTGGCAATGGAGTTACACTCAGGCCAAAACATTTCTATCCCTGCGTTGCTCGGCTCCTCAATCCCTCTTCCTTCCTCTACATCCATCTGTAACCTAGTAGTTAAACATTCACTAAGAATATGGGCCCGGTTCAGGAAGTTTCTTGGTCTGCTTGACTTCTCCCTTCTAAGCCCTGTTGCAGCAAGTCACCTTTTTATACCCTCTGTTCAGGATGCTGGCTTCCTGAGATGGCACAGGAAGGGCGTCACAAGTCATAAAAATCTGTTTATCGACAATACCTCGACTTCATTTGAACAGTTGAGTAAAAGAATTTGGTCTTCCAAACTCAGATTTTTTCAGACACAAGCAAGAAACTATCTATGCTCTTTTATGCCTGGCCTGCCTACTTTGTCAGACCCAATAATTATTGAAACAGTTCTCTCTCTAAATTAAATCACCCTTATTGTCATTCAGCCGTACAACCAATCATGTACAGCAGAACTAGATTGCGCTTTACCTATCTACAGTGTAAATCACACACACCCCAAGTGCAGAATCAGAGGGCCATTGCCATGCAAGGCGCCGCCACAGAGTTTCCTCCTCCATTCCATTTTTTGCTGAGCACCAAGCTGGACGGCAGGAAGTTCCACTTTTATATGGTCTTTGGCATGACCCGGCCGGGATTTGAACCCCTGCCTCCCGGGTGTGGGGCGGATGCTCTACCAACTGAGCCACCACTCCGGTAAATCCAACTCAGAAAAGACTTGTCTCAATCCTCTATGGTTTAATATCAAACATAAGGTGTCCCCCAGTGGCCTGGCTCAGAGCAGCATGGGAGGAGGATCTAGGTGCGTCCTTATCACAAGAAACATGGAATTCCATAATTAAAAGTGTCAATTCGACGTCACTGTGTGCCCGTCACTGCCTGATCCAGTTCAAGGTAGTGCACAGGACACACATCTCAAAATCCAAACTATCTCACATTTATCCTAATGTTAGTCCCTGTTGCGACAGATGTAAAACCATCAAAGCCACACTCATTCATATGTACTGGTTATATCCTAGCCTTACAGAGTTTTGGTTAGAGGTTTTTTTCTACTTTATCAAAGATATTAAAGGCTTATCTTATCTTATCTTATCTTATATTAAGGATCAGTCTGCAGCCGAACCCTCTGACCGCCATGTTTAGGATTGCTGAGAAAGGGGTGTCCCTATCTTCAGAAAAAGGTCGCACCTTGTCTTTTGCCTCCCTCTTGGCTAGGCGGGCTATTTTGCTTAAATGGAGAGATGTCGCCCCTCCCACTCGTACCCATTGGTTAACAGACTATGTCCTGTTTAAAACTCGAGAAAATCAGACACTCACTTCAACACTCGAGCAGGAAGTTTGAGAAAATATGGGGCCTTTTTTTAAACATTCTAAAAATCGTGAGATAAGGGGTACTAAGGCAGCTTCATAATATCTCACACATGAGCTTACAAAGTCCAAACTTGTCATGTTTACAGGTGTGATCATGGGCAGTAATGGAATGACAAAGAAGGGGAGGGATTGGGTGGTTTTAAGTCTCCTTTCTTTCATTTTTTTATTTATATATTTGTTTTAATCTTTTCTTTTTTTTCTTAAGTTATTGCTCTAACATTCCTGTTGTCCCTGTGCATGTATGCTTTTTTATATGTGTATGTATATGGGACACTTGTTTGTAATGTTTATATATTGGAAAATTTTCAATAAAAAGATTTGATTTAAAAAAAAAAAAGAATTCAGGTCACCCCACTAGATATCACTGTTCACACTAATCCACAGTTAGTACTATATTGTATGCCATTCTGTCTAATTGTATTATATTTTTATGTAATAGGCCGGCCATCAGCCCGCTAGCACCTGGACTAGTTGGCCAAGATCACTTCAGCAGAAAGTGTTAGACAGTCAGTCACCACGGTTTCCTCAGTGTTTTGACTACCAAACATCATAAATTGGCCCAGTCTCTCAATGATCTCCGTGCTGTGTAAAGGGGCCCTTGGCAGACTTAAATGATTTACTCATTCAGGGTTGTTTCTGTGCTTCTTGTACCCCAGGGACTGATCACAGCCTTTTGACCACTCACCGTACACCCCTCTCCCTGATGATGCAATTTTTTTTTTTAATCTTTTGCCTAATCACATTAAGCCATCAGCTCAGATTGACCTTAAATTTATACAGAAGCTTTAACTCATCAATACAATGAACACATTTTGATTTTCAGACACATTTAATGAGGGGTTCCATTTATTTTGAGGAGGGGTCATTTTCTGTTGTGACGGTAACTTGTGTTTCTGTTTGGATTCACTTCAGATGTATACAGAAGATTTAACTCATCAATATCTTAGTATCATTTGATTTTCAGACACATCTAGTGAGGGGTTCCATTTATTTGCGGGAAGGGTCCTTTTCTCTTGTCACCACCATACAGGGTGTTGTAGCCAATTAGATCAGTGCTGTGTGAGTGTGCTTGAGTGTGATTGGCTGCATGTCACCTGCACACCTGGGCATAGTTGGGCAATCACTCACTGCTGCCTACATACACAGCTCGGGGTTCATCAGTGGGCATGGGATTGTAGACAAGGGAAGCCACACAGTTTTTCAACTGTAGTTGTGTGAGACAAGTGGGTTTTTATGCGATTGTGCACTTTTGTAGTTCTTGGTATTATGAGCTCGGTTTTTAGACTTGAATTGGACACCCTTTGTTGAATATGTTTTAATGGAAATAAATAATTGACTTTTTAAAACTTTAAACCCTTGGAAAGATGTTCTTCATACAATACGTGTTGAAAAAGCCTCCCAGTCCCATCTAGTTGCAATTTTTGGGTTTTGGTTGCCACTACATTTTTTTTGTTGTTGTTGAAAAACTGGCTTAAAGTGGATGGATCACTTCCTTTAGCAGACACAAATGGGACAGCACTGCACTCTGGCTCCAACTGACTGGCCTGAAGTAAACCTGAAAATACGGTAGGACTGTTTAAGAATTGTTCCAAGCTGTGTGGAAGAGATTGGCCTTCTGGTTTAAGGTTATAGGTAAATCCTGCAGCAATTCAAAATAAAGTCCTTAGTAGCCTAATTATCAAAATGAGCATTGTGGAATTGAATGTGCCTGTCAATCTAAGTGAAATGGACAGTGAACCAAGTAAAAGGCCAGTTAAACTTAAAGCACTGGAAGAAAAAATACCCATTACGAGGGGAAAAACAGGAAAAAATACTGACACTTCAAAAGGAAAAAACTTCAGGTTGAAGAAACTACATAAACTAAAGGAAGTTGAACAAGTGATGTCTGCTACAAAAAATGTCTGAAGTGCAAACTAAGTATGAAATGCTATCAAAATTGTGTGTGGAAATAATTGAAGTGCATGAGTCATTAAAACATTAATACCTGAAGATGAAATGAAGCAAAATGAGTGGTTTAAAACCAGAACGGAGAAGGTAAAACAATGGCTGCTTGATGTGTGGTCTTCCGGCGCCACACGAGTAGGCTGCCTTTTTGCAACAGCGGATCAATTTCTTCCTATTTCTATTTACTATCTGGCTTCTCTTGCTAATCTTTCTGATCCGGCAACACCTTATCCATCATGGACGGACACGGATCGCCCAAATGTCTCCTGAGCCGGCAGACGAAGCCACTGTTTTTAGCAGGATACGTTACAGCAGAGACCAGCTGTTAGCACTTAACCGGACCAAGATGCTAGCGCAAGACTTTGACATACCGGGTGAAATAAGACAGAAACAACGTGGATGCCGTGCTGGAGCAAGACGGCTGGCGAGAAATATAAGGTACAGACCCGTCCTTCCATCTGTTATTATGGGGAATGTATGATCGCTACTCAATAAAAGACGTAACAAACTAATAGCTTTTTTTTTTTTTTTTTGAATGCAAAAGATGCAATAGACTTACACAATGGTCCTCTCCGGCATACAACTAGGAACATACCGGTCGCTATGGAGGGTGAGAATATGTATGGGCACATAATCATACCATGTAGGATAACTAAATAGACGGTTATGCTGTTTCATCCCACCTAGCAACAATGCTCTGCACTGTGTGTGTTTATATATTTACATATTTATTCCATCTAGCTACAATGCTCTGCACTGGGTGTGTTTATATTTATATATCTATATATTTATTCCATCTAGCTACAATGCTCCGCACTGTGTTTTTATATATCTACATATTATTCCATCTAGCTACATTGCTCCGCACTGTGTGTGTTTATATACTTGCATATTTATTCCACCTAGCTGCAATGCTCCATACTGTGGGTGTTTATATATTTACATATTTATTCCATCTAGCTACAATGCTCTGCACTGTGTGTTCATATATTCATATATTTATTCCATCCAGCTACAATGCTCTGCACTGTGTGTCTGTGTGTGTGTGTGTGTGTATATATATATTTTATAGTAATATGTACATATGTATATTAGCTGCTCTTGCTTGCTTGTTTTTTCTTGCCTTCTGATTGTTGCTCTGAGTGTTGCTATCCCTGTGCTGTTGCAATCCTGGAATTTCCCCGTTGTGGGACTAATAAAAGGCTTATCTTATCTTATAAGACTGACGAGCTAGTGGCTATGTCCCGCTACGAGAGCGTCTTCAGAGAGATTAGCATGATGTTGTTTACTGAGATGTGGCTAACAGAACTAGCAACAGATGCTAACATCGAACTGGAGGGTTTCCACGCAATATGGGCAGACCGGACACCAGACAGTGGGAAGGCAAGGGGCGGAGGAGTGATAATGTATGTCAATAACGGCTGGTGCAGACTGGGACAGATCACGGTTAAACAACAACACTGCAACAAAGACA
The DNA here is from genome assembly GCA_020510985.1 of Pholidichthys leucotaenia. NCBI lineage: Eukaryota > Metazoa > Chordata > Actinopteri > Cichliformes > Pholidichthyidae > Pholidichthys > Pholidichthys leucotaenia. Next base: position 177,252,558 of record CM035840.1, on the reverse strand, counting down.
TTGAGTTGCTAGCTGTTAGCATGCGGCCTACCTATCTCCCAAGTGAATACTCACACGTGATCTGCATTGTTATTTATGCAAATCCGACGGCGAACACAGGGACAGAGCGTGATGCCATTCACTCAGTAACTGGCAGGCTGCTGACAGAACACCCAGATGCTCTTCTCCTCATCTCAGGTGATTTCAATCATATTTCACTGTCCCCCATTCTGCCCACGTTCACCCAGTATGTCACATGCCACAATAGAGACAATAAAACACTGGACTTATTCTATGCAAACACTAAGGGGGCCGTACACCTCATCACCACTCCCCCCACTCAGGAGATCGGATCACAGTTTGGTTCATCTCCTGCCAGTGTACAAACCCCTAGTACACAGACAACCTCTGGTTATGCGCACGGTGAAGTTATGGTCTGAGGAGGCAATGGACACTCTAAAGGACTGTTTTGAAACCACTGCCTGGGAGCAGCTCTGCGATCCACATGGTGGGGACATCGATGGCCTCACTCACACCATCACGGACTACATCAACTTCTGTGTGGACAACACCGTACCCACCAAGACCATACGGTGTTGCTCGAACAACAAACCCTGGATCAACCCTGAGATTAAAACACTTCTGAGAGAGAAAAAGAGGATCTTCAGGTTGGACAGGGAGATGCTGAAGTCCGTACAGAGGGAGCTGAGGAGGAAGATCAGAGAAGGCAAGGACAGCTTCAGGAAGACGATGGAGGACAAGCTGCAACAGAGCAACATCGGCGGGGTCTGGAGAAACCTTAAAACCACCTCTGGGCTCCAGAATACTTCCTCCCAGGCTATGGGGGGCAGGGAGTGGGCGATCAATCTGAACCTGTTTTTTAATAGGTTTGACCAACCGCCCTCCCCCCAACTGCACACCAACTACTGCTGCCTCTAAAGTCATCGAGACCTGCTGTCCACACCCCACTCCACCAACACCTCCCCATTCCCAGCACACAGCCCCCCAACCTGACCCTCACTAAGACCCAGGTGAGGACGGGGCTGAGGAAGGCCTCGGGACCGGACGGCATCAGCACGAAGCTCCTTAAGTCCTGCGCAGACCAGCTGTGTGGGATTGTGGAGCACATCTTCAACTTGAGCCTGAAGCTGGGGAGGGTACCACAGTTGTGGAAAACATCTTGTGTGGTACCTGTACCAAAGACTTACCACCCCAAAGACCTGAACAGCTACAGACCAGTGGCCCTGACGTCTCACATGATGAAGACCCTGGAGAGATTGCTCCTTGCTCACCTCCGCCCCCTGGTGGGACCAGCGATGGATCCACTCCAGTTCGTCTACCAGCATGGCATTGGGGTGGAGGATGCAGTGATCTTCCTCCTTCACCGTTCCCTGTCCCACCTGGAGAAGCCCGGGAACGCAGTGAGGATCATGTCCTTTGACTTCTCCAGTGTTTTCAACACCATCCAACCGATGATCCTGAAGGACAAGCTGCTGTGCACAGGGGTGGACCAGCACCTGTCATCATGGATCCTGGACTACCTCACTAACCGGCCACAGTTTGTGAGAATCCGGGATTGTGTGTCCGACACGATCATCGGTAGCACGGGGGCCCCCCAGGGAATGGTTTTGGCTCCCTTGCTGTTCACCCTTTATACTGTGGACTTCTCACACAACACAACGCACTGCCATCTACAGAAGTTCTCTGACAACTTTGCGATCATTGGCCTCATCTCCAACGGAGATGAAGCTGATTACAGAGGATTTATCCAGGACTTCGTGGACTGGTGCCATCGGAACTGCCTCCAGATCAACGCGAGGAAAACTAAGGAGCTGGTGGTGGATTGCCACAGGCAAGGACAACCCCTCACAGCACCAGTTAAACATCCAGGGAACAGACATTAAGATGGTGACATCCTACAAGTACCTGGGTGTTCATCTGAACAATAAACTAGACTGGTCACACAATACCGACGCACTCTACAAGAAGGGACAGTGCAGGCTGTTCCTACTGAGGAGGCACAGGCCTTTTGGTGTACAAGGGGTGCTCTTGAAGACATTCTATGACACGGTGGTGGCATCAGCCATCACTTTTGGAGTGGTCTGCTGGGGCAACGGCATTACAGCAGCCGATAGGAAGAGACTGAACAAACTAATCAAGAAAGCTAGCTCTGTCCTGGGGCAACGCCTTGACCCAGTGGAGGAGATAGGGGAGAGAAAGATGGTGGCTATACTGTCATCTCTGCTGGAGTCCGAGTCCCACCCCATGCAGGACATACTGAATGCACTGAGGAGTTCATTTAGCAGTAGACTACATCATCCTAGGTGCGCGACTGAGAGGTTTTGCAGGTCCTTCCTACCTATGGCTGTCAGACTGTATAACCTAAGCAGGGCTGCTCGCAGAGATAGCAAAAAAATGTGACAACCTAATAGTATTGAATGCAAAAGACGCAGAACACTTACACAAATGGTCCCCTCCAGTATACAACTAGGACAATATCAGTCGCTATGGAGGGTGACAATATGTATGGGTACATATTCATACCATGTAGGGTAACTAAATAGACGGTTTTGCTGTTTATTCCATCTAGCTACAATGCTCTGCACTGTGTTTATATATTTATATATTTATGTGTACATATGTATATTCATTGCTCTTATTTTTCTTATCTTCTAAATTATGCTTTGAGTGTTGCTATCCCTGTGCTGTTGCAATCCTGGAATTTCCCCGTTGTGGGACTAATAAAGGCTTATCTTACCTTGTACAAGAAAACAGAAAAAACAGGGTGGTGGTGGTGGTGATGATGAACCTGGGGTGATGATGAACTTAATGGTCATGACTATAATGCTGTGTCAAACATAAATATGGTTAATGTTAATCCTGTGTCAAATAAAGCTGTGATGAAGGATGATATTGGTCCAGATGACAGTATTTCTAATATTGGTAAAACATGCTCATCAGTTGGTCGCTTCAGTAGAAGATCTTTAAGGTCTATATCTTCTGCATGTCTTAAAACAGAGGCTGCTCTCCTTGCTAAGGCAACAGCTCTGAATGAAAAGCATGAACTCGAAGCTCAAGAGGAGCAGATGAGACAAAGGAATTTCTTGAATTAAATTGTCAGATTGATGCACATGAGACAAAAAAGGAATTTCTTGAATTAAAATGTCAAATTGATGCACAAACGGCAAAAGTAAATTTACTTAAAGCCAGAGGTTCTGATGTACACAGCTCAAAACTTGATTCTGCTGCAATGAACTCATATCTGGAGATGTAAAGAAACAAATCTTCACTCAGATCCTCTGCTATGAAATTTGCTCCACAAGGCTTCAAAGAACAATTCAATCATCCACCAACAGGAGGCACTGAAACCAAAATGTCCATGGATGCAAGGCCTAAAACTTCAAATGGCCATTTAAATTTCAAGCAATCACCTTCATCAACTGCCAGCTGGAGGCAGTAAAGTGAAAACAAATGCTTGGCTTGAGAATGCAAGTCAATTTAGTCATCCACCAGCAAGAGGAAGCAAAACTACATTGTTCATAGGGACACAGCCTAAATATTCAGACCAACAGTTCAGTCATTCACCAGCAGGAGGCAATGAAACTGAAATGTTACTGGCAGCAAAGCCCAAAATTTCAAGCAGTCACCTTCATCAACGGTCAGGTCGAGGCCATAACATGGAAGCAACAACAAGGAAGGCGTGTCTTAAGGATGGAATCAAACAGTTCAGTCATTACCTACAACAGGCAACAAAGCTGTAATACAAATGGAAATGGTTTTAAATGAAAATGGACTAAAGACTCATGTAATGAAATGTCAAGTAAATATGAGTCAAGGATTTCAGCAACACAGTTCATGAATGAACCTATGTGGTATGATTCAGTTCAAGCAGATATGGACCATGGTAGTCTCCTTTCCATTATGCATAGGCAAAATGACATCACAGCTTTACTAGTACAACAAATCTTTATTATCCTTGCCACCAAGGGATATACCAACTTTTGACAATTCTCTCTACTATATTACCTTTATTAGAGCATTTGGACATGGGGTGGAAGGAAAGGCTGTAAGCAGCGTGGATTGCTTGTATTATTTGGCGCAGTATACCAGAGGACAACCCAGAGACCTTGTTAAAAAGCTGTCAACGTATGCCACCTGACGGGGGTTATCAGAGGGCAAAGACACTGCTAAAGGAACATTTTGGAAATGAGCACAGAATAGCCACAGCATATATGGAGAAAGCTCTTGGCTGGTCACCAATAAAATCAGAGGATGTTAAGGCTCTGGAAGCATTTGCTCTGTTTCTACGTGTTCGTTGTAATGCCATGGAAGACATTGGATACATGGCTGAGATGGACATGTTATAATTTCCAAACTACCATATAGAATGAGAGAGATGGAGAAACACTGCATTTGACTTACTAGAAAGGCATCAGCGTCAACCATGTTTTGAAGCTCTTGTCTGCTTTGAGAGACAAGTGTATTGCTTCTTATCCGCTGTTTGGAAACATTCAGGACACTTCTTTTTTGCCATCAAAACTTAAAAGTGGAAAAAGGAATTCTCAGGCTTGTGCTAAAGAAAAAGAAAGCAGTTTTGCTATCTCTGTTGCACTAGTTAATGTCAATCTAGGAACAATTAAAGGGCAAAAGGAGAGAAGCCAACGTAATAAACCAACAAAGCTGTCTTGTTTGCTGTGAGGAGGGTCACAGATTGGAGGTGTGCCCTAAAATGGAAGCAGTGTTGCATCAAGAGAAAATTTAATTTTCTCAAGGAGAAAGGTGCATGCTTTGGGTGTTTGTCTGTTGGACACACAAGCAAAACTGTCATAGCCGCTTGTCTTGCAAGTCGTGTAATCTAAAACATCCCACCATTCTCCATATCCATTCAAAGGAAAAGGAAACAAGGTTAGATGCACAGCAGGAAACAGATGAGAATCATGCAGTCTTTCCCAAGACATGTGGCCATGTAGGGGCCGGAGAACTGGATTGCATTTTGCCAACTGTACCTGTTCAAATCAAGGCTATAAATGGTAGCAAAATACTGAAGACCTATGCTTTTCTACATCCTGGGAGTACAGCCACCGCTTGCTCTGAATGTTTAATGAGAAGGCTAAAGGTTAAAGGGAAAAAAGGAAAGTTTCTGTTGAACCATAAATCAAAGATTTGACAGTTACATCATAACAGGGTTAGCATTTGCTGCATTCAACAGTAATACATACTTCAGCTTACAAGATGTCTATACACAGTCTAAAATGCCTGCCACTTGTGACAATATTCCAAGACAAGAAGATTTAAGTGCTTGGCCACACTTAAGTTCAGTAGATATTCCCACCATTAATGCTGACATGGAACTGTTGATTGGAACTAACATTTCCAAACTATTGGAACCATGGGAAGTGATCAACAGTGTCGGCAAAGGATCTTATGTAGTCAAAACCTTATTGGGTTGGGTTGCTAATGGATCACTGCGAGTAAATGAGACTGGATGTGGTTTGCATACCATTACAGTAAACCATATATCTATTACAAGTTTGGAGGAACTATTGATGAAACGATACAACCACGACTTCAATGAGAAATCAATAGATAAGAAGTCAGAAATGTCCAGAGAAGATTGGAAATTTATGGAAATCATGGAAAGTTCAGACTCATCAATGGACATTAGTTTGAATTTACCTTTCAGAGAGCATAATGTTACCATGCCCAATAACCGCTATGCAGCTGAGCAAAGGACTCTGTGCCTTAAGAGAAAATTAATGAGGGATGCCACCTTGAAAGAGGAATATACAACTTCTCCTAATGACGTCATAAATAAAGGCTATGCAGAAAAGGTTCCAGAACACCAGTTTGAAGGAAATGGTGGTAAAGTCTGGTATATCCCACATCATGGTGTTCACCAGCTGAGAAAGGGAATACCAAGAGTTGTATCTGATTGTGGTGCAACCTTTAAAGGGGTATCATTGAACAGTCAGCTACTTCAGGGACCTGACTTAACAAATTCCCTGTTTGGTGTGTTAACAAGATTTTGTCAAGAACCTGTTGCAGTGATGGTTGACATACAAGCAATGTACCGTCAAGTCAAAGTGGCAGATGAAGATGTGGATTTTCTTTGATTCCTTTGGTGGGCTAATGATGAACTGACACAGCAGCTTGTTGACTATAGAATGACTGTCCATCTGTTTGGTGCAGTCTCTTCACCTTGCTGTGCTGGTTATGCCTTTAAAAAAAAACTGCTAAAGACAATGGAGAAAGTTTTCACCACAAGTGAATGATACCATGAAATACAGTTTCTAAGTAGATGTTTGTTTGAAATCCTTACCTTCAGAGGCAGAAGCCGTGGCCCTTGTGAAAGATCTGACAGCTGTTTGCAAAAAGGGCGGTTTTCAATTGGTGAAATGGATCAGCAATAGCGGGTCTGTTTTGGAATCCATTGATGGGGAAAGAAGAGCTAAATAAGTGAAAGAACTTGATTTTGACACGGTCTCCCTGTGGAGAGAACACTAGGACTACAGTGGTGTGCTCAAACCGACGCCTCCAGATTTAAGATGGCAGTCCAAGAAAAGCCATTAACAAGGTGAGATATTTTGTTAATAATAAGCTCTGTATATGACCCCATTGGATTTATAGCACCTTTCATCTTGCCTGCAAAAATGCTGTTGCAAAATCTTTGTCGCTTGAATTTCAGCTGGGATGATCATATTCCAGAGACTTACCAGTTGCAGTGGGGGGATTGGCTGGAAGACTTAAAAAAGCTAAGCATATTCTGCATTCCCAGATGCATTAAAGATAAAAATTCGGGACAGCCCATCAGTGTCCAGCTGCATCACTTTTCTGATACTAGTGAGGATGGCTATGGCACAGTTTCATACTTGAGGTTGCAGAGTGACATCAAAATCCATCTTGCTTTTATTCTTGGAAAGGCACGAGTTAACAATTCCAAGGTTGGAGCTAACAGCTGCTGTACTTGCAGTGTGAATCAACAGGATGTTGAGAGCAGAACTGCAAGTAAAGGTAGACAAGTCGATCTGGACAGACAGCTCAACAGTGTTAAAATACATCAGAAATGAAACGAAGCATTTTCACACCTTTGTGGCCAATAGGATTTCCATCATAAGAGAAGCCACTATCATCTCACAATTGAGATACATTAACACCAAACAGAATCCAGCTGATAAAGCCTCTCGTGGGGTAAAGGTCCAGTACTTTCTTACAGCTAGCAGGTGGATCCATGGCCCTGATTTCCTTCTGAGAAATGAAGAATGGCCTAACAACATTTTTGAATGTGTCAGCAGTGATGACCCTGAGGTCAAGGAAGACGTTGGCATAAATGCTGTTGTAGCATCGGCTTCTATGAACAATGTCATCAAAATGGACCATGAGAATGCAACAAAAAAATTGGTAACTTAATTTTCCTCATGGATAAAACTTAGTTTCAGTTGCATGGTTTCTCCAGCTAAAGGGGATTTTGAAGTTGCTGTGCCAGAAGAGAGCACAACTGCGGTCTTCTGTGTTCAGTAGTGGACTGGACGAAGCTGAGCAGGTTAAAGTGGAATGGGAGATACAGAGATTCAGCGCTACATTGTGTGGTCGCGTTGTCCTGAAGATATTGATGCTGCTGAACATGCTGTCATTCAATAATGTCAAATTGACAAGTTCAGTGATGAGATTACTGCTCTAAAAAAGGGACCATCTGAAGTTAAGAAAAGCAGCCACATTTAGACTGGATCCAGTGTTGGAGGAAGACTCAACAAAGCAGCAGTCAGTGCCTGACTGTATGAAGTGACAGATTATTCTTGCTAAAGATCAGGACATTGCAACACTCATTCTACGTCATATTCATGAACAGTTGAGACATTGTGGGAAGAACCACTTACTTTCCAAGACTCTGCCAATGTTTTTGGATAACAAGGGCAAATTCTGCTACCGGAAAGATCCTTTCCTTTAGTGTCATTTGCAGATGCCATAGAGGAAAGCTGGGAGAGACGCCAGTTCCTGCATCAATGCTCTGTGCAGATTCATCTCCAGAAGAGGTCAGGTGTTAAACATCAGAACAGATAATGGAATCAACTTTGTGGGAGCAGAACGTGAGTTGAAAGAAGCTCCTATCAGCTTTAAATCATGAGAGAATTTAAAATTCCTTGCTTCATCTAGGAGTGAAATGGAGCTTCGATACTCCAGCTGCATCATATCATGGCGGCGCATGGGAAAGAATCATTGGCTTGGTCAGAAGGGTGCTGAATTCAGTTGTTCGGCAGCAAATTGTGGATGATGGACTGCAAACTCTATTGTGTGAAATAGAAGCCATATTGAATGATCTCCCCCTAACAAAGCTCTGACGATCCAAACGACCCCAAACCCTTGACTCCAAATCATATTCTTTTGTTGAAGGGTAAACCTGCACTACCACCTGGCCTTTTTGAGAAAAATGACCTGTACATCAAACGGAGATGGAGGCAAGTTCAGTTCCTTGTAGACGTGTTTTGGCAGAGATGGATACGAGATTACCTACCGTTATTACGAGTGCCAACAATGGTAAAAGGATAAAAGAAGCTTTGTCACTGGAGACATCGTCACGGACTCTACTCCCCCCAGAGGATCCTGGTTGCTGGGAAGGATATTGGAAACCTTGCCGGATAAACGAGGACTGGTTTGGTCTGTTAAACTTGAGACCAACTGCAACATTGGCTGCACGGTAGCGCAGTGGTTTAGCACTGTGGCAGCACAGTTTTACCCTCGGCCGGGGGACCGCGGGGATCATGAGATCGTGGGTTCGATCCCAGCCCCCGACCAACAGTGAGCTGTGTGGAGTTTGCATGTTCTCCCCGTGTTGCGCGGGTTTACTCCGGGATTTCTCCGGTTTCCTCCCGCACACCAAAAACATGCAGGTTTAGGGCGCTCGCGCACGCAGCGACCAGCAGCCAGTGGCTTGTCACCAGACTGCAAACCAAGTCTACCTACGGGTACAAATAAGTAACAAAAAAAAAAAAAAAAAAAAAAAAAACATTCTGGAAAAACCAATCAAAGATCTGTCTTCTCCAAGAAGCTGAATAGACTGTGGAAACCTGTGTTCCACTGGGTCACATGGACACACACCTTTGGACTTGGAAGTACACTGGCACTATGGGCTTTTAATTGGCTCCATTATTTTTGGGTTGAATTATGTTGTTATACAGTAACAATTGGGGGCTGGTGTGTAGTAGCCAATTAGATCAGTGCTGTGTGAGTGTGCTTTGGTGTGATTGGCTGAATGTCATGGGCATAGTTGGACAATCACTCACTGCTACCTACATACACAACTCGGGGTGCATCAGTGGGCATGGGATTGTTGACCAAGGAAGCCACAGTTTTTCAACCGTAGTTGCGAGACAAGTGGGTTTTTATGCGAGTGTGCACTTTTGTAATTCATGGTATTACTAGTGCATGCCCCTGCATGTCCATAGAAAGCAAGTGTAAGCAAACATTTCTGCATAGCCGTAGAAAGTTACTGTTACCATGACAACAGCAACCATGGTGAAACCTGCCTTGGATGTTTATTGATGCCTGCCTTTGATCTGTGATGGCTGCCTTTGATCTTTGATAATGTCATAGGGAGTGCTATGATCATGAGTAATGCCTGCCTTTGATTTTTGATGTCATAGCGAGTCCTATGATCGTGAGTGCCGCCTGCCTTTTATCTCATAGCACGTCCTATGATCTTTTAGTGAGTCCTATGATCATGACATCATGACATCGTGACAGACAAGAGATTTCTTGAATTATATATAGAGTGATGATATTCCCTGTCTCCAGGGCATGGGTCCCAGCCCATATCCTTGCTTTAAGTTGGGATATTCTGTATTTCACCTTATTATATCCTGGGTTGCTATTATTATCATTATTATTCTGTCTTGTGTAACCCAGTGTTAAAAACGTGATGGAATTATGAATGTCGATACCGCTTTAAGAAGGGGGGACATTCATTTCACAATGGGAGTAGATAGTTTAACGTGAATTAAATTAGAAATATTGATACCGCTTTTAAAAAGAAAGACACCCATTTTACAATGGGAATACATAATTCGAATATGAGTATTTAAATAAATATATATTCATAAATAGTAGGAACATTTTCTAGAAGGTTCTGATAAAGTTCCTAGTATTGTGTGTTGATATTTATTGTAACCAATGGCTGCGCCGTTGCTGGGTCACGCCAGCCAATGGGTTAAGCGCTGTCTCCCTGGGTCTGGGATGATTTGCATTTTTGGCTCAGTCACGCCAGACGACGAAAGACACAGACCAGAGAGAGAGACTGTCCTTGGTGATATGGCGACGCTAGCGTGCTGATAGTAGCCTTTGCCTGGATAAAATCCTTGAAATTGATTGGGATCCAAAGGTTGTCGACGCCGTTGAGCGCGGGAACTCCATTGAAGCACGAGCCACTTGGCATGGTCAAGTTCTTTTTTTTTTTTTTTTCTTTGGACTGGTTTGACCAGAGCGTGGATCTCTAGATCTGGATGGCGAGCCGAAGCCCGAGTCCTAGAAACTGCTAAAGGTGACTCCACTAGTCACCTGGAAAGGAAAAAAAAGGACTGTGAATATTGGAAATATAATTTGGGGTATTTAATTTTTATTTTTTTTTCCCTTTGTGACAAGCGCTGTGTTTTTGTTCATATGTGCATATCTGTGAAATAATATATATAGTTCCAAGTTCCATATACGACTGTGTATGTGTCATCTGTTGTTGCACCTCCCAGGCTCCTACGAACCCAGAGTCGGTCTGACCTGGCCCAATTATCCCTTTTCCCTCAGGTAGTAAAGTTAATGTAAATACATTGCCATAACACAACACTACCAAAAGGGTACTACACCTACAGTGAGTAGGGTGAGTGGGTGTTAGTAAGGGTTACACACAAAAATCTGGCGAGCGCAGGTGTTAGTGGGTGTTACCCCCAATTACCCCACAAGTATTGTACCACCCTGTGTATACTATTGTTACAGTGGTATATTGTTACAAAATTTGGCGAGACAATTAAGTGTAAGGGACACAGGATTAAAAAAAAAAAATTGGCGGGCCAGCCTGGAGCCCGGAGTGTGGCACAACAGATGAGGATTCTGTTTTGACCCCTGACTAAACAGTTGATATACGGCCAAAATGGATTTTGTGGAAAAACATGGTGTTAAAATTCCAAATGCAGTCATTGTTAGTGGTGTTGTTGACAAAGAAAAAGACAGACATTTTTGAGTTTCTAGAGCAACATGGCACTATCCGTAGGGTGCTCAGTATTAATGATAACTCATCTGACTTTGACAAAAGTCATATTGTAGAGTTCGAGTCTGGATTAAGCATTGAAGCGTTAGCACCTACGTTGCCGTGCTCCTTTCCATCCACTGACAATCCTGAGGTTAAATACTGCATTCAAGCTCTAACTGATGTCTACACTAAAACTGTAGGGGGCAGTGTTACTGAGGCTTATCTTAGCAACCTGAGGGGTTTAGCTAAGTTAAGTGGAAAAGGTTTTGAAGAGGTGTTGCGGGAGGTTATGTCCACAATAGGGAAGTCTATTGAAGCTGCTGAGACAGCTGAAACAGTCTCTGCTGACGTTGATCTTGCTGTCCCTACTGTAGAACCCACACAAAGTGGAGTCTCTCCTCCACTCCAAGTTGAAGTGCCTCGCACCCCTAAAACCACTCAAGCACTCTCCCAAAGCCCTCTTAGACCAAACTTAACACCTCAAATGTTGAGTCCAGCTGATTTTAACCCACCCGAGGTTCAGAAAATCGTAGTCGAGCATGTCATTAAAAATGCAGAGAAGCCGTCAAACGCCCATTCCTCTTGGAGAATCAGAGCTTTCTCTGGCAAAACGCCAAGACCGTGTACTGAAGCTGATTATGAAACATGGCGTTCACATGTTGACCTGATGATGGAAGATGCTTCTTTGTCTGACTTGGAAAAATCTCGCAAGATCTTTGAAAGTCTTCTTGCTCCTGCGTCTGATATTATTCGTTCTCTGGGGCATGTTAGGTCAGGCCCCATCCGTTCTTCCGTCATCACACTCAACACTGGTGTACCACAGGGCTGTGTGCTCAGCCCATTCCTCTACTCCCTCTTCACCCATGACTGCAGGCCTATGTATGGATCCAATTCCATCATAAAGTTCACAGATGACACCACGGTGATTGGACTCATCAGGGACAACGATGAGTCAGATTACAGGGCAGAGGTTGAGCACTTGGCTACTTGGTGCGCTGACAATAACCTGCTCCTTAACACCAGCAAAACCAAGGAGCTCATAGTGGACTACAGGAAGGAGAGGGGAGAGACACATGACCCCATCCATATCAATGGCATAGCTGTTGAACGTGTCCCCAGCTTCAAATTCCTGGGGACCCACATCTCGGAGGACCTGTCCTGGTCAGTTAACACCACCAGCCTGATCAAGAAGGCCCATCAGCGCCTCTTCTTCTTGAGGACACTGAAGAAGAACCATCTGTCAACTGACATCCTGGGCAACTTCTACCGCTGCGTGATAGAGAGCACCCAGACCAACTGTGTCACAGTCTGGTATAGGAGCTGCTCTGTCGCTGACCGTAAGGCGCTGCAGCGGGTGGTGAAAACCGCCCAACGCATCACAGGGACTCCACTTCCAGTTATAGAGGACGTCTACAGGAAAAGATGTCTGCGCTGGGCACGCAGCATTCATAGGGACTCCAACCATCCTGCTCTTGGACTGTTCCAGCTTCTCCCCTCCAGAAGGCGTTTCAGAAGCCTTCAGACTAGAACCAGCAAGTTTAGGAACAGTTTCTTTCCAACAGCTGTCACGTTATTGAACTTAGTTCCCCGCTGACTCTCTTACCGTCATCTCTTACCATCCTCACCTGTACATAACTGCCCATCTAACTTATTGTACATTATTTGCACATAACAGTACTCTTAACTTTCTGCACTGCTGCATATATTTGCTTAAATTGCACATACTGTCAATTACTGTATATACTGCACTGCTGTCCTTTGCACTTCTGATTGGATGCTAAACTGTGTTTCGTTACTGTGTATTCATACATGTGTAATGACAATAAAGTTGAATCTAATCTAATATGACGAACAGAGGGAGACAGCAGGACGATACAGACCAGTTTTGTTTAATTCCCGCTATGTTTTCCGCTAGCTGCTGTAAAGGCGGAAATACGTCACGTCGTGTGGCTGGCGTACAGACATGCGCAGTAAACCTATTTTCTGCCCAACCTTCGGAATAAGTGTTTTCATGCGCACCATTTGGATTAACAATTGGCATAACCCACCCGTCTCAATCGGAATTAAATTTTGATCCTAATGAGCGTGATCGGGTCAGAATATTCAGTTTGGCGTGTTTACATGAAGCATTTTTAGTCCGATCAGGCTTTTAATCTGGTTACTTGTGTCCATGTCAACATGGTCACACACACAGAGATTTATTGCTTTTATAGAGTGATTGCCTTGGTCTTGTCTCCCCTCTGGTCCCCTGTGTGTGATTGTCTGTGCAGCCCCGGCCATCCTGTTTTCTGTAGCGATGCCCTGCCGTCTGTTTGCCCCTGCTTGTTACTTCTTCTCCTGCCTGTTACTGATCTGTTATGTTGATTATCTGTGTCTATATATACTAGCACATACCCGTGCATACCCATCCATGCCCGTAGAAACCAAGTATAAGCAAGTATTTCTGCATTCCCGTTGCTGAAGGGTCTCCTCCTGTCTCAGACGGCTGAGTTGTTCAGTCATGCCTGCGGCGTACTGCTGGAACCTGAGGTGTTTCATGTTGACGCCATCTTTTCTGACGTGCAGCAGTTCTCCTCATTCTATTGCTCTCCATCTGGTGGGTCGTCGTCTTCTTCATTCAGACCACTGGTTGAGGGAGGATCATCATCATCATAGCAGTCTGTCGGGGGCGACAATAACTGTTTCATTTTGGTCTGATCAGATTCCTTCACACAGCTCTGTCCTTTGCCTTCCGCTGCCAGGGATAGGTGCGTCGTAATTCCAGATCATGGGCAGGATCATGAAAATAGATCTGAGCAAAAAGTGGCTTTCAACCCTGTTCAGGAAGGCCTGTGCATGCCCGTAGAAACCAAAAAACCGGAGCACCCTAAGGAAATCAGCGCTTTGCTTGGCATTTTACACATTTGTAGTGTAGACTGACATTCTTCAAGGTTACACATTTTTACTGTGTCAGCACCTCTTTAAAAACGACATTGCTGAGAAAATGATGCTTTTGCTTAGTTTCTTCATCTTGAGCAACAATACAAAGACTGCTTGATCTGGCAACTCTGCTCATGGCAACGTAGAATTGGCCATGGCTGCAGAAATCTGTCGTGCAGAAAACAGGAACGCGCTGTAAAGACTGGCCCTGTGACTTATTCACCTTGGCAATTTTGAGCCATATGACATCATAAAGACACATTTGTCTATGTGCCGTCATATAGACATATGTTTGACGGCATTGTGAATATGTTTGACAGCATTCCAAGTCCTATGATGCCTGAGTTCATAGGACGTCCTATGATGATCAGGCAGAGATCATAGGCCATCCTATGATGTCCTATAAACGTGACAGACACACACACACATTTCTTGCTTTAATAGTGATGTCTTGTAGGGAGTCCTGCAGTCTGTATGACGTCATTAACTTGTATTAAGTCTATGACGTTAACCGAATGGTACCTGTCTGAAAATGGCAGATGACAGCTAAAGGGTTTTATGATGAATTTTAGAATTAAAAAAAAAAAAAAACAACTTAAGAGACATTCAGATTAGAGGAAGGGGTGAGGAGACACTTGATTCTGGTTGTCTGACACTAAAGTAGAGGTCAGCCCTGTATTTTTTAGCCCTATATTTTTGAGGTGAGCCCTGTTTTTGTTTCTATATTTTGCACTGTAGCCACTAACTTGTTGGCTAATGTTGCTTATTAGGATTCTGACAAAAAAGCTAATTCAGATATGCAGATGATCTGTCAAGCCATATAAATCTTCTTGTTAGGTGGGTGTATGTAACGTTACATCAGCAGCTGGTGCTACTGCTGCAGTCCAAAAAGTGAACTTTTTTCCACCAAAGTTTTTTCACTCCGATGGAGGGAGTCTGTTTAATCATCTTATTTAACGTCCATTTAAATTATCATTCAAATATATAAAAAAAATATACCTACACACTAAATACATTTTACATACACTGTATAAAAGGACACAACCTTTTTCATCACTATCTGACAATCATATTTGTATTTGCTAAATAATTTTTAGATTTACTAATATTTTTTTTTTTTTAGAGAATTTGTTTTATTACTTTCTTCAAAGTCAGAAGTTTACATACACTAATATTCTTCTTTTAGATTCGATTGGTGGTTGGCAACCAGCTTACAGGCGCATTACCACCACGTACTTCATTCTGTATCATCACTCTATCTGGTCAGGAGCTGTCATAACACTACACTAATATTACTATGCCTTTAAACAATTTGGGAGTGTCCAGATGATGATGTCATGGCTTTGGAAGTTTCTGATAGGTTGACGACATTTGAGTTGATTGGAGGCACACCTGTGGATGTATTTTACGGCACACCTCAAATGCACTGCTTCCTTGTGTGACATGGGAAAATCAAAAGAAATCAGCCAAGATATCAGGACGAGAATTGTGGACCTCCACAAGGCTGGTTTATCCTTGGGTACAATTTCCAAATGCCTGAAAGTGAACGTTCATCTCTTCACACAATCGTATACAAGTATAAACACCATAGGAATGACCAGCTATCATACCGTTCTGTCAGGAGGAATGAGTAAAAATTCCAGCAAACTATTGTGAGAAGCTTGTGGAAGAATACCCAAAATGTTTGACCCAAGTCATACAGTTGAAAAGATAATGCTATCAAATACTGAACTAGTACATACCCATGCATGCCCATAGAAACCAAGTATAAGCAAGTATTTCTGCATGCCCTTAGAAAGCAGGTGTAAGCAAGCACGTCAGCACTCTTCTTCTTCTTTTAGACACTCTCGTTCAGTGATGCCTGCCTTTGATTTTTGATGTCATAGTCAGTCCTATGATCGTGAGTCATGCCTGCGGTTGATCTTTGAATATGTCATAGTGAGTCCTATGATCTTTGATGGCATAGCAAGTCCTATGATGCCTGCATTTGATCTTTGCTGATGTCATAGCGAGTCCTATGATTGTGAGTGATGCCTGCCTTTGATCTTTGATGTCATAGCGAGTTCTATGATCTTTTAGCGAGTCCTATGATCGTGATAGATTTTTTGAATTATATATTATGAATTATATATTCATTCTTATATATTAAATTCTTTTTATTCTGCCATTTAACAAATGGAAATAATTTGTCATCCTGACCTAAAACAGGAGATGTTCAGCCTGGTCAGACAGTGAATAAAGGGTCAATGTGTCATTGTATACAGTGTATGTCGTCATAAATTTACCTTACAAAAATTGCAAATTTATGAAAGCTGCAAATTTAAGAAAAAAGTCTGACAAGGAAAAAATGTGGTAAATTTACAACAAAACCTGGAAGTGTATGAAAAAAGTTGAAAAATTACAACAAAAGAGCTGCAAGTTTACATGAATGTTTTCTCAGTAACATTGATGCTGATGCAGTCCAATGAGGAATAAAGACTGTACAGAATATTTAAGTTACGGTTCATGAAATTTAACAGGCCAAATATTCCAACTGCTTACAATTGGAATATTTGGCCTGTCTGCCCCCCCCTTTTTTTTGCTTGCACTTTTATTAACTTAAGCTAATTTTAAAATGCACTGTGAAGGTGCTGTTTTATTTTCCTGCAGTAATCCTAGTTATAATTGAATCATAATGAAGAAAGTCTGGGTGCTCAGGTAACCTTGTGTTATTTATTGATGTAGCACATCAAATACATCCACGCTCAAAAGCTAATTCTTTCCTTGAGATACAGGGAAGAAAATAAGATCCATAATGATACACATGCATGCACGCACAGTCAGTAGAATTTCACCAGTCTTGATGTAGAGGTTGGACCCACTAAAATTACTGGAACTAGGGATGCACGATAGAATTTTTGCCGATGGCCAATATGCTGATAGTTTGAAAGTAGTTGTTGCCAATACTAATATGCACATATTTTTAACCACCTATTTACATCAACATTGTCTTACAGTTATGATTAACTGGCATATAAAGACATATTCCCTCAAGGAAAATAAGACAACTACCTCAGCTTAATATGAAAATAAATACATATTTAATGTTAGTAATGTGTTTCAGCTACAGTGATTACCGGCCAGTAGTACTGACCTCCATCATAATGAAGTGCTTTGAGTGGCTGGTCATGCAGAACATCAAGTTCATCCTTTCTTCCTCCCATTCCAGGGATGGCAATTTTCCGCCGATCCGCGGTTTTCTGCCAATTTATTTTCAAATTGATCATTTCTGTGAATCGTCTAAATCTGTTGAGAAAATTTTAGGGGGGGTAAGGTACCTTATTGTCACCGATGTTACCGATTTTAGCGAAAATCAACACGATTACATAAGCACTTGGCGCTTCCCCGGGTCAAGTCTCCCACAATAACCCGGATGTTTTGTACTCAAGCTACTGCTGTATTGTAAACGGCCCTGCGATTGGATAGTTGCAAATGATTGGACCAATCAAATGGCTCGTTGTATGCTTTGTCAAAAATTCATGGCGGCATGTTCGTGTTGGAATTCTGAGCTTTCCGTATCGTTTTCAGCGGAATTATGAGATTTTTATCTAAGGATCAAGAGTCATCAGTGCTAGAAATAGACAAAAGTGTCAAAAATAAGTTCTGATAGAATTGGCTTGAGAGAAAAGTGATGGTAAAGGTGAAAATTGGCTCAGAGTTCGACGAGGTAACAAACACTTGGACAATTTCTGAAGAAACCAGACGTGGCCGGAAAAGCTTTTTGTGTGTATTGTAAACACTTGATTAACTATGGATCTCTTATAGAACTGTTAAATATGTTGGACTAAAGACAGTGAGACAACATTGAAGAAAAAGTAAGTTAACTTTTCATTAAATTTAATGATTTATCTAAGTCTAGTATTTCATTTTTTTTCATTTTTTTTCAGTCTAAATTACTTCTGTTTTACTGAAAACCTCTCAGCTTCAGGGGGACTGCGCCCTCCCCTGGTCCCCCCATAAGTCAATCGACCAAATTAGATTTCAGCTGAAATCAGAATTTCCTGTTGCCATCCCTGCATTACCCATCTCAGTTTGCATACAGGTCAAACAGATCCACAGAGGATGCCATCACTGCTCCTCTCCATCCAGCCCTCACCCACCTGGACTCAAAAGAACTACGTGTGAATGCTGTTCTTGGACTTCAGCATTCAACACAATCATCACCCAGCACCTAATCCAAAAACTCAGACACTTGAGACTCAAATCCTCTCTCTGTAACTGGGTGCTGGACTTTGTCACAGGGAGGCCACAGAACGTGCGGGTTGGCAGCTACACCTCCAAGACCATCACACTGAGCACGGGGGCCCCACAAGGGTGCATGCTCATCCCGCTGCTCTTCACCTTGCTGACCCATGACTGCGTACCAACCACATAAAGTTTGCGGATGACATGACTGTGGTGGGCCTCATCACAAACAATGAAGAGGCCAACTACAAAATGAGGTGAGCCAACTGGTCCAGTGGTGTAAAGACAATACAGTAATCTCTTCCTGAACATGGGGAAAAACTAAAGAGATTGTGGTTGAGTTTAGGAGAGGGGGCACACTGCATCCCCCTCTGATCATCGATGGAGCAACTGTTGAGAGGGTGAGTACACCAAGTTCCTGGGGGTGCACATCTCTAAGGACCTCTCCTTTTCCAACACCACCACATCACTGGCAAAGAAGGCTCAAACTGGCCCTCTATTTCCTCTGCAAACTGAGGATGGCACAAGTTCCATCCCCCATCATATGCTCATTCTACTGGGGTAATATGGAGACCATCCTCACCAGCCGCATCACTGTGTGGTACGGAAGCTGCACTGCCTCCTGCCGGAAAACTCTACAACGTGCAGTGAAAGCAGCCAGCAAGATCATCGGTGCCCCTCTGCCCTCCCTCTCGGACATCTACCACACCCACCTCACCTGCAGGGCCATCAACATTGCAGGCGACACCTCCACCCCTTACACTCCCTCTTCAGCTCCCTGCCCTCAGGAAGATGATACCGGAGCCTCTGAGCCCGCTCCATAAGACTGCTAAACAGCTTTGTTTACCAGGCCATCAGGACCCTGAACTCTGCCTACTTCCTTCCTGCCCGCTACCCTTGGACTGTAAATGGTTAATGGCGTTCATGTATATAGCGCTTTTTCTCGTCTCTAGATGATCAAAGTGCTTTACAGATCCTGGTATCCACCCATTCACACACTGATGGTGGGGGAGCTGCCATGCACACAGGTGCTGGCCTGACCTACCAGGAGCAACTGGGGGTTCAGTGTCTTGCTCAAGGACACTTCGACATGCAGACTGCAGACAGAGTGGGAATCAAACCCCTGACCCCCCCCCCCCCCCCCCCAATCAGTAGTCGGCTACACTACACCTGCACCACAGCCGCCCCCACTGTACACAGTGGGGGCCCGCCGCGCCAGAAATTTTACCGCCTCGCCAAGGAAATATGAATTTATTAAGAAAAATATATGAAGCAATGACTTTCCGCAAGTGCACACACGAACAACACACGTGGCCGTCATCCGCGCAGAGTTTAGAAGAGCCCCGCCCACGCGAGTTTTCCAGTCAGCAAACAGTGTCTCACTAAGCGTGACTGTCCAACAGAAACATGAGTTTAACGTATTTTAAACGCGGAAAAAATCATTCGAGGTATGTAAGCACTGGAGGAGTTTATCATGGTTTTAACCCGCTGGAAATGGGAGCAATAATGGAAGAGTCGCTTAGCTAAGAGATGTGGTTAGAATTCATATGCAGCCGGCTTCATATGAAGGGAAAGGCAAGGGGGATTAATGAATTGCTGAGGATGTATTTCATCAGCCACTACAGTATTAAGTTATGTTGTGTAGGAATTGCAGGAATGAAGAGGCAATTTCTCTTTGCTCGCACGAGCAGGCGAGAAAGCCTGAGAGCACAACTACAACTGCCTAAGCAGATCATTCTGTACATGAACACATATTGTGGTGAATTATGTCTTTAGTATCTACTACAGTTCCCTATTATGTATCTGGCAGGTTAAGGTGACCGAAATCCACCAAGTCAGTGACTTTAATCTGTCAGCAGCCTTCATACAAACTAAACGTGCCAACATTTGATTTCAAAATAAGGGAGGTTTTTCCTGCTGTCTGGGTGGTGAGGAAATTTTTGGAACCCCCCCCCCCCCCCCAAAAAAAAACAACTAAAATATTATAACGGAATCCTTGGTCATTTAAGTTAATTTATTTCATTAAATACAATTTGATTAATGTTTTTTCTTTGTAATCAGAGTTAAATTATTGTTCTGACTGCAAAATTATGGTCAAAAATGTAAATTAAGGAAAAGTAAAAAAAAATTTACCAGTCTGTTTCAAATTTATCTAAAAAACCCAGTAATTTTATTTTAAAAACAGACAAAAATTAGTCATAAAATAATAGAAAAGTCAATTTTACAAGAGGAAATTACAAATTTGAGGAACATGGTTTCAACTTTAGATTTACAGAGAAAAGTAGAAAACTATAAGAAAATTGTTATAAATTTTTGAGAAAAACCTCAAACCTTCAAGACTGAAGTCATTACAGTGATCCCTCTCTTATCGCGGTTAATGGGTTCCAGAACCGACCGCGAAAAGTGAAAAACCGCGAAGTAGCGTCACCCCAATGACGTCATCCATAAACAATACGTACGTTCATTCTCTCACTCTCATATGATACGTGTGTGTGTGTGTACGTGTACATACATACGTAGATGTAAACAAAGTGTACATAAATATGTTTTTAGAACTCTTTTATTCTTATAACAAGATACGTAACTCAAGATGAAAATGATTTACTGCACAGGTTAATGAGAGCTTTACTGCTCCTCAGGTGACGCCTCATCGGGAGGTGCTGGAGGCGCAGGATCATCGAGGGCAGCTTCCGATAGAGCTGAAGCTGCAGGAGGCGGCGTAGTGCCTCGACGGGAAGACTATTTCGCACAAAATGGCACAAGAGAACAGCAAAAAGTTCCACGCGGCGAGACTAAGTAACACAAGCGATAAAAAGCAATGAATGCGGTCTTTCTTCCCTTCATGGGTGCTCGGCAGGAAGAGGAGGTGGGTGAGACGTCTCGGCCAATCAGCTTGCGGGGTGAAACGTCTCGGCCAATCAGCTTGCGAGGTTTCCGAGCCCAGCCAACACGACAACAGCGAACAGAGAGTTGTGCTGCTCTCCGTGTTGACACGTGATGGTCTAATGTAGTCTCCCTGCCTTCTGCTAGCGCCCGCCCATTATTTCTCAATTTTGAATTTTTGATGAATATTTTTGAAAAATCCGCGATGCACTGAGGGCGCGAAAGGTGAAGCGCGAAGTAGCGAGGGATCACTGTACTCAAGTTTTTAAGTGGGTGCTCTTTGTACCCTTAACTCAAGTAGAAATTTTTGGTTGCCTACTTTTAATAGTTTCAAAGTACTGCTTTAACATGAGTAGAATTTCTGGTTACTATACCCACCTAATCATATAATTTAAGTATGCTTGAGTACATTACTATTATGAATGTTTCTTTCCCTTCCCTACTCTCTCAATGGGAAAAAGAAACACTAGAATAAAAATAAAAAAATACACATATTTTTGTCATATAAATATCATATTTTTGTCATATAAATATAATAAATAGTATAAAATAAACATATTCTGGTATGTTGCCACCATACCAAGGTCTTGAAGCCAGAGGAAACACTGTCGTGTATCAGTATATCTTGGTATCAGATCAAATAAATCACTTTAAACTAGGAGCCTACTAAGCAGCATCTTTTTCAAACAGTAAGTCTGAACCACCTCAATTTGATGTTAAAAAATTACAGCTTGTAACACTGGGTAATGCCAAATCAGAAAATTACCTGCATCCTGGGCATGTGTGGTGAGGCTCGGTGCTGTACAGGCCGCGGATCTGCCTACTATCTTCAACTAGTTTTTAGAAGTGATGGACTCTTTGGGTTTCTGGTTTGTGCCTTTGGCTCTCGGTGCAGTCCGCAGGTCTGTCCGACATCTTCAGTGCTGGTAGCAGGCTGGTTTTCATTAGCAATGTACTCCTTGGGTTTGTTTGGTCGCATCTAGTTTTTTTCTGTGTTGAGGTTGCTACTTAATGTTTTTTTTTCTTTGCTGTTTTTGTCTTTCTCGTCTTGGACTTTTTGGATTAATTTCCTTGTTTTGTTTACTCCTCTCCTGGCTGTAGGAAGAGACCTGTTTATCTGTGTAGCCAGACGTGATGACGTCATTTTAAAAATGCTTTATCTGCTCAGTGTTTCCTCTGGCTAAATGACCTTGGCGCGGTGGCAACATATTTTTCTGAGAGGGGGGGCATACTGGAATATGTTAATTTTATACTATTTATTTCTTTTTAAAATTTTAC
The DNA here is from genome assembly GCA_020510985.1 of Pholidichthys leucotaenia. Taxonomy (NCBI): domain Eukaryota; kingdom Metazoa; phylum Chordata; class Actinopteri; order Cichliformes; family Pholidichthyidae; genus Pholidichthys; species Pholidichthys leucotaenia. The sequence continues at coordinate 177,230,045 of CM035840.1, read as the reverse complement.
ACAGTAAAGTTGCATATGGAACTTACCATTTGAAGTATTGTACAACCGAGGCTTGAATATTGGGGAGGTTGGGGTCCCACCCAGACATCCTGTTTAGACTTTTTAGTGGTGTTATCCTTCTGTCCTTCCTCTGCCTGAACACTTTACTCTCCTTGGCTCCTCTCTTCTGTCTCATCTTGCCCTCTCTGAGCTCTGTCTAATTCAGGTTCTCTCTCTGTCTATGGTGGTATACAAACAGGTTAGAAAATGTCAAGTGTCATGTTTTGTCCTACAGGGTTTTTTTTGTCAAAGTTTACATAAATGACAAAAATGTGTATTTTTATTCTAGTGTTTCTTTTTTCCATTGAGAGTAGGGAAGGGAAAGAAATATTCATAATAGTAATGTAGTCATACATACTTAAATTTTGTGATCAGGTGGGTATAGTAACCAGAAATTCTACTCATGTTAAAGCAGTGCTTTGAAATTAATAATTAAAAGTAGACAACCAAAAATTTCTACTTGAGTTAAGGGTACAAAGAGCACCCACTTAAAAACTTGAGTAATGACTTCAGTCTTGAAGGTTTGAGGTTTTTCTCAAAAATTTATAACAATTTTCTTATAGTTTTCTACTTTTCTCTTTAAATCTAAAGTTGAAACCATTTTCCTCAAATTTGTAATTTCCTCTTGTAAAATTGACTTTTCTTGTACATTTGAAACTTTATTATAAATTTGTGGATTATTTTATGGCTAATTTTTGTCTGTTTTTAAAATAAAATTACTGGGTTTTTTAGATAAATTTGAAACGGACTGTAGTAATTTTTTTTTTTACTTTATAAAATTTACATTTTTGACCATAATTTTGCAGTCAGAACAGAACAATAATTTAACTCTGATTACAAAGAAAAAAATTAATAAAATCGTATTTAATGAAATAAATTAAATGACCAAGGATGCCGTTATAATATTTCTTTATTTATAGTTTTTCAGAAATCTCCTCACCACCCAGACAGCAGGAAAAACCTCCCTTATTTTGAAATGAAATGTTGGCACGTTTAGTTTGTCTGAAGGCTGCTGACAGATTAAAGTCACTGACTTGGTGAATTTCAGTCATCTTAACCTGCCAGGTACATAATAGGGAACTGTAGCGGACTCTAAAGACATAATTCACCACAATATGTGTTCATGTACAGAATGATCTGTTTAGGCAGTTATAGTTGTGCGCTCAGGCTTTCTCATCAGGCACCTCTAGGCAGCCGCTGAAGGACCTCAGTTTAGACTGAAAATAGAGCTAGCGTTTTTAGCTGTTGCTTTTTGTCACTGCCGCTGGAGAATAAAAACAGCACGCCTGCTCATGTGAGAAAAGAGAAATTGCCAGTCTCTTTATTCCTGCAATTCCTGCAGAACATAACTTAATATTGTAGTGGCTGGTGAAATATATCCTCAGCAATTCATTAATCCCCCGCCTTTCCCTTCATATGAAGCCGGCTGCATATGAATTCTAACTACATCTCTTAGCTAAGCGACTCTTCCATTATTGCTCCTTTTAACAGCGGGTTAAAACCATGATAAACGCCTCCAGTGCTTGCTTACATACCTCTTCTGATTTTTTTCCGCGTTTAAAGTAATTGAACAAAGTCATGTTTTTGTCGACAGTCACGCTTAACGAGACACTGCCTGCTGACTGAGTCAAGAACTCACATGGGCGGGGTGCTTCTAAACTCCGGTCGGATGACTGCCACATGCGTTGTTCGTGTGCGCGCTTGTGGAAAGTCATTGCTTCATGTATTTTTCTTAATAAATTCATATCTTCTTGGGGTGGCGGTCCAATTTCTGGCGAGGCGGCCTGCCACGGAGAAATGTTATCAGAGCTGCTGCTGATATCGATAGTGTGCAGACATACAGTATATTGCACACCCCTAACTGGAACTTGTGGGGTTTTTTTAAACTTCTCTAATATGTGTAATTTAAAAAAATAAACACCCAGTATTGCACCAGCTTGTTAGGTTGGATTAGAATACCAGCCTACTGGATTTACCGCGTTTCCAACTTAAATATTCATATTATTCATGTCTACTTGCACACTCTTCAGGTTATATATAATTACATTATCATCTCCCACCATTGTGGTTTGATGCAAAACCTGTTTTTGTGGTGCAGCAGGCCTAAGTGAAATGCTGTTGGTTTTATTCAGAAACCTGTGAACTGTACAGTCCTTAATTGTAAGCTTTGAATTGCATTTATTTCTTTCTCTCCCACTCACCCCAGCCCTTATGCTCCCCTTGATCAGCAATAAAGCACCTCTTTGCAAATTGCTGGCTCCCCATCTGATCTCCATCGTACGTCCATTACTCCCCACTCTTGAGTGCTTAAATGGTACTAAAATGCTGACCCCATCACCCTGCTCCACCTGAAGCCCCATTGCATGACTGCCCAGGGAGTGTAGACCATTCCATGAAAGTGGTCTTTTTAGTTGCTTTTTATCTTTTGTGCTGTCTTTGCCTTTGTATTTTTTTTAATCCCCTGCCAGTCAAAAACTGAACGGGGATTATGTTATGGGGTGGTCCGTCTGTCTCATTTTTTCAAATCAACTCCTATAGTTTTGTTCCGATTGTTTTGAAACTTGGTACCGGAGTTTGATATACACTGATGATGCATTATTGCAGTTTGACTCTGATCGGTCAGAGGTCAGTTTTTCCTTAAATTTTGTAAACACAATAGCTACTGAAAGAAATGATGTAGGTTTATCAAATCAATACCTTAGTTGTATCTAAGACAAATCTTGGACGGCTTACACCCTGACCTTTGACTAGGGGTTTGAGGTCAAAAGGTCAGGGTTAACATTCCCTTTTTTTTTACTGTTGGTATAGAACAAGTAAACCTAGGGTCACCTAACTTGGTACACAGGTTCATCCTGTAACCCTCAACTTTGATTCTGGGTTTGGGGTCAAAGGTCAAGGTTGGCATTCTCTATGCCGTATTACTATACAAGTAAAGCTAAGGTCACCAAAACTTGTACACAGGTTCGCCCTGTGACCCTGAACTGTGACTATAGGTTTGAGATTGCAAAGTCAAAGGTCAGTGTCAAAATGCCATATAAGCTACAGTTGAGGACAGAATTGAGCCCCCATGACAATTTTTTTTAAAAAAGTATTTCCCAAATATTGTTAAACCGCACAAGGGTTTTTTAGCACAGCTTTTCCAGACATCTAGGTTTTCTTTAGAAAGCATAAATTATTTTACTTTGTAACAGAAGCAAAATTTCACAAAAACCCAAAACTACCAGGGTCAGTGTTATGACCCCCCCCCCCCAAAAAAAAAACAAAAACCTGACCTTTTTACTGAGCCATAGCAGAACCACTGCTGTGCAATGATGTGCTTTAACTATATAATGCCCAAAGCTTGTAAAAATCAAGCTAAAACTGAGTGCTATCTTCCAATTTATACGCAGTATAACACTTCAAAGGTTTGAGCTGTCACTTGAAAACCTCAAGCAGTCAGGAGCAAAACTGGGTCTGGGTTGTCAATTTGTCTTCAAGCATGACAGCAACCCAAAACACGTCACTCCTTGTGAAGAACCACATCCAGAAGACCAAAGTGAACATTGACTAGCCCCAGGGATCATTTACCTTCACTACCTCTACATCTTCACCATTACACCTGCCTCCCTCTCATTCACACATGTATTCTGTCTTGCTTCTATTGAATTCGTTCCTCTTCTCTCCAGAGCATACCTCCACCTCTCCAGGTTCTCTTCCACCTGTTCCCTACTCTCACTGCAAATCACAATGTCATCTGCAAACATCATGGGCCACGGAGACTCCTGCCTGACCTCATCTGTCAGCCTGTCCATCACCATGGCAAATAAAAAGGGGCTCAAAGCTGATCCCTGATGTAACCCAACCTTGAATCCATCTATCACTCTTACAGCACACCTCACCATCTCGCTGTCCTCATACATGTCCTGCACCACCCTCATATACTTCTGACACTCCTGACTTCCTCATAAGTACCACATTTCCTTTCTTGGCACCCTATCATATGCTTTCTCTAGATCTATAAAGACACAGAAAGTGAATATTTGAACACAAATTTGAAAACTGAATCCCAGTATATTGACCAGATACAGTATCTGAATTTTCCAAGTATTATAAAGGGCTGGACAAAATGCAGATTATATCATGTCAGCCATTAACTCACAGAGACATTGAGCATCTTGTGGTGTTATGTGCAGCGACAGTAAAAGTGTGCTGGCAGTGCTTTGAAGATTTCATAGACCTGCAATGTATGTCACTGGGACCTGGCAAGAATGCAGCTGGCAGTGCTGTAGCATCTCTTATGTTAACATGGGATCAGGTAGGGTTCAGACACAGTGAATGGCCATTTCCACCGTACAGCTGGACACCCTCACCACCAGATGTCTGATTCAAACAATTAATGGAGAGATTAAACGAGAGAAGGGAGAGAACAGGACACAGGTAGGGACAAGCTAATCTTTTTTTTTGGAGGGGGGGTCATGATACTTGAATGAAAATGGGAAGTTCACATTGGCACAACAGGCTGGCAGCCAGGCAGATGATCAAGGACGAATCCTGATATTTAAATTGAAAATGATGGTTGAGAGCTGGCCTTATTCTTTTTTTTGTCAGCAGCTGCTCCAAAGGGTCAAAATACCAATTCTGTGAATGTTATCCTTGTGCTGCTTTTATAACTGAATGGGGAAATTGCCATTATACACATGGACATTTTCCCCCCATTATTTTCTCTACACAGAGGGGAAAAAGTAATATGTCCAAGCTTTGTTTTCTGGTCATGTCTCACAGTTGGACTGAAATTTCATGTATTCCTGACCTCTTCTCTCTCTCTCTCGATCCCTGCTCAGCTACCTAGAGGATGCAGTGATGAACCTGGACCATAGCGACCCCCGGACCAGAGACCATATTTCGTCTGTGTTGGGCCAGGTCAGGCCAAAGCTTTATGCCTTCCTGCAGCAGGACCCCCACAGCCCACTGAGCAAGAGGGCACGTCGCCTGATGATGATGATGCAGGGACTCGTCAGCCACTAGTCCTTCCTTTGACACCCCCCCCCCCGGCGCAGACGAAGATGTTTTCCCCACATACATAACACCACAGTTGGTTGACTTTTGCTGTTTTTGTTCATAAGGTTGTTGTGGGGGAGACAGCCTCACACCAGTTTAGCCAGATTGTTGCCCATTTGAGATCTGCCTCTGCTGAAGGCTTCCCTCTGTTGCCCATCTCTTTTCCTACACCAGTGAAGTGTCAAGTTCAGAAATACGTTTTTGTTTCTCATTTTATTCCCAACAGAATAATTTTCTGGACTGAGAGATTGCTGTTGACAAGAGACTTATTGTAGATACATCCCGACTTTGGTTACTGCTGCTTCTTTCCTGTCAAGAGACATTAAGATCTCTAATCAGGAGCAAAAGGACGGTCTGAGAAAGAAAAACTGGAAAGCTCAATAATTGTGGCCATCACTCATCTCATAGCACTTCATCCAGACGTGCATAAGACTAAAAGATTGTACCCAGTGGTTCACGAGACCAGCCGTGGTTCCTTTTTCTTTTTGTTCCATGTTCCTCAGACCCTCTCCATCCAACCTAAAGGACATGTTTTGCCTTGTATTTTGGCCTTAAGAGTGTAAAGCATACTTGTACACATCTTTTTTTCTCCAATACAGACCAGCATCCCTTTGTTAACTGCAACTTGGAATTCAAGTCATTGCAGGATTGTGCGCTCTTCTCGTTTCACTTTCTTCAAATCAAGTCCCAGCAACCAAAAAGTATGTCACCTGGAGCCATTTTTATGTGGGTGGCATGTTTCATTTCCTGTTATTTCTTAATAAGTTCAGGAGAAACAAGCGGCAAGACCAAGTTTTTGGCGAGAGTTTAAGCCAGGGGTGTCCAATCATGTGTGATGGAGGACCAAGACCCTGCAGGTTTTCTCTTCAACCCAGTCTCTTTAGCAGGTGTTTTCACTTGTCAGCAGTCAGTGGGAAGAAGTTCAGTGAAATCTGCTGTTGAAGACACTGGAAGGAGATAAAGCCTGCTGCAGGGTCTTGGCTGTCCATGGCACGTGACTGGACACTCCTGGTTTAAGCAGTTACTTTTACAAGATGTTGGTAGAATTTGTTCATAATTTCTATGTTTTGCCTCATTTGCAGAAATCTTTCATGTTTCTGAAGAATTAAAAAATATTTAAATGTGAAAGAAAATTTGTAAAGGTCTTCCAGGCTGAGGGTGAAAATCTCTTTAAAATCTGAAATGTCTGGCACGCCGACATCGAAACTGGCATCCGTCCATGTGTACAGCAATGCTCTGTAAACAGATCACATTTATCGAGTTTCTTTGTCTCCTATACATCACTCCTTGTGTATGTAAACATTTTTTTGTAAACCATATATACTTTAAGATTTGTCAAAATAGCTTAATGGAAAAAAAAAACTTCCTACAGATTATTGATACTGATGCTGTTTTCCAGGAGAGTCCACATTTATAAGCTGCATGTGCAGTTACTTCTCTCAGGCTCTAGGAGGCAGCACTTAGTTGGTCTGCAGACGTTCACCCCGCTTGACATTTAGGTTTTGAATCCAGAAATCATTCCTGCTCTTACACCATTTACAGAAGGCCCGCCTTTAGGTTGTAAATGCACCATTTGTTCCGTTGTTACCGTGGGTAGGAAGTGTTGATAATTTGTGTCCAGGCCTTTCACAAGTGTTTAGTAATTACAGGGTGGCTGCACTGAGTTGCTGATTGTTAATAAAGAGAAAAAGGGGAAAACATTCAGTTCATTTGACTTGTGTTTAGGTATGTTAGATTTGTCTAGCGAAGTGCCTTACTGTATTTTTTTTATCTGTTTAGGACAGTTTGTAATCTTGAAGCATTACTCTCCAGCCCAGATATAGTGGTTCCACTTAAACAAGAATTTACATGATTATTAAAGTCTGGTAAGGCTCAAACGGAGCACAGGGGGAAGAGCTTGTATGTTTTTGTTTGCAGACATTTGACTCGAGGCAGGTGATTGGTGCAAATGTTGGAAGGCTTTTGAAAAGGACAAAGAAATGCTATTTTGACTACTACCAGTGTCACCGCTTGGTTCCAGACTTTGGTTTGCTGCGCTGGGAGTTGTGTGAGAAACAGAACCGAAGCTAGTGTGGATGCTATGTTTCTTTCCACTGTTTCTTTTCCTCTGTTTGGATGGCTGTGTTCCATCTTTTGCAGTTTCTTTTACCCTAAACATTTTGGAATTAAAAAAAATACTTGCTCAGTTTGTCTGTTTGTGTGGGTGGGTGAGGGTAGCATTGCTTTGTTTTCAGAACACAGAGCTCTTTGCGACAGTGTCTTTAGTGATGGGGCATTGAATAAAATACATAATACACAATGATGCTCTGAAAGGAGAGAGCCCCAAATCAAAAACATTGGGATGGTATGGATAATGCAAATAAAACATGTGCTGCCCTGTATCTCCTTGAAGGCAGTGTGAGACCAAGGTGTTGAATCTTTTTTCTGATCAGCTTCATTTATTATTGGTCCATTCATTTCAGGCCTGCCAAAAAAGTTGGGGCATGGACAATTTAGGGCAAGTAATTATAAATGCAAGGATTCTCTGTGTATCGCTCTCTTCCTCACATATCTCTCGAACAGTTTGTCAAACTTACCTTAGATTTGATACATGCTTTGCTGAGGTTACGAGGGTGTGCATCCCCGAATTTCAGCATCCCCGGATATTTGGAAGTTTAGGAGGGGAAATCTTTAGTGAACATCCATAGGGAAGCTATTAAATGAACAGAGGTGCAAAAGATATAACCGCTGGGATTTGGGGGCTGAAATTCATAGGGAAGGCCCTGGAGGTTGGTGGGATAAAATGTTAAAAATTTGGGCCTGATCCGAGCTCCAGAAGCGGGTCTTTCTTAGAAGATGGAACAGCTCCTTAAATGGTCATGTGACTGGGCGCTGCACTAGTGAGTTAGTGATTTCAGCCAGTTGTCATCTTGATTTGGTACAAAAGCAGTATGCGTAAAAGGTTGAGTCTTTGATTAGTATTGATTGAAGGACCTGTAGTTTGTCAGCAAGTATAGAAGAAAGCTGTTTAAACATCTGTTTTTCCCACCACAGTGGATAATAAACAATTCAGTGAATCTGGAAGAATTTGAATAAGAGGGAAGTGTGCAAATCAGTTGTGATCTCTGTCCCCCACCCCCAGACAGCACTGCATCAATAATCATTATTAGCTGATATGGACCGTTGCACAGTGCAAATATCAATGGTGGTCCGAGGAATTTTACTCCAGATTTTTTCTGGTAGAAATGCTCCAAACCATAGACCAAAAGGACTATCCTGACTGTCCTCAGAAGTTCAAAAACCAGGGTCTGTGGTGTGTGGTAATTTATACTTCTGTGATGGCAGAATTAATCTGTCATCACAGTGTGCTTAATGTTCTTAATTAATCCAAATAAGTACAGTGAGATTTTAGAGCAACATATTTAAGATGGCATCTTTTCCAGGGATGCCCATGCATTTTTCAGCAGAACCACAATAAGTAAAAGTGCAGTATTTTCTTCAAGATATATTCAGGTAAGAGTAACAAAAGTTTTGTGGAAAAAATCACTTGAATACATGTGCTTGAGTAGATGTAACTAGCTAATATCCATCTCTGCCTGTATGGAACTTGAGGACAGAATTGTAACCCCTGTATGAAAATTTCATTTTTTAAAAAGTATTTCCTAAATGCAGTTAAACGGTGCACATAATTTTTATCAAGTTTTCCAAAGATCCTAGTTTTATTTTGGATGTGTACATTATTTTACTTTGCACACAGGAGCAAAATAATTTCACAAAAACTGCCAGTCAAAATTATGAGCTCCCCTGGTATCAATAGTCATTGAACTGTATATGCTCTTTGCTGATTAACAGCCTGCAGTCGTGTCTTAGTTTTCAACAAGTCTCATGTCTCCTGAGCGTTACCAGCCCATTCTTCTTTGACAGATCTCTCAAGGTCCTCCAGATTTGATGGTCTTTTGGCGTGGATCTTGGTCTAAAGTTCACCCCACAGATTTTCAATGGGATTCAAGTCAGGACTTTGTGCAGGCCAGTCAGTAACATTCACTTTGGTCTTCTGCAGGTAGTTCATCATCAGGAGCGACGTACTGTATGTTTTGGGTCATTGTTGTTGGAAGACAAAGTAAAGACCCAGATCTAGTTTTGCTGCTCCGTGCTTGAGGTTCTCTTTTAAAATCTTCACATGTTCTTTCTTTATGATTCCTTCTACTTTAATGAGATTTCCAGTAACGGACGTACAGAAGTATCCCCACAGCATAATACTCCCACCATCATGTTTCACTGTGGGGACAGTGTCTTCAAAGATCAGCAGTGTCTCTGTGTCCAAAGGGCTCTAATTTTCTCATCTGACCAAAGGATGCACTTCCATTATGCATAATCTTTCTCCAAATTGTCCTTGGCATACTTCAGTCTGGCTTGAAGGTGTCTCTTCTTCAGAAGTGGAGTTTTTCTTGGTCTGCAACCTCACCGTCCGTTCTTGTGTATGGTTCTAGTGATTGGCCAATATCATTTCTGGCATGGCATGGTCAAAAACTGTTCAACACAACTGAGCCAGATGCTCAACTTCAGTTACTTGCAGGCCCACTAAGGTTATGGTGGAAGTGACATTCACCAGGGCAGATGTTGATGTTCCATCAGAATGATTTTGGAAACATTTTTAGGTAAAATCTTACGTTGTCTTCCAATGCCTTTACTGGGATACAAACAAGTGTAGGAATCCCGTCATCTGCTACTGACTGGAACATGAGAATTGACCTCAAGAGATAAGTTTCCAGAGGAGATTACATCATCAACCCTCAGACCAGCCATAGTTTTGTGGTCCAGAGCATCAAAACAAGTGGTTCTTCTTGAACAGACTGTGCCATGGGAGGAGAGGATGGAGGAGGCCCATGAGAGGAAACTTGGGAAGTACCAACCCCTCATTTACGAGTGCCAGCAGAGGACGTGGAACTTGCCAGTGTAGGTGGGCTGCCAAGGATTTCCCTGGACAGTCTGGAGTGGCCTGTCCAGACTTGGAATTAGAGGTTGCAATAGAAGGTGGCTAGTGGCTAATATCACCAAGCGAGCTGAGGCAGCATCGAGATGGCTGTGGCTGAAGTGCTGGAGCATCCCATCGGGCACGAAGGAAACACCATAGAACAGTGGTGGTGGAACTCATGGGGCCGAGGGGGCTGCCTCAGGATGCTGGGGTCAGCTGTCAAGCCCCCTGAAGGTGTTGTGGGCTAATTGACGAAACACCGATGAAGGAGGGTACCCACCCGATAATCCGAAGAAAGCACCATGAGCCCATGCCACAAGGCTCAGTCACTTTACTTGCAAAGCATAAGTGCTGGCCATCATCCTCTAGAATATTCCTGGGAGCCTACCCAGCCATTGAGGTGAGAGCGATGGATTCATCGTGTTATAGACTCTTCCCTTTATCTGATGTTTTTTTTTAATTACCCCTCGGCCTCTAAAGGCTAAAGGGGTATTGTCGTCACTTCACCAGGCAGATGGGCAGCAGTGGCGCTCGCATCAACATCGCCCTTGTGAACACAATAACTAGAGAAAGAAATAACATGGGTTTTTCAAACTGATACTATGGGTGTATCTATGAAAAATCTCGGATGAGTTTGAATTTGACCTCTGACCTTTAAGTCAAGGTCAGAGGTCAATTTTCCCAAAATCTTGCAAACATGATAACTACAAGGAATGATGTTACCTTTTCAATTCAATATCATCATGTCTAAGATGAGTCTTGGACGGCTTAGACCCTGCCCTCTGACTATGGGTTTGGGGTCAAAAGGTCAAAGGTTGATGTTAACATTCCCTTTGCACTATTATAGGAGTAAAGCTACAGTCACTAAACTTGGTGCACAGGTTCACCCTGACCTTGGACTATGAGCTTGAGGTCAAAGGTCACAGTTGGCTTTCCCTATACCCTATTACTACAGAACGAGTAAAGCTGGGGTCAACAAACTTGGTACACATGTTGACTCTGACCTCTGCATATGGCTTTGAGATTACAAGGGCAAAGGTCAAGGACAAATTTCAATTTAAACTGTACCTCAACAACAAAGAAAGCTAGGGTCACCAAACGTGGTACAGAGGTTCACCATGGGACCCCAACCCAACTATGAGTTTAGGGTCAAAATGTCAAAGGTCATGGTTAGCTTCCCCTATACCCTGTTGCTATAGAGCAAGTAAAACTAGGATCACTAAACTTTGGACACAGGTTCACCCTGACCTCTGACTATGGGTTCGGGATCAAAAGGTCAATGTTAACATTCCCTGTGCCCTATTACTATAAAACAAGTAAAGCTATAGTCACCAACCTCGATACAAATGTTCACCCTGAGACGGTGACCTCTGACTATGGGTTTGGGGTCAAAAGGTCAAAGATCACGGTTAGCTTTCCCTATACCCTATTATTATAGAATGAGTAAAGCTAGGCTCACCAAACTTTGTACATGGGTTCACCCTAACCACTGCCTGTGGTTTTGAGATTGCAAGGTCAAATGTCAAGGTCAAAATGCTATATGAACTACATGTCAACAACGAAGAGGTTGAGGGGTACCACTGGCAGCCACCAGTATTTTCTTACTCTCCCACTGCTAGATCCTGAAGTGGTACATATTTTAACTCCACACAGTTCACAAGTGGGAATCAATGAGCTCACAGGATTTAGAGGTGGACTTAGATGTTATTAACCACTGGACTCCTAGAGGCAAAACCAGGACCATCAACCTTCTTTTCTCATGTTTTCATTTGTAATTTCTCCCTTAGTTCACTAGAGCTCAAAACCTATATTTAAGAAATATAAAAAATAAGTTATTGCATTTTTGTTAGAACTTTATAATTACAATGTAGTTATGTCATAATGCAGTCTGTTCAGTCAATAACAAAAACACCCTTCAGGTGTGCTGCACATGACGTTTTCATTTAGAACTGGAGAAAAAGATCTGCATGCACACGTCACAGAAGCAACCACACGTGCACATAGATCTACAGAAGGGGGGAAAACTGCTGTTGTAACTAATGGATGACAAGTAGAAATTTTACTCAGAGGGGCTTTGGATTATAAAACTACAACTATAAAAGCCAGATATCCCCTGGAAGAAATACGTATATTCATTTCTCATTCATTATATTCATTGGAGTGGTGGCCTAGTTGGTAGAGCATCCTCCCCACAACCAGGAGGTTGGGGGTTCAAGTCCCAGCCGGGTTGTGCAAAGGACCATATACATAAAAATGGTACTTCCTGCCTTCTAGCTCAGTGTAATAGAATGGGGGAAGGAGAAGTTGTTAGTGGTGGCGCCTTGCATAGCCGCGACCCCTCTGATTCTACATGTGATTAGCATTGTAGATAGTTGAAATGTAATTTTGTTCTACTGTATATGATTGGCTGTATGGACTGAATGACAATAAAGATGGATTCTTCTTTAAGCTGAAAGAATGAGGGGGTCATCAATAAAGGGGCTGAATGAATAAAGTGTCACTGAGGGCAATAAAAAGTATCTAACAAACAGCTGGTTTGATTATTTGATAAGGATTCTTAAGTCATAACTTTTATAAAAGCATTAAAAGTTAGAAAAGCGATGTGATGTTGGCCGGCTGAGCTGCACAAAGCTGGATTTAACACGTTCAGCTGCCCACAGCAATTTTTCACCATTCAGTAAAGGGACAGGCATCATTTTTAGGGATGTATTTCAGTCTGTAAATCCTTCTTAGTTATAAATTTGATGATTATTTTTATCTATAAGGCTGCATCTATTTTTTTTTAAAAAAAACAAACATTTTACAGATACTGCTTAAGAGCCCCCCCCCCCTTTTTTTTTACCTAACCCTAACTATAAACAAACACATTAAGCTTAAAGTTTAATCATGTAGCATGTATTTCTGTGGGAAATACATGCTACATGATGTGTGGATTGGCTGGAATCAAATGCAAATTGGGGCTGTAATGTCACCTTTACTGTTTTTATCTGTGTATGCAGATGTGGAAAAGCTGTGCCGATAAAACCTCGCCACTTTGGAGACTTTGTAGGACCTTGGGGAAGTCAGATTATTTAGCATCTCAGAGGGAGACAGTGTAAGCATGGGAGAACAATGCCCAGGGGGTTCCTGGCGAGATAGCAGGAAGGAGTCAGGGGCATAGGGGGTTGAATGCAGTGTAATGTAAATGTCATGCTGCATGATAGGAAATGCCATGAAACGTGTGAAGAGAAAGTTGAGTTAACTGAGGAGAACTTGTTGAAATGATTCAGTCTGTTCTGTGCTTGTGAGATGTGAAGTGTGTAATAAACCGTCTGTCCATGAATCTGCCTCTTATTTCACACACTCCACACTGGTGACCCTGGACGAATTATGGAACACGAGGCAAGAACCCCGGAGCCGGCCTGGTCGGGAAACCCCAGCGATGCAGCAGCCATCCCACAGACAGCCCGGACTGGAGCCCCCAGCAACGCGTGTGTGGTTTCAGTCAAGCTACCGGACTTCTGGCAGCACAACCCGCACTCTTGGTTCCACCACACCGAGGCCCAGTTTGCCCTCCGGGGAGTAACGGCAGACGACACCAAGTTCTACCATGTAGTAGCAGCGCTGGACGCTCGCACAGCCCAGCAGGTAGTGAGCCTGCTTGATCAGCCTCCAGCCCACAGCAAATACGAGGCGCTCAAGGCTGCGCTGACCCGGCACTACACGCTCTCGGAATGTGAGAGAGCGGAGAGGCTCCTGTGGCGGACTGAGTTAGGAGATGGTTCGGCTGTTGATCTGATGGAGAAGATGCTGGCGTTAATGGGCACGGATGACGGGCACTTTCTGTTTGCCCACCTTTTCCTCCAGAACCTTCCAACGGAGGCGAGAGCGGTTCTGGCCAATTCGCTGTTGGTGGCCGCGCGTGACTACCGTGCGCTAGCCCAGGAGGCAGACCGGATCATCATCACCACCAGGGCGATCACTGTCATCGCGGCGGCGGCGGAGCCCAGCGAGACGACCAGAGGAGGCGAGGAGCCACCGACGGTAGTGGCAGCAGGGGCCAAGGAGCACCAGAGAGACGCACTCTGCTTCTACCACCGCCGCTTCGGAGAGAACGCGCGCAGCTGCACGCCACCACAAGCGCTCGGGAAACACCAAGGCCGGCAGTCGGTAGCAGCTGCGGCTGCTGGTGAAGAGAACAAGCTGCTCTACGTGATGGACTCGCGCTCGGGGCGATGCTTCCTCGTCGACACCGGAGCCCAGAAGAGCGTCATCCTGCCGTCCTACGCTGACCGGCTGGCAGGACCTAGCGGCCCCGGACTTGTGGCAGTAAACGGCTCGGAGATTAAGATGTTCGGTGAGAAAACACTGGCCTTATCTCTACATGGCCGCTCGTATGAGTGGACTTTAATCATAGCAGCACTGTGTTGCCCAATCCTGGGCGCTGATTTTCTGTGTGCGCATGGTTTACTTGTGGATGTTGCTAACAGACGCCTGGTTAATGCACTGTCCTTTGAATCTCTCCCCTGTATAGCTCGAGGGACCCGGCCAACAGCACAAGCCAACGTCACAGCTCCAGGCGGTAAGTTCCACGCACTGCTCGCTCAGTTCCCAGCACTCACGGTCCCGACGTTTTCAGCGGCCATCGCTATACACGGGGTGGAGCACTTTATCACCACCACCGGGCCGCCCGTTTTCGCAAGACCTCGGCGCTTGGACGCAGCTAAACTGGCCATAGCGCGCGAGGAGTTAGCCAACCTGGAAAGGTTGGGCATCATCAGGCGTTCGAACAGTCCATGGGCATCCCCGCTACACATGGTCCCTAAGGCTGAGGACTCGTGGCAACCGTGCGGTGATTTCCGCAGGTTGAACAACGCCACAGCACACGACCGCTACCCAATTCCCCACATACAGGATTTTTCCGTTCACCTTGCCGAAGCACGCATTTTTTCCAAAATAGACCTGGTCCGCGGTTATCACCAGGTCCCAGTGCGCGCGGAGGACGTACCCAAAACAGCGGTAATAACTCCATTTGGTTTATTCGAGTTCCTGCGCATGCCATTCGGGTTAAAAGGCGCGGCACAGACGTTCCAGCGCATGATGGATGCAGTGCTGCGCGATCTCCCGTTCGTGTTCGTCTACCTGGACGATATCCTGGTAGCCAGTGCGTCCGAAGACGAACACGAAACCCACCTCAGGACGGTTTTCCGGAGGTTGGAGGAGCACAGGTTAATAATCAACCCGGCGAAATGCCAGTTCGGCGTGACGGAGATTGATTTTTTGGGGCACCGCGTCTCTCCGGAAGGAGTGATCCCATTGCCCGACAAAGTGCGCGTCGTAGCGGATTTTCCCTGGCCTCAGACGGTCAGGGCGCTGCAAGAATTTTTGGGGGTGGTGAATTTTTATAATCGTTTCCTTCCCCGCATGGCATGGCTCATGCAACCATCGTACGCCGCGCTCAAGAGACAGAAACCCGCGGATGGGGTCGAATGGACCCCGGAGCGAGAGCGGGCATTCTCGGAGGTTAAAGCAGCCCTGGCAAACGCCGCACTGCTGGCGCATCCGGACCCGGCGTCCTGGATAGCGCTCACCACCAACGCTTCAGACGTGGCCATAGGGGCTGTCGTGGAGCAGCGTGTCGCCGGGGCTTGGCAGCCGCTCGCCTTTTTCAGCAGAACTTTGCGCGACAGTGAACGTAAATACAGCATATTCGACAGGGAGTTGCTGGCTCTCCACCTGGCCATATTCCACTTCCAGTTCTGGCTGGAAGGGCGCAGTTTCACTGCGTTCGTGGACCACAAGCCATTAATGTTTGCGATGGCCAAGGTTTCAGAACCGTGGTCGGGCCGGCAGCAGAGACAGCTGGCCGCGATCTCAGAGTTTACTACCGATATTCAGCATGTGTCGGGTAAACTGAATGTGGTGGCGGACTGCCTCTCGCGCACCGTGGTAGCCCCAGTCTACGTGGGGATAGATTACGCAGCCATGGCCACGGAGCAGATTAGCGATGCAGGCGTGCGCGCGCTCCAGTCTGGACCAACAGGGTTAAGGCTGGAGAGCAGGGTACTGCAAGATGGCATGCCCCCCCTAATCTGCAATATCTCCATGGGACGTCCGCGTCCGGTGGTCCCGGTCGCGTGGCGCCGCCGCGTGTTTGAGTCGGTTCACACTCTAGCGCACCCAGGAGTGCGCGCGTCGGTCAAAATGGTGGGAGAGAAGTTTGTGTGGCCGAGCCTACGCAAACAAGTAAAAGAGTGGGCTGCGGCCTGCGTGGCGTGCCAATGAGCCAAGGTACACAGACACACAAAGGCTCCTTTGGAGCCGTTTCGGGTACCGGCTAAGAGGTTTGACCATGCCATCAAAAATGGCACTCACTAGCTAGCTGCCTTAAGTCAGCGACAAATTGGTGGATGGGCTCACCTACAAGTTGGTGTCGCTGGTGAAAACAAATTCTCCGTACAGTCACGCTGTCTGGAGTTTGGAAATGATTGGCTAGCAGCTCCATGACATCCTCAAACGAGTCCAATGTGCTGAGCGTCTGTAGGACTTGCTGGCCTTCGATACCCAGTTTGTGGACGAGAAGCACACGTGCCCTCATCTTATTGAGCCTCTCGATGTCCAACGCGGTGATGTAGGTCTGAAAAGCCTTGAACCTGCGCGGCCAAGGCACCGGCGGTTCACCCAGGAGCTCGAGGTAGGGACGGAGTGGTATCATGCACGCCATCTTCTACCGCTTTTCCAGAGGTCCGGGTCGCGGAGGCAGCAGTTCAAGCAGAGAAGCCCAGACTTCCCTCTCCCCAGCCACCTGCTCCAGCTCTTCAGAGGGGATACCAAGGCGTTCCCAGACCAGCTGGGAGACATAGTCTCTCCACCGAGTCCTGGGTCTGCCCCGGGGTCTCCTCCCAGTGGGATGTGCCTGAAACACCTCAAGTGTGAGGCGTCCATCATGCACGCCTCCATGAGTTAATCCTCAGTTGCCAAATGTTATGTATGTAAACCTGGTAAGGAATGAGGCGAAGATGGAGGTGGTGTCGAACACAGCTTTATTGATGTTAATGAACAGCGGTACACGGCAAGCATCTGGCATGGGCATCCGGTACAAGAGGAAGTGCCCTGGTGGCTTGCCCAGCTAGGGCAGTGCAATGACTTGACAGGAAGTCGGTGTCACCACACTGCACTTCATGAGTGCCGTCATCACACCTTGCACACAGTGGTGTGGTGTCTCTGTAGTCTAAGAATCTTTTGATCATGCCTTGTCCTGTAGATGATGAAATATTCAAAGTCCTCTCAATTTGACATTAGGGAATAATATTGTGAAATTACTGCATTTGTAGACATAGCTGTTTTTTTGTGTTGTTTTTTTGCAAAGTGCTAAACCTCTGCCCATCTTTCCTTCTGAGAGACTCTGCCTCTCAAAGCTGCTCTTTTTATACTTGTCTGTTGACCATTAAATAAGTTGCGACATGTGAGGAGTGTTGCTGACATCAAGGTGAGCAAATGCTTTTCATGAAATGGTTAAAATGTCTCACTTTCAACATTTGACACGTTCTCTTTTGATTCGTAGTTTATTCGATTTGTAAATCACTGCATTCTGTTTTTATTCAGATTTTAGTGTCCCAACCTTTTAGGAACTGGGGTTTAAGCATCGCAACTGTTCAGGCTGAGGAAAGTTATGGTGATCAATAATTTAGCAAAGGTTAAAGAAGAAGAAGAAAACCCCGCAGCAACACATCGTCTTTGCTGTTCCTCCAGCTTTGCTCACCCTGAGCGCTGCTGACCGTGGCGTCTCTGCACCGAACCCGAGCCCCGGACGCTTCCTCGGTGGTTCAAGAACACTGTGTCAGTCCGAATCCAAAGCCAGGGCGCTCCTCCAGCTGAGACCAGAGCTGGCTCCGTGCGCGTCACACCAGGGGACTCAGCTCTGCTGTAGACGCCCCCCCCCCCCCCACACACACACACTGACGCGCCCTCCCCTTCGGCGGATGCGGCGAGCGCACCGTGGACGCTCTGTGGAGTGGGCTGCAGGACTGCCGACAGGACGGGAGGAGGGCGCTTCGGTCAGCGTAGAGGAGCCGGGACCGCGCTTCTGTTCAAAAAGCGCAGCGAGCGAAAGAACAACTTGGAGAGAAACGGTGAAACTTCGTGGCCGAGCTGTGGGGTCAGAATGGCGTCTCCCGTCAACTCCGCGTGCCTGCTGCTGCCTGTTGCTCTGCTTCTGAGTGAGTACCGAATCCAGAACAAAACCCGTCTGAGTTATGCGTGCGTGCGTGTGTAGTGGCGTGTGACCAGCGCTCAGGTCGCGATGCTGCAGCCGAGTTTTGGAGGATCTTTTTGGTGGGCTGCGGGCGCCTGACGCTGGTCCGTGGGAGCATCCGGTCTGAAGCGTCCCGCAGACGCGGTCCGCGGTCCCGTCCGTGCGGCGGAACATGTGGAGCAGCTTCGGCAGCGATCGGGCCCGGGAAAGCTCCTAAAAGTCAACAGATCAATGAATAAATGCAGCCCGGAGGCAGCCGGGCGCGCGCTGTTCAGCGGAGTGTTGCTCCGGGCAGAGGCGCGTGCACGTCGGTCGTGATTGTCATTGATGCGCTCCGGCTGCGCATCTGCCGCTGCTGCACGAGGACGCTGATATTTCGGTTTTCAGTCCCCGGGCTCTCAAGCTGCTTTTCCGCCACGTCTTTGCAGCAGATGCCGTGAAATAAGCGCATGATATTCAGTTTATGAGCTATTTTTGCCTTCAGTAATTACACTCATTTAAGTTATGGAGTTCCAAAGAGGTTAAAAAAATGGTCACAATCTGAAGGTGTTCGCCACCAACGGTGCATTTTAAACAAGTTGTCAAAGGCTACACATGAACTTCTCACTGCCAGCATAAATTTAACATTTTGTCAAACAGCTTTTTAAACCAGCAGTGTGTGATCTGAAGTGTGGTCTCCTTGATTTGTCTTCACATGATAAATTCTAGTGCCTTCATTTTAGTCTCTTTTAACCAGAATTCAGCTTTTTTTTGTGTGTGTGAAATTTTATGCCTACCCTCCTCTCTTATGTTCCACGAAAAAGGAATCGCCGACTATGTCAATCAAACAACTTTATATGATGTATTCTTTAAATCTGATCCACATGTGTTCTCTTTGATCATTTGCTTGGTGTCCAAATGCTGTTTTTCCCCCCCATTCCAGTCCAGTGAAGCATTTCCAGGAGCCGCAGTTCCCCATCACCGCTGATCTAAATATAGCACAGAACACGCGCACACCTTCTAGTTTTTGAAAATCTATGATCATCCTCCACATCTTTGATCCTTATCGTCTCACGCTGCTGCTGCTGATGTCAGAGGAAAATAAGTCGAGGAGGAGAACGGAGAGGAGGTTCCCGTGGGAGTGTGGCACAGCGGGGTAAAAAGCGGTCCCACGATAGAGATAAATGATGAATGAATCGCATCTGTCCCCCTCCTCTGCTCGGCGGAATCTCTGGAGGCCCTGATCGGCCCCACATGTGAACCTGGTTGGGAAACTCTCCCGCGTTGCTGCTGCTGTCATGGTCGCCTGTGTCAACCTGTCCACCGTATATAATTTTACTGATATGCTAGGACAGAATCGGCTTGACATATAGTAGCATGGGCTGTTTTTATTACCTGAACCTATTTTTTGCTCTTATCAAACTGTGTGTCTGTGTTCTTGTGAGTTTAGGGTGTATATAAGGCGTGCTTGTGCTGTCACTTTGAACAACAGACTGTTGGCATTTTAAAATACAAAGCAATCTGTAAAGGTATCAAGATGCTTGAGTTACCCTTTGATACTGAAGTACCAGAAACTGCAGCTGTTATGCCTTGGTGCAACGGAGGCATACGCTAATCACTCAATGTGTGTGTGTGGCTGTGTGTGTGAGTCTGTCCGTTACCAGCTTTTCAGCGCGCCCGGTCAAAATCAAGCGGAACTAAAGGCTTGTATCATTACATCACCATATTTTCTTAACTTTTAATTTGCCAGAATTAAGAGATAAGGCTTTGTTTTCAAAATAAACACAAATTTAACTCACCATTATACCCTCAGTGGAGCCGTGAAAAACGTATTGTAATAACTAGGCCCGACCAGTAGAGGTTGCACCAAGGCAGCTGCACCTTGGTGCTTTCATTCCTTCAGTGGCCACTTAAAAGGAACTCCGATTATATTGGCATGTTAGCTCTATATGCTTTATTTTTATGTTAGTAACATAACTATAATATAATTTTTTTGAAAATAATTCCCAGTTTTATATATTTTTAAAAAACTTTATTACGATGTAAATCGCCATTTTTGTTTACGTCGCAGTGCATTCTGGGTAGTGACGTAGAATGGTTGCAGCCGTTTTTTCTGTCTTATACAAGCCAAGAAGCGAAGCTCCTAACTACTGCCATTTGTCAGTGAAAATGCCACATTGTGCGGCTTTTGGATATAATTTCCAATCAAAGGGAAATAAAGAGAGCGGGGTGAGCCTCCATAGCTTTCCTAAAGAGGGAAAGTTGAGGAAAAAGTGGGGCGGCAGCGGCTCAGCAGGTAGAGCAGGTTGTCTAATAACCCGATGGTTGGCGGTTCGCATCACGCTCTCCCCAGATATCCTGCCGTTGTGTCCCTGGGCAAGACACTTCACCCGCATTGCCTCCAGTGCCCATAACACTGGGTATGAATGTGTAAAAATGTTTAAATGCTTGGTGGTGGCCGGAGAGGCTGTTGGCACGGATTGGCAGCCACATTTCTGTCACTCTGAGTGTCTGTGATCACGCGCTATAGTGCACGCCTGATAAAGCTGACATATGTATTAATCACGCTATGATAAAGCACAATATCGCTCAAAGCGCGCGCATGAGACATGTCTGTGATCGCACGCTTGTGTTGACCGTTCCTGCCTTTCGTCTCCTAACCGTGGTTGGGGGACGCAGGGGAGATCTATCTTCCTCCGGGTTCAACTCCCAAGTAAACCTCACTCTTGTCAAAAAGGATATGGTGGTACACAGAAGCACAGGCCGTTTTGCTGAAGCGTTGGGGCTTTATTTATATACCGCACTGTTGTCAGCAACAAATTCTACCTGCTCCGGTCGCCTCGCTCTCTTTCTACTGATCCACACCAAATCACACACACCGTTTGCTCTCGGGGTCATTCCACACACACCGGGGGTGGGGGTGGGGGCGCCTCGGCTGCGCGCATGCTCCCACTCACTCACGTCCACGCACCGAGCTGCCCCATCCAAACACAGGCACCAGACACATCCCACAGCACTTGATAAAGCTGACATATGTATTAATCACGCTATGATATTGCTCAAAGAGCACGCTTGGCTTGGCATGTCGAAGATCTGGCTGGCAGTCATTTGGAACGACTGTGGAGCACTGCTTATGGACGTTCAACCCGCAGTCTGAGAAAGCAACAGAGAAATTGCTTTATGTTGCTGAGAGTCCATGTTTATCAGTTCAGTGCCCATCATGCTTGTAGGCAAGTTTTTGTGTTTGAGCATTCTATTGTAAGTAAATCAACAATATATAAGTTTCACCTTAAAATAATGCTTCCTCAAGCGCACGCTTGAGACACTCAAAGCGGAGAGACACTCACGGAGCGGAGAGACACTCGAGCGCACGCTATATCGCTCATTTGAGCGAAATATTGCTTTATCATAGTGTGATAAATATATATATATCAGCTTTATCAAGCGTGCGCTTGATAAAAATTCGAACCGTGACAAAATTCGAACCGTGATTCGCTTGAAAGCGCACGCTCGTGCGCTTTGAGCGATATTGTGCTTTATCATAGCGTGATTAATACATGTCAGCTTTATCAGGCATGCGCTATAGTGTGCGATCACAGACATGTCTCATGCGCGCGCTT
Organism: Pholidichthys leucotaenia; assembly: GCA_020510985.1. Taxonomy (NCBI): domain Eukaryota; kingdom Metazoa; phylum Chordata; class Actinopteri; order Cichliformes; family Pholidichthyidae; genus Pholidichthys; species Pholidichthys leucotaenia. Next base: position 177,208,183 of record CM035840.1, on the reverse strand, counting down.
TGAGCGATATTGTGCTTTATCACAGCGTGATTAATACATATGTCAGCTTTATCAGGCATGCGCTATTGCGCGTGATCACAGACACTCAGAATGACGGAAATGTGGCTGCCAATCCACGCCAACAACCTCTCCGGCCACCACCGAGCATTTAAACATTTTTACACATTCATACCCAGTGTTATGGGCACTGGAGGCAATGTGGGTGAAGTGTCTTGCCCAGGGACACAACGGCAGGATATCTGGGGAGAGCGTGATGCGAACTGCCAACCATGGGGTTATTAGACGACCTGCTCTACCTGCTGAGCCGCTGCCGCCCCACTTTTTCCTCCACTTTCCCTCTTTAGGAAAGCTAAGGAGGCTCACCCCGCTCTCTTTATTTCCCTTTGATTGGAAATTACATCCAAAAGCGGCGCAATGTGGCATTTTCACTGACAAATGGCAGTAGTTAGGAGCTTCGCTTCTTGGCTTGTATAAGACAGAAAAAACAGCTGCAACCATTCTACGTCACTACCCAGAATGCATTGCGCCGTAAATAAAAATGGCGATTTACATCGTAATAAAGTTTTTTAAAAATATATAAAACTGGGAATTATTTTCAAAAAAATGATATTATAGTTATGTTACTAACATAAAAATAAAGCATATAGAGCTAACATGCCAATATAATCGGAGTTCCTTTTAAGGCTGGCTCTGAAAAGCATCGCTCATACCCTGATCATTTCAATAAATACACATGTTCAGCTGCTTGGTAATGCAAATATCTAATCACCCAGTCACATGGCAGCACCTTAGTGCCTTTAGGCATGTAGACATAGTCAGGATGAGCTGCTGAAGTTCAAACTGAGCATCAGAATGAGGAAGAGAGGTGATTTAAGTGACTTTGAAAGTGGCATGGTTCTCAGTGTCTGAGCATTTCAGAAACTTCTGATCTACGGGGATTTTAACACACAGCCATCGGCGGGGTTTGCAGAGAAGCATCTGAAAAAGAAAAATATTCAGTGAGCAGTAGTTCTCTGTACCCAAATGCCTTGTTGAGGCCAGAAGTCAGAGGAGAATGGCCAGACTGGTTTGAGCTTACAGAAGGGCAACAGTAACTCAAGTAACCACTCATTACAACAAGGTACAGTATACAGAAAAGCATCTCTGCAGGAACAACACATTTACCCTTAAAGCAGATGGGCTACAGCAACAGAAGACCACAACTGGTGCCACTCCTGTCAGCTAAGAACAGAAATGTGATGCTACAGCCCACACACCTATAACATGTATAACAGTAACACTTACACTGTTTATTTATTTATTTAGCGAATGCAAAGTCCTTAAGCCAAGCAGTTGCCTCCTGGTTTGCTGTATGGAGGGTGTGTAATCCTCCTTCCAGTCTTTGGAGCGGGCAAGCCTCTATGATGTGTTCCATTGTTTGCTCCTCTCCACATGCGCACAGTGGGCTAGGGCTACTTACACTGTAACTAAGGAGCAGATGCTCATTTTCAAGCAGTTAACTTGTCCCATCACCTGCAATGGCTGCTGGGAAATGGGAAGCCTGTCATCTTTTTGTGTACCAAACTGATACACTAGGGGGCCCCAAATTATTTTCATTAATGAACATTTTGAGACCAAAATGAACAAAATTCTTTTTTTTTTTTTTTTTTTTACTGTTTTTTAAGCACATATTTTAAAATGATGGAACAAGTTAAATGTTTAAAACTGAGCATCTCCTCCTTAGTTAGAGTGTAAGTGTACTCTGCGTTACATACAGCCGAAGGTTAGGATGCTGTAATATTTGAGTTTTAGTTCACTTTTATGCATCATTGTAGTTTGTCTGCACCATGAGTATAGGTGGTATGACAGCAGCACAAGACCCCGCACCCCCACCCAGACACCATGACCTTATAGGGAAGTTTTAGGATGTCAGTTATGCAAATCTTCATTTCACATGCACACCCACTCACTTAGACACGGGTGGAATTCACCATTTTTACACAAGATGTTTACACACATTTGGAGGACATACGAGTGGTTGTTGAATCAGGAGTGGCTCATTTGTACTGATGTGGCTTAATAACAAAATACGTGTGGTTTACACATGCTAACAAGATTTCCCAGCACAGCATCCCTAGTGCTTTAAAAAGTGTTAAAGTGCACACATTTGTTTTCCTTGTTGCCTAGCAATTCATCCAAGGATTGTTGGGATTAGGGCATGAGTTTTCTGTCAAATATGCCAGTATTTGTAGGATCATGGTCTGTTTTTCATTAGGGCTGCAACAAATGATTATTTTGGTAGTCGACTGACTATAATTTTTTTGATTAGTCGACTAATCACAATTATTTCGGTCATGTCCACCATCTCTGCTTCCCATTAGCACGGCTCTTGTTTGGGGCTCTAATGCATGTTTTACCTCACCTGTTTAAGCCTGCACACCTGTGAAGATCACCTTGTTGTCAGTCCCTGCTTTAATAGAACATTTTATAAGCAGTTTCCAGAGCTGAATAAAATGACCCTTGAAACACAAATTTTAAACTGAAGCTCAGCAGCTTAATGAAATGTATTTTTAGCCAAACAACTGATACAAATTAAAACAGTAGTCTTGAACAAAAAAGGTAATGTGCAGCAGCAAAAAATAGCAGCCTCTGCTCATAAAGTCTCTGTCTTAACATAACATAAAAAAGTATACGACCTTATATAAAGTATGATATTCCCATTAACCCAGATGCACTAATATTCAGAATGAGGGCAAGTACAGTGCATCCAGAAAGTATTCACAGCGCTTCACTTTTTCCACATTCTGTTATGTTACAGCCATATTCCAAAATGGATTAAATTAATTTTTTCCTTAACAGTTTACACACAATACCCCATAATGACAATGTGAAAAAAGTTTTTTTGAGATTTTTGAAATTTATTAAAAATAAAAAACTAAGAAATCACATGTACATAAGTATTCACAGCCTTTGCCATGAAGCTCAAAATTGAGCTCAGGTGCATCCTGTTTCCACTGATCATCCTTGAGATGTTTCTACAGCTTAATTGGAGTCCACCTATAGTAAATTCAGTTGACTGGACATGATTTGGAAAGGCACACACCAGTCTATCTAAGGTCCCACAGTTGACAGTGCATGTCAGAGCACAAACCAAGCATGAAGTCAAAGGAATTATCTCGAGGCACAAATCTGGGAAAGAATACAGAAAAATTTCTGCTGCTTTGACGGTCCCAATGAGCACAGTGGCCTCCATCATCCGTAAATGGAAGAAGTTCTGAACCACTAGGACTCTTCCTAGAGCTGGCCGGCCATCTAAACTGAGCAAGTGGGGAGGAGGGCCTTAGTGAGGGAGGTGATCAAGAATCCAATGGTCACTCTGTCAGAGCTCCAGCATTCCTCTGTGGAGAGAGGAGAACCTTTCAGAAGGACAACCATCTCTGCAGCAATCTACCAATCAGGCCTGTATGGTACAGTGACCAGAGGGAAGCCACTCCTTAGTAAAAGGCACATGGCAGCATGCCTGGAGTTTGTCACAAGGCACCTGAAGGACTCGCAGACCATGAGAAACAAAATTCTCTGGTCTGATGAGACAAAGATTGAACTCTTTGGCATGAATGCCAGGTGTCATGTTTGGAGGAAACCGGGCACCGCGCATCACCAGGCCAATACCATCCCTACAGTGAAGCATGGTGGTGGCAGTATCATGCTGTGGGGATGTTTTTCAGCGGCAGGAACTGGGAGACTAGTCAGGATAGAGGGAAAGATGAATGCAGCAATGTACAGAGACGTCCTGGATGAAAACCTGCTCCAGAGCACTGTTTCTGCAGGTCTTTCAGCAAGACAACAACCCTAAGCACACAGCCAAGATATCAAAGGAGTGGCTTCAGGACAACTCTGTGAATGTCCTTGAGTGGCCCAGCCACAGCCCAGACTTGAATCCAATTGAGCATCTCTGGAGAGATCTGAAAATGGCTGTGCAGCGACGCGTCCCATCCAACCTGATGGAGCTTGAGAGGTGCTGCAAAGAGGAATGGGCGAAACTGCCCAAAGATAGGTGTGCCAAGCTTGTGGCGTCATATTCAAAAAGACTTGAGGCTGTAATTGCTGCCAAAGGTGCATCAACAAAGTATTGAGCAAAGGCTGTGAATACTTATGTACATGTGATTTCTTAGTTTTTTATTTTTAAAAAATTTGCAAAAATCTAAAAAACCCAACATTTTTCACGTTATCATTATGGGGTATTGTGTGTAGAATTTTGAGGAAAAAAATGAATTTAATCCATTTTGGAATAAGGCTGTAACATAAAATGTGGAAAAAGTGAAGCGCTATGAATACTTTCCGGATGCACCGTTATTAACGAAGATGAAAAAGAGAGCTACTCCTGCAATTCAGTCATTTATTGCATTCAACACATAAGCCATGATTTAAACAGCTCAGCCCTCAGCAACCATCCTCCAAGAGAGGTGATTGTCAATCAGGTAAGCTAACATAATCGGCATGTACTAACAGTATTGTCATTTTTGTAAAGCTTGAAACAGTTGGCCATTGAAAATAAGCGGCACTAACTTTCTTTACTCGTTAAAATGTACCAAGCAGGAGCAGCAGTAGATGTCACGGCTAAGGGGTCGCTCCGTTTCAGATGCTCATACATCACTGTAGTGCTGTCATGATAAGTCTGCTTTGCCGAGTCTGCATTTTACTTGTTTTGTTTCTTTTTCTTCAGTAAAATGTTCCCATACTTTCAAAAGCTTGGGTCTCGCTTTTTTTTTTTTTTTATCTCCTCTTCTCCGTGTTTTATCTTTCCTTGGTGGAAATTGTTCAGGGCATGGTGGACAACAGAAGCATTGACACCCACAGCAGTTCTATTAGTGCATGAGTTACAACTGAACATTTCTGCGGCATGTCTAAAACTTTAAAACTAAACGACACGTCAGTAATAAAATTTTGCATCGACAATTTCTATGATAGACTTCGACAGCATTGACTAATCGTTGCAGCCCTATTTTTCATATACTACAGTCTATAACGACCCATTTTTGCTTAACTTAGACACTGTTTAGAGCTACAGTCTGTACAAAGCCTTCCCAGTGTATTGCAGGCCTGTACTCAGCCCTGTTGGGAGAATTTCACAACATTTATACGAATATTTTTCAAAAGAAAGCTTTTATGGTCAAATGTAGACACAAAAAGACTTTGACTGGCAGCGACACTGGATTGCAGTGTGTTTCAAGCACTGGCACTCTTCATCAGGCTGCATCAAAAGGCTGATGCTGATGTGTGTCTGGGACTGATGAAGGAGAAGACATGGTGTGATGATAACACCATAACCAAAAGCTGTAAATGCTAAACAAAAGGATGTTTTGCAACAGAGTTTGAAAAGCAATGTTTCAATAAGCTGCAAAATACCAGGTCCCTGAAACTCAAATACAGCTACCATTTTTACTGTTATAAGGGTTTTCTGCTATTAAATGGGAAAAAATGTAGACATAAAAATCTTGTTCACAAAAGAAAGGTGACAACAGGAAAGCAAGCCTGACAAGTGTCAATATCTTTCAAACTTGGAACATCACCACCTGAATGACAATATAATAGTATTTAATGTTATATTTTACAGTGGATATAAACAGTCTACACACCCCTGTTCAAATGCCAGGTTTTTGTGATGTAAAAAAAATAAGACCAAGATAAATCATTTCAAAACTTTTTCCACCATTAATGTGACCTATAACCTGTACAACTCAAATGAAAAACAAACTGAAATCTTTTAAAGGGAAAAATAAAAAAACTTACAATAACCTGGTTGCATAAATATGCACACCCTGTTATAACTGGGGATGTGGCTGTGTTCAGAATTAACCAATCACATTCAAACTCAAACTCTTCCTCTGATTAACCTCAAATAAAGTTCAGCTGTTCTAGTAGGCTATTAGCCTTTAGTTTTTCTTATTAAAGACAAGGACAGAAAGGAGATGTTTTTACCTTTACATGTTTCAACTGTCCACTGCAATCTTGAGGAAGACTGCAGTGGACAGTTGAAACATGTAAAAGTAAAAACATCTCCTTTCTATCCTTGTCTTTAATAAGAAAAACAAAAGGCTAATACTTAAAAAGAAGACAAAATGTTCTAGTAGGCTTTTACTGACATTTTTATAGTCACATCTTACAGCACAAGCCATGGTCCACAGAGAGCTTCCAAAGTATTGTAACGTCGGGGCCATGTTAAAGGGGGCAGGGATTTCCCAGCATGCTTTGCCAGTTTGAAACGTTACTGTGTGTGTGTTAAATGTGTTATTTCTGAGTTATACTGCTGTGTCATTATAACTGCATTATAATGACCCAGCAGTGTTTAGCAGGATTAGGGCAAGATGTATCATGTGTGTGTAACCATGATTGAAACGGAGGTCTGGGGGAATGACCTCCACTCCTCTCTGTGCTCAGAAGCAGGTTGGGGGTCGGGGTGTGAAAAATAAATCAGGTTGATCACAACCATCTGCTCCATTGTCTTTGTGTGAACCCTGCATACGTCACACTGGTGTCAGGAGTGGGATATGGAGCAAGATGAGGATCCAGGCGGAGGTACAGTGGCCGGAGCGATTCATCGCTCAGCCGGGAACGGAGTGTAGAGCTGAGAGGCCGGCCCCTGGAGAGCTTCGCCACGATGGACGGAGCAGAGCAAACCAGCCCCGTTTCCCGCCCTTTTCAGGGCAGGACGGGCTGGCGATTTCAGAGCGATTAGGAGCGGCAATCGACCGGGAGATGACCGTCCCATCCATCCAGCAGCGGGCCATGATACCCCGCTTCAACGGCGAGAACCTGTTGGATGACCGCCTGGCCCAGGTCGAGTTGGCTGCCGCGCTGATCATCGGAGGAAACCACCGTGCTGAGAGCGAGTGGAGGAGGAGCTACGGCAGATCACAGCAGCGCGTGCATGAAGGAAACAGCCGTGGCGACGCGAGGAAGGACGGCTTCCGCTGCACAGAGCCAGGGTACATGACATGGTACTGCCCCGCACACAGCGCACGAGAAACTGGCCCCTCGCCGACGTTAAATTAGAGCGAGGTGGCATGGACGGGGAAAAAGCCGCCTCCTGCAGATGCTTCCCCCGGCAGGTGACGTCACAGAGGCCTTTGGAGCGCAGCAGCAGTGGAGCGAGCAGGACAGATCCGGTCTTTTCTCGGGATCGGCAGGGGCTGGACGCCTGGACGTGGGCCAGCGGCCGACTGGGAGGTCCTGGCAGCGGTGGGAGTCATGGGACTCCCGCTGCCAGAGGAGGAACTGTGCGTGTCCTACCGCCACCCGATGCTTTTCCTTTCGGTGACGTCACGGAGGCCCTCGGCGCAGGAGCGACGCAGCGGAGCAAGCAGGACGAAGATGCGGCCATTTTCCAGGCGCAGCAAGGGCTGGACACATGGACGCGGGCCAGCGGCCGCCTGTGAGAACTGGCAGCGGTGGGAGTCGGCCGGAGCGGGCCTGGGACTCCCGCTGCCAGGGAAGGGACTGTGCGTGGTCCTACAGAGGCTGTCAGATGTGTCCATCCGCCCGCTGGTGGCCAAACCGGAACCCTACCCCAACCAGATACTCCGACCGAGACTCAGATGGCCCGTGCATGCCGCCCTGGCACCGGGCTGACTTGCATTGGATTTCTGAAAGTGGACTTTGAATTTTCTGGGGACAGAAACCAGTCCAGGGGGGGGCAGTGTAACGTCGGGGCCATGTTAAAGGGGGCAGGGATTTCCCAGCATGCTTTGCCAGTTTGAAACGTTACTGTGTGTGTGTTAAATGTGTTATTTCTGAGTTATACTGCTGTGTCATTATAACTGCATTATAATGACCCAGCAGTGTTTAGCAGGATTAGGGCAAGATGTATCATGTAGCATCAGTAGCACGATCATCAGTAGCACGGGGGCCCCCCAGGGAACGGTGCTGGCTCCCTTCCTGTTCACTCTTTATACTGCGGACTTCTCACACAACACAACACACTGCCATCTACAGAAGTTCTCTGATGACTCTGTGATCGTTGGTCTCATCTCCAACGGAGATGAAGCTGAGTACAGAGGGCTTATCCAGGACTTCGTGGACTGGTGCCATCGGAACTGCCTCCAGATCAACGCGAGGAAAACTAAGGAGCTGGTGGTGGACTGCCGCAGGCATGGGCAGCCCCTCACAGCACCAGTTAATATACAGGGAACAGACATCGAGATGGTGACATCCTATAAGTACCTGGGTGTTCATCTGAACAATAAACTAGACTGGTCACACAATACTGATGCACTCTACAAGAAGGGACAGCGCAGGCTGTTCCTGCTGAGGAGACTCAGGTCTTTTGGTGTACAAGGGGCACTGCTGAAGTCATTCTATGACACGGTGGTGGCATCAGCCATCACTTTTGGAGTGGTCTGCTGGGGCAGTGGCATTACTGCAGCCGATAGGAAGAGACTGAACAAACTGATTAAGAAAGCTAGCTCTGTCCTGGGGCAACGCCTTGATCCGATGGAGGAGATAGGAGAGAGAAGGACGGTGGCTAAACTGTCATCTCTGCTGGAGTCCGAGTTCCACCCTATGCAGGACATACTGGATGCACTGAGGAGCTCATTTAACAGCAGACTACATCATCCCAGGTGCACAACCGAGAGGTTTCGCAGGTCCTTCCTACCAACGGCTGTCAGACTGTACAACCTAAGCAGGGCTGCTCACAGAGATAGCAAAAAGACGTAACAAACTAATAGTTTTTTTGAATGCAAAAGATGCAATAGACTTACACAATGGTCCTCTCCGGCATACAACTAGGAACATACCGGTCGCTATGGAGGGTGAGAATATGTATGGGCACATAATCATACCATGTAGGATAACTAAGTAGACGGTTATGCTGTTTCATCCCATCTAGCAACAATGCTCTGCACTGTGTGTGTTTATACAGTATATTTACATATTTATTCCATCTAGCTACAATGCTCAGCACTGGGTGTGTTTATATTTATATATCTATATATTTATTCCATCTAGCTACAATGCTCCGCACTGTGTTTTTATATATCTACATATTATTCCATCTAGCTACATTGCTCCGCACTGTGTGTGTTTATATACTTGCATATTTATTCCACCTAGCTGCAATGCTCTGTACTGTGGGGGTTTATATATTTACATATTTATTCCATCTAGCTACAATGCTCTGCACTGTGTTCATATATTCATATATTTATTCCATCCAGCTACAATGCTCTGCACTGTGTGTCTGTGTGTCTGTGTGTGTTTGTGTGTATATATATATTTTATAGTAATATGTACATATGTATATTAGCTGCTCTTGCTTGCTTGTTTTTTTTTTTTTCTTGCCTTCTGATTGTTGCTCTGAGTGTTGCTATCCCTGTGCTGTTGCAATCCTGGAATTTCCCCATTGTGGGACTAATAAAGGCTTATCTTATCTTATCTTATCTTATCTTATCTTATGTGTGTGTAACCATGATTGAAATGGAGGTCTGGGAGAATGACCTCCCCTCCTGTCTGTGCTCAGAAGCAGGTTGGTGGGTCGGGGTGTGAAAAATAAATCAGGTTGATCACAACCATCTGCTCCATTGTCTTTGTGTGAACCTTGCATATGTCACAGTATCAGAGGGATCTCATTGTTCAAAGGTATCAATCAGGAGAAGGGTACAAAAAAATTTCCAAGGCATTAGATATACCATGGAACACAGTGAAGACAGTCATCATCAAGTGGAGAAAATATGGCACAACAGCGACATTACCAAGAACTGGACGTCCCTCCAAAATTGATGAAAAGACAAGAAGAAAACTGGACAGGGAGGCTGCCAAGAGGCCAACAGCAACATTGAAGGAGCTGCAGGAATTTCTGGCAAGTACTGGCTGTTTAGTACATGTGACAACAATCTCCTGTCTTCTACATATGTCTAGGCTATGGGGTAGGGTGGCAAGATGAAAGTCTTATCTTACGAAGAAAAACATCCAAGCCCAGCTACATTTTGCAAAAACACATTTGAAATCTCCCAAACGCATGTGGGAAAATGTGTTATGGTCTGATGAAACCAAGGTTGAACTTTTTGGCCATAATTCCAAGAAGTACAGTATATTTGGTGCAAACACAACACTGCTCATCACCAAAAGAACACCATACCTACAGTGAAGCACAGTGTTTCCTCTGGCTTAAAGACCTTGGCACGGTGGCAACATATTTTTCCGGGGGGGGGGCAGAAAACACATGACACTATTGTATCCAAAGTATGTTAATTTTATACTATTTATTTATAATTTTTTTTTAAAATTTTGCACAGTAACTTTGCATATGGAACTTACCATTTGAAGTATTGTGCAACCGAGGCTTGAATGTTGGAATATTGGGCCAGTTGGGGTCCCACCCAGACGTCCTGTGTTTAGACTTTTTACTGGTGTCATCCTTCTCTCCTTCCTCTGCTCTCACCTCTCCTGGACCCTCTGCCTGAACACTTTCCTCTCCTTGGCTCCTCTCTTCTGTCTCATCTTGCCCTCTCTGAGCCTTGTCTAATTCAGGTTCTCTCTCTGTCTATGGTGGTATACAAACAAGTTAGAATTTATCAAGTGTTTTGTTTTGTCCTGCAGGATTTTTTTTGTCATGGTTTACATAAATGACAAAAATATGCATTTTTTTCTGTATTTTTATTCTAGTGTTTCTTTTTTTTCCATTGAGAGAGTAGGGAAGGGGAAAAAAACATTCATAATAGTAATTTACTCATGCATACTTAAATTATAAGATCAAGTGGGTATAGTAACCAGAAATTCTACTCATGTAAAAGCAGTGCTATGGAACTAATAATTAAAAGTAGACAACCAAAAAATTTGTAGTTTTTTTATTTAGCGAATGCAAAGTCCTTAAGCCAAGCAGTTGCCTCCTGGTTTGCTGTATGGAGGGTGTGTAATCCTCCTTCCAGTCTTTGGAGCGGGCAAGCCTCTATGATGTGTTCCATTGTTTGCTCCTCTCCACATGCGCACAGTGGGCTAGGGCTACTGCCCCATCTGTAAAGGCTGGCCAAGCAGGGGCCATGTCCAGTCCTGAAGCGATTGAGTGTAGACCACTGTCTCCTTGGGAGGTTGGTGCCCGGGACCTGTTGGTTGGGGTTTATCACCAGCTGTTTGTTTGGGACCTCCTTGGTCTCCCATTCCTCTTGCCAAGCTGTCTGGATGGTAAAGTCAGCTGGGGGAGGGTTTTTCCAAATCGGCCGTCTGGATGAAAGTCGGGCATTGGGTGGAGTGTAGATATCTGCATGGATTGGTAAGTGAGGAGAATCTTTAACTTTTTGGAGCATCCTTTGAGTTAATGCTGCTCGCCGGATGTGTGGAGGGGCTATGTTTGACGGTACAGAGAGCCAGGGGAGTGGTGTTGAGCGGATTGTTCCAGTTATAGTTCTCATGGTTGTGTTGAGCTGGGTGTCTACATGGTGTGTGTAAGATGACCTGGACCAGACAGGGGCACAATATTCTGCTACAGAGTATGAAAGGGCCAGTGCTGAGGTGCGCAGGGTGGAGACTGCCGCCCCCCATTTTGCACCAGCGAGCTTGCAGAGCAGGTTGTTTCGTACCTTCACCTTAGCAGCCGTCCCCTTTAGATGTTCCTTGAAGGATAAGGTCCTATCAAGGGTCACTCCAAGATAAGTTGGATTTGGGGCATGCTTAAGCTTGAGTCCGCTCAGGTAGATGTTTAGTTCTCTGGCAGCTTTTGCATTGTGGAGATGGAATACACTGGAGACGGTTTTTGCTGGGCTTGGTTTTAGGCGCCAGATTTTGCAGAACTGGTCCAGTTTGGCAAGATCTTCCGTGAGCACCCGTTCCAGTGGTTCAAAGTCTGGTGCTTGGAATGCCAAACAGATGTCGTCTGCATAGGTGAATTTGCGGGATTTTGTAGTAGGCAGGTCGTTTATGTAGAGGTTGAACAGAGTTGGAGCTAGAACTGAGCCTTGTGGGAGTCCGTTTTTCTGCATTCTCCATGCACTTGTCTTCTGACTGAGGTGGACTCTGAACCTTCGGTTGGTCAGCAGGGTTTTTATAACTGCTGTTGCCCAAGCAGGGATCGCCTTTATAAGTTTCAGGAGGAGGCCTTTGTGCCAGACCGTATCATAGGCGGCTGTAAGATCGAGAAACACAGCCCCTGTCTTCAGTCTGCTCTCGAAGCCATTTTCGATGAAGGTGGTTAGGGCCAGTACTTGTTCTCCTGTACTGCGGTCCTTGCGGAAACCTGCTTGATCCACACTTAGAATATCCTCTACCTCTGGGGAAATGCGTTGCAGAATTAGGCGCTCCATGATTTTGTAAGGAACGCTGAGTAGGGAGATTGGGCGGTAGCTTGCTGGTAATTTGTGGTCTTTGCCAGGTTTTGGGATGGCAATGACCTTTGCTGTCCGCCATTTCTTTGGGATCGAGTTTGTTTGTGTGATCCTTGTGTAGAATTGTGTCAACCAGGTTAGGGCTCGGGGGCCAAGATTTTTCATGAATTCTGGGAAGATGTTATCGTATCCTGCTGCCTTTCCACATTTCAGGCTCTGTAGGACTTTCTCCAGTTCAGCAGCCTCGAAGGGTTCAGGGTTCGTTTCCTCTACAGGCATTTTTTGGTGTTTTTTTAGCTCAGTTGTAACTGCTCTTTTGGTGTCTTTGTCTTGGGGTGCTTTGGCGATAGTCAGTAGGTGGGATGCAACTTGGTTGGGTGTGACGGATGCTCGGCTTTGGCTAGGGGGCTTCTGTGCAGCTCCTAGGCGACGGATGAGGCTCCAACATTTCCTGCTAGAGTGGGTAAAGCTCCGGTCAGCAACTGTCTCCTCCCATTTCTTTCGCCGAGCTGTATTTAGCGATTCAATGAGATGGTCTGCTATCTCTGGGTCCCCTGATGTTTGATAGGATTGTAGGAGGGCAGCACTTTCTCCGTCCAAACATGGGACATAGAGGGGTCGGTAGCCTCGAGGGATTGCAGTATGGGCAGCCTTGAAGATTGCGCTGCAGAAGCGGTTGTATGCTTCATCTACAGTGATGGTGTGGAGTGGGATGGTAACAACGCTCCGGTCCAGAGTTTCACTGAATTTCTTCCAGTTGGCTTTGCGGAAGTTCCAGCGCATCTTCCTTGGGCTGTATATGACTGGAAGTTGTAGACCAATGTGTACAAGCAGGGGCCGGTGTTGGCTGTGTGGAAAATCATCAAGAATGAGGATCTGTGTAGGATATGGCTCCCCATTCAAAGAGCTGACCCAACACAGGTCAGGAGAATAGTCCTTCTTCCACCTAGCAGAGTGGAAGGTTCCTCTTTGTTTGGGGTCGTATATCAAAGCGAGGTCATTTCTGGATGCCCAGTCTGAAAGTGCCTTCCCATCACTATCCCATCCGATCAATTCCCATCAATTTGTAGTTGAGATAAGGGTACAAAGAGCACCCACTTAAAAACTTGAGTAGTGACTTCAGTCTTGAAAGGTTTGAGGTTTTTCTTCAAAATTTATAACAGTTTGCTTATAGTTTTCTACTTTTCTCTGTAAATTTATCTAAATTTTAAACAATTTTCCTCAAATTTATAATTTCCTCTTGTAAAATTGACTTTTCTTGTACATTTGAGACTTTATTATAAATTTGTGGATTATTTTATGGCTAATTTTTGTCTATTTTTTTTAAAAATAAAATGACTTTTTTTTTAATAAATTTGAAAGAGACTGTGATATTTTTTTTTTTTTACTTTTTCCTTATAACAATTTTTGACTATAATTTTGCAGAGCCAGAACAGAACAATAATTAAACTCTGATTTCAAAGAAAAAAAATATTAATAAAATTGTATTTAATGAAATAAATTAACTTAAATGACAAAAGATGCAGTTATTTCTGTTATAATATTTCTATATATTTCTATATATTTTTTTTTGAAATCTCCTCACTGCCCAGACAGCAGGAAAAACCTCCCTTATTTTGAAATCCAAATGTTGGCACGTTTAGTTTGTCTGAAGGCTGCTGACGGACTAAATGGATAGATGTACTTTATTGATCCCAAACTGGGAAATTACAGTGTAACAGCAGCATGACAGTTGACAGCCAAACAACAGAAACACACACGACAGACAAAGGGGTTACCCATGGAAAGTAAAAAAGAAACTAACACGACTATAGAACCTACAGTATATACATCATAGCTTAATATATGATGATGACCTGTATAAACACATGAATCATCCCATTGCACAAAGAAGGACTATCAGGAGCAGAGTGAAATGTGAGGTACCAGTTAGTCTGTAAGGTGCAGTGTGGCAGCATAGCTATGACCAGAATACAACATCATAGTGAGTTATTGTACAGTGAAATAAAGTCATTGACTTCTTGAATTTTGGTCATCTTACCTTGCCAGGTACATAATAATGAACATAAATTTATTAATATTAACCTGTTGCACTGCTGTGTACCGTGGACGGGCACGTCTCTGCGTCCTAGCACGAGGGCGCTGCACCAAGAGCGCACTGAAAAAAAAAGCTGCATTTCCGTTCTTCCACTACAGACACAGCCGCGAACAGATCAGATATGATTGACCTCTCATTCGACTAATAAAAGCCTTGAATTGGGTTTCTGAAACCTTGAAGAACCAATGACTGAAAACCTAGCAAGAAGGACCCGCCTACCAACGCTGCGAATGCAGCGAGCCAATTGAAGCACAGAAGTTTAAAAGCTGTTTTGTGTAAGGCTGGGTGAAGAGAGACTGACTGCTGCAGATGAAAAAAGGACCCGCAGGAAGAACCGTCACAGACCCAGCAGCACGGAGACCACCCACAAGTGCGACCTGTGTGACAGGGACTGCCATTCGCGCATTGGCCTGTTCAGCCACAGTCGGTGCTTTTTTTTTTTTTATTCCAGCAGAATAGACGTTTAGGATTCTCTTCCATGGTCATCATAGACCGACGGAGGCCGACGACGAAGGTCGTAAATCATTCGCCAAAACCGCAATCATGGAAGCACAAAACCGCAATAATGGAATTATGTTTTGACCGGGTCGCGAGACCAGAACCACGAGTCCGTAACAAGGGACCAGCGTCGCGTTCGTCTGACAATGAGGAAGAGAAGTTCGCCAGGACACTGCTGCTGTGAAGAGGTAAGTGTTATAAGCTAAATTATTCTTTATCCCTGAAAATTGTAATCAAAAATGACTTTTGACCGATCGGTAAATTACAACTGTGCGGCGCACGAAGTCCGAAGTCCGTGCGCCGTGGTACGCGGTTCGTGCGCCGCGTCCGGACCGTGAACGCCCCCCGCCCCCCCCCACTACTCTTCTGTAGCGGGGGGGGGGGAGCCGCGGTGACTGCGCCGCGGTCGCCACATGACTATTCCATCATGTAGCGATGGCTGATGTCCGTCCTCTGTAGCGGGGGGAGGGGGACAACCCCCCCCCCCCCCACACACACACACACAGCCCTGAGTGTCACCTTTCATTAGAGCTCAAGATGAAGCTTCTATATTGAATCATTCAAAAGTTACAGACGTTTTTCCAAACTGTGCCATTTGGCACAATTTGGCACAGTTCAAAAACGCCTGGGAACTACCTGAGGAAAAAGCTGTGTAATATATTCATTTTTTGTGGTATTGTTACAAAATTTTGACCTCAGCTGCATAACACTTGGTTCTACATTTCTGTTGCATTTTCTAGCCCGGATCTGAAGCTGTGTGTTATTTGCAAGCATTTGTATCCAAAAAAACACCCAGGCCAAATTTATTTTCTTCAAGTTCAGTATGTTTAGATGACTGTAACTCAGTGGCCGGAGCACTTAGAGAGATTATGACTGTTTTGCCAAAAAAATTCAAAGTGTTTTCTTTTAAATGAGACCAACCCCATGAAGATGCTGCAAAGGGATGAAGAACAGCTTTCGATTTACTTTGGGCACGTTATTTTTTGGCGTTTTTAGGGAAATTGACCGGAGTGCAAGGGGTTAACAAAGGTAAAACATCTCATTTTTATTCTTGTCTTAAATAAGAAAAACAAAAACCTAATAATTAAAAAGAAGACAAAATGAACCAACTCGAGCTCCTAACCACACCTGTTAGCTAAGCGACTCTTCCATTATTGCTCCCATTACCAGCGAGTTAAAACCATGATAAATGCCTTTAGTGCTTACATACATCTTCTGCTTTTTTCTGCGTTTAAAGTACTTTAATAAGCTTATGCTTCTCTCGGACAGTGACGCTACCGAGACACTCTGCCTGGCGACTGCGAACAGTCACGTGGGCATGGCGCTTCTGAACTCCCCGCGGATGACGGTCACATGCGTTGTTCATGTGTGCACTTGCAGACCGCCATTCCTTCATATTTTTTTCTTCCAATTTATATTTCCTCATAGAGTGGCGGAATAAATTCAAATGTGCCACCCGGAAATGTTACCAGAAGAAACCCTGGAAGCATGGTGGTGGCAGCTTCATGCTTTAGGGCTGTTTTTCTTCAGCTGGAACTGGGGCCTTAGTCAATAACCATGTTTACATGGACACAAGTAACTGGATTAAAAGCCTGATCAGAATAAAAATGCTTCATGTAAACACGCCAATCTGAATGTTCTGACCTGATCACACTCATTTGGATCAAAATTTCTTTCCGATTGAGACGGGTGGGTTATGCCGATTGTTAATCCGATTGGTGTGCATATAAACACTTATTCCCAAGTTTGGGTAGAAAATATGTTTACTGTGCATGTCTGTACGTCAGCCACACATCGACGTGATGTATTTCCACCTTTACAGCAGCTAGCGGAAGACATGGGAGTAAAACAAATCTGGTCTGTATCGTCCTGCTGTCTCCCTCTGTTCGCCATATGCAGAAGTATGTACTGCTGGACTTGTAGCTTCATTACGGAAGCCAGAAGAAGCAAAAGTACAGTCTGGATAACACAATACAGGTCCATTTCAAAAAGAGAAAGACATGAAGCGGAGTTTGTTTACATTGGAAGTTGCTTCTTTTTCTGCTGTCTCCGGAATGTCGGATAATTGTGCGCATGTCAAAATGATTTAGTCCGTTCAAACGTGTGACACATGGAAATGCACATCTTAATCAGATCAGCTTTTTCAGGATCCATGTAAACAGTAAAGTTCTGATCTGAATTGTAATCAGATTGAAGAAATTTTGCACATGTAACCATGGCTACTGTGGAGGGAATTATGAACAGTCCCAAATACCAGTCAGTGTTGGCACAAAACCTTCAGGCTTCTGCTAGAAAGCTGAAGATGAAGAGGAACTTCATCTTCATTCATTTGAATGCAAGTACATTCTACAAATTTCTCTATGTTGTGTCTTTTATTTGATGTTCACACCTTTGGCTCTGGGTGTCCTTAGACACTTCTCCTGGTCTTGAAAGTTAAGCAGGATCTACCTTGGTTAGTACTTGCATAGGAGACTGAATACCAGGTGCTGTGATCTATCCAGGCTGTGTTCTGCCTCTTGCTCAGAGATGCTGGTGTAGGTGCCCTGCTACACACAACTCAAAAGAAGATCAGGATGTTGGGAACTGTTCTTTTTTTTTTTAACAAACTTAAAATGGCAGCTTTTCATCTTAATTTTTCAACCAAATTTAGACCATTAAAGACCTTTAAATGCACTCTTAATTACCTTACAAAACTTGACAATTTGATTGATGTAGTGTCCCTCAGATCATTTACATATCATAAAAACACAAACATACAATACACATTGGTCCTCATGCAAGAACTGTGAGTACTAACAGATTTGTTTGTAAATGACATACAATCAATTTAAGTGAACTTGTGGGATTCACCAGTCTTTTAGTATCTTGAAATTGAATACATTTACTAACAAAATTTATGAGTGATCCAGACCAGTTCTGTTTGTGTTAATAGTTTGCTGTTATTTTAACCTTAGTTTTCACTAAATGGCTCTATATTTTGTCTGAATTAAGTATGAGAGAGTAAACCCTATAAACTTAATTAGTTGACAAGATTATGTACTTTGATTCAAATTATAATTAAAATGAACCCAATTAAAAAATATTAAAAGCAGCATCATTCCATCGGTGTTCAAATCATATCATGCAAAATATAATATTCTAAATGTCATTGCCAGGGCAGCGCACAGCTTTGTTATACTGAAGAACAGCGTAGTGGTGAGTACCTCTATGCTGATGGCTGGCTGATCAGTAAGTGACTTATCAACTACCGCTTATCAGCTGCACTGCCACATTCATGTGCCACCACATGAATCTCATTCTGATTCATTTGTGCTTCGCCTCAGGGTTAGGGTGCTACATTTTCATATCTTTTTCTTCTGTCTGCTCCCTTTAGGGGTCGCCACAGTGGATCATCTGTCTCCATCTCATCCTATCCCTTGCATCTTCCTCTGTACCACCAACCCTCTCCATGTCCTCCTTCACTACATCCATGAATCTTCTCTGTGGTCGTCCTCTTTTCCTTCTGCCTGGCAGCTCCATCTTCAACATCCATTGTCCAGTATATCCACTATCCCACCTCTGCACATGTCCAAACCATTTCAGCCTTGCCGCTCTTACTTTGTCTCCAAACTGCTCAATCTGAGCTGTCCCTCTTATATACTTATTTCTAATCCTGTATCTTCTCATCATTCCTAGTGAAAATCTTAGCATCTTCAACACTGCCAACTCCAGCTCTGACTCCTGTCTTTTTGCCAGTGCCACTGTCTCCAAACCATACATCATAGCAGGTCTCACTACCGTCTTGTAAATCTTTCCTTTCACTCTAGCTGCAGTCCTTCTATCACAAACCATCCCTGACACTCATCTCTACCTACTCCACCCTGCATTCATTCTCTTCTTCACCTCTCTTGTGTATGCTTTCACTAGTTGACCCCAGGTATTTAAACTCATCTACAGTACTTTCACTGTTTGCATCTTCACCATCACACCTGCCTCCCTCTCATTCACACTCATGTATTCTGTCTCGCTTTTACTGACTTTCATTCTTCTCCTCTCCAGAGAATACCTCCACCTCTCCAGGTTCTCTTCCACCTTCTTCCTACTCTCACTACAGATCACAATGCCGTCTGCAAACATCATGGTCCACGGAGACTGCTGCCTGACCTCATCTGTCAGCCTGTCCATCACCATCCATGGCAAACAAGAAGGGGCTCAAAGCCGATCCCTGATGTAACCCCAACCCCACCTTGACCCCATCTGTCACTCCTACAGCACACCTCACCACTGTCTCGCTGTCTTGCACAGAGGTTGCAATAATTGAAAATTGTCCTTCATTAGCAGATTTTTTTTCAGCAATGACTGAAAATTCTGAAAGTTGTCATTTGACAGATTACACTGAGGGTGATCTAATTAACGCCAATTAAAATGACAGAAAATAATAGATTATGACAGAATTTTTGCAAGCCTGTCTGTCAAAAT
Organism: Pholidichthys leucotaenia; assembly: GCA_020510985.1. NCBI lineage: Eukaryota > Metazoa > Chordata > Actinopteri > Cichliformes > Pholidichthyidae > Pholidichthys > Pholidichthys leucotaenia. Next base: position 177,188,836 of record CM035840.1, on the reverse strand, counting down.
GATAACAAAAAAGTCTAGTGCAACCTCTGGTCCTGCACCACCCTCATATACTTCTTTGCCACTCCTGACTTTCTCATACAGTACCACACTTCCTCTCTTGGCACCCTACCATATGCTTTCTCTAGATCCACAAAGACACAGTGCAACTCTTTCTGACCTTCTCTAAACTTCTCCATCATCGCTCTTAAAGCAAACATTGCATCTGTAGTACTCTTTCTTGGCTTCAACAACAGTTGCCATATCTTCATAGTGTGGCTGATCAACTTTTTGCCTCTGTACAGCAATCATCCTCTGCAGTTACAGTCAGTGCTCTGACATGCTGAGGGGTACCACTGGCAGCTGCCAGTATTTTGTACTCTTGCTGGATCAGCACCCAACTCAGAGATAAGGAACCTTACTCATATGAACCGTGGTAGGGCACAAACCATTATTTGCTTTAAAAAGGTGGCTTTTCATCTTTTACTTTTCATCCAGATTTAGAACATACAAAGACATCTATATATATGCCCCGACGCATGTGGCAGGGCATTCAAGCTATCTCTGATTATAAGCCCAGCAACTCCATACCTATAGCCATGACTGTGTCCTTTCTCAATGAGCTAAATGACTTCTATGCTCGTTTTGACAAGGACAATAACGAAAAGAACATCAATTTCCCACCCTCTGACGACCTCCACCACCTCACACTCACCCACACTGACGTCCGTAACGCACTGAGTCATGTCAACGTACGTAAGGCTGCTGGCCCTGATGGCATTCCTGGGCGTGTGCTGAGGGCATGCGCTGAGCAGCTGGCAGGGGTCTTCACGGACATCTTCAACCTGTCCCTGGCCCAGGCCGTGGTACCTGCGTGCTTCAAGACCACTTCTATAGTACCAGTGCCGAAACACTCAACACCATCGTGCCTAAATGACTATCGCCCTGTGGCACTGACGCCCATAATCATGAAGTGCTTTGAGCAACTGGTCTTGGCACAGCTCAAAAAATGCCTGCCCCCTACACTGGACTCTCACCAGTTTGCCTACCGGAGCAACAGGAGTACAGAGGATGCGGTTTCTACAGCACTGCGCTATGTACTCTCACACCTGGATGACAAGAACACCTACGCAAGAATGCTGTTTGTTGACTTCAGCTCAGCATTCAACACAGTTATCCCCTCCAAGTCGATCACTAAACTTGGGAACCTGGGAATCAGTACCTCCACCTGCAACTGGATCATGGATTTTCTGACCAACAGACCCCAGCATGTTAGGTCAGGCCCCAACCGTTCTTCCGTCATCACACTCAACACTGGTGTACCACAGGGCTGTGTGCTCAGCCCATTCCTCTACTCCCTCTTCACCCATGACTGCAGGCCTATGTATGGATCCAATTCCATCATAAAGTTCGCAGATGACACCACGGTGATCGGACTCATCAGGGACAACGATGGGTCAGATTACAGGGCAGAGGTTGAGCACTTGGCTACTTGGTGCGCTGACAATAACCTGCTCCTTAACACCAGCAAAACCAAGGAGCTCATAGTGGACTACAGGAAGGAGAGGGGAGAGACACATGACCCCATCCATATCAATGGCATAGCTGTTGAACGTGTCCCCAGCTTCAAATTCCTGGGGACCCACATCTCGGAGGACCTGTCCTGGTCAGTTAACACCACCAGCTTGATCAAGAAGGCCCATCAGCGCCTCTTCTTCTTGAGGACACTGAAGAAGAACCATCTGTCAACTGACATCCTGGGCAACTTCTACCGCTGCGTGATAGAGAGCTCCCAGACCAACTGTGTCACAGTCTGGTATGGGAGCTGCTCTGTCGCTGACCGTAAGGTGCTGCAGCGGGTGGTGAAAACCGCCCAACGCATCACAGGGACTCCACTTCCAGTTATAGAGGACGTCTACAGGAAAAGATGTCTGCGCCGGGCACGCAGCATTCTTAGGGACTCCAACCGTCCTGCTCATGGACTGTTCCAGCTTCTCCCATCCGGAAGGTGTTTCAGAAGCCTTCGGACTAGAACCAGCAGGTTTAGGAACAGTTTCTTTCCAACAGCTGTCACGTTATTGAACTTAGTTCCCCGCTGACTCTCTTACCATCATCTCTTACCATCCTCACCTGTACATAACTGCCCATCTAACTTATTGTACATTATTTGCACATAACAGTACTCTTAACTTTTATATATATTTGCATATATTTGCTTAAATTGCACATACTGTCAATTACTGTATATACTGCACTGCTGTCCTTTGCACTTCTGATTGGATGCTAAACTGTGTTTCGTTACCTTGTATTCATACATGTGTAATGACAATAAAGTTGAATCTAATCTAATCTAATCTAATATATAAAGACGTCTTTTCAGTGAGCTTAAAAAAATGGCTTTTCAACTTCTTTTTTAACCAAATTTAGACCATACAGAGACGTCTTTGAAAATACCCTTTCAACAACCTGAAAAAGACGGCTTTTCATCTTTCACTTTTCAACCAAATCCAGACATTTTTCAGACAGATGGCAAAGCTGTCTTTTCAACCTTTTTTCAACCAATTTGTGCTGGGAGGGATATAATGTTACCTGCTTTCACATAGTGGACATCCCAAGGTTTCAGAACACAAAAAAAATATTTGGTGTTGCTGTAATGGGGGGGGGGGGCTTATTTAGACCTTGGACTATAGACATTTGATTGGTGTATTTCAGTTTCAGAATGCTGCTCCATTCTGATGGGTGAAAAGTGTATTACAATTGAAAATTTTCAGTAATATCAATTTATAGTTTTATTCTAGAGAAATTTATCTGAAATTTAATGTATCATTTATATGGATTGGATTAAAGTAATTTGAAAAACTGAAGTAACCAACATAGTGAACTATTTGTACCTGAAATCAGTGCAAAAAATCCACTTCTAAAGGTGGTGCTAAAAATAGACTGAAAAGTATATAGGGCTGCTCGCAGAGATAGCAAAAAGACGTAACAAACTAATAGTTTTTTGAATGCAAAAGATGCAATAGACTTACACAATGGTCCCCCTCCGGCATACAACTAGGAAAATACCGGTCGCTATGGAGAGTGAGAATATGTATGGGCACATAATCATACCATGTAGGATAACTAAGTAGACGGTTGTGCTGTTTCATCCCATCTAGCAACAATGCTCTGCACTGTGTGTGTTTATATATTTACATATTTATTCCATCTAGCTACAATGCTCCGCACTGGGTGTGTTTATGTTTATATATCTATATATTTATTCCATCTAGCTACAATGCTCCGCACTGTGTGTTTATATATCTACATATTATTCTATCTAGCTACATTGCTCCGCACTGTTTACATATTCATATATTTATTCCATCCAGCTACAATGCTCTGCACTGTGTGTCTGTGTGTGTGTATATATATATTTTATAGTAATATGTACATATGTATATTAGCTGCTCTTGCTTGCTTGTTTTGTTTTTTTGTTTTTTTTGTGTGTTTTTTCTTGCCTTCTGATTGTTGCTCTGAGTGTTGCTATCCCTGTGCTGTTGCAATCCTGGAATTTCCCCGTTGTGGGACTAATAAAGGCTTATCTTATCTTATCTTATCTTATTTCACATAATGGAAACCCCAAAGCTTTAGAAAATCGAGTGGTCAGAGCAGTCAGAGCGGCCTCAGCTGAGCTGCACATCTAGCGGTCCAATCTTCACGGTCTAGCATACAGGTGGCAAGCTCGCCAATATTGGTCGCTCTAATGTCTCCCTTCAGAGTGTCCATGAATGATGTTAATGGCCATCCTGGGTGGCGAAAGCCATGCGTTGGTTCCCAGAGTACCAGGTGGCCTGCTGGGAGCGCTTGGTGACAGTAACAGTGCCCCACAAGGCCAAGTCTTCAATAAGCCACCTTGTCTGATATTCTGGGAAGGTGCCCATAGAGATCTTCATTGGAGACATGGTCTTGCTAATTTACGATGAGGACGGTGCACAGCATCCGGGTGTAGGAGCCATCCACTGACCTCTGAAGGGAGATGTTTAATGACCAGCACTTGCTTCCGTATAGCAGTGTGGATTCCACTGTTGCACAGAAGAATTTAACTTTTAACTCTCTTGACATGTTTGATTGCCATATAGCTCGCATGCCATTGACAGCACCCCACGTGAGTGCCTTTCACACCTTTATATCATGACTAGTAAATCCTATCCAGGAGCCAAGGTGCTTGAAGTTGTTGACTACTTCCAGAGGGTTGCCGGTACTCGTCAACAGTGGTGATATAGAGTTAGAAGCATCTTCGGGCGTCATCACTTTGGTCTTCTGGTCTTTAATGGTGAGACCGATCCAAGAGCATTCCAACTCCACAAGCAACAACAATCTCTGTGCCTGTAAGATGTTGTTTGAAAGCAAAGCAGTGTTATCTGCATAATTCAGATCTGCTATTGCTTTCGTCGGTATTCTTCGGGATCTACGAGGTGTTAACATTAGAACCAGCTCTGTTTCTCTCCAATCAATGACTTTCCGCAGGGCATAGTCTAGGATGATAACAAACAGGAACGGGGCGAAAGTATCACCCTGGACTACTCCTGAAGTGATCTCAAATTCATCCGACTCGCCATCTGCGGTGACGACCTTGGTGCATGTGTTGAACTCAGAACTCATAAAAGATTTATTGCCAAGTACATTAACAGATGCAACTGATAATATACGAGGGATTTGACTTGACACAGAAAACGACCTGCATTTCCGGTGACACGGCGGCATCTGTGAACGCGCCTGTCATCAGATGGGTACAGGATGCATAGGGAAGAAAGGATAATACAATAGGAAGGAGCAAAAAAACCATTGATTGTCAGAATAGTGGTCATATATGATCAATATTATGATTACAAGAAAAAAAAAGCCCTCAATGTACAGTTAGCAGACAAAAAAGTACACAAGGACACAGAGAGAGCAGTGAGTGAATAATCTTTTCCATCAGTTTTGTGAATCAGTGTGGATGTAGTGTTGAATGAAGGTGTTTGTATCAGTTAAGAACAACAAGGTCTCTTTGGCAGGAGATGTTTAGTCTAGCTGCTGGCATTGTCCTTGGGCCATGCAGCTGGCTGTCCGAAAGGCCGTGGAGCTCAGTGTTTTGAAAACAAAGAACTGCAGATAATCTGGAGGATTTGTGTGAGGGGAGTCAGATTCGTCGAATAGTACTGATCTCAGAGAGAAAAAACTTTATATTCTCTTACAGATTCAGTACTTAATCCTTCATTGCTGGACGTTGAATCCTTCATGGACGGCTCTCAGCGTAATCATGATGTAATCCACCTTCCGAGACAGTTCTCCATTTGCCGCTATCAGAGTCCTCTCCATTTTTTCAATTTGATGGTTGAACCTCGCCTGGCCAGCGTTTTGATAGGTTGTGTCCATCTTCATCAATTTACGGTACACCAGGATAATCCCAGATCCAATCAGAACGATCCCAATCACCATTACTACGAAGACGTACAAATCTTCTACATCTTCGATGGAAAGATCAGACAGGCACAAGAGTTTCCAATTACTTGTGTCCCTCAAATAGCCCGCAGCAGCCGTTCCTGCGGGGCAAACAACCTCCCCCGGGGCACTTTTCCTCGTTGAAAAAATAGTGTCAATTGCGTTCAAAGCCCAGCTTATTAATTCCATAATTTCTTTCGATAATCAGCAGTGAAGACGCAGACAGACGATAGCAAGCTGGGATCCAGTTAGTTAGGGGAGGAAGGAGATAAGTCAGAGCAGGAGAGAAGAAAAAAGGCGTCTGCTCTCTTTGGAGGGCGGAAGTGAAGAGTCTATATGGGTATACATCTATATGGGTATACATCACCCAAATAGCATTACACAGCCTTGATGGAATAATGTAAGCCTTCAGTATCTTGAACATAATTTCATGGTTAATTGAATCTAAGGCTTTTCTAAAGTCAAGGAATGCCAGAACTGCAGGGAGATTGTTTTTCTGTACCTCATCTAGAATCCGGTGCAGGGGAAGAACGTGACTAGTGGTGGATCTATTTTGGCGGAACCCATTTTGATTGAATCGGAGGTGAGAGTCTAGATTAGGTTCAGTATCACCCAATTATACATCTTAGCTATGACACATGTGAGACTTATTCTCCTGTAGTTATCAGCGCATGAGAGATTGCCTGACTTAGGTAATGGAATAATATTAGAAAGTGACCACTGGTTTAGTTTTCCGTCATTCATTAGTGCAAGATTGCAGAGGGCCAGAATGATATCATCCAGGTCACAGGTTTTAAAGGCCTCTGGGTGGATGTTATCCGGACCTGCGCTCTTTCAGAGAGAGAGTGTTTTCTTTACCTCTTCATATTCGTCCACAGCGAAAGGACCATCGTCAATATCCAGGTTGCTTAAAATATGTGGGATATCATCCTCCTTGGTGTTCAGGCTGTCAGAAGAGCTACCAAGCAACTTCTTAAAGTGATTAAACTAGTTGGTAACTCCTTCTTTTGGGCCTGCCCCTGCGATCTGGCCTCTTGTTGACTTTTTACGTCCGCTGATCTCGTTAACAACTTTCCAGGCCTCACTGTACTGTCTGTGTAAGTGAGCTTGTTCCACTCTCATGACTTTTTCCTCTAGATCTTCCGCCATTAGGCGTTCATAGGTGCCATACAGTGAGGTCCTAGCCTCGTCTACGGCTGCACGCACGCCTTGACTTGCATCAGGCGCAAGTCAAGGTGTTCTCTTGCTTCTCTCTTGCCCTCATTATGTCAGGATGTCATGATCTTAGTGGTTTCCATGATTCCACCCTCCTCGGAACACAAATCTCTGAAGCCATTTCATTGGCATCGATAAAATGTTGGTATCTCTTGGTAGGGTCTCTGCTTTCCTCTTCTTCTAAGAGGTGGAAGCGGTTTCGGACCTCAATATTATACTGTAGATGCAAGTTAGGACTTGTTGCAAACAGTTTCCAGTCATATCGAGGACATTTTGAACACTTCTTTGGGACATGGAGACTAAGGTGGACTTTCATACTTACGACGCAATGGTCTGAGCCAAGACTTGAAAAAGAGTTATACGCGTCAGCCTTCATGACACTGTTGCACCACTTCTTATGCACTAGTATGTAATCTAGTTGATGCTTTGCCATGGTTGCACGGTCCTCAAAGGTCCACCTCTTCCCAGGTCTCTTCTGGAAGCAGGTGTTGGCTGCCAGCAAGTTGTTTTCTACTAGCAAGTTGGCAAGATATTGGCCATTTCTGTTAGTTGACTCATGGAAAGGGAAATGTGCGCCTTCTCTTCCTAGCCTTGCATTAAAATCCCCCAGTATAGCTAAGAAGTTGTGGGCTGGGGTAGCACGGATTGCTGCTCAGAGAGTGTCATAAAGCTCCTTGACTTCTCTTTCGTCTGCTACATTTGTGGGAAAATATGTCACTATAACAGGTGTTGCTGGATTACCAGAGAATACTGCACTCAGGACTCGGCAGGAGTAAGATCGTACATCACAGAGGGCATCCTTGGCAAAGCTGCACAAAAGAAGTCCAACTCCACCGACTGAGGCTTGCGCCTTGTTTCTCCTGGCAGATGAGGTTATCAGATGGTAATCCTCAACTTTGTGAAACTCAATAGGTGCTTGATGAATTATACAATGTTCCTGAACTCCTAAAATTCCGATGTTGCAGGAACCAGTATAGTAGGCCAGTTTCTTTGCTCTACAGTCAGCTTTGATGGTACAAGCATTGAAGGTAGCCATCACAAAGGGTCTTCTACAACGCAAAAGTGCCTTGGAGCTGGTGCTAAGATCAAAAGAGCCCCTTCTGGGTAGATTTGAGGGTCCATCGTCATATGTTATTCCACTGAGAAGATTGGCGTCCACTGCCACAGCTACGTAAGTTCCTGCTCTCTCCCGGGACTGGAAGTATAGGATTTGTGAAAACTGAACTCATCATAGCATGAAACTTTACAATGTGATAAGATGGTATACTTATGGCAGTGGGCTTGCAACTCGTCACACTGCCAAGCCAACAATATGTTGGGTTATTTTGGGGGTGGGGGTGGGGGGTTTGATCCTCTAGATCCGCTGCATTCTGCAATACTAGGGGTGGCACTGAGAGCCACTGCGGACGGTCTTCACCATGTGAGAGGCTAGATGTGAGAGGCTAGAAAATATAGGGGTTGCTTTACTGTAGGGTCCTCTTGCAGTGTGTGTGTGTGGGGGGGGGGCAAGGGGACCTGGCCTATGCTGGATACAATTTATTATTATCTTATGATTCTTGTGGCTTGGTGGAGATTAGCTCCTGTTCTCCTATAATAGTTGTAATCAATCAGCTTTTCCCATTATGTCGATAAATATTTCCTCCACTCACTGAAATGATTTCAAAATCTTTCACATTTGTCTTCACATCCAGCCAACTTTAAATCCCCTCGAGATCCACAGACTTGCGAAGCGAGTGTACTTTTTTCAGTATGTCTGTGAATGAGAATCAGAAGTGAAAATACACAGTTACACTGCACTACTCTGATCTTAAGTGTCACAAGGAAATTCTGACATGAGCTCAGGTGTCAAAATGAGTGAAAAAGTCACCTTTAATAGTGTAAACACAGGGACTTATACAGCTCACTGTGCCCCAGAAGCTGCAGATGTCGGGGCCAGAGAGAGAGGGGGGAGAGGGTTCCCCTGGGTCCAGGTCTCCTCTCTGCATCATCAGTGCAACAATAATCACATAAAAACAATCCGAAGGAAAGAAAGAGATTGTATTTGGCATTTTTTTTGTTTGTTCTCTTCAGCAAAGCCTCTCTCTAAGTTCGCTTTCCTTGCATCAGCTGAGCAAGTCATTGTGTTTTTACTGTAGCACAGATGTATGAAGTGAATGGTGCCTCATTAAAATATGTTTAAAAGGCTTTTTTTTTCTTTCCATTTTCTTCTTATTTCCTCCCTCCCCCTTCATCACTTTGCTTTCTCCCTGCAGTCCTTTTTTCCATACCACTCCTTCATTGCTCCTCTTCTTTTTCATTTCAAGCATGCTCCATCTCTCATCTCCACACCCTTGCTCTTCTTTAATCATCCCCTCCTTCTCTCTTCCTCCGTTCCCTTCCCCTTTCTCCTTCTCCCCTCCTTTCGTTATGCATTTGGAATTTACAAATATTGATAATCTGATTGCAAAAATCCTGCAAATCAAAGTTAAGCAATGTCACTTCCTGGATCCCCTCCTCCTTCCTCCTCTCCAAGAGTTTTAAAATACACATGCCTCATGTGGCATGCTCTTTGACCAACATGTGATCTTATTAGATCACAAGTGAGGAAAGATCACACAAGTGACACTTCTCATTTACTGCCACTGAAGCCTCAGCGGTGGACAAATTCACTTATGTGTGACAAGCTTCTCTCTCCTCTTATTGCGCTCTAATGCAGTGTTAAAAGAGTAAAAAGAGAAACTGTCAATCTGATTTTGTCATGGCTATTGTTTGAACACTCAACAAAACTACACATGCACTGCTTGTTTTTATTCCCATTTAGCACGATCTGGAAACAGATCTGATATCTTTTTTTGTGGACATAAAAGGAATATTTATATTAAACAAATAAAATTTATGTCTTAAAACATAAAAATAACCAAGAGGTGTCACCAGAGATTAGTTAGAGGGGTCACTGACTGTACGTTTTCCACATTTTATTAGCTCACATATGTCTTAATGAAATGTTTGTGACATATTTTGTTCACATTTTCTGTAATTTTTTAAATTATTGAAGCAAATTTGTTTTTTTTAATTTTTCCTGGCTTTCTTTAAACGCTCTGATTGAAAGTGAACGCCTATCACTTTAAGAACCATCCTTCACCTTTTCAACTCCACCCTCCCTCTTACGCCAGTTCGCCATTATAGTTGACTAGCTTCTAACCTCTCAGCTTGGTTGTAGTGATGGGATCTACAGTTCACTAAAATGTACTGAATCACTTTGGTTTGTTCTCTAAAAAAATCCGTTCTAAAGATTCGTACACCAAATCATTCAGTGCTGTACTGGAGCTCTAACTGCTTGCTGCTCACTGAACTGAAAAATGCGGCTGAACTGAGTGGGCGGGGCTCGCTCCTTCACTGCTCTTCAGTACACTCACTGACTGAACTGATGAGAATGTGAGGGAGACAACTGCTGTATGAATCAGTGGCTGTACGAATCAGCAGCTGTACGAATCAGCAGCTGTACGAATCAGCAGCTGCACAAATCAGCGGCTGTATGAATCAGCCAGTGTGTTGGCCTCTGTTGCACAGTACACGTTCATGTACTGATAGTGTGAGGGAGGCAGCTGTACAAATCAGCAGCTGTATGAATCAGCCAGTGTGTTGGCCTCTGCTGCACAGTACACATTCATATACTGATAACATGAGGGAGACTGCTGTACAAATCAGCAGCCAGGCAAGGCAGCTTGGATTTGTGCTATGCCTTTAAACATGGTAAACAGATGTAATGGGTTATTATTATTATTATGGTGGATTATTTTAAGAATATAGTTAACCATTTTTTTAGTACTTGGGGGTTTTACGCATTTTATTGGTTTTAATTGAGTTTGCCGTTTTGCTTTTTGTTTTTTTTTTCAGGCTGATTTGTTGCATGTTATTATTATTGCATGTTTTGTTGTGGTGTTTTAGTGTTTTTTTGCAGGATGACTTTAGAGGGATCACACTCCTCAGCCTCCCTGGGAAGGTCTATGCCAAGGTACTGGAGAGGAGAGTCCGGCCGTTGGTCGAACCTCGGATTCAGGAGGAGCAATGTGGTTTTCGTCCTGGCCGTGGCACATCGGACTAGCTCTTTACCCTCTCGAGAATTCTCGAGGGTTCGTGGGAGTTTGCCCAACCAGTTTACATGTGTTTTGTGGACTTGGAGAAGGCATTTGACCGCGTCCCTCGTGGATTTTTGTGGGGGGGTGCTTCAAGAGTATGGGGTATCGGGCTTGTTGTTACGAGCTATTCGGTCTCTGTACGACCGTTGTGAGAGTTTGGTTTGTATTGCCAACACTTGGTCGGAGTCATTCCCAGTGAGAGTTGGACTCCGCCAGGGCTGCCCTTTGTCACCGATCCTGTTCATAATTTTTATGGACAGGATTTCTAGGCGCAGCCAGGGAATGGAGGGTGTCATGCTTGGTGACCACAGGATCTCGTCTCTGTTGTTTGCAGATGATGTTGTCCTGTTGGCTTCATCCAGCAATGACCTACAGCTCTTGCTGGGACGGTTTGCCGCTGAGTGTGAAGCGGCTGGGATGAAAATCAGCACCTCCAAGTCCGAGTCTATGGTCCTCAGGCGGAAAAAGGTGGATTGTCCTCTCCGGGTTGGGGACAGGCTCCTGCCCCAAGTGGAGGAGTTTAAGTATGTTGGGGTCTTGTTCACGAGTGAGGGGAGAATGGAGCGAGAGATCGACAGACGGATTGGAGCAGCATCTGCAGTGATGCGGACGTTGTACCGGTCTGTTGTGGTGAAGAGGGAGCTTAGTTCTAAGGCAAAGCTGTCGATTTATCAGTCAATCTACGTTCCTACTCTCACCTATGGTCACGAGCTTTGGGTAATGACCGAAAGAACGAGATTGCGGATACAAGCGGCTGAAATGAGCTTTCTCCGTAGGATTGCTGGACTCACCCTCAGAGATAGGGTGAGGAGCTCAGTCATCCGGGAGAGGCTCAGAGTAGAACCGCTGCTCCTCCACATTGAAAGGAGTCAATTGAGGTGGTATGGGCATCTGATTAGATGCCTCCTGGACGCCTCCCACTTGAGGTGTTTCAGGCACGTCCCACTGGGAGGAGACCCCGGGGCAGACCCAGGACTCGGTGGAGAGACTATATCTCCCAGCTGGTCTGGGAACGCCTTGGTATCCCCTCTGAAGAGCTGGAGCAGGTGGCTGGGGAGAGGGGAAGGGAAGAAGATGGATGGACTTTAAAAAAACCCAGCGATTGTAAATTTAACTCTTCTCCTGTAGCCTGACAGTGACTGGTAGTAAACCTTGTTTAAACACTATTGTTAGATTTGACTGCAGGTTTTATTATGATTTTTAAGCCTTTTTAACGGAACTGGATCATGTTCTTAGACTTGCTAAGTCCAATTCCAGCAGCAGCTATCTCAATCAGAGCTCACATACAGTATGCCATTACCTTGTATTTAAGTTTGCTCATTGTCCCCCTTATTGTCATATTACAAATTTTACCATGGAGTGTAAACAGGGAATGAGGTGAGATCAGAGAGTGCATACTTTTTAAGTTTAAATAATGGCTGAAAGAAAACCAGTCTTGGCATTTTTTCCCACTCCGGCACTCCCCATTCATTGTCTATGTGGAAAGCTATGTGGTGCATTTTGGGCAGGTCACACACAGTTGTTGAACTGAGTCAAATAAAAACTTTTAAAGGAACAGATGTGTGTGTCATATAAAAACAGATTCAGCAACTAAATGATATATTTCCCCCTTCAAAATCACTTTCGCTGTTTCATTTCATCGTGTTGAATCCATCCATTATTACTTCCTGGTTCCTGCAGGCCATGCAGGAGGAACCTTTCGTGAACGACCCATCCAAGAAAAGCAGCTCCTTCCGGAGCTGTAATAGACTGTAGAAGGCTAGGAGAGCTACCAGTCAATGACATGTATGTGATTTGGAAGTGGTGGATGAAATGGCCGCTATTTCCTAAGTGATTCATTCAGTTACGGTAAGTGATTCAGTACAGTTTGTACACTCTAACATATCGTTCATGAACGTTCCAACTCTATTCGATTGAGCAGCACTCTGGTTCACTGATCCACAGTTGATGGTGTATCTCACCAGTCAGTCCAGTCTATCTTCCAATAATTTTGCCATGATTCCACAACAAATCGCTAGCACTATGCGCTGGACAAGCACCACAACCTGAGGCAAGCTACTGAGCCAAGGAATCTCAAAGGGCAGTGTGGCTCTGTGGGACTCCACTCTGCTCTCACAGCCAGCTCAAAGCTGGAGTGACTACGCTGCCCGCGAGAGCAGAGCGGATTCACGGAGGACGGTGGGGTTGCTGCGTGTGAGAGCCAGCAGCATCTGGTCCTGGGACATTTTGATTTCAGGGAGCTGGAGGCTTTGTCGTGATTCTGCAGTCGATCGCCTGTACCGGCTTTTGGCTTGCATGGGCAGCTAAAGGCTAAAGGTAGCCTATTAGCCCATGAGCTAACACTGGTACCAGGATGCTGGCTGTAAGCGTGGCTTATATTGTTATTTTCTTAAGATCTTAGTCACCCTAATAGCCATTCCTGTTATCTCCTGGTTTGGGGGTGTGCCTCGCATCACTGCGTCCCATCTCTCAGTGGTTTCATCCTGATTCTGCGGCAGATTGCACGTACCGGGCAGCGGCCAGTAGCCCTGGTCCCGGGCCATAAAAGTGACCGGTGTGCCAGGGTGGGTGATACGCCACGGACTCACAATGAAACCACTTGGAGATGAGCCGGAGTGAGCCAGGTGGTAACAGGGATGTGTCATGATTCCCAGCTGCAGACCCAAGTGTGAGAGCAACCACAAGAGGGAGCCAGAGACCAAGGGAGGTTTTAACAGCCTTTCTTGAACAAACAAGTAATAATCCCAGGCGTTTGCCCTCACCACTGGGAACAGCCTAAAGGGGAGAAGATGAGTATATGATGCAGAGGAGAAATAGTGATTCTAGAGCTGATCTGGCCAAGCTTACTATTGAGAAGTCAAACCCGGCAGGTGAGGGATTAGATGGGCTGTCCTTCTTCAAGTCAGCGGCGGGCGTCTGGAGCTCCCAGGCTTGGCCAAGTCCGAGTCTGCTGTCCAGGTAGCATTTCCTGGTGAGTGTGTGTGTGTGTGTGTGTGCATGGAGGGGGGGGGGGGCGAAGAGAAAAAAGAGAACAGTTAGCGGCTCACCTGAATGCCACCAGGGGGTAGTTCGCCAGACCCAACAGTGCCCTCCTCTCAAGTGGTGCCACCTGGCATCCCTTTAGCCCTCTCAGGGTGGCAACGATGAAAGGCCTGTACCATGGCATGATTGAAAATGTGAGAGCATGGGATCCACAACCTCTCCTCCAGGCTGTACCCCTCCCAGTCAACCAAATATTGCAGCCCCTGGCCCCTACGACGAACATCCAGGATCCTGCTGACCGTATATGTCATGTGTCCATCAATCACCCTGGGGTGGGATTTAGAGGGGGGGGGCAGGGGACTTGAAGACACTGGCTTAATATGAGACGTGAAAAACACGGTGGACCTTTAGCATGTTTGGGAGCTTTAAGCGCACAGAGGCATTGTTGACAATGTTGGAGACGGAGAAAGGACCAATTAAACGTGGCGAAAGCTTCTTGGACTCCGTTTTAAGAGCAAGATCCTTGGTGGACAGCCAGACTCATTACCCCACTGAGTAATCAGCAGCCATTGTCCTCTTGCGGTTAGCGAACCTGGCCATCTGTTTGGAGGACCTCACGAGGGCTTCTCGTGTCATCCTTCAGATATGTCTGCACCGCCGCATCTGACGCTGCACCGAGGAAACCGAGATCTCATGTTCCATCATCAGAAGAGACGGTGGTGTTGTGCGCAAATTCAATCCAGGCTATCTGAGAGCTCAAAGTAGTGGGGTTGTGAGATGTCAAACACCGCAATGTGGCTTCCAATGACTGGTTGGCATGCTCACACTACCCATTGCTCTCAGGATGGTAACCAGAAGAAAGACTTACTGTGGTGCCCAAGGTCTTACAAAACGCATACCACACCTGTGATGAGAACTGCAGTCCTCTATCGGCCACAGTGTCAACAGGAATCCCATGGAGGCGAGTGACATGTTGTATCAACAATTTGGCAGTCTCTGAGGCTGAGGGGAGCTTGGGTAGAGGCACAAAATGAACAGCTTTAGAGAAAAGGTCATTAGTAGTTAGAATGGTGCTATTACCCTCTGACGGAGGTGGTCCAGTAATGATGTTATTACCCTCCGACGGAGGTAGTCCAGTAATGAAGTCCATAGCAGTATGGGACCATGGGTGACTAGGATTTGGGAGAGGGTGGAGCAGGCCTGCAGGGGGAGAGAATGAGGATTTGTTAGCAGAACAGATGTTACAAGATTTAATATAATCCTTGGTTGAGAGTTGGCCACCAGAATACATGCCGGATTAACTCGATGGTTTTGGTGCCCCCTGGATGACAGGCAAATTTTGGCGTGTGCCCCCACTTGATGACCTCCCCTATGAGTTTGGTAGGAACATAGAGATGATTCCCCCACCCCCCCCCACCCCCGGGGTCCGGCTCAGAGGATTGTGCTTGTCTGACCTTCTCCTTGACCCCCCAACTGAGGACCCCGACCGCACAAGCCGAAGGGACAATAGTCTCCTCTGGTGAAGAGTCGGAGTCAGAGGAAAACTGACGTAACAAGGTTTGATGTTGCGGGAGCCTGGTCTGTATGTAATGACTAAAGAAAATCTCCCAAAAAATAGTGACCATTGTGCCTGGCATGCGTTCAGTCTCTTAGCAGATCGGAGATATTCCAGATTTTTATGGCCAGTCCACACAATAGATGGTTGTTTCTCCCCCTCAAGCCAGTGTCTCCACTCCTCCAGGGCTAACTTGATGGCCAGTAAACTCAAAACTGGACCTCCATCAAGGCTATCTACAAGTGCTCCTCCACCCAGCCAGCCATGACCTGATGGCATTCGTGACCCTCATGGGCATTTTCAGGTACACCCGCTTGCCTTTTGGCCTGAGTACCGCACCAAGCTGTTTTCAAAAAATAATACTCATTAAAGCCTGAACCCAGGCGAGTGCACGGTCCTTAAGGAGCATGGCAATGTAAGCAATTTTACTGTTGTCATCCAGGAATTCTCCCGGAGAGCGTTGGAAAACTATTTTACACTGGAGGAGAAACCCCTTGCATGCCCCAGTCTGTCCCACAAACGGGACAGGCGTTGGGATCACAAGATCCTGTCTGGACTGTGGGGGCGGAGGGGAGGCAGCAACTGTGGTGGCAGCGTTACTATCACCAGAGGGAGGAGAAAGTCAGGTTAACTGCTCAGTTACGGCTGCTAATTGCTGGGTTAAGTACATTAGGTGTTGTTTGATTGCATCTAACCGAGGTGTCTGCCCTCCAACAGCAGCAGCACTCGCTGGGTTTTGCTGTTGGCTGGATCGTTCTGTCATGATTCCCAGCTGCAGACCCAAGTGCGAGAGCAACTACAAGAGGGAGCCAGCGACCAAGGGAAGGTTTAACAGACTTTATTGAACAAACAGAAGCAATAATCCCAGGTGTTCGCCCTCACCACTGGGAATGGCCTAAAGGGGAGAAGAAGATGGTAAGTATGATGCAGAGGAGAAATAGTGATTCTAGAGCTGATTGGTGCTATCTGACTACTGAGAAATCAAATCTGGCAGGTGAGGGATTAGATGGGCTGTCCTTCTTCAAGTCAGCGGAGGGTATCTGAAGCTCCCAGGCTTGGCGTCCGAGTCTGCTGTCCAGGTAGCACTTCCTGGTGAGTGTGTGTGTGTGGGGGGGGGGGGGGGGCAAGGTGAGGAGAGTCTGGTCTGGCAGCGAGCGTTGTGTGGCTGATGAGCGTGGATTTGCAGGTGAGCATGCAAGACCGGGGCATCGATACTGATACTACTTTACCTTGAAACGGAGCAAAAGGTTATCCAGGACAAGATAAAGATTCTTTGAAGACCACAAACTTTCCTGAGCTTGCTTGGCAGGCAGCTTTACCGAAACAGTCCAGTGCTGAACTACTCTCCACCACTCCTATTTATACTCCAGGCAAAGGCGGGGACAGGTGGAAACAATTACCCAGGTGTCGTGATTAGCGTGCGCCGGTCTGCACAAAGAGAAGGAACAGTTATCAGCTCACCTGAACACCACCAGAGGGTAGCTTGCCAAACCCAACAGGAGGGTTATTTGGGTGACTAAGATCTGAAGAAAATAACAATATAAGCTGTGCTTACAGCCAATGTCCTGGTACCAGTGTTAGCTTGTGGGCTAATAGCTCAGGGACCACCACTGAAGGGAAGGAGTATGTAAAAGACCCAGTGGCACCACGTGGGCAGCTGCAGTAAAGAGACCTACAGTAAGATCCTCTGGAACTGCTGCACTGTGACAGTCCTCTGTGAGGTGCAGCTATTGATGCATTCCCTGGTAGTATGCCTTCTCTTTGGAGTCTGGGATGCCCTCATGGCAACTGAATCTAGGGTGAGCCCCAAGTACTCGACAATCCTGGTTGGAACCAGGCAGTTTTTCTCTGCATTCAAATGCAACCAAAGTGCCGTCAGGTGAGCCAAAATGGTCTCCATATGGCTCCTCGCTATGGCTTCCGATGGTGCACAAACCAGCCAATCATCCAGATAATTGAAGACTCGAATGCCCTTCTGCCGCAGTGGGGCGAGTGCGGCGTTCATGCACTTGGTGAACGTTTGAGGAGACAGGGACAGACCGAAAGGCAGGACGTTGTATTTGAAGGCTTTGCCCTGAAAGGAAAACCTCCTGATGCAGTGTCCCTCACGGCCTCTGATAACTTGGTTAAGACCATCAGCTCTGGCTGTGGCTCCAGTGGGCGAATGGATGTCTCTGAGGATGATGATGAGGACGACAGTAACACTCCGGTCAAGAAGGACCCTCCTGAGCCCTATGATGTATCTCTCAGGGCACTGCTCTCTAGAGCAGGATCAGCTGTTGGGCTTCCTCCTCCATCTTCTCCACCTAGGGCTTCGGCTTTGGACAGGGGTCCTGCATCCCACAGGCAGGTTTCCTTGCCAGTTTACACTGACTTTGTGAGTTGTCTGCAGAAGTCATGGGCTCATCCAAGGGAGGCTGCTGCTCCTTGCTCTAGGCTCAGTGTTCTGAGTGGTCTGTGGAGCAAGGCTTGGATGGTGCTCAATACTTTGTTGACATACCTTTGGCAGCAATTACAGCCTCAAGTCTTTTTTAATATGATACCACAGGCTTGGCATGCCTATCTTTGGGCAGTTTCGCCCATTCCTCTTTGCAGCACCTCTCAGGCTCCATCAGGTTGGATATGAAGCGTCGGTGCACAGCCATTTTCAGATCTCTCCAGAGAGGTTCAATTGAATTCAAGTCTGGGTTCTGGCTGGGCCACTCAAGGACATTCACAGAGTTGTCCTGAAGCCACTCCTTTGATATCTTGGCTGTGTGGTTAGGGTCGTTGTCCTGCTGAAAGATGAACCATCACCCCAGTCTGAGGTCAAGAGTGCTTCGAAGCAGGTTTTCATCCAGGATGTCTCTGTACAATGCTGCATTCATCTTTCCGTCTATCCTGACTAGTCTCCCAGTTCCTGCCGCTGAAAAACATCCCCACAGCATGATGCTGCCACCACCATTGGTGTGGTTATGAGCGGTGCCTGGTTTCCTCCAAACAAGACACCTGGCATTCACGCCAAAGAGTTCAATCTTTGTCTCATCAGACCAAAGAATTTTGTTTCTCATGGTCTGAGAGTCTTTCAGGTGCCTTTTGGCAAACTTCAGGCAGGCTGCCATGTGCCTTTCACTAAGGAGGGGCTTCCGTCTCACCACTCTACCGTACAGGCCTGATTGGTGGATTGCTGCAGAGATGGTTGTCCTGGAAGGTTCTCCTCTCTCCACAGAGGAACGCTGGAATTCTAACAGAGTGACCATCGGGTTCTTGGTCACCTCCCTGACTAAGGCCCTTCTCCTCTGATCGCTCAATTTAGACGGCCAGCCAGCTCTAGGAAGAGTCCTGGTGGTTCCGAACTTCTTCCATTTACGGATGATGGACTCCACTGTGCTCATTGAGACCAGCAGAAATTTTTCTGTACCCTTCCCCAGATTTGTGCCTCGAGACAATCCTGTCTCGGAGGTCTACAGACAATTCCTTTGACTTCATGCTTTGGTTGTGCTCTGACATGCACCGTCAACTGTGGGACCTTATATAGACAGGTGTGGGCCTTTCCAAATCATGTCCAGTCAACTGAATTTACCACAAGTGGACTCCAATTAAGCTGTAGAAACATCTCAAGGATGATCAGTGGAAACAGGATGCACCTGAGCTCAATTTTAAGCTTCATGGCAAAGGCTGTGAATACTTATGTACATGTGATTTCTTAGTTTTTTTTCATTTTTAATATATTTGCAAAAATCTAAAAAAAAAAAATCACATTGTCGTTATGGGGTATTGTGTGCAGAATTTTGAGGGAAAAAATTAATTTAATCCCTTTTGGAATAAGGCTGTAACATAACAAAATGTGGAATAAGTGAAGCACTGTGAATACTTTCTGGATGCACTGTATACACATATTACAGTTTGGTTTTGACTGGATGATTTTTGCAGGAATTGTAGCCCCTGACCTATGACCTCCTGTTTCACCTCATTTCATAGACAGTAACTGTCTTGTGAAATCAACTCCTCCTACAGTTTTGTTCCAGTTGCTTTGAAACTTGGTACCGTGGTTTAATATACACTGATGATGCGCATATTGCAATTTTACTCTCATCAGATGACCTTGACATCAAAGCTCAGAGTCAGATTTTCCCTAAATCTTGTAAACACGATAACTACTGAAAGAAATGATGTAGGCTTTTCAAATCGATACAGTAGTTGTATCTAATACACATCTTGGACGATTTACACCCTGACCTAACTATGGGTTTGGGGTCAAGGGGTCAGTGGTCAAAGTTAACATTGCAGTTGCACTATGGTAAATGGTAAATGCTACATTTACTATTACTATAAAACGAGTAAGGATAAGATAAGATAAGCCTTTATTAGTCCCACAGTGGGGAAATTCCAGGATTCCTAGGGCCACCAAACCTGGTATACAGGTTCACCTTGGGATCCTGACTTCAGACTATGGGTTTGGGGTCAAAAGGTCAAAGGTCAAGGTTAACATTCCCTATGCCTTGTTACTGTACAACGAGTAAAGTTAGGGTCATCAAACTTGGTACACAGGTTCACCCTGTGACTCTGAAGTGTGGCTATGGTTTTGGGATTGCAAGGTCAAAGGTCAACATCAAAATGGCTTATAAACTATATCTCATCAACAAAAGCCATGTTTACATGGACACAAGTAACCGGATTAAAAGCCCGATTGGAATAAAAATGCTTCATGTAAACACGCCAATCTGAATATTCTGACCCAGTCACACTCATCCGGATCAAAATTTCTTTCCGATTGAGAAGGGTGGGTTATGCCAATTGTTAATCCGATTGGTGCGCATATAAACACTTATTCCGAAGTTTGGGTAGAAAATATGTTTACTGCTCATGTCTGTATGTCAGCCACACATCAACGTGACGTAGTTCCACCTTTACAGCAGCTAGCGGAAGACGTGGCAAGAGTAAAACAAAACTGGTCTGTATCATCCTGCTGTCTCCCTCCGTTCGTCATATGCATAAGTATGTACTGCTGGGCTTGTAGCTTCATGATGGAGACCAGCAGAAGCAAAAGTACACTCTGTGTCATGAGCTCCCCGTGCGCCTCTCTAATGCACACGGCGAGGGGAGAAAGGACAAGAGGATTTAAGTGCAGGGTTACACCAAACACACATTTATTAACACAAAACTTAACATACAGACACAGAACAGCTTGGATCCTCATTAGCGTCCTCAAGGTAGCCCTACACACACACTGGAGGAAAGCAGCTGCGGAACAGCGCACAGGCAGTTACTGACAGTGGGGGGGCAGACCGAGTTGTCACAGTGAAAATCGGAGAGACACGGACAGTCCTTACTGACATGATGGTTGACGGCGGAGAATGACCATCCAACACGTGCAATAATCCAGCGGCGTCTGTCTAGCGAAGAGCTCCTTTAATACAGACGCCGCTGGCGTGACAAATAGGAGTCACCTGGGTGAGGCACGGACAGATAATTACCGGGGACTGGAAACAGCTAATTACGGGGGTCTAGAAACAGCTGGGCGGCACAGTGGAGGAGTGGTTAGCACTGCGACAGCACAGTAACTCACCCTTGGCCGGGGGATCCTGGGTTTGATCCCAGCCTCCAACTAACAGTGATCTGTGTGGAGTTTGCATGTTCTCCCCGTGTCTGCGTGGGTTTACTCCGGGATTTCTCCGGTTTCCTCCCACATGCCAAAAACATGCAAGTTAGGTTAATTGGCATCAAACTGGGGATTCTAAATTGTCCTTAGGTATGACTGTGAGAGTGAATGGTTGTCTGGCTCTCTGTGTTGGCCCTGTGATGGACTGGCGATTTGTCCAGGGTGTACCCTGCCTCTCGCCCAAAGATGCTGGGATAGGCTCCGGCCCCCCCGCGACCCGAAAAGGATTAAGCGGAAGAAGAGGAATGAATGGAAACAGCTGATTGAGCCAGAAGGAGAGCGAAGGGGCGTGGCTTGGCCGGCAGCCTGTCAGCATCATGAGAGAACGGTGATGACAGATGCTGACTAACAGCTGCCGGTCAGGCAGTGGCTAGAGGCATGGCATAAGTACAAGAATACATCAAAAAACACATAACCAGCAAAGCCAACCCCACAAAGAGATAGAGGCCGAGCTGGGGAAAACCAAGCCAGCTCGGCACGTGACACTCTGAATAACACAATACAGGTCAATTTCAAAAAGCGAAAGACACGAAGCAGGGTTTGTTTACATCGGAAGTTGTTTCTTCTTCTACTATTTCTGGAATGTCGGATAATTGTGCACATGTCAAAATGATTTAGTCCGTTCAAACGTGTGACACATGGAAGTGCATGTCCTAATCAGATCAACTTTTTTAGAATCCATGTAAACAGTAAAGTTCTGATCTGAATTGTAATCAGATTGAAGAAAATTTGCACATGTAATTGTGGCTGATGAAAGCTAGGGTCACCAAACCTGGTACACTGGGCAGCTCGGTGGCGCAGTGGTTAGCACTATGGCAGCACAGTAAGAAGGTCATGGGATTGATTCCACCCCTGACTGTTGTGGGTTCAATCCCACCCCCTGACCATCGGTGACCCTTCTGTGTGGAGTTTGCATGTTATCCCTGTGTCTGCGTGGGTTTTCTCCAGGTACTCTGGTTTCCTCCCGCACTCCAAAAACATGCAAGTTAGGTTAATTGGAGACTCTAAAGTGGCCCTAGGTGTGAATGTGTGTGTGAATGGTGAAGTGATTGGTGCTGCACCGTGGTTGCCTCATCCAACCAGGTGGATGTCCTGAATTTCCCTCTGGGATGAATAAAGTATACAAAATATATATATATAAAAAAAAAATTACACAGGTTCACTCTGAGACATGACCTCTGACTACAGATTTGGGGTCAAAGGTCAAGGTTGAAACTCCATATGCTCTCTTACTATAAAACTTGTACAGCTCTGTAGGGTCACCAAACTTGCTACACAGGCTCACTTCGGGATCCTGCCTGACAACTATAGGTTGTACCCTTGGTTGTATATTTGTGGATGATGGGTTTGCCATAATTTGGTTCTGCCACAGTAATTATATTGAAAAGTTGAAAACTGCTGTCCGTCAGTAAATATTGAAAACTTCAAAGAAAACGGAGGCAGGGGATATTGCACTCGCCTCAGAGTACTCTTGTTTATGTTGGTGTAGCTGAACATGGTGACAGTGTGTGGGGCATAAAACTATCCATGTTTATCTTACCTTTATGCCATGGATTAATCCGATGTGCTGTGATCCAAAGAAAACAATCATTATCCACAGTCCAAATGTCTGCTGTGACAGAGACATGATCCAGTCCCTCAAATGTCTTTTGGAGATCAAAATCTGTTTTTGAATCATCTTTATCCAGGTAGCAAGTAAATGCATTTTAATGTAAGTGGATCACAGTCTCAGCTGTCTGATGGAAAGTGACTGCTGATATCACGTCTTCAGTCTGCAACAACGTAACTGGCAATCAGTCAGTTTATTTCTTGCGGGGTCACAAACTGTGATTGAAATCTAGCCGTGGCTGTTCAGCTATAGTAGATCCACTTCACGGTGTTAGTTGTTAGCATAGCTAGCCGTGCCTTAGCACTTTTAACGGAGCTTGTTGCTGTTTTCAGGTGCTTTTGAAGGTTGCAGTAGGACTCCATCGGTACTTAGCTTGCAACCCACCAATATGCTTTTGCCCTTAACTGCAACAAAGGAAAAATAATCTGTGTATTTCCACAAAAATAAAGTAGCTTCATCTTTTCGTCCACTCAAAGTGATCAAGATTCACTTCTCTTTGCAACAGGTCACATCGACTGATGGCTCTGTCTCAGCTATGGTAGGGTCAGTTTCATTCACAGTATTTGTGCTAAAAATATCTATCCATATTAATAAAATACATAACGCATCTGTTCAGATTTCAGTAACTGTAATGCATTACTGAATTTTAAACAGTAATTTCATTACCCAACTTACTGCAAAAGTAGTGGTACTACAGTAACGTATTACTCCCAACACTGCCTGTTATACAGTGGTCAGAACAGACAGAGATGTGGGTCACATCGTCTGTCCGGCTTCCATATCTCATTGCTCAAACACATTTTTCTTCGGTAGGCATTAGCCCACAACAACCTCTTTTGGTAATCTTTGCTGGTATACGGGAATTAAAAAATATATATTTCTGCAAGACATTATCATTTTTTCTTTTATAAGATGGTGAGGCAGCATGAATCGGTGTTGCACCATTTCAGCATATTCTTGATTTAAAAATAGCTGTCTGTTCCATGGAGATACATTGAGATCTCAGGAGTTCAGATTCTCAGGAAAATTGCCAATTATCTATTAATCGGTAATCGATCAATGAGGTGTATCAACTAACAATTAATGAATTAGTTGATAACTTGCATCCTCAATCCAGAAAGTTCATTCCATACTGTATATGGTCTCAGCAGACAGCTTTATTGAGGATGAGCTCGAAAACCATACTGCTGCTGCAGTCCACATGGCCACTGCAGCAGACCTCCTCTCTTAACTTCCAATCTCCCAGTGCTGCAGCCTTGCTACCTCATTGCCCCCAGAGACTCTATTGTCCCCTGTTTTTGCTTTCCATGAAGAGTATCTCTGCTGCTCATACAGATGTTTCCATTACTCTAGAATGGTGGTTCCAAAGTGTGGGCTTTAGAGTGACCTCGGGTAGTCCTCAAAAAGTCTTTCACAAGAAATATTAAAATTGCCACAAAACATTAATAATGAGCTATATGAATCTCAAGACCAATTAATAACTGTTTTTGCTCATCATTGGAATGGATTTTTTCATTTTTAAAGAATAACTTTCAACAAAATTTGTGATGAGCTGCAAAAGACTTTTAATTTCAAAAGTGGCCTCAGCTTTATGAAGTTTGGAAATGGCTACTTTAGAAGAGTTCAAAGGTGGGTAGTAAGTGGACACATTTGTCAAACACATGTACTTGTATTCTGGTTTATGCTGTAATAATATGTTCTTACCAGAAATGACTTAGACTGTTAAAACGTTTGAGTTGTCTGAATGGTCTTCTTGCATGCAAAAAAATAAGCCAAGCTGGACTCTTTTCTAGTCCTCAGCATTTATTGAACCGTGAACATGTGGAGTAAAATACAGCATTGCAGCTCCTCTCTGCTGTACGACTCACACAGACCATTATCACCATGACAACAATAACAACACAATGAGTAAGGATGCAAATGAGTAATTCTCAACAGAGCCTTTAATCATTTTAGTGAATTGTTTAATTACTTGGAAATCAGAGTAAATCACTGAATTTGTCATAAACTCCCTGTGCGCTGTGAGAAGCACACAGAGGAAGAGAAGGAAGAAGGAGGATTTAAATGCAGGGTTTACCAAACACACATTTATTGAACACAGATTGATTAACTGTACAAAATGGCTAGGCAGCTTGGGTTAACTGAGAGTCCTCCAAGACGCTTGGCAGAACGGGGAGAAACTGTAGCAGTAGTGCCACAAAAGGAAACGCTATCAGCATGACGGCACAACCGCACCCGTGGTGACCTCCGGCTGAAGCTTTGCAGCACCCACGGTGACCTCCGGCTGAGGCTCTGCTGCACCCGCGATGGTCCCGGTCTGGAACGTGGCTGCACCCACGGTGGGCAACGGTTGGAGCACCGTAGCACCTGTGGTGACCCCCATCGTGGGCCTCATTACTCCCGCGGTGGCCTCCCCAGCGAGGGGGGTGATTCTCCTCACGCCCTCAGGCGCTGGACCCCTCTCCTCTGCGGCTTCTAGCAAGGTCAGCTGCTCTCCATCGACCCTGGCAGGGGGGCTCCGAACCCGGAAGGAGAGAAAAAGAGAACGGGTCAGGGTTGCCGGCAGCGGCAGAGCCCGGTGAGGCAGCCCCGAGGGCTACTACGAGCTGCCCCAGGCCCTCTTCGCCACGAGTCGGGCAGTGTGACATTGACATATGCATTATTGACACAATGGAGCACACTTGCCTGAACTCTGGCTCCACCGCTGTCCAGGACTCTGGCAATTTGGGGTGCGTAGACGCCGTCGTTTCGCCTGATGTTGTGCCCCCATTGACCTCCTCTGGGACCGCCAGCCTCGCGTTGTCATCTGGCGACCCTAGGGAGGGGCTCGACAGGCATAGGAGAGGAGGAAAGGTTAGGGTTGCCTGCAGTGGCAGAGCCCAGCGAGGGGAGCTCAAGTGTGGCCAGGAGCCGCACCCGACTCTCCTCCCCAAGAGCCAGACAAGATCTCTCAATCATAGGCAAATGAACTACAGGAGAGATAACTTGCCTGTGCTCGAGCTCTACCGCCGTCCAGGACTCCGTCGCTGCCGACGATGACGTTCCGGGTCCCGTCGGCTGGAGGTCTTGTCCGGGGGATGACTCTGCTGCGGTGGTCCCCGCAACAGGCGTGATGGTGGTTGCAGTCCTGGTGCTCTGGTGTTCCGTCCTCCATGCCCTTGGCTCCTCTGGCATGGTGACCGAGGGCGACCTCTCCGCTGACCCATGGGCAGGATCCTCCAGAACCTCTGACTCCTCCCCCCTCGAGTGACCTGGTTCTCGTGCAGGCAAGCTCGGAGGGGCACACAAAAGAGGCTGGATGAGGTCGGGTGAGGGAAAACTATGTGCCGCTGGGGCAGAGCGCTCAGGGGAGTGCACACCCCGAGTCTCCTCGCCAGGAGGCAGGCAAAATTCTTCATCAACAGAGGGAGTCAAATGAGAAAATACTTGCCTTTTCTCCTGGCGTTGGGCCTCTCCAGCGGCCTTCGGGATGTCTCCTCTTCTCCCCTGGTGTTCCTCCTCAACCTGGCTGTTGACCACGGTGAGCTGGTTCGCCCACTCCTCATCCAATGGTGAGTCTGGGGGTTGAGCAGGCATAGGGGGTAAGCATAGAAATAACGACATAAGCATAGAAATAAGCATAGAAATAACGACACACAGGACAGAACTCAAAACACAACATATGACCAAGAACGATCAGACCCGAGCCTGCAGGAGAACACAGGCTCGGTTCATGACAGAATTGTAATAAAAAGTTGTACATTTACAAAAAAGTTGCTAAGTTATGCAAAAAAGGTAATACATTTATGAGAAAAGTTCAAAAGTTAGATCATCCCCCCCTTTAAAAAAAAAAAGGTTTATTGGTGTCTATTCTTACTTGTACTTGAGAGTGCAATTTCAAGGCTATTCTACTCACCTCAGCAACCCAATCAGCATGCCCATGTGGGCCCCACTATAGGTTAAATCTGGGCTGTCTTATGGGTCCCTTGTGGGTTTGTCTGTGGGTTCCGTGTTGGCCCCATCTGTGTTTGCCGACATGGACTTTATCTATTTTGAAGTTATTTTCTTATAAATTTTCTATTTTCTTGTAGATTTGTGGCTTTTTTCCTGTGTAAATTTGCAATTTTTCTCATAAATTTGTGATTGTTTCTTGTGAATTTACAAATTTTTTCATAAATTTGTTTTCTTATAAAATTGTGATTTTTTTTCTTGCAAATTCACAAACTTCTTGTAATTTTGGAACTTTCTCATAAATTTGCCATTTTTTTTTTACTGTAATCTTGAAACTTCTCATAAATTTGCTACATTTTCCTCATAAATTTGTTACATTTTCCTTGTAAATTTGTAACATTTTCTTATAAATTTGTGACATTTTTCTTGTACGTTTGGAACTTTCTCAACAATTTTCAACTTTTGTTACTGTAAACTTGCAACTTTTTATCATAAATTTATGATTTTTTTCTCATAAATTTGTAACCTTTTTCCTGTAAATTTGACATTTATTTACTCATATATTTACTGCTTTTTTATTAATTTGCAACCTTTTCAAATTTTTTCCTCATAAATTTATGACTTTTTCCTCCTCCTCCTTCTTCTTCTTCCTCTTCTTTCAGCTGCTCCCTTTAGGGGTCGCCACAGCGGATCATCAGCCTCCATCTCACCCTATCCCTTGCATCTTCCTCTGTAACACCAACCCTCTCCATGTCCTCCTTCACTACATCCATGAATCTTCTCTGTGGTCTTCCTCTTTTCCTCCTGCCTGGCAGCTCCATCTTCAACATCCTTTGTCCAATATAGCCACTATCCCTCCTCTGCACATGTCCAAACCATTTCAGCCTTGATTCTCTTACTTTGTCTCCAAACTGCTCAACCTGAGCTGTCCCTCTGATATACTCGTTTCTAATCTTGTCCCTCCTAGTCATTCCCAATGAAAATCTTGGCATCTTTAACTCTGCTACCTCGAGCTCCACCTCCTGTCTTTTTGTCAGCACCACCATCTCCAACCCATACATCATAGCAGGTCTCACTACCACCTTGTAAATCTTCCCTTTCAATCTTGTTGCTACCCTTCTGTCACAAATCACCCTGACACTCGTCTCCACCCACTCCACCCTGCTTACACTCTCTTCACCTCTGTTGTGCACTACTTTCACTACCTCTACCCCTTCCATCTTCACCATTATACTTGCCTCCCTCTCATTCACACTCATGTATTCTGTCCTGATTCTACTGACTTTCATTCCTCTTCTCTCCAGAGCATACCGCCTCCTCTCCAGGTTCTCTTCCACCTGCTCCCTACTCTCACTGCAGATAACAATGACGTCAAATATGGTCCAAAGAGACTCCTGCGTGACCTCGTCTGTCAGCCTGTCCATCACCATGGCAAACAAGAAGGGGCTCAGAGCCAATCCCTGATATAATTCCACCCCCCACCTTGAATCCATTTGTCACTCCTACAGCGCACTTCACCACCATCTCGCTGTCCTCATACATGTCCAGTGTTACTGAAACCTGCTCGCCTGCGTTAAACCCATGTGGGGCCCAGATGGGTTTACTGCCACATGTAAAGTCCAAGTGGGCAAACACAGATGGGGCCAACATGGAACTCGCAGACAAACCCACATGAGACCCATAAGACAGCCCAGAATTAACCTATGGTGGGGCTCACATGGATATGCTGACTAGGAAGACACTGCATTCATGGCCTTTAATTTTATTAAATCATAACCATATTTGGGCAACCCCAAACCTTATCCTAACTTTAATCCATGTCTTTCCTATAAATTTAATAATCTGCTTTATGTTATGGGGACTTTGGTCTCTGTGCATCCCAAAAGTGAACCGTGTTCAACCCTTAACCTTAAAAATAAAGCATCGAACATCCCTTTTATGGTGTGCTAGAAATGTCCTTTTTCTCCTAAGTTGCCACTCACCAGTCCTTCTTAAAACCTGAACCAGTCCTCACGCAGACAGCGATCCGAGAAGCACACACATTCAAACACACAGGTCTACAGGGAGGAGGAGCAGAGAGAGTTGGCTTTCAATGTGAAAGAAGCATTCAAAGTGAAAAATTGCAATGCAGTTACAGGAACACAATGCATAGCAGAAGAGAGAGCTGTGGAGGTGAGTGAGAGAGGCCGAGGACAAGCAGGGAGAGAAGCAGGCGAAGAGAGGAATTGAGAGGCAGGCAGAGATCAGGACCTGTATTTAAGCCTGTCAGAAAAAAGGGGGAACCATCATGGATCACTGACCACAGCCTCTGGACAATTCAATTTAATATGATCTGAAGCCAACAAAAGAGGTCCTGAAAAAGCTCTCCAATTCTTGAAACTTTGACTCCAACTCACCGGAGAGAGAAAGAAACAGACAGAAATGGAAGAAGAGAGCAATGACACAGAAAAGCTGCAGCTGTATGAAGGACAGATGAGGTTGAAATCTATCTCCCACACAGGTTCAAAAGGACAATTTGTAAGATCCAAGTGCATTAGCAGTGTAAACAGACACAAGGAGGCATGTAGGGACTGATGGTATTGTCATTAGTCAAACTGTAATCAAGCATCCCTCTGACTGGGCCGAAAATATGAGAACGCCTGTTAGCGTGATAAATGGCCAGATTATGTGGTGCCTTTAAATTGATAATGTTCTCATCTAATCTCTGATGGGCACAGCATTACACAACAATACTGCAGCCAGTCGCCGAGTTAAAAGCTCCCATATAATACCGCTTTTGCATATGAGTGTGTGCCATACTCTGCGTGCACTTTAGCACTGCATTTCGCTTAATTGGGGACAACAGAAAAAAATACTGTACATATGATTTTATTAAAGTTAAAAGGAAATAGGCTGTGAAACTGTAGTTTCACTTCCAATTGTAACATTTTAATGAGAATGGTGTTTGTTAGCAGTGATGTGTGGTGAGGTTCATGCTTGGTGAGGCACTGACTCTTTTGCAGTCAGATTTACAAATATAACCAATAGAGTGAGTTTAAATTCAACAATCAATTGAAAGCTTGCATGGTTTTATAATCTGCTAATCTTACATCCTAAAAAACTTGATTTTATAAATATTTTC
The DNA here is from genome assembly GCA_020510985.1 of Pholidichthys leucotaenia. Taxonomy (NCBI): domain Eukaryota; kingdom Metazoa; phylum Chordata; class Actinopteri; order Cichliformes; family Pholidichthyidae; genus Pholidichthys; species Pholidichthys leucotaenia. The sequence continues at coordinate 177,159,223 of CM035840.1, read as the reverse complement.
ATCAAAACAAGTGTCAGATGCCTCATAGTGGCAAAAGCGTGCTGGTACGCGAGCGAGCACAGTGAATGTGTTCGTGCGCAGACTGTACACAGAGGGTGAGCGCTTGCTGGGCACATGCAGGCCCCAAAAAGTGACCACGTGTACAAGAACGCAGTGGCCACAGTGAACTGCACATGCGCCAGGAAACTCCTGCCACCCCGGATGGGGAAGCATTGATTAACTGGTGAGGGTAAACAGATGTGCATGTGTTTTGCTATTAAAACATGTTTTTCTCGTAACCTCGAAATAAACGTTGTGCATTCTTCTACTGCGAAGTGGCTCGTCTGTCAGTTTTTCACCCAGAACACCAAAACAATAAATTATGTTCCTACATGTTGCTTTGTATTTGTCTGTAGCTTGTGACAGCAGCTGCTACAGGTGTGGTGTGGTACAGGCCAGGTCAGGGAAGCATGGTCCGTCCTGAGCTGAAACCTCCCCCTGTAAACATACGAGTGGAAATGGCGGCACCCTTGGATGACTGCTAGCAGCTCTCAGCGGGTGATGCGATAATTCCTTTCAGCTCTGCTGAGAGTGCGGCTGAAAAAAGCATCCACCTGCTCTCTGTGTTCTCCCTCCTGTGATAGCACCGCTCAGATGCCCTGGGTGCTAGTGTCTGTGTCCACGATGAAGGGGCGGTTTGGGTCGGGGTACCCCAGCACGGGGGCTCCAATGAGCGCCGAGCAGAGCCAGGAAAAAGCAGCAGCACAGTCCTCACTTCACTCGAATGCGCGGCCCTTCTGTGTCAGCTGATGCAGCGGGCTGGCGATGGTGGCGAAATCCTTCACAAACCTCCTATAATAGGAGGCCAGTCCGAGGAAGCTCCACAGCTTGCCTATGTCCCGCGAGACTGGCCAGTTTCTCACCACTGCCACCTTCTCTGGGTCAGTGGCGATTCCTGCAGCGCTGACGACATGGCCCAGAAAGGTGGTTTTTCGCCGAAGCAGGTGGCATTTCCAGGGGTGGAGCTGCAGCCCGGCCCGGTGGATGGCATCCAATGCCTCCCGGAGGTTGAAGAGGGCACCAACAAAATCAGCTGCGTGAACCAGCAGTTCGTCGAGATAAATGATGCAGCGGCTCTGGGGGATGTGGGCCAGCACTCGCTCCATCAGACGTTCAAAGATGGCCGGAGTATTGCAAAGTCCATACAGCATCACCTTGAACTGTCACAGTCCCTGCCCAATGGAGAAGGCTGTTTTCTGGTGGGCCTCTGGAAACAGCTCCACCTGCCAATAGCCATTGTGGAAGTCAAGCGAGCTGAACCAGCTGGAGCCGGTGATGTAATCCAGCGCATCGTTAATGCAGGGGAGAGGGTACGAGTCCTTGCGGGTGACGTCATTCAGGCACCGATAGTCCACACAGAACTGCCACAAACCGTCCTTCTTGACCAGAACCACCAGCACCACCCAGGGGCTACTGGAGGGTTCAATAACATCCACCTCCAGCATCTCCTGAATCTTTTGCTCTGCTGCCACCCACCTTGAAAAAGGCAGATGGCGAGAGCGGAGCCAGATCAGCCTGGTCTCACCAGTGTCAATCTCATGCTGCACCAAGCTGGTTCGGATGCACTGTTCATTCCTGGCAGCGATGACATCGACGTAGCAGTCCAGCAGCTCCCACAGCTGGTGTCTCTGCCCCGGCTCTAACCCCCTGCAGCTCCGCTGGAACCGCTCCTCGACTGCCTGCTGGGTTTCTGATGACGTGGCCATTCTTTCTGCTGGCGGCCCCCTTGCTGCTTTCTCTTGCAGCAATGATGATTCCTCTGCTCGCACTGGTGGTGCTGCAGTGATTGGCTCTGGCGGCAATCCCCTCAGCTCGGTCTGCGCTGACAGCCCCTCGATCGTGCGGGCCCCGTGGTTCCCTGTCTGGCTCTTGCCACAGAACGTAATGGTGTTAGCCCCCAGAAGGAGAGAAGAGCTGGTGGTGTTGATCTTTATGCCTCATTCTGTGAGCAGATCTAGTCCAATGATGCAGGGGTCTTGGATGTCAATTAGCTAGAACGGGTGGTTCATGTTCTGACCGGCCAAGGACTCATCGCCCTCCCAGTCTGGTGTGCTCACCAGTGGCTGTGGTGATGCAGCACCTGGTGGGTTCCCACCCCTGCAGTCCGAGTTCATCTGTACTGAGTAGTGCCCCGGGTCAGACCAGGGAGATGGCGGAACTGGTGTCGATCGGGGCCCGGATTGGTGTGAAGCCCAGGCTGCACTGCAGGTACAGCCCTGGCGAGTGTCCATGTCGGCCCAGATGGAGTGATTGTTCATTGGGGAAAATGTCAGTGAGAGGCAGCAGGTCCCCGTCTGTGCCACCTCGCTCTAGTTTAACGCTGGCAAGGGGGCAGGTTGTCACAGGGTAGGCGCAGAGCAGTAGTGCACGACGTGACCTGGCTTCCCACAGCGGAAGCATCCCTCCTCGCGCCACGGTCATACTCTCGCCAGCCGTGCAGCTGTGGTCTGGCGCAGTTCCTCCTCATCCTCGCTCTCAGCCATGGCCTGGAAAGCTCTCTGCCTTGGTGATGACACGTCAGCTGCGTACTCCAGCATCGGCACCACCCGGTCCACTTCTGCCATGGCCGTCTCCCAGCTGCTCGCAGCGTAAATCTGAACATGTTCTTGGAGCCGGGCCGGCTGGAGCCCCCTGATGAAATTCTGAAGGACGAGCTTCTTCACCGCCTCCGGCTCGAAGTCCAGGTAGCTGCGCTGTGTCAGCAGTTGGACATCTGCTGCATAGGCCCCCAGGCTCTCTTGGTGGCCTCGCCGGCAGCTAGCCAGCTGTTCCCTGGCGTGGTCAGTGTGGGTCGCCCTGTCGAACCGCCTCTGAAGCGCTCCGTATAGCGCTGGCCAGCTGTGATGTTACTCAGACCAGAGATTGGACAGCGTGCAGAGAGCTCTGCCCTCCAGAGCCAGTATGACCTGCACAGCTGTCTCTTCAGGTGTCCAGCCGTTCACCACTGTGACCAGTTCAACCTGGACAAGCTAGTCATCCAGCAAGGTTTCGCCACCAAAGGGTGGGAAGCTTGGCCAGTTGGCGGGTCGGTGGGCTGGTCGCCTCTGTGTTGATCACTGCCCTTGGCCGCAGTGGGATCGCTGGCTTGTAGTTTCCCCGCTGGCGCTCCCCGTCCTGCCTTGAAAAAGGTGGAATATGGGACGTGCTTGTTCCATCCGGTCCACTTCCCCATTCTTTGCGGTGAGCAGCTCTGGGGACTGGTGTGTCTGCTCTGCTGTCCATCTCCATCTGGGTGATGAGCTGCTCAAGCTGTCAAATCTCTGCCTTGATCCTTACTTCCATCTCTCAAAATCACACTTCTGACACCAGTGTGACGTTTCAACGGTTCACACAATAATGAGAGAGGATTTGGAACAAACAGGTGTTTATTTCTTCACTGACTAATTACACAGAACAGAGGGGAGGTCATTCACACAGACACTCGCCTCACTCAGGGTGACACAGGCACGTAACCTCACACACACAGGGAAAACAACACTGTCACAACCAGACTTAAAACACAATTATAACAGTACATCAATAATGCTCAGAACACAAGAATAATGACTGTCTTTGAATATCCTGCAGTGCAAAGCATGCTGGGAGAATCCCCCCCCCGCCCTTTATCACAGCCCCGATGTTACACTGTGTTTTCATGTAACTTTCAAAATCGAAGTGAAACGTTTCAGAAAGCTACATTACTGATTTACATTCAGCGACTTTCTTTTGCAGGTTTCTACACAGTGTTGTCATTCTGACTTTTTTTGTGCTTGTTTGTCTACTTGTCTGCGTGCTGCTAAGATGGAGAGAGGAAGTGGTTTGAACAAGGCGAAGATGTGAGGTGACTCGACCATCAATAAAACATGTAGGTGCCTCGGTGGATAAACATATATGCAGGTTTACAGATGCTACTGTGTTCCTCTGTTTGGTTGCATGCATGAATGCCTGAGTATCGGTGGGTCGGAGAGGGAGGGTGGGGGGATGGGGGGGGATGGGTTAGCTCCAGGTACATGTGTATAAGACAGAGAGGATCTGAGAGAGAGAGAGAGAGAGAGAGAGCAGATTCAGACTGCTTCAGAAATGGAAAAAAGTTTCAGATGAACCTCACACAGGCAAAGGCAAGTGAACAGTAAACCCATGTGAAATTCAAAGGATGTAAAGGCTGAGGAAATGCTTTTCTGTCTGCTTGATTCACAAGTGAGTCAGCCTATACAGGCATTTAGAAGTATAAGCAGCCTCAATGACATGAATTTAATAACTTGTGACCTTATCATGACCTGAGCTTAAGGGGTTTTTCACTCTCAGCTCTCCTTTATATTTCATGTATAGAAATCCTTTAGAATTTCAGTCCAGCCCGCAGCTTTGCATATAGTGTTTTTTCTTCACTGTTTCCCTGCACTTTTTCAACTTCTATACCGTCCTCTACAGCAGTACTGCAACTTTGTCATATCTAAAGTTCTTCTTATTGATTTCCACTGGCACTGTATGGTATCCTATCCCAAATACTTAACAGTCCTTAGGCATTGCTATTCCATTGTGGCTCGGTTTATATTTTCAAATATCACTCACAGCGCAGTAAATGTGGATACAGTTGAGGTGAAGATGCCACAGTGGTGCAGGCAGTCAATAGTAATGATTGGACAAAGGGCTATGGGACATGCCCTATTTCAATATGCTGTGTACCCTTTGGCCAGCAAGACATTCCTGGAAAGCTTTTAATGTTAAAGCAGAGGTCAAAACTGTGGAGTTTTGCATTACTAGAAAGTAAGTGTGTGCTTGTGTAGATGCATCCCTGCACTGGAATATGACTCATTAGGGCTGAACCATGGTCCGGATGGTTTCGACCAGGGTCATCAACTACATTTGTCCAAGGACCAGAATTTTTCTCAGCAGACACTGTGAGGACCAGATGCTCTCATAAAATAAATACAATTAGTATTGTATCCTAAGTAAAATGTCATTTGATATACTAATTTTCCTTCCAAATGTATGTTGTTTTTTTTTGCTTTTGTCATTGTTAACAGATGCTGTCCATCACAGTCACATGCAGTGTTGTAGTTTGTGGAGCATGAAAAAATGGCACTCTCCAAGAGCCTTAAGCGGAAAGTTGATGCAGAAAACGGCAGCTTTAATGAAGAATGGACTGACAAGTATTCATAGTGGCAGCTTTTAGAAATGCTGGGGAGGTTGGAAATGTGAGGACAGGACAGTGTTCCACCAAGAAAAAGATAACCACACGTGTACTCATGTACACACTTAAAATATATAGTCAGAGCTGGGTAGAGTAGTCAGACAATGAATGCTTTTCAAGTTAAAGTAGTGGTACCTTATGATAGGAGCTACTCAAGTGTAAGAGTAGTAACCCAGTTGGTTGAGCAAGAGCAAGAAAACGTGTGCTTAAAAGCTTACTGGAGATGTGATTTTAGTCTTGATAGTTTGTGGGGGGGGGGGGGTTCTCAAAAATTCACAACAGTTTTCTCATAAATTAAGAACTTTTCTGTTGTAAATTTGAAAGATTGTCACTTAAATTGTCAACTTTTTTCTCATTTTTGTTTTTGATGCTGTAAATTTGTAAGGAATTTTCTCAGCAATTTCAGACATTTTTTTTTGTATATTTATTGCTTTTTTCCCCACATCAATCTGTGGATTTTTCACTAAATCTACGAGGGGTGGGGGGTGGGGGTGGGGAGCTGAAAAGTTCATTGTGGTCAAATTTCGCCAAATGTGGTTTATTTTTCAGCACAGTCTCCCCTTCAGTCCACACACTTCTTCCACTGGTGTTGCAGCGCTTGGATACCTGCGGTTGAAAAATAAACCACATTTGGTCAAATTTGACCACTATGAACTTTTCAGTCCCCCATATGTCAATTCTAAAATGAATTTACTAAATTTTTGAAAAGCTGAATTATGACTTTTCCACATATAGCCAATCTTAAACTTAATTTGCAGAGCTAGAATAGAACATTGATTTCAACTCCGATTCTCAAAAAAACCCCAAATAAATAAAACTAAATTCATTAAATTGATAAAATGACCAGAGATACAGTCCTTTATGTTACAATATTAACTATATGATTTTATGCCTAAATTTCCCAACACCCAGGTAAAAACCTCCAGTTTTTTAAAACCTAAATATTGGCAGGTATGCATTCTCCATTATAGTGAAAAATGTCAGAAAGACCCAGAAATATTCTGCATTTTGCGTAATAATAATAAAAGCCAAGGCTGGCATCACAATATGAATTAAAAGCATAGATTAGCTGCAGAAGATGCAGGTGGCCTGTCTCCACATGCTCCTGCTGTCTGGGAAGGGAGGCCTGGCTAATCTGATGCTACATTCACTTACACTCAGAAATTTGACCATCTGTTGGAACTTTTCATGAATGTAGCTTAATTAATGAAACAAAGTTTGAACTATTCCTGAATTCAGCAATATTCTGCGGTCTGGATGGAGAGCTCTGGTGGCCCGGATGTAGTCTGCGGGCCGCCGGTTGACATTCACTGGTTTAGAGTGTGAAAGCAGTTTTTATCCCCTGCCAGTCGAAGCCCAAAGGGGTCAAAGAGCCCTTTGGGTGAAGATCAAAGGGGGATTATGTTATGGGTCAGTCCGTCCATCCATCCGTCCGTCCGTCTGTCCCACTTTTGTGAAATTAACTCCTCCTACAGTTTTATTCTGATTGTTTTGAAACTTGGTACTATGGTTTGATATACTCTGATGATGCGCATATTACAATTTCACTCTCATCGGATGACCGGGATGTCAAATGTCAGAGGTCAGATTTTTCCCAAAATCTTCTAAAGTTTGAGTTTAATGTATTTTTGAAAGGAACATTTCATACTAATGAACATTAATACGAATGTAAGTATTCCAGATTTAATAACACTGCTAATTTGCATCTATAGTCCCCCAGCAGGTCACAAAAACACAAACACATAAACACAGTAACAACTGAACAAAATGATGGAGGCTTTTCAAACCGATAAAGTAGTTGTATCTTATACACATCTTGGATGACTTACACCCTCACCTAACTATGGGTTTGGGGTCAAGGGGTCAAAGGTCAAGGTTGGCACTCCCTATGATCTCTTACTTTAGAATGCGTAAAGCTCTCTAGGGACACCAGACTTGCTACACAGGTTCACCTTGGGATCCAGCCCTACAACTATAGGCTGTATACTTTGTTGCATATTCGTGGATGTTGGGCTTATCGTAATTTGGTTCTGCCACAGTAATTATATTGAAAAGTTGACATCTGCTCTCCGTCAGTAGGTATTGGGATAAAAAAAATCAAAAGAATCATAAAAATGCAGAAACTTGCCATATATTTTCAGAGAGGATACAACAGAGAAAAAGATTGGAAGAGCAATCCCACCTGAAGATCAGCATGGCAAAGCAGAAGGACAGATGTAATTTTTTATGAAGACCTGGGGCCTCAAGTGCAAAGACTTGCATGGATTTCCTACTGAAAAATGGTGTATGCTTGAATCAACAAAATAGCATATGCACAAACAAATCCAGATATATAAAATAGTGCGCATGCACGAATCCAAGCACGTTTTCTTTGTACATCCCAACCTACATGGAACTGAGCACACAGGAGGGAACACGCCTCCATTTAAATATGCAAATAGATGTAAATATGCCCTTCATGTGAGATTATCTGCATGATCAAAAATACCACATGGATGTTTTATGTGTCCATCATGTGTCTCTGGTGTGTGCAATAATTATTTTCACATCATTAACAGTTTCCCAGCATCACCTCTTAGTGTTGCCAATGACCAATAACTGTAGAAATGTGTGTACGTCAGCCATGAAGTTGGCGTGGGGCTGCCCACATTTCCACCGTCGTTTCTTTCTAGATACATCAGAAATTTTGCATGAAAAAGGACGAACACCATGTTTTTGTGTGTACGCACCCTTTGTACATGAGGCGTCTTGGATCTCATTTCAGCTTCACTAAACTAGTTCACCTCTCAGTGTGGTGGAGGCTTCCCTAGTTTCAACTTAAAAGACAGTTACCGATGTACCCAGAGATTCAGAAAACTCTGATGTCTGATGTCCACATCCTCCTTTCATCCTCTTTGCTGGCTGATGGGAATTCTATAAATGTATATTTCTAGCAGTCATTTTCATCTTTCATCAGATGGTGATGTCTACATGAGTCTATGCTGCAACTTTGGGCATTTTCCCAATTTTAAAGTGAGATTTAGCGGCGAGTGTTTTCAGGCTTGTTTGAAAATGGCGGCGCTCTGTTGCTGCTATCACCACTTCCGGCTGTGACTGACAATAAAACAAAAACAGCTCCAAACGGAATCAGATCCATTATGTCATTTTTGCTCAATTTCGATTTTATTTTGACAAAGCGAGAACAATATAACGGCTATTATCGGTTGTTCTGTTTTCGTTTCACAAACGAAATATTAAAAGGACGAAGCGTACACGGATTGAATAACTAGACCAGTCTTTTTGCGCTTCTTGACAGCACACAGACTGTTTTCTTCAATGCCTGTAATAACAAAAGGGACTGGGCCACACCCACAAACACGCTATGCACACCTGATATCTGATGAGCGAATAGACTGTCAAAATGCGGCCCTTAGTATGAGATGCATGCTACTCATGCATGGTGCTGGACAGGTAGGTTGCAGCCATTTCAAACTGATTTATTTTGTGTGTGAACTCACAGTTCATTCAAAATTAGATTTCAGAATGAGAACCAGCACAGGACCTTGTCAGTCTGAAAGTGAAGAATGTCTTGCTTTTGTAGATGGACTCAAGTGACCTTTTAAGGAACTGTACTTTAAAAAGCAAAGTTAATTTCCAGTATCCAGGGTGGTGGACTCTGATGAAACAATAAAAACTTATTCATAGGGAGCTAGTTATGAAAGGGATATGAATAAACTATGGTGGAAAAAAAGTATAACGTCTGAGGCAAAGTTTGAGTTAAGGCCTTGAAGTGCTTCAAGACAGGAGAAAATACAGTGATAGTAAAATAAACATATAAACTCTACTTGGATTGATGACATGAAAAATGTAATAGTAACACAAAATTTGCTCACTGTACATAGTACATACAGCCGAAGCACTGCATAGATAATTTACTAAAGGAAAAAATAAAAGTTAAAACAAATTAAGACAAAAATGAAAAAAAGAACAAAACACTAATCTAAAAATTAAAAAAAAAAATTAATTCAAAAAACAAAGAGCAGAGAGAAACAGACAAGTGGTAAATTATTCAAAAGTTTGAAGTGGGACTCTGAGGGGAAACTTATCAGACGATCTTAAGGGCCTGAGAGTAGATAGGAGGAGACAGAGGAGCCTTGGTATACAGTGTGTTTGCCATACCAATAAGAGATTAAACAATACACTGAGAAAATACGTTTGAAACAGGTTGCTTTGTCCTTTGCCTGTTAAAGGTCCACAGCTGCCTATTCATCTCGTTGAAGTTTTCTGGTTTATTGCAACAAAGAAAAAAAAAATCTAATGAAAAACATTACAGATTATAGTCTTACACTTATACAGAAGATGTGAATAGCTTCTTAATCTGAAACGTGAAGCCAGCACTAAGGTGAAATAAACCTCCATCTGGGTGACAGCCTATCATCATCATTTCCATTAGACTTCTGTAGATAATCATTTGACAGCTTTAAGATATGTCACTTTATCTGTCACCTCTAATCACTGGTTTTCAAATTAATGACAATCATGAATTAATGAGACAAAGCAGGGTGCTTCTTATTGGTTCCAGTCTTGCGATTGACGAGTTACTTGACTATGACCTTGCAGTTTTCCAAGATTATCCCTCCCTTGCAAGTCACTTACAGCAAGATGGAGGCCATAAAAATGCTAAACTCAAGCCTTCATATCGCACTGGGGGTGATACTGGGAGCTACTGTATGGTCTGCTTTTATAATTGTCGTATAGGTCCACCAGGGAGACTCTACACTGCTCCCTTTGTCACTGCTATCGGTTCAGCAATTTTCCTCGGTGTGTTCATAACCAATGAGGTACATTCAAAAGTTCACTATTTAGAAAAATCACTGAAATATTTTGCTTTCTGTACAAAATATGATTTCCAATCTGTGGTATATAGCCAACCTTGAATTTTGAATACTGACACATCATTTCACTGTGTCTATATTTTGCTTTGTTAGGGACAGTTTGTCAAATTAGCTAATATAACTATCATTTATTTAAAGCTGAAATGTCAAACCCTTTTGTTCAGGGGACGCACACACTCTAATCGTGGGTGGCAGTGCCTCAGGAGGTAGAGCAGGTTGTCCAATAACCAGAGTGTTGGCGGTTTGAATCCCACTCTCTCCAGCCATCCTGCCATTGTGTCCCTGGGCAAGACACTTTACCCACCTTGCCTCCAGCATCCATGACACTGGGTATGAATGTGCGTAAGTGGTCGGAGAGGGCATTAGCATGGATTGGCAGCCATGTTTCCGTTAGTCTGCCCCAGGGCAGCTGTGGCTACAGTAGTAGCTTACTGCTACCATTGTCTATCTGTGGAGTGAATGAATAATGGATTTTCATTGTAAAGCACTTTGGGTTTCTTGAAAGGCGCTATATAAATGCAAATCATTATTAATTTGATCTCAGGTTGGCCAGGTCAATAATCCCATTCACACAATGGTTAGTTCCAGCTGAGCAATTTGCTTGGACAAGAGGGGTTTCAGGAGTTACTATATTGCCTAGTAACTGCACCTGTTGTGTTTTATAGGATATACTGTATATCACTCCACTTCTGCTGTGTTCTAATAATTGTTATTTACAAAAAATGTAAAAAGTCGTAATGCTGTGTTGTGTACCTTAATTTCCACCATGAGGAAGAATCAACTTTTATAACCTGGAAATTGTATTGTGTTCTGGGTTCATGCTAATAGTTTGCCCAATTAGCTGTGTTATTATTAATATTGATATTATTATTATTATACCAAAGAAAAGACTAAGGCGACGCGCGCTGACTAAGGCTGCAGCACGTCGTGCGCACTGCTGAGAAGGTGATTGGCTGCAAGCTCCCATCTCTCCAGGATCTGTACATCTCCAGGACCCGGAGGCGTGCTGGCCGGATCATAGCCGATCCTTCACACCCTGGTCACGTACTGTTTGCCCCCCTCCCCTCAGGTAGAAGACTTCGGTCCATCCAGACTAAAACCTCCCATCACATGAACAGCTTCTTCCCCTCTGCCATCAGACTGCTGAACACTAAGTGACTTTTTGACTCTCGTGCACTATGTACAGCAGCTCAACCGGACTCATGTCAATCATCACTGTTTTCTTCCTGCATTACCGACTGCACTATATGGTTCTCCACATTATCTGCTGCTCGCTAATATATTTAAACTGCTGACTAGTATTACTCACTCTTATTCTACACTTTATTGCATGTATAGTTTATTTCTTTTATTTTATCATGTTTAATGTTGCAGCATTGCACCGAGACAAATTCCTAGTTTGTGTACTACATGAACAATGGCAGTAAATCTGATTCTGATTCTGAAGATACAATTCAGGCTAGCTTTTGCTCAGCCAAGCTGTCAACAACCAGCGAGAAGCGTGAACTGTGGGATGATAGCAGCTGAATAGTGGCTTCGTCCAGGAATTCCTTCCCAGCTTCTGACAGCTACTTAGCTAGATATCGAAGTGATGGACTTTTAAAAGGCATGTAAATAATGACTAGTTGATGATATCCATTTTCATTGAAAAGATGTGCAAATGACAATAAAAGCATTATAGCCTATATAGGACTGGGTGATCTGGTCAGTCACTGCAACAGATACTGGAGTCAGTTTGTCTTGGCCTGTCCTTGCCACTGGTAATACCTCTATCTGCCAAGAATGTGCCGCTAGTCCAGCAAAAACTAGCGGTACTCAAATACTTAGCAAGCAGTTTCATGAAATGGTCAGTCAGAAAGCAACTCATACCGGCTCGGATGTTGCCCGGGTTAACAAGGTCAGGAGTTCCTGGCAGCGGAAGGCGAAGGACAGAGCTGCGTGGAGGAATCTGATCAGACCTAAATGAAACAGTCATTGTCGCCCCCGACAGACTGCTATGATGATGATGATGATGATGATGATATAGCTTATAAATGTATTGCGATATAGAGCTATCACAATACATAAAATGTATTGCGATATATATATTTACTATTTTTTCTTTTAAGTATACTTTATTCATCCCAGAGGGAAATTCAGGACATCCACCTGTTTGGATGAGGCAACCACGGTGCAGCACCAATCCCTTCACCATTCACATGCACATTTACACCTAGGGCCACTTTAGAGTCTCCAGTTAACCTAACCTGCATGTTTTTGGCCTGTGGGAGGAAACTGGAGTACCTGGGGTGAACCCACACAAAAACAGGGAGAACATGCAAACTCCACACTGATGGTCAGGGGGTGGGATTGAACCCACGATGGTCAGGGGTGGAATCAATCCCATGACCTTCTTGTTGTGCTGCCATAGTGCTAACCACTGCGCCACCAAGCTGCCCAATTTAGTGCACTGAATTAGAAGTTTGTAGAAAAAAGGGCATGCCATTTTAGACTATGTAGATTTGTTTTTATAGGGGATTTGTAGCCCCTGGAGTGCATCTTTAAAGGCAGTGGCTACAGGTATGGAAATCTGAGGCATTTACAGTCATGTGAAAAGATTAGGACACCCTGTATTAGCCTGTGTGCTTTTTTTTTTTTAACATATTTGGACATATGGATATTTGATAACAATGTTAAAAATACTGGGAGATTCATGTAATACAACTAAACAATTAAAAATGAATTAAAGACTTTTTCACATTTTCTGTAAAATGTAATTCTAAACAAATAGTGAGGAATAAATTAGGCCCCTCCCATCTTTTTTAGGACACCCCCTGTCATGATTGAGAGAAAGATCAGCTCATGTGCAGGATGCTACACCAGTGAATGCACATGACACAGAGAGGCAACGTTTAAACACAATTTTATTGAACAAATAAGCTCAAAGCTAAGGAAAAGCACCACTCGCCAGAGGAACACACAGCGATTTGTGAGCAGAGAGCCCGGCAGAGGAACCCAGTGGAAAACAGAGGAACCAGCGAAGCGGAGCTGGCAGGGAGTTGAGGAGGAGTGGAGCTGGGAGGAATGTCTGACCGGGTGAAGAAGGCAGCCTTGAGTGATGATGATGATGATGGTGCAGGTGAGCGCGCAGCACCCCCGGAGACGCACCACAGAGATGGCAGCAACCCAATGAGCCAGTGCTGGAGCGTTCACGAACTGGTCCTTGTAAGTGCTAGCAGGGAAGAGACAGCAGGTGCATCCACTCATGCAGGTGTGCTGATCACCTGTGGAGCCAAGAACTAGATGGAAAATCTCCCACAGAAAGGGAGGGGGAGCGTGCTCACCTAATCATAACACCCCCACATTCATTCCCACTTAAAATGGCTAAAATAAATGTTAAAAAATGCAAATTAAAACAAAAACAAGGTTAGACATACAGTAGATATGTGAACATTTCTTAATAAAGAACTGAATATTTAAAGGGGTGTCCAATTTTTTTCACATGACTATTTGTTTCAGTTTTTTATAACTAGTGCATGCCCGTAGACACCAAGTATAAGCAAGCATTTCTGCATGCCCGTAGAAAGTTACTGTTACCATGGCAAGAGTAACCATGGTGATGCCTGCCTTTGATCTTTGACATGGTTACCATGGCAACAGTAACCATGGTGAAACCTGCCTTTGATCTTTGATGTCACCACTCGTTCAGTGATGCCTGCCTTTTGTCTTTGATGATGTGTCTGCCTGGCAACAGTAACCATGGCAACATCTGTGCATCTATGATGTCATAGCTATGAATGTCCACAGCTCCCCTATGGACGTTCGTTAAAGATTTCCCCTTCTAGATTTCCGCGTATCCAGGGAGGCTGAAATTGGGGATGCACACCCTCGTAACCTCTGCAAAACATGTATCAAATCTGAGGCCAGTTTGACAAACAGTTCAGGAGATATGCGCGGAACACACACATACACAGACAGACAGACAGACAGACAGACAGCGATTTCTTGCATTATAATATGATTAGTATTTATTTATTACTATTTTAACCTTAATTTTAATCCTAAATCCAATCTCATGTCAAGTAAAATGGCATGCTTATTGCAGCGAGAGCAAAAAGCAAACCACCAACCCTCCAATCAGAGGTTGACCACACTCTACACCTGCACCACAGATACAGCAAGCTTGAGCTGATCTGAAAAGGTTTTGTCAGATTGTCAACTGTTCTGTATCTGTGGACACTTTATATAGTGATACATCTTCCGTATCTGTAGACACTCCCTAATTAGTATGACTGCAAAGAAATATTCAACCTTAAATGTAAAGTCATTTGCAGGTTTAATTTTATGTCACTGCTAACAGCTGCAACCCCAGCCGATTTACATAAGTGTGAGATGATGTGAGGAAAGAAAGAGGAAAGGGAGAGCGTCAACCAAACATTTGCTTAAACATTTTTCTGGGGATGGAACATGTGGACATTTCATGTTCATGTTAATTAGAGATGGTTGAAGATGTCTGAATCAATTAAAGATGCTGTTTTGATTTCAGCACCCTTTACTCAGAGAAGGAACTAATATAATATATGGTGTGTATACTGCGGCAAACCGCAGTATACACTGCAGTAATACACACTGCAAACCGCAGTATACACACGGTTTGCCGCTGAGTGTGAAGCGGCTGGGATGAGAATCAGCACCTCCAAGTCCGAGTCCATGGTCCTCAGCCGGAAAAAGGTGGATTGTCCTCTCTGGGTTGGGGACAGGCTCCTGCCCCAAGTGGAGGAGTTTAAGTATCTTGGGGTCTTATTCACGAGCGAGGGGAAAATGGAGCGAGAGATTGACAGACAGATCGGAGCAGCATCTGCAGTGATGTGGACGTTGTACCGGTCTGTTGTGGTGAAGAGGGACCTGAGTTCCAAGGCAAAGCTGTTGATTTACCAGTCAATCTACGTTCCTACTCTCACCTATGGTCACGAGCTTTGGGTAATAACCGAAAGAACGAGATCGCGGATACAAGCCACTGAAATGAGCTTTCTCCGTAGGATTGCTGGACTCACTCTCAGAGATAGGGTGAGGAGCTCAGTCATCCGGGAGAGGCTCAGAGTAGAACCGCTGCTCCTCCACATTGAAAGGAGTCAGTTGAGGTGGTATGGGCATCTGATTAGGATGCCTCCTGGACGCCTCCCACTTGAGGTGTTTCGGGCACGTCCCACTGGGAGGAGACCCCGGGGCAGACCCAAGACTCGCTGGAGAGACTATGTCTCCCAGCTGGTCTGGGAACGCCTTGGTATCCTCTCTGAAGAGCTGGAGCAGGTGGCTGGGGAGAGGCAAGTCTGTGCTTCTCTGCTTGAACTGCTGCTTCTGCGACCCGGACCTCCGGAAAAGCGGTAGAAAATGGATGGATGGATGGATGGATGGTGTGTATACTGTATATATGGTCTTGGTCTGGATCTCTCTTGGTCTTGACTTGGTCTCAGACCATTAAAACCTTGGTCTTAGCACACACTGGTATCAATCATGTCTTGGTCTGGGTTAGTGTGGTCTTGACTACAGCACTAGTAAACAGATCAAATACTTTTCATTTTTAATAACATTTTAATAGAAATTAAAGTGCAAATTAAAAAAAATGTCACTAAAGAACCTTTAGTTCTTCATGTTTTACACAACTTGTTGAGATTTACCTTCATATTTTCTTCTTCTTTTATTTACCTGAATTACAATTCTCCTGAGTTAATTGAAACAAAATCGACACAATCATGCACTTTTCATTTCTTCATTTCCTCTCACCTGTAGCTCTATTATCATCTCTGTAGTTCTCCCAGAGGTACAGCTGTGGACAAAATTGTTGGTACCACTCTGTTAATGAAAGAAAAACCCACAATGGTCACAGAAATAACTTGAATCTGACAAAAATGGTGATAAATAAAAATTCTATGAAAATTAACCAATAAAATCAGACAATGCTTTTGAATTGTGGTTCAACAGAATTATTTAAAAAAAAAAACAAACTCATGAAACAGGCCTGGACAAAAATGATGGTACCCTTAACTTAATATTTTGTTGCACAACCTTTTGAGGCAATCACTGCAATCAAACGATTTCTGTAACTGTCAATGAGACTTCTGCGCCTCTCAGCAGGTATTTTGGCCCACTCCTCATGAGCAAACTGCTCCAGTTGTCTCAGGTTTGAAGGGTGCCTTCTCCAGACGGCATGTTTCAGCTCCTTCCACAGATATTCAATAGGATTTAGATCAGGGCTCATAGAAGGCCACTTTAGAATAGTCCAATGTTTCGCTCTTAGCCATTCTTGGGTGTTTTTAGCTGTGTGTTTTGGATCATTATCCTGTTGCAAGACCCATGACCTGCGACTGAGACCAAGCTGTCTGACACTGGGCAGCACATTTCTCTCTAGAATACCTTGATAGTCTTGAGATTTCATTGTACCCTGCACAGATTCAAGACACCCTGTGCCAGATGCAGCAAAACAGCTCCAAAACATAACAGAACCTTCTCCATGTTTCACAGTAGGGACAGTGTTCTTTTCTTGCTATGCTTCATTTTTGGGTCTGTGAACATAGAGCTGATGTGCCTTGCCAAAAAGTTCCAGTTTTGTCTCGTCTGTCCATAGGACATTCTCCCAGAAGCTTTGTGGCTTGTCAACATGCAGTTTGGCAAATTCCAGTCTGGCTTTTTTATGATTTGTTTTCAACAGTGGTGTCCTCCTTGGTCGTCTCCCATGAAGTCCACTTTGGCTCAAACAATGATGGATGGTGCAATCTGACACTGATGTACCTTGACCTTGGAGTTCACCATGAATGTGTTTAGAGGTTGTTCTGGGCTCTTTTGTTACCAATCGTATTATCCGTCTCCTCCTGCAGCCACGTCCAGGGAGGTTGGCTACAGTCCCGTGGATCTTAAATTTCTGAATAATATGTGCAACTGTAGTCACAGGAACATCAAGCTGCTTGGAGATGGTCTTATAGCCTTTACCTTTAACATGCTTGTCTATAATTTTCTTTCTAATCTCCTGAGACAACTCTCTCCTTTGTTTCCTCTGGTCCATGTTTAGTGTGGTACACACCATGTCAACAAACAGCACAGTGACTACTTGTCACCCTTTGAATAGGCCGACTGATGGATTACAAATTTGTGGACACCTGTGATGTTAATTAGAGGACACATCTTGGTTGAACATGTCCCTATGGTCACATTATTTTCAATCTTTTCTAGGGGTACCATCATTTTTGTCCAGGCCTGTTTCATGAGTTTGTTTTTTAAAATAATTCTGTTGAACCACGATTCAAAAGCATTGGCTGATTTTCATTGGTTAATTTTCATAGAATTTTTATTTATTACCACTTTTGTCAGATTCAAGTTATTTCTGTGACAATTGTGGATTTTTCTTTCATTAACAGAGGGGTACCAACAGTTTTGTCCACGTCTGTATGTTCCTGCTGATGTACAATTCTTCATCCCCGCTGCTGTCATGTACTTGGCCACAGGAGATCACCTAAGCTTTAGGGTTTCTTACTCTAATATTGTGGGGTCTTTACCTTAATTGCCTTGAGATGGCTGATTTAGTGAAAATAGATACAGTTTAACTGATTTTAGTGATGTACTGAAGATGTTAGAATTTGAAAGTCCCAAATAAATCTAGCTGAAAGGTACAGGGAGCTGAATCTCCTGAGCTCACAGGTCCAATTAAAGTTACAAAAATGTCAAATCTGAGCATGTCATCCATTTACAACCCAAACTACGAAAGCTTGTTTGCATGTTAGTCTGTTTCGGTAGTTTCTGTTTCCCTAAAGGTCCTGTAGGTTTACACGCTGGGAGCGAAAGGTGTGTGTGTGTGTGTGTGTGTTTCGTGCCACCATGGACCTTTACACAAACACATCATATGTGTGTCTGCTCATCTCTGTGTGCTTGTGTGTGCTTCCCTGTGTGATGTGTGTCTGGGGAGTGAGGCACTAACGCTGATAAGTTACAGCAGTGGCTCCAGGTGCTGGAGTCAATAAAAGCTCATTAACTCAACAAGAGGGTCAGTGGTTCCGTCCACTACAATATACCTCCCACTTTGTCTTCTTCACATGGGCGAGGTGAGGGAGCCCGAGTGGGTGGCTGCACCCCCCGCCTCTCTCTCCGCATATACGCACATGCGTGCTTGGTGCCGGATCAATGGGACTGCATGCTTCATTTCCTCTGGCTTTACAGAGACAGGGACGGGAGAAGTGGAGGGGGCAGGACAGAGGAAATACAAATAATTTAGCTGTTACACTGATGGGAAAAGAATTTGTCATAATATTTGCCACCCACTTTATGGACTGATATCTCACTTGTCTGACAGTTTGTTTTTTTGGGTTGAACTCAGCACCATCATGTTCAGAACATGGAAATTACTTGGGATTGGTGTTTACCTGAGCAGGATCATCAGTGGCAGTACAGGTTGACACAGTTAGAGCTATTCTGATAACAGGTTGCCTTTAAACAGGAAAAAAACAAGCCATTTGTCACAAGCTGAGCTCTGGAAGTTCTGCCAGGCTCAGTCTTGTGGCTTTTTCCTTATATTTAATATATATTTGTTGTATTTTGTGCCTTTTGAGCTTTAATACTGCTTTCTATTTTTCTTTTTAGGCTTCAGTTTTGTTACACTCATGTTTCATTTCAGTTTGTAATTATTTATTAGTCTGTTGTTGATGATGTTTATTCCTTATATTTGTCCTTTGGCGTTCTTTCTCTGGGTTGACAGCTGTCAGACAGCGTTTCCGGTTTGGTGCTCTGTGTGGGCATTGCCCTGTCAGCTGTCAAGTCCAGCCGCTCCTCCCTCCTCTCTTCCAGCTGATCCTGTCATGAACCCCTGTGCGCCATTACACGGCACACCAGAGAGAATGAAAACCCAATTGCAGGAGTAGAAAGTGCCGTGTTTATTAAAGTTCACCAAACAACCAGTTCACTAAATGCAGTTCAGTCGACGACACAATATATGGAAGGGTGTAATGACAGTATTGGCCACAAAACATACAGGGCACCTGCCGAAATGCTCAACAGCCTGGTAAATATAAAGCCTGGTGCTGCAGGGCTGCATTATGCATAAAACAGGAAAGGCGAGCAGCCTAATGCTGCAGGCCTGCTAGCATGGCAGAAAAGGCTAAGACAAACTTACAGGGCTGGAGCCAATTCGGGGCGCGTTGTGCTGTCAGGAGGCAGAGACAGAGGAGCGGACCAGCCGTAACACCAAGGTATGGATCTTCTTGAAGTGTCCGGCTGGGTAAAGCGCTGGGAGTGAATGAACATACGCAAAGGAACACGCTGCCGCGTATGAAGGGGAATGTCCCAACAATCTCCTTCCTCAGCGGTCGCCAACAAATAGTCCAAACACTAATGAGGAAAGAGATTGCCGGTGTGAATGCGTGGGCAGAACTGATTGGGAACAGGTGTGTGAGCGCGCATGTGAATGAGAGTGAATGGAGCGTGAGTGTATGTGTGTGTGTGTGTGTGTGTGTGTGTGACCCAGTGAGTACAGCTGACGGAGCTTGACAGGAGGAGGGGGCGTGCCCGAGCTGTCAGGAGGAAACTAGGTCAAAGCATAACCATGAGTCAGAATCGGGTTGGCCTCCAACCCGGATCCATGACAGGGCCCCCGCCTCTAGGGGTCCCAAGTCCAGCAAGCGGCCCGTGGGATAGTGTCTGGCAGCCTGCCCAGGCCCATGGGCCACCCAACCCATAAACCAAGTCCCTCGGGCAGCCGACCAGTGTGGTGGAGCCACCAGGACCTGCGAGGATGGCGAAAAGACAGCCTCCATACTCAAGAACATCTGCAGCCAAGCCAAGAAACAGGAGCCCCCCTGCCATTTGAGGCCTGGAGCAGGAATATCGTCCGGGACGTGGCAACACCCGCGATGGTCCCAGTCTGGGACGTGGCAGCAACCGCGATGGTCCCGGTCTGGGACGTGGCTGCACCCGCGATGGTCCCGGTCTGGGACGTGGCTGCACCGGCGGTGGACTCCAGCTGGGGCTCTGCTGCACCGGCGGTGGCCTCCAGCTGAGGCTCTGTTGCACCCGTGATGATCTCCCCAGCAAGGGAGGTAATGCTCCTCACGTCCTCAGGAGTCGAACCCCGATCCTCGGTTGCCTCCAACAGCTCTCCGACGACCCTGGCCAGAGGCTCCAAGTTCGAAGGGAGAAAGAGAAAAACCGGGTCAGGGTCACCGGCAGCGGTGGAGCCCGGTGTGGCAGTCCTGAGTGCAACTATGAGCTGCCCTGGGTCCACCTCATCATGAGTTGGGCAGTGTGACATTAATATTGAAATTTCTGATTTAATGGAACACACTTGCCTGAACTCTGGCTCCACCGCCGTCCAGGACTCCGGCGATCCTGGGTGCGTGGGTTCTTCCGGTCCATTGGGTGCCTCATCCCTGTCGGCCCCCTCCGCGGAAGCTGGACCCACCTCGTCGTCAATGGGCGGCCCAGGTGGTGGCTGCTCCTCTCCAGCGACCCTAGGATGGAGCTCGAAGGGGATAGGAGAGGGAGAGCGATTAGGGTCGCCGGCAGCGCAGAGCCCGGCGAGGGGGATCCAGATGTGGCTGGGGGCTTCACCTGACTCCCCTCCCCAAAAGCCAGGCAAGATCCCTCCACATCAATAAATGAACTACAGGAGAGACTACTTGCCTGTGCTTAAGCTCTACCGCTGTCCAGGACTTTGACAATGATTCCCCGGGTCCCATTGGCTGGAGGTCAGGTCTGGGGGACGACTCCACTGCGGCGGCCCCCGCAGCGAGCATAATGACAATAGCAGGAGTGGAACTCTCGTGCGTCATTCTCCACGCCTCTGGTCCCTCTGGTGTGGTGGGCGTGGGCGACTCCTTAGCTGGCCCAAGGGCTGGACCCTCCTGGTCCTCTGGCTTCTCCTTCCCCGAGCGACCTGGATGCGGGACCGATGGGCTCGTGGGGGCACATAGAGAAGAGTCATTGAGACCCGGCACCAGAGTACTGTATGCCGCTGGGGCGGAGAACTCAGGGGCCTGCTCACCCCGAGTCTCCTCACCAGGAGGCAGGCAACATTGATCATTGATTGTGTAACTCGAATGAAAAGAAACTTGCCTGTTCTCCTGGCACTGGAGGTCCCCAGCGTCCTCCGAGGCATCCTCTCTACTCTCCTGGCGTTCCTCATTGGGTTGAAGCGCCTCCTCCCTCGGAGAAAGCTCTTTCAGTCTCTCAGCCACCTCCGGGAGGAGCCACGGCTTCACTTCCAAGATGAGGTCCGCTTCAGCCAGGAGAGCCCACCTACGTTCCTCCATCTCCTCCCGTCAACGGGGTGGAGCATTGCTTGATGCTGGGAGGCGAGGCTGCAGTACGCGGGACTGGATGCCTCTTGCTGCGGGGCTTCCTCTCTCTCCTCCTCTTGGTGATGCGGGGATGAGGTAATCCGGAACATGGAGCACCGTGCAGAGAAGCGGGTCACCTGCGCAGAGAGATCCCACCTCCTCGGGAAAGGAGAGCGAAGTGGCCACGAGGAGCTCGAGCACCGGGAGATCCTCAGCCGATTCCTCACATGGCGCGGTGAAGATGTGCCAGAGGATCCCCATCGCCTCTGGATGATCCCAGAGGCTGTCTTGCTCCATCATCCTCCTCGCGGTGTCCCGAACCTGACGAGCTGTTGAAGAGGGACGGGGCATCAGCGTCCAGGAGAGAACCTTCTCCAGGAGACATAACGAGCGCTGCTCCCTATCCAATTCCATCTCCGTCTTCTTGTCCGCAGGCTGGGTGGACGCTGGACTGGGAGACGAAGGAGGTCCGAGGAGGGGAGAAGTCTTCCTCTGACGGGAACATTTCTTCTGGCGAGGGACCGGCTCCAATCGCGAAGAGGCATCCTCCAGCTCTGCATCAGGAGCGGGAAGGATGGCAGAGAGGATGATGTCTACCCTATAGATCTCTTGGAGGTGAGGGTAGTGCCGCTCGAAGTCGTCCGCGAAGAGTTGTGCTCACTCCCACTCCTCGGGAGACCGAGACCACTGAAATGCGAAGACTGCCTCCTCCAGCAAATCCTGGGCTTCCTGCTCCTCGTCTGTCCAAGTCATTATGTCCATGTAAAAGGAGGAAAAGAGAAAGGAAATAAAACCCAAAACACACTCTACTCCGCTTGTTTTTTTTTTATGGTTGGGACATTCTGTCATGAACCCCTGTGCGCCATTACACGGCACATCAGGGAGAGAATGAAAACCCAATCACAGGAGTAGAGAGTGCCGTGTTTATTAAAGTTCACCAAACAACCAGTTCACTAATCACCAATGCGGTTCAGTCTACAGCACAATATATGGAAGGGTGTCATGACAGTATTGGCCACAAAACATACAGGGCGCCTGCCGAAATGCTCAACAGTCTGGTAAATAGAAAGCCTGGTGCTGCAGGGCTGCGTTATGCATAAAGCAGGAAAGGTGAGCAGCCTAATGCTGCAGGCCTGCTAGCATGGGAGAAAAGGCTAAGACACACCTACAGGGCTGGAGCCAATTCGGGGCGCATCGTGCAGTCAGGAGGCAGAGACAGAGGAGTGGACTAGCTGTAACACCAAGGTATGGATCTTCTTGAAGTGTCCGGCTGGGTAAAGTGCTGGGAGTGAATGAACATACGCAGAGGAACACACTGCCACGTATGAAGGGGAATGTCCCGACAATCTCCTTCCTCAGCGGTCGCCAACAAATACTCCAAACACTAATGAGGAAAGAGATTGCCAGTGTGAATGCGTGGGCAGAACTGATTGGGAACAGGTGTGTGAGAGCGCATATGAATGAGAGTGAATGGAGCGTGAGTATGTGTGTGTGTGTGTGTGTGTGTGTGAGTGTGCGCACGTGTGTGTGTGTGTGTGAGACCCAGTGAGTACAGCTGACGGAGCTTGACAGGAGGAGGGGGTGTGCCCGAGCTGTCAGGAGGAAACTAGGTCAAAGCATAACCAAGAGTCAGAATCGGGTTGGCCTCCAACCCGGATTCATGACAGATCCCAATCTTCATTCGTTATTACCTCTTTGCCCACTCATGTGAACCCACACCTGTCACCACTTACACACGTGGACAAAATTGTTGGTACTCCTCTGTTAATGAAAGAAAAACCCACAATGGTCACAGAAATAACTTGAATCTGACAAAACTGGTAATAAATAAAAATTCTATGAAAAGTAACCAGTGAAAATCAGACAATGCTTTTGAATTGTGGTTCAACAGAATTACTTTAAAAAACAAACTCATGAGACAGGCCTGGACAAAAATGATGGTACCCCTAGAAAAGATTGAAAATAATGTGACCATAGGGACATGTTCAACCAAGATGTGTCCTCTAATTAACATCACAGGTGTCCACAAACTTGTAATCAGTCAGTCGGCCTATTTAAAGGGTGACAAGTAGTCACTGTGCTGTTAGTTGACATGGTGTGTACCACACTAAACATGGACCAGAGGAAGCAAAGGAGAGAGTTGTCTCAGGAGATTAGAAAGAAAATTATAGACAAGCATTGACAAGCAAGACTATAAGACCACAAGATGGTCTTATAGCCTTTAAAGGTAAAGGCTATAAGACCATCTCCAAGCAGCTTGATGTTCCTGTGACTACAGTTGCACATATTATTCAGAAATTTAAGATCCACGGGACTGTAGCCAACCTCCCTGGACGTGGCCGCGGGAGGAAACTTGATGAAGAATGGTAACAAAAGAGTCCAGAACAACCTCTAAACACATTCAAGGTGAACTCCAAGGTCAAGGTACATCAGTGTCAGATCGCACCATCTGTCGTTGTTTGAGCCAAAGTGGACTTCATGGGAGACGACCAAGGAGGACACCACTGTTGAAAACAAATCATAAAAAAGCCAGACTGGAATTTGCCAAACTGCATGTTGACAAACCACAAAGCTTCTGGGAGAATGTCCTATGGACAGACGAGACAAAACTGGAACTTTTTGGCAAGGCACATCAGCTCTATGTTCACAGACACAAAAATGAAGCATACCAAGAAAAGAACACTGTCCCTACTGTGAAACATGGAGGAGGTTCTGTTATGTTCTGGGGCTGCTTTGCTGCACCTGGCACAGGATGTCTTGAATCTGTGCAGGGAACAATGACATCTCAAGACTATCAAGGTATTCTAGAGAGAAATGTCCTGCCCAGTGTCAGACAGCTTGGTCTCAGTCGCAGGTCATGGGTCTTGCAACAGGATAATGATCCAAAACACACAGCTAAAAACACCCAAGAATGGCTAAGAGCGAAACATTGGACTATTCTAAAGTGGCCTTCTGTGAGCTCTAATCTAAATCCTATTGAACATCTGTGGAAGGAGCTGAAACATGCCGTCTGGAGAAGGCACTCTTCAAACCTGAGACAACTGGAGCAGTTTGCTCATGAGGAGTGGGCCAAAATACCTGCTGAGAGGTGCAGAAGTCTCATTGACAGTTACAGAAATCGTTTGGTTGCAGTGATTGCCTCAAAAGGTTGTGCAACAAAATATTAAGTTAAGGGTGCCATCATTTTTGTCCAGGCCTGTTTCATGAGTTTGTTTTTTAAAATAATTCTGCTGAACCACAATTAAAAGCATTGTCTGATTTTCATTGGTTAATTTTCATAGAATTTTTATTTATTACCAGTTTTGTCAGATTCAAGTTATTTCTGTGACCATTGTGGGTTTTTCTTTCATTAACAGAAGGGTACCAACAATTTTGTCCAAGGTTGTATGTATACGGTTTTGACCCTATTTAAGGGGAGTTATTTTGTTCTCATTTGCCGCTGCCTTGACTCATCAAGTGTATCTACATGTCTCTCTTCTTCTCCGCCAGAGCCTATTTCTGCTCTGGCGCGCTATTCTTGTAAGTTATCTCCCTCGTTGTTATTTTGTATTTTTAGCACCTTGTTGAACTTTACGTTTGTTGTTTGTTTTTTCAATAAATTGCCCAAATTCACAGTTGGCGGGTGAGTCTCTCTCTCTTTGCCCTGAAGGGCATTTATGACACCATATGAATTTTGTACTTTTCTCTTTGTACATGATATTACTGTATAGCTCATATACAGCATGAGTTTGTACATTCACAGGTACAGCTACGTATATTTTAGCCACTACAGTGTCTAATTAGTGCTAAGTAATAGACTTGTACAACACAAATTTCTGAAAAACTGAGGCGCAGATTCCTCCTTTTTCAGTTTATCAAAGCAGGCCATGTATTTTGAAAGGTATTTCAAAATCAAACATTACAAACACAAATGCAAGGCCCAGTTCAGTGATTCTTGTAAGCTGAAGCGAGGCTTAGCATGTTGCATTATGAAATATATTTTTGTACCATGCTATAAACAGTTGCCAACAAAGGTAATGTTAGTCAGTGTTAGCATGCCAGTGTTCAGAGATTGACTGCCTTTTACTGTCAGCCTCTTTTCACCACTGCTTGTGCACAACTCACATTTCACCAGTGTGATATTGGGTGTTACTAATGGATTTTCTCTTCGAGTGTGAAAAAAAGCTTCTAGAAGTATCACATAATAACTGCTCTGCTGAAAAATAAAGTTATTGAAAAAAATGCTCTGAAATACATGTGTAGGATTTAAATATGAAAATGTCACTTCTTTGTTTGGCACAGATGTCCTCTAATTAAGAGCCCTTGGCTGTTATAATCACACTCTACACGTAGCTTTATACTTATGATGATTATGACAGCAAGCTTGCCATCATCTGATGTTGTATAACATGCATTATCATATGTGAGCACCCATCTTATTGCACAGTAGTTCGCTATTTACTCACCTTAAAATACAGTGGATATAAAAAGTCTACACGCCCCTGTAAAAAAATGAGACCAAGATAAATCATTTCAAAACTTTTTCCACCATTTATGTGACCTATAACTTGTACAACCCAATTGAAAAACAAACTGAAATCTTTTAAGGGGAAAAATAAAAAAATAAAAAATTTACAATAACCTGTTTGCATAAATATGCACACCCTTAAACTAATACTTTGTTGCAGCACCTTTGGCTTTTATTACAGCACTCAGTCTTTTTGGGTAGGAGTCTATCAGTGTGGCACATCTTGATGTGGCAATATTTGCCCAGTCTTCTTTGCAAAAATGCTCCAAATCTGTCAGATTGCAAGGGGATCTCCTGTACACAGCCGTCTTCAGATCACCTCACAGATGTTTGACCGGATTCAGCTCTCTACTCTGGCTGGGCCATTCCAAAACCTTAATCTTCTTCTGGTGAAGCCATTCTTTTGTTGATTTGGATGTGTGCTTTGGGTCATTGTCATGCTGAAAGATGAAGTTCCTCTTCATCTTTAGCTTTCTAGTAGAAGCCAAAAGGTTTTGTGCCAACACTGACTGGTATTTGGAACTGTTCATAATTCCCTCCACCTTGACTAAAGCCCCATTTTCAGGTGAAGAAAAACAGCCCCAAAGCATGATGCTGCCACCACCATGCTTCACTGTAGGTATGGTGTTCTTTTGGTGATGAGCAGTGTTGTGTTTGCACCAAATATACACTACCGTTCAAAAGTTTGGGGTCACTTAGAAATTTCCTTATTTTTGAAAGAAAAGCACTGTTTTTTTTTCAATGAAGATAACTTTAAACTAATCAGAAATACACTCTATACATTGCTAATGTGGTAAATGACTATTCTAGCTGCAAATGTCTGGTTTTTGGTGCAATATCTATATAGGTGTATAGAGGCTCATTTCCAGCAACTATCACTCCAGTGTTCTAATGGTACAATGTGTTTGCTCATTGCGTCAGAATTCTCCAGATTACCTCAACAAATTAACAGCTAGAATGCCAAAGGTCTGCAATGCTGTAATTGCTGCAAATGGAGGATTCTTTGATGAAAGCAAAGTTTGAAGGAAAAAATTATTATTTCAAATACAAATCATTATTTCTAACCTTGTCATTGTCTTGACTATATTTTCTATTCATTTTACAACTCATGGTGGTAAATAAAAGTGTGACTTTTCATGGAAAGCACAAAATTGTCTGGGTGACCCCAAACTTTTGAACGGTAGTGTGCCTTTTGGAATTATGGCCAAAAAGTTCAAACTTGATTTCATCAGACTATAACACATTTTCCCACATGCGTTTGGGAGATTTCAAATGTATTTTTGCAAAATGTAGCTGAGCTTGGATGTTTTTATTCATAAGATAAGGCTTCTGTCTTTCCACCCTAGACGTGAGATTGTTGTCACATGTACTAAACAGCCAGTACTTGCCAGAAATTCATGCAGCTCCTTCAATGTTGCTGTCGACCTCTTGGCAGCCTCCCTGACCAGTTTTCTTCTCGTCTTTTCATCAGTTTTAGAGGGACGTCCAGTTCTTGGTAATGTCACTGTTGTGTCATATTTTCTCCACTTGATGATGACTGTCTTCACTGTGTTCCATGGTATATTTAATGCCTTAGAAATTCTTTTGTACCCTTCTCCTGACTGATACCTTTGAACAATGAGATCCCTCTAATGCTTTGGAAGTTCTCTGTGGACCATGGCTTGTGCTGTAAGATGTGACTACAAAAATTGTCAGTAAAAGCCTACTAGAACAGCTGAACTTTATTTGGGTTTAATCAGAGGCACTTTAAATGGTGGCAGGCGTGTGCTGACTGCCACTTAACATGAGTTTGAATGTGATTGGTTAATTCTGAACACAGCCACATCCCCAGTTATATCAGGGTGTGCATATTTATGCAAACAGGTTATTGTAAGTTTTTATTTTTTCCTTAAAAGATTTCAATTTGTTTTTCATTTGCGTTGTACAGGTTATAGGTCACATTAATGGTGGAAAAAATTTTGAAATGATTTATCTTGGTCTCATTTTTTACATCACAAAAACCTGGCATTTGAACGGGATGTGTAGACTTTTTATATCCACTGTAGCTTAACATTAATAACAAACTGGTACAGAATCCCACGGTCATTGCTACAGAGTTTAACAACTTTTTCATAAACTCTTTGCTATAAATATGCCATTCATTTAATCCACCTGATCATAACTCTGGTCCTATTAACCCCATGCAACAACGATGAACTTTCAGCCCCCCCTCGTATTTTGAAGAACCTTTGTTTCATTTAAACCTAAATATTGTCTTTGTTTTCATAGAAGGGATAAGGACACACTAAATACTTTTAAAGTGTTTTTGTTGATCTTTTGTTGATACATATAGAGTATTTTCATATACTACACTGAGGACGTCCATCATCACTTTGCCTAGACCTCTTGCCACTCCTTTGCCACCTCATGTAAAATTTTCTAGATCCACCACTGGTTTCGGCTGTAGTCTACTGTTTGTTTCAGGGCAAAATCAAAGTTACACTCCTTTGGCTATTAAAAAAGACCCTTGTTGCTGTCTTATTGCCAATATATCAGTGTCCATCCATCCATCTCCTACCGCTTTTCTGGGGATCCAGGTGGTGGAGGCAGCAGTCCACGCAGAGAAGCCCGGAGTTCCCTCTCCCCACCCATCTCCTCCAGCTCTTCAGAGAGGACGCAAAGGGGTTCCGATGCCAACTGGGAGACATAGTCTCTCCAGCATGCCCTGGGTCTGCCCCGGGGTATCCTCCCAGTGAGACGTGCGAGAAACACCTCAAGTGGAAGGCGTCTAGGAGGCATCCTGATTAAATGCCCAAACACCCTCATCTGTCTCCTTTCAGTCTTTGCATCCATTTTTACAATATGTAATTGTATTAGCCAACGTACCCTGAAGCCAGTGTGTTGTCCTCTTGGGTCAGGAAAAGTGTCTCATTTAGTGATCATTTATGATATCGGCTCTCTACAAGAAGACAAATGTGTTATCTAACAGGTAAGCAGTGATTGACCTTGAAAAGTGATAGAAATAATGACATTCAGACACTGGCTGTAAACTTATCAAGCTGTATTTTACACTGACACTAAAATTAGTGATTTGACAAATAGCATCAACTAACACTGGAATGGAAATGAGAATGTTGTTTATTACCAAAAAGAGTTTTTGTCACAAGAATATTACCATGGAAGGTTTTTATCTAGCAATCATGATGTCCTGTGTTTGGAATTATCAACAATATAGTGACATTGTGGGCAAACAGACATTTATTCATGTTTCAAAACTGTTTGATAAGCTTTAACATTTAGAACAAGCAAGGCAAGCCGAGGTGGGTAGTAACTAGTTGCATTTACTCATATACAGATATTTAATTTTTCACAAAGCTGTACTTTACTGCATAGGTCTGTTTCAGGATACTTTTAATCTTTGAGTACACTGGTGAAAGAACTGCTTTTGGTCAAGTACATTTGGTTATACTTTGAGCTACTTTTGATTTCACTGATTTAAAAACTGGGTGGAAATAAGGTTTTTATTACTGTAATATTTGTTTTTTTTCTTCTTCTTCCAAAAAAGCCTCCCATCTTTTGCACTTTGGTAATTTTTATCATTTTATTTCAAGCTGAGATCCAAAAAGACAAGAAAAAAGTTGCAAAATTATGTAGAAAAAAAAATCACAAAAAAACACAAGTTATGAAGAAGGGTTACATTTGTAAAGATCTCAAATTTGAGTAGTCTCACAAAATTATGTATGCAAAAATGTAAATGCATATAATAATAACTATGTGGTAAGATTTGCATCATGTTGTTTACCTTGAACCTACACCATTATTTACGTGGAAAAATATCTTTTAAATTGATAAACATCGTATGTGTAACTCCTGGCAAAATTTGATTGGGATCAAAAGATAATTTCACTCTTGCCATTCATTTCAATGGAAATTTTTTCTGATTTAAGGTCCCAATGTGGAACTTCGGCTTGACTTAGGCTCCCCATTAGGGGTGTGCTATATCGTATCGCTCACGACAATACCAGTATAAATTTTGATAGTGGTGTAAAAATGAATATCGCGATATTTGGGGTCTGCTGCATGACAACGTCACATCACATAGAAACGGCAAAACAAACATGGCGGGAAGCTGCTACTTCGAAGTCAGACTGTCTCCAGTTGAGTGGAAATATTTAAGTTTCACTTTCTGTTTCAGACTGCTGTCATGTTAAAAAAATGGTGCAGCAGTGTGGATAATCTGCCTGCAGTTTTTCCGCATATCAACAATACCGCTGGAGTGAAGTGGCTGTAGATTTTTACTTCCATTTTGGCTGCTTCATCTTGATTTTACTCAACCACCGAAGAGAGAGAGAGAGAGAGAGAGAGAAAACCATTCATTCAGTGCAGTAAGGGCCAAAAAGCCCCAGGACAGGTCCATGCAACGGGAGTGATGCAGGTAAAGTGATTCAGCATAAAACCCGACCTCTGTGTGCAGTTGAGATGTAGCGGTTTATGTTATTTTCTTGAAATACTTGATAAGAACTAAAAAATATTTTAAACTAAATCTTGGCTGCTGTTTATAAAATGAAGAAATAAGAGTTTTTGTTTTGTTTTTTCCTGAATATGTTGAAGGTGAATAATGCTGGCCTGTGGAACTGTCCTTTTTGCAGAAATTTAAAAGAAAAAAAAAACTGTACTCTGTAATATCGTGAAAAATATCATTATCGTAAAAATTCACAGAAATATGATATCATTTTTAGGCCATATTGCCCACCCCTACTCTCTATTGAAAATAGTTATCAAAACCGGCTGGATCAACAGTTAAGCTAAATGCAGGGGGCCTGTTGCCTCTTCGTTGAGGCGAGCTCCTATGCAGTTATCAGTGACACTGACTGCCTAGTAAAGCCAATGTTCATGGCCCAATGCAGCATCACGGCGAAATATAACAGTATAGTCAGAATGCTTTCAAATGCCTAAAGCCAGAATGATTCACAATATATTATTGACTCTAGATTAGTGAACCAGCCGGAAACAGGGTTGTCTTTTAGGGTATATGAAAACTAAAGATTTCAGTGTTTCCGGGAGGCTGGAGGGAATGTTGCTCCATGAGATGAAGACGGCTTCAAGAAGGGCATCCACGGTCTGGAACCGACGTCCATTTTTGTAAACTTCCCCTGCAATCGATCCCCAAACATTCTCAATGGAATTTAGATCAGGGAAACATGCGGGATAGTCCAAAACAGCTGAGCCGAAGGATCCAATGGGCTCCCTTTGAAGACACTGGCCAATCCTCGACCCAAATTAAAGTCCTTACTGATGCTGACTGCAGCCCAAGATGGCATTTACAAAAGAGGGGCTTTAAGAACAAAAAACGTCATCAAAGGCTACGTCTCCTCACATGCCACAAATGTGTCTGTTTGGGCTTTGCAAGGGAGCACCAAACATGGGACATTGAAAGGTGGAAGAAAGTTTTATTCTCTGACAAAAAAAAAAAAAAAAATAACCTGGACAGTCCTAATGGTTTCCATTGTTACTGGCAAGACAAGGAGATCCCACTGGAAATGTTTTCTACATGGCACAGTGGAGGAGACTCAATCATGATCTGGGCTGCTTTCCCTTCAATGGAACAGTGTTGCTGCAAGTTGTGCAGGAGCATCAAACAGTGGCTTACTATGTGGAGATGTTGCAGTGGGCATCTTTCTTGACTGAGGACCCTCGTCTGTGCAGTAAGGACTGGGCCTTTCAGCACAATGCTCGCTTGATGAAGGACTTCTTCATGACTTTCTTCGTTCCAGAAAGTCATTAGGACGGCCCAGAAGATCGTTGGCTGCCCCCTCCCCACATTAGAAGACCTACACAGTTCCCATTGTCTCAAAAAAGCTCGGAATATAATAAAGGATACTTCCCACCCTGGCCACTCCCTGTTTGAACTGCTGTCATCAGGCAGACGATACAGACAAATTAAAACAAGGACAAGCAGATTCAAAAACAGTTTTTTTTTTGTTCCCAACAGCAATAAATGTAATAAATGCAGTTGGATGTTGAAGGTGTATGAGGGGACTGTGAAATGGCAGAAATGTGTGCTTGGAGGTGTGCATTGTGCGGACTGTATGCATGTATGCTTGTATGTTTTTGCTGTTTTTATTCATTTTATACATACATTTTATACATTTTGAGTCTACATATTTATGAATGATGCTCTGACTGGTTGGGCATTTTTAAATTTCATTGTTTATGTGACAATGACAAATAAAGCTTATTCTATTCTATTCTATTCTATTCTATTCTTCCAGGAGAATAGTGTCGCTGTTTTGGACTATCCTATGTGTTCCCTTGATCTAAATCCCACTGAGAACATTTGGAGAAGGATGGCAAGAGAAGAAATGGATGTCAGTTCCAAACCCTCTTGAAGTCATCTTCACCTCATGGAGCAACGTTCCCACCAGCCTCCTAGAAACACTTGCATCAAGCATGCCGAAACAAATTTTTGAAGTGGTCCACAAGAATGGTGGGGCTACTCACTTTTTTGACACTTGTAGTTGCATTTTTGTGTTTTTTGGGCTATGGTCTTAAACTTTTGATCAGCTGATGAACAGCCTGTTTGAGTTTAAATGCAGTTTTCAATAAATTGCCTACTCTCTATTTTTTGTCTTTTGCTATTTTTTTTTTTATTCTGAAGCTCTACTTTAAGTCTGGTTACGATCCACCAGTGCAAAATGTGAATATTTGTAATTTGCACTGGTCTTAAGATTTTGATCAGGAGTGTATGGTTTACAGAACAAAATTGGTTTATAATGCAGTGCCACCTGAGGGATCGAAGGTCTTGGACATTGAATGCTGGTTTTTGTCTTATGTGCAGAGATTTCTCCAGATTCTTTGAATCTTTTAAGATAAGATAAGCCTTTATTAGTCCCACAACGGGGAAATTCCAGGATTGCAACAGCACAGGGATAGCAACACTCAGAGCAACAATCAGAAGGCAAGAAAAAAAAAACAAAAAAAAAAAAACAAGCAAGCAAGAGCAGCTAATATACATATGTACATATTACTATAAAATATATATATACACACACACACACACACACAGACACACAGTGCAGAGCATTGTAGCTGGATGGAATAAATATATGAATATATGAACACACAGTGCAGAGCATTGTAGCTTTTTATGATATTATGGACTGTAGATAATGAAAACCCTAAATTCCTTGCAGCTGTACATTGAGAAGCATTGTTCTTAAACTGTTGAACTATTTGCTCATACAGTTGTTCACAAAGTGGTCAGTGTCATCCCATCCTTGCTTGTGAACAACTGAAACTTTCAGGGGTGATCCTTTTACACCCAATCATGACACTCACCTGTTTCCAATTAACCTGTTCACCCGTGGAACGTCCCAAAACAGTGTTTTTTGAGCATTTTTCAACTTTCCCAGTCTTTTCTTGCCCCTGTCTCAACTTTTTTGGAGCGTGTTCCAAGCATCAAATTATAAATGAGTGAATATATGCAAAAATCAATAAAGTTCATCAGTTTGAGCATTAATTGTATTGTCTTTGTAGTGTATTCAGTTGAATATAGGTTGAAAAGGATTTGCAAATCAATATATTCTGATTTTATTCACATTTTACACAACATACCAATTTCATTGGAATTGGGGTTTGTAAAAGAAGTAGCACAATAACAGATTTTTATAATAATTTTATTCCATTCACCAACCCAAGACATATTTTAGTGGCACAAACAAGAAAGTAAAACCATGCCAACTTTTCAAGCTCTTCCTCTTAAGCTCTGTAGGTCCATGGTGTCTTAATTATTGCTACAGAATCTGAAAAGCAGATAGTAGAACTGTTTTCAGGATCCACACTGTTTTGTTCTTGTTCTGGTCTGGTCTGTGCTGCACTCAGTCAGTGTTGAAATACTTCATGTTCAGCTGACATGTGCTTTATCTAAAGAGGTTGTAACTTTTGTCTCATCTGGAGATGTTTGGCTGTGCCTCAGGGAGAATGTCACCTGAGATCTCTCTCTGTCTTTCTCTGTAATTGCTTTGTTTCCACTCCCTTGTCTTCCTTATTCTTTGGTTTTCTAGGATTCTTTCTCTTGTTTGACACTGACAGTCATTTCAGTGGCTCCCTGTTGATGTGTCTGTCCATGTTTAATTCTGACCTAACCCTTCTCTCGTCTCCTCTTCTGCCTTTATGTACATGCCATCAGCCAAGCGCTGCTTTATTGCTTTACATAACACAGGCTAACTGAACTGTTTTTATTCATCAATCTTTTATCATATCGCCGTTGTGAGCTCTCCTTAACAAGCTTTTAGGCTGAATAATGCACCAACCAGTGGCCACTGGCCTCTGCTGCAGATCCGTGAACATTGACTGTGCATGTATGGATATCATAAGATTTATTTTCTTACTGGTCCATTCACTTCCATTGCAAAATTGCTGTCACTCCATTGACCCATCTGCTGCTGACATTACATTGAACATCTCTGTTTTTCTAGAGGCAGATTGCGGGGTTAAGTGCCTTGGCCATGTGCATTATGTGGTGGATGGTGAGACTGCCTGAGTGTGGCAGACCACTGTTTTACTTTGCTGTGATCTCCGTTTTGTCTAATTCAGAAACATCAGTGGTCAGTCATGTTAACTCAATGTAAAGCTTTACTATGTATCACTTCATGGGGAAATTGTCAACAAGTGGATGACAGCAGTATTGATTCTAAGGTTTACAGTACCTTTATGAAGCCTCGAGTGCTGTATTTGGATGTTGACACCCGATGATAGACCCAAGTGGAACCTATGGATTTTTTCACGGTTTTCTGAAAGGATCAAAGAGAAATTTGCTGCAGTTTTCTTGCAAGCAAATATTCAATCATTAGCTTTAATTTTTGATCCAAATTAAAGCGTACCTATGGTGGTCATGAAGACGCATTTAACTTGAAAACATTAGGAAAAGGTATTTGTTATTTGGGTAAATAATTGTTGCCAGCCTTATACCACCTGAGATATATTCAAATAGGACCACGGGCATGGCCAGCCAATGAAAACTATGGGCGCCGCCATGACATATGCGGAAGTGACGTCATAACGTTGCTAGTGAAAAGACAATACTCAGCGTTTCCCCGCAACTACGGTGCTGTTGTCCATTGTTTTTGTTCTATTATGGCTGAATTTTCTGACTCTGAGGAAGAATTCGGGCGACATGGCTACATGTTTGAGCCATGTTTGTTCATCTACAGCATGATACGACGATTTGTGCGGGGCCACGCACCTGCTCATCTGTCAACTCGGTAAGCCTACCATGCATGTATCTAATATACAATGCAACCTGTATTTAAATATAAATATATAAATATCTAATATTATAAATATATATTACCTGTATTTAGGACCCACGCTATAGTAACCACAGTGTGTGTCAAGGTGCTGGGTTTTTTTTTTTTGGGGGGTTACGGTGATACTTTCTGAGTGGCCTTCACGCCAGGGTTACGACCATTACGAGCTCAGATCATACAAGACGACCCGCTGAATTTAAGCATTTATTTATTTTCTACTCGTTTTAGTTCTGCATTTAATATGAACCCTGAGTTTGAAATAAACGTTTGAATTTTGGTCCTCACACACAACGCAACGTGCTGACTGTCTGCTGCTCTGTATATAGTTTTAGCGGCGAGGGAGGAGCCCAGCCGGTCTCGCGGGCGTTACGAGCTCAGATCAGACGAGACGAACCGCTGAATTTAAGCATTTATTTATTTATTTTCTAATCGTTTTAGTTCTGCATTTAATATGAACCCTGAGTTTGAAATAAACGTTTGAATTTGAATTTGAATATCCCGAAAGCCACTGCTCATCCGGGCACTCCAGGCTCAGCCAATATTGATCCAGATCGCGGTAGCCACGATATTACGTCACAGGAAGCGTCCTGGCAGGCCATGTAGCCGCTAGTATGGCTGCACCCATGTTTTGCTGACATAGCTGAACCAGCACATCAGCAATGGATTTATATCAAATTGCTTTGAACATGAATTTCAACTTAAACTTGAACTAGAACGTGAGACAGGGGCTCAATATAATATCTTTTTTTTCACGACCACCACAGGTACCCTTTAAATCATGTCATTCGTTGAAATTCTGTTGCAATAAGTAGCTTAAAAATGAAGAAAGGTTGCATTTAATGCTTCTTTAAACCCAGTTTAGTTATTACTTTTAACATAGATTACATTCAATTCTGAAGCACCAAAGCTTTAAATTTCAGTTTCAACTGTGATCTAGGGTCAAATTTAAACTGCCAGTTGAAAAGGTTTAACTTTTACAGTAGCTTAATTTTTCACATGGATTGACCAAAATTGAGTTTCTC
Source organism: Pholidichthys leucotaenia (assembly GCA_020510985.1). NCBI lineage: Eukaryota > Metazoa > Chordata > Actinopteri > Cichliformes > Pholidichthyidae > Pholidichthys > Pholidichthys leucotaenia. Next base: position 177,123,027 of record CM035840.1, on the reverse strand, counting down.
AAAGAAAATTGAGACATACTTAATCATGTATACTTTTAAAAGTCCCATTGATTGCCTTTTTCGTGGATTAATTTCAAATTCTGACACCATCAAGAATTGTATTTTGATAAACAAAAATAATTTCGGTTCTGTGAAAATGCTGTGTTTTACCCCTAATCTGAAAACTTGTGGCAACACATGTGGTAAAGCCAGTCAGAAGTAAGGAGGCATAACCTGCAGCAAAGCCCAAGTTTGACTGTTCACGGAGTGCTATGTAAGCAAAACAAGGAAATGAGGGGCACCAAATTTTGACCACATAAAGAGCATAATGAAGATCTAATTTATCTAAAATTAAAATGTAATGCCACTGTGACTGTGGAGGGTCCAAACAATTATTTAGTATAAGTGGCCATGCAAGACAAGCATTAGGAGGACACGGATGCAAAGCCACACACCTGACATGGTTCTTTGACCCAGAGACAAGACACAGACCTCGAATTGATACAATTAGGTTTATTACAGCAAGAATGTGTATGTTGGTGCGTGAGAGTGTAGGCAGGAGCAGCAGGGACAGAGTGGCACACTGTACGACCCGGCAACCCTAAAGACACACAGAGAGGGAAAGTTAGTGAGCGTCGTAGCTGGAGTTAAACAGTTACACTGTTGCTCACTGTGGGAGCAGATGGAGATTGGCTCAGGTTCAGCACGACGGCTACGGCCAGGAAGACAGTGTCCTTCGGTCGGGAGTGCAGCTCCTGCAGGTGAGTGTCTGGGGAGTTTGATGATGAAGGAGGGAAGGAAGAATCCGCCACCATGGGCTCCGCCTGTGCACAGGGGACTGGAAGACAGGGTGAGTTGAGGATTAAGCTTACGTGGACGGCTGGAGGGATTCTCTGACAAGGAACGAAGCAGGCTTTGGATGAGATCATGATGAGTAGAAAGAGTTGGCGATGAAGCTCCTCTGGAGCGCAGTGAGACATCTCCGCACCGCTAGACAGCGCAGCACGGAATAAATAGGCCAGCCATAATGGGAACCAGGTGAGCGCACAGCTGGGGATAATTAGCAGAGCAGGCCATGACAACACCCAGCCAATGGGAGACCAAGTCCCTGCTGGTCTTGCTCCTGCTGTGCTCGGCCAGCAATGCTGTATAATATCTAACACTTAAAATTCAATGCTGCCTTGCTTGTGGAGAGAAATGGCCAGATCGATTACACATCAGATGCAGCCACACAGTGGGTGCACAGGGTGAGCACAACCACAGCAAAACAGCTCCCAGTTCCCACAAAAGACCTGTTGACCAGCCGGGGACTCTTGTATCCGGCGTATGGACCCACGCTGTTGGCCAGCCGCCAGTCCTGTGTATTGCTGGTTTTGCTGTGATCGTGCTCATTGAACGCATGTGCTATGCAGCCGCACAATTAACCCAGCCGTTTCTCTCCACAATCACAATGGCACTAGATCCCAAATGTCTAGGTGTTCTCTGACATTACTGCATGGGATATGGTGGTGTCCTTAAGAATCATCATCATCATCATCAAAGCAGTCTGTCGGGGGCGACAATGACTGTTTCATTTAGGTCTGATCAGATTCCTCCACGCAGCTCTGTCCTTCGCCCTCCACTGCCAGGAACTCCTGACCTTGCTAACCTGGGCGACATCCGAGCCGGTATGAGTTGCTTTCTGACTGACCATTTCATGAAACTGCTTGCAAAGTATTTGAGTACCGCTAGCTTTTGCTGGATTAGCGGCACATTCTTGGCAGATAGAGGTATTATCAGTGGCAAGGACAGGCCAAGACAAACTGACTCCAGTATCTGTTGCAGTGACTGATCAGGTGATAGGTTTGTTTATCTGCTCTTTGTATAGTGCATGTCACGATGCACCGACTGGCAAAGGTCCACCAGCATACAGTCATTTCACCTGTTGTTGGGGGTAACATCAGGTCAGGCATTGGTTTGCTTGCTACCGGATAACCATGAAAACTGGTACTACCTGTCTCATGGGTCGGGCCATCGGTGACTCAACCAGCAACCTCGCCCTTCCGAGGGTATGGATGGTGAAACTGGGCATTCTGGCAGAACTAAAAACAATATCTGTCACAGGTCTGTGGTGGACCACTCCCAGTTACACAGGGTGAGACTGGACATCCTGGGTTTTTTGATTAACTCTAAGTTATACTTACCAAGATTTTGTAATGAATCCTTCAAATCAAATCAAATCAAATCAAACTTTGTCATATTGCTGTACATACAACTGTAGTGCAGGCAAGATGAAATTGCGTTTCTCTCGGCATCCATATAAGAAGCAGCATGATTAAGACACACTCCCACATAGCTCCCACCCCCCCATCCATTCACACATCCCTGAGACATACTTGGGGAAAAAGAATAACTAACTATAATATACAAAATGTCCATAGGTGCAGTAGTGTGTATGTGAGATTCCGGGTCAGCTATTCAGCATCCTGACAGCTTGTGGGAGGAAGCTGTTGATCAGTCTGGTGGTTCTGCCTCTGATGCTCCGGAATCGTTTACCAGATGGAAGAAGTTCAAAGTGTTTATGCAGAGGGTGAGAACGGTCCTTGACAATGTTCAGTGCCCTGCTCCTACAACGGTTCTGAAAAAGTTCTTGGACAGAGGGGAGGGAGACTCCAATTACCCTCTCCGCCCTCTTGACTATCCTCTGCAGGGCTTTTTTGTCTGACATACTGCAGCTGGAGTACCATGTAGCAATGCAGTACGTCAGAACACTCTCCACCACACCTCTGTAGAAGGTCCTGAGGATGCAGATGGGGAGAGAGGCCTGTTTGAGTTTCCTCAAGAAGTGTAGTCTCTGCTGAGCTCGCTTCCTGATCTCCAAGGAATTCTTGCTCCAGGTCAGGTCCTGCGAGATCTGCACTCCGAGGAACTTGATGTTCTCTACTCTCTCCACTAAACGGCCGCCGATGCTGAGGGGGATGTGCTCAGGCTGTGACCGCCGGAAGCCGATAATCATCTCCTTTGTTTTGTCCACGTTGACCACCAGATTGTTCTCCCTGCACCAGCCCTCCAGGTCTCTTACTTCTTCCCTGTACATTGATTCCTCATCCCTCTGAATAAGTCCCACCACCGTGGTGTCATCTGCAAACTTAATAATCTGGTTCCCCTCGTGTTTGGATACACAGTCATGTGTTAGAAGTGTAAACAACAGTGGACTGAGTACACAGCCTTGAGGGGTTCCGGTACTCAGCGTGACAGAGTTGGAGATGTTGTTTCCAACCTGGACAGACTGAGGTCTCTCAGTCAGGAAATCCAGGATCCAGAGACATGTCAATCCTTAGTGACATGGGCAGCACAGTGGTACAGTGGTTAACACTGTTGCCTCACAGCTAGAAGGTTCCAGGTTCCTGGGGTAGGAACCTTTTTGTGTGGAGTTTCCATGTTCTCCCTGTGCTGTGTGAGTTTACTCCAGGGCCTCCGGTTTCCTCCCACAATCCAAGGACATGCATGTTAGGTTAATTGGTGAGTCTAAATTATCCCTAGGTATCTGTCTGTGATAGGCCCTTAGAATAGAAGGTTGACGTAGCTACGAGTTAAGCGCTTTGAGTGGTCTTTGTGAGCAGAAAAAGTGCTATGTAAGTTCAGGTCCTTAAATGACCAGAACAGAGCAATAAGCTCATAAAACTACATTTCTACCTCATTTCTAGAAATGCATCCTTTGGGAGTGTATGTAAGGATCCCATTGTTGCCTTACATCGCTCGACTGTGCAGCATCTCATCGATATGTTTGCAGACAGCTCCCAATATCTTAATCATGCTGTAAACAAGAGAAGATAAGGGCAGGAAACAGGGCTGGAGCTGATCAGTTAGACTGGTAAATAGTAGAGCAGCAGGCAGGTATCAAGGCTGGGTTTTCCTTTTCATGACGTACATGAGCAAACCCGGAAGAGTTACACCGGCTCCTCACAGACAGAATCGATGTGCAGGGTTTTTTTTGTTTGTTTGTTTTGTTTTTTAGAGAGAAATGAGCATTTTTTTTTTTTTTTTACCAATAATAGATGCATTTCAAAGCATTAAAACAGACAAAAATACAATCTTCCAGTGAATGAGACCTTTAAGCTAGCAAGTTTTTAGCTCGCTAGCAATGCTCTGACAATTTTGTTTTGGAAAAACAGCTGTAACCAATTAACAGCCCCATAAACAGTGGTTAGCACTGTTGCTTAACAGCTAGAAGGTTACAGGTTTGAATCCCCAGGCTGGCAGGGATAGGAACTTTTCTGTGTGGAGTTTGCATGTTCTCCCTGTGCTGCGTGGGTTTACTCCAGGAGCTCTGGTTTCCTCCCACAGTCCAAAGACATGCATGTTAATTGGTCATTCTAAACTATCCCTAGGTATCTGTCTCCTATAGGCCCTTAGTAGAATAGACGGTTAGTACTAAGAAAGCACTTTGAGTGGTCTTTAAGACTAGAAAAGGCGCTATATAAGTACAGGTCCTTATCCCTTATCCTTACTAATTTGAAATAAACCTGGATTAAAACCTAATTTTACAGAGATTAGATTTAACTTTGTTGGTGCAGTCAAATCCAGAGTTAATTTCACACTGGCAGTTTTGCTGTGTAACATTTTGTGTTAAATTCAACAATTTAAAGAAATTGCACAAATATAAACACTTGAGTGTTAATTTGAACTGACAATTGTGCTGTGAACTATAGTAAAAAAAATATATAATCATTGTGCAAATATAGCAACCTTTTAAAGCAATAACTTGAAAATAAAATAGATGTCAGTTAGTCATGCTTTTAACACCCTCATAATGGTTTCTAAACATCCCAAGTATAAGGCTGCCTGTCCACCAAACACGCTTTTTGTTGCCCGACCGCCCTGAGCTTTTCTTTCAGTGTTTGTGCACTGTGCTCTGGAAAAAAAAAAGTCTGTGCCCTGTATCCCAGCAACAGCTTGCCACTCTCAGCTCATCACTCCCGCTTTTCCTATTGTCAGACTTTCTACAGATTTTCTAATAGCAGTCTCTAAATAACAATGGACAGGAAACATTTTCTAGCAGCTCTGGATGTAAAATATGATGACACGGAAAGCAGGAGTCTGAGTACAGACTAGTACTGGTGTCCTATGTCCCGCCCACGCAGCAGTTCTGATTGGCTGCTTGGTCTGACATTAACGAGCTCAGCTGCAGTCTCTGAAAAGTTGAACTTTTTTCAACTCTGAGCGCCCTGAGCGCCACGACAAAAAATGGCCACCGCCGAGAGCGTTTCAGTGCCGTGGGCGCTCAGCGCTGTAAACGCTGGACTACATAGAGAATGAATGGAAAATGGCCACCCAGAGCTGAAAAAACACTTTTGGTGGACACGCAGCCTAAACATTTTATTTACTCATACTTGGTCTTTTCACACTGATCATCCCAACAACATACACCAGTGACAAAGGGGTGGAGTTCTAGTATGTGGCTGCAAATGTGACTGTGTGAAAGAGCTATTATTTTTACTATTTCATCAAGGTTTTTTTGCTTAACAATACTTCAGTGAATGTTAACTGTTATAATATTCACACATGCACACCTTTCGGCTGCTGCCTAGTCAGCGTCACCACAGCAGTTCATGATCCACATTGTTGATTTGACAAGGATTTTACACCAGATGCCCTTCCTGACGCATCCCTACCCATTCACCCAGGCTTGGGACAAGTACTAGGAGTACACTGGGTTTGTCCTTCCCCCTACAGGTAGGTAACCGACTTTCTTCTCATCATTCTATTTATGCTGAACACCAAGCAAGAATGTGGAAAGTACAATTTTTATGATCTTTGGTATGACCTGGTCGAGGCTTGGACTCACAACCTCCTGTCTGTGGGGCAGATACCACTAGGCCAAGGGTCTGCAACCTGTGTCATTCAAAGACCCATTTTGCCCCTCACTGACTAAAATAGAATTAGCTGAGAGCAGCAAGAGCTATTTAACTATTAAAATAAAGATTTTGCTCTTTATAAAGTTTTATATATATCAATGAATATACAAGAAATGTAGTTTATGTCCATCCATCCATTTTCTACCACTTTTCTGGAGGTCCGAGTCACGGAGGCAGCAGTTCAAGCAGAGAAGCCCAGACCTCCCTCTCCCCAGCCACCTGCTCCAGCTCTTCAGAGAGGATACCAAGACGTTCCCAGACCAGCTGGGAGATGCAGTCTCTCCAGCAAGTCCTGGGTCTGCCCTGGGGTCTCCTCCCAGTTGGACGTGCCCGAAACACATCAAGTGGGAGGCATCCAGGAGGCATCCTGATCAGATGCCCAAACCACCTCAACTGACTCCTTTCAATGTGGAGGAGCAGTAGTTCTACTCTAAGCCTCTCCCGGATGACTGAGCTCCTCACCCTATCTCTAAGGGTGAGTCCAGCAATCCTACGGAAAAAGCTCATTTCAGCCACTTGTATCAGTGATCTGATTCTTTCGGTCATTACCAAAAGCTCATGACCATAGGTGAGGGTAGGAACGTAGATTGACTGGTAAATCGACAGCTTTGCTTTAGAGCTCAGCTCCCTCTTCAGCACAACAGACTGGTACAACGTCCGCATCACTGCAGATGCTGCTCCCATCCGTCTGTCAATCTCTCGCTCCTTTCTCCCCTCACTCATGAATAAGACCCTGAGATACTTAAACTCCTCCACTTGGGGCTGGAGCCTGTCCCCAGCCCAGAGAGGACAATCCACCTTTTTCCGGCTGAGGACCATGGACTTGGGCTTGGTGGTGCTGATTCTTATCCCAGCTGCTTCGCACTCAGCTTGCCACTAAACTCAGCTAGTTTATGTTGCATTTATGAATTCTTACTAAAACAACGAAGAAAGCTATTATGTGTCACAACGAATGAAAAAGTCAGACTCTTATGAAAAATGTTATATGGTGCAGTGATTGTGTAATCAAGTGTAATCTAGCTGTCAGATATCAAAATGCAAATATTTTCCTTCATACTGGCCATTGCTCCCTTATTAAGCATTTACAAAAACCTACAAGTCTTTTGTGTTGATAGAGTTACACCTAAAAACTTGGAAAGCCATGATTCAAGATGGCCGCCTACATGGAGATGGACCCTCTTCCGGTGTATAAAAAAGTAATCTTGCAATACAAACAAACAAACATAATTTTTACTTAAAATGATTATAACAATGAATACTAAATTATTTTATGCTGCATTAAACTTCATAATTTAGATTACCAAAAATACTGTGACGTAGGCGAGGTTCACACAAAGAAGAGGAGCAGATGGTTGCGACACAACAGGCTTTATTAAAACACACCACTGAGCACAGACAGGAGGGGAGGTCATCCTCCCAGACCTCCGTTTCAATCATGGTTACACACACATGATACGTCTTGCCCTAATCCTGCCTATAAACAGTGCTGTGTCATTATAACGCAGTTATAAGGACACAGCAGTATAATAACTCAGTAATCACATTAAATACACACACAAAGTAACGTTCTCTGCTGGCAAAGCATGCTGGGAAATCCCTGCCCCCCTTAACACAGCCCCAACGTTACACTACTACACACTACACCTTTAACTGAAAACCAAATTATGCAGGCTAACATTTGAATTCATCTCATATTTGTGGAAAATAGCCCACTTTGAAATCTATAAACCATAACAAACAGTTGTAGGCTATCACAAAGAGAAATTATTTTTTTTTTTTTTAAAATAGGACAGTTTGTAGGCTATTCAGTAATTTCAGGGTGTTGTCTGTTTTACTTTAAAAAAAAAAAAAAAATCTTCAGCCATGTAGAGCAATCAGCTATCCTGTATGAACATAAAACAGAACCAGCTGTACTTCCCTTATCTTGGAGATGTTTATTGAACAAGATCAGATGTCTTCTCATGTCCAGTGAAACTTTTCCAGCCACTTTGTATCTTTCGGTTTGGAATACAGAAGCTCTGAAATCACTCTTTTCCCTCCAGCTTTTTACTTTTTGGCAAAGACTGTGTTCTGGAAAAGTTTGTATTTCTATTTTTCTTGGTGATTTTTCTTATTCTGGATTATTTTGTCTGTATCTTACTGAGGGTGGGGAGGATAAGCAGCTGGGGACAGCGTCTCTCCGTGCATATGAGCCTGCTATTAAGTTTGGTCGGATGTGGCACATATTTTAGTTGATATCATAATAAGACATTTAATATACAGTGGGGAAAATAAGTATTGAATACGTCAACATTTTTCTCATTAAACATATTTCTGATGGAGTCATTGACCCTAGATTTTCACCAGATATCAGTAACAACCCAAGTAATTTATTATATACATACAAAGAAATCAAGGCAACTGTGTTCACAAAACAAGCTATATTTAATGAAGTGGAATGACACAGGGAATAAGTACTGAACATATGAAGAAAAAGAGGTGCAAAAAGGCATAGAAAGCCAAGAAACCAGCTGAAATCCATCAGAATTTAGGAAGCCACTGTCATAAATCGCCCTTCAGAGCAGGACGAAAGACCCAAAAGCTGGAGCTGTGAGTTGCTGACATTTAATAACATAAAAACAAAAACATACAAACACATAACACTTACAAGGCAGGATGAACGAAATGGAGGACGCAACCTGGACGTGACCAGGCTGCGGCGCACGGGAATGCCGGGAAAGACGAGGCTTATGTCTGGAGACTAAGATGGCGCACACCCATTAAAACACACAGTAGGACGCTGCAACGAGTTAGCGTTGCAGCCGTCCTTTAATAGGGCAAAGAGAATGAGCATAATACAAAGCAGGTGTGGGTAACATGAGTGAAAGTAATCAGATAATCAGTGACATCTGTGACAGCCCGCAAACTAGAGCTCAAGCAGAAGTAAGCAAATCACGCTGTCAGAATAAAAGCACATACAAATAAGAAACCCCATAACAGAAGATACACAGTGACTAATAATAATTTATGATCCAAAGACAAGGACCAGATAACAGTAATTGACAATACTACTGAACATACATCAAAAGGAAACTAAGATGAGGGCAAGGGAGGCTCTTAAACAACACAGCAACACAGAAATATAAAAGACAACCGGAAAGCCATGGACGCACAAACTAAAAGAGCCAGACTATAATGACAAAACTAAGAATACAGGACAACTCATAACTGTCATGAACTGAGCCAGTTTGTCCTTCAGGCTCGGTTCCATGACCTTCCTCTGTGTGTCATTATCATATGTGTATTTTGTGTATTTGGTTCTGAGCCGGGGTTCCCCCAGGCTCAGTCCTATGGGTCTTTCTGTGCACATATTTATTTGTGTTTTGCTTTGCCATGTCTTGTTTACTGTAATTGCACTTCATTTCTGGTCTAGTTCTGTGTTTGCTTCTCTGCTCTCTGGCTGGCAGCTGTGAGGCAGCTTTCTTGGCTTGCACTTGCGTGGGTGCTGCCTGTCAGCCTGCTGGTCCGACCACGCCCCTTCTCTCCTGACACTCAGCTGTTTTCTGTCTGTGGTTATTACCTCGCTTCTGGCTCAGGTGCATGATATAAGATAAGATAAGATAAGATAAGCCTTTATTAGTCCCACAATGGGGAAATTCCAGGATTGCAACAGCACAGGGATAGCAACACTCGGAGCAACAATCAGAAGGCAAGAAAAAACAACATCTAGTAAACATATGTCCATATTACTATAAATGTATATATATAGACACACAGTGCAGAGCATTATGGTTGGTTGGTGAATGTGCTGCAGAAAGTCTAAGCTCTCTCTCCGCGGATGCGGCGGGCCAACTGGAAGTCTTTGGGCATGATGGTGACCCCCTTAGCGAAGAAGAGACCACCAGGTGGGCCTCGCTGGTCTCCTGCAGAGCCATGACGGCGAAGCTCAGGAAACGCAGGACGGTCTTGAAGTCCTGAGCGATCTCCCTCACCAGGCGCTGGACGGGCAGCTTACGGATGAGCAGCTCCGTGGATTTCTGGTAGCGACGGATCTCTCTCAGAGCCACGGGCCTGTGACGGCGAGGCTTCTTCACTCTGCCGGTGGCCGGAGCGCCTCTCCGAGCAGCCCTGGTGGCTAGCTGTCTCCTGGGGGGCTTCTTCCTCCAGTAGATTTTACGGGCGGTCTGCTTGGTTCTTGCCATCGCTCTTTATTATTCTGTCTTATATTTCTTGCACGCCGCCTAAACTCCAGCCCGGCACCCGCGTCGTTTTCGCTACAGCTCCCGGTATGTCGAGTTTCCCATTAGCACCGGGCGGCGGCCAAGTGCTAGCTAGCACTAGCTCCTCCCCGCTGTAATGTCTCCCGCTGCAAACCGTGGCTCCGTCCGCCGACCCGGGAGACCCCCGGGGCGATCCGTGCGTCCGTGATATATATACAGAGTGAAAGGTGTAGAAAGAAAAAGGAAGATAAAAAAAAGGCTGTTGCAACGGGCAGCCTACTCGTGTGGCGCCACCGGTCCGGCGGAACCGGTGGCGCCACACGAGTCATATCACTCTGTCATTAGTGTGTGTATTTAGTCTGTTCACTTTCTGTCATTCATTGCTGGATTATTGTGTTCGTCATGTATTTGTCACCGCCATGTCACGCCATGGCTCTACCTTGCTGAGCTCTACCACGTTACGCAGTGGATCATTGTAAGTCTTTTCTCTTCGTATTTTTGTATGTCTGCACTTTGGGACTTTGCTTTAATAAATTTGTCTGTGGTGAGTCCTGTGTGTGAATCTGTCTCTCCCTGCGCCTCATTAGAGGCGATTCATGACAGAATAATCCAGCCTGAAAAGATTCAGCGGATTATACCCAGGCATTATTGTTTTTCTTTTTGAACTTGTTTTTCACTCACCTGTTTTTTGGAGATGGCAGTGACGGGTTGGAGCTATCTGATGAGCCTGGGGTGGGAGTGCTGCCGAGCCCTAATGGAAATAGATGGGCTCATTTTCTTGGCATGCACATATTCCACCCCAGAAGATGTGCTCTGGTATGTGGATCTGGCGGAGACAGCAGTTCGGCGGTGTCCTCAGCTCGCGGAGCACCTGGAAGGAGCTGAGAGGGTAACCCAGTTGGCAGCACTGCGGCGCGAGAACAGCGAAAGGGGGAGGAAGTCCCTGAAGAGACCTAGGATTGCGTCGAAGGGAGGGCACTCCCGGGGCTCCGTTATTCCTGCGTCTCGCCAGCCCTCTTCACCGTCTCTGCTCTGGTTAAGCCAGCTTCAGCCTCCCGAAAACAGTGTCATCCCAAACCGGACCGGTGGAGGAAGCCCTCCTCCTCTTCGACAGCCACTTCCCCCTTATCGAGTCTGACTACTCTCGCAGCAGGGCCACTCTCTTGCTCTGTTTTTTCCTCTGATTACGCCAGCCTCCTTTCCCGCTGCCACTGCTGCACTCACAGTCACTCCAATGATTCCTCCTGCTGTCGAGAGGCTCTCCAGGTCTTCCCCGGCTACGCCCACCTCCGCGTCATCAGAGCCGGCTCCTCCGCCATCCTTTGAAGGGGCCAAGATGGCCGTTGACACGGAGAGGGATGATTGCCTGTCAACTGCAGGTGTCAACATCAAAGACCGGGATAACAGGCATGTGTTTTTTTCATTCTGTTACATCTTATAATGATAAACCTTGTCTGTCTCCTGAGAGAGGGGCCCAGTCCCAGCAGTTCGCTGGGCACTCTCCCTCAGCTGCAGTTATTAACTCTCTCCCAATCCTCTTCGTGTCTCCTCCATTTTTTCCTGAGTGTCCGCTGGCACCAGAACCGAGCTGTTGGATGGTGGAGGAGCCTGTGGCTCTGGAGGATCCTGAGCCAATGCCAGCATGGAGTGGACCCCAGCTGCCATGCTAGAGGAGCTATCAGTATGAGTTATTTTGCCTGGGGGCACCAGGACTGCCACCACCATCATGCCCGCTGCAGAGGCAACCGCCGCGGAGTGGGAGCCAGAGCTGGACCTCCTGGAGGCTGGGCCCGAGATGTCATTGCCAGGATTGACGGAGTCCTGGACGGCGGTGGAGCTCGAGCTCAGGCAAGTTATCGTTCTTGTTTTTCTCATGTCAGTCTTGGAGAGATCTTGTCTGGCTCTTGGTGAAGAGAGTCAGGTGCAGCCCTCAGCTGCATCTGAACTCACTTCGCCGGGCTCCGCTACTGCCGGCGACCCTAACCACTTCTCTTCTTCTGCTGTTCCTGAGCCTTTTCCTAGGGTCGCCAGAGAGGATCCACTGCTGCCAGGGGTCTTTGTGGGTCTGGTCCAACCTACAGATGACGTCGCAGTTCTGGTTTCCCCCGCCAAGGTTGTCAGGGCCCCTCCAATAGACTTGCTCCTCAGCTTGGTGCTCCTGCGGGTTGGCCCACTCACTGTGGGAGCTGTTCTGCCCCAGTCGGGGCCCTCCATGGGTGCTGTTCTGGCCCAGTCGGGGCCCACCTTGGTTGCAACACTGGCCCAGTCGGGGTCCACCATGGGTGCAGCCATGTACCAGACTGGGACCCCCGCGGGTGCTAAAGTTTTTCTTATAGGGACCAGCAAAGGCGTTGTCCCTTCTCCTCCGCTGCCAGACGCAGTCGATGTCCCCTCCTCTCCTCAACTGGATGCCATCGTGGCTCCTCCTCTTCCCTGCCGAATGCCATCATGGTCCCTTCCTCTCCACCACCAGACGTTGTCGGGGTTCCCCTCCTCCGGCCCGGTCACTCACCAATGAGCCTCCCAGTGGGTAAGCCGCCTCCTGCTTCACCCCTCCGGTCTTGGTAGCTCAACAGCGCTGGCTGGCCGCCCAAAGGACTGAGTCTTAGGGTTGGGTGGCCCATTTCTTCCGGCAGGCCGCCGGACTCAGTCTGCCGGGCCGTCTTCTGAGCCTGGGATTCAGAGCGGCCTCCTGAGCCTCCATGCCTTTAGACTTAGGGGGGTTAATTGTGGTGTTATTCTGTTGTGGGCCCTGAGCGGGGTTGTTTTTGTTCCCTGCTGACCTGTTTCCCACCTACCTCCCGCCCTGGGTTGATGGTTGTTGTTCCTGCTGGGGGCGGGGGGGGGCAGGTTTTTTTCTTTTTTCTTTTGATGTTACGCTGGGTGTCTGGAATCCACCCCTTGAGAGGGGGGCTCTGTCATGAACCGAGCCAGTTTGTCCTTCAGGCTTGGTTCCATGACCTTTCTCTGTGTGTCATTATCATATGTGTATTTTGTGTGTTTGGTTCTGAGCTGGGGTTCCCCCAGGCTCAGTCCCATGGATCTTTCTGTGTACATATTTATTTGTGTTTTGCTTTGCCATGTCTTGTTTATTTGCACTTCATTTCTGGCCTAGTTCTGTGTTTGTTTCTCTGCTCTCTGGTCGGGAGCTGTGAGGCAACTTCATTGGCCTGCACTTGCGTGGGCGCTGCCTGTCAGCCTGCCGGTCCGACCACGCCCCTTCTCTCCTGACACTCAGCTGTTTTCTGTCTGTGGTTATTGCCCCGCTTCCTGGCTCAGGTGCATGCTATCACTCTGTCATTAGTGTGTGTATTTAGTCTGTTCACTTTCTGTCATTCATTGCTGGATTATTGTGTTCATCATGTATTTGTCACCGCCATGTCACGCCATGGCACTACCTTGCTGAGCTCTGCCATATTATGCCATGGATCATTGTAAGTCTTTTCTCTTTGTATTTTTGTATGTCTGCACTTTGGGACTTTGCTTTAATAAATTTGTCTGTGGTGAATCCCTGTGCCTCGTTAGAGGCGATTCATGACAATAACCAGAGACAACTGGCAACTCAGAAAACATAATACAGACAAAACCAAACACAAATGAATAATAAGGCTGAGATGAGGAAAAATACAGAAATAACTTGACATAACTGAAAGCATGAACACGTGCCTCCCACCCCCCCACTCAGCAGCATGACAGCCACCCCATCCCCCAACAGTGCAAATTAATTTCAGCTGGTTAAGTCCTGACTGATAGTTTTTGAAACAGTCTGTGAATATCAGATTGTCACACCACAAAGAACTCATGATGTGTAGAAGCAAAGCACTCTCTCTAGACCTTCGCAACCTTATTGTAGCAAAACATAATGGTGGCATTGGTTACACGCGCATTTATAAACTGCTGAATGTTCCAGTGAGGACGGTTGGAACCATCATTCGGAAGTGGAAAGAACATCATTTTACCATAAACCGGCCATGACCAGGAGCTCTTCACAAGATTTCTGAAAGAAGAGTCAAAAGAATTATCAGAAGAGTTACCCTACAGCCAAAGCCCACTCGTGGAGAGCACCAGAAAGACCTGGAGTTAGCAGATATTGCTGTTTCAAAGAAAACAATAAGAGGGTCATATGAATGCGGAGAGATGCAATTCTAATGGATTTCAGCTGGTTTCTTGGCTTTCTATGCCTTTTTGCACCTCTTTTTCTTCATGTGTTCAATACTTATTCCCTGAGTCATTCCACTTTATTAAATATAACTTGTTTTTTGAACACAGTTGCCTTGATTTCTTTGTATGTATGGATTACTTGTGCTGTTACTGATATCTGGTGAAAATCTCAGGTCAATGGCTTCATCAGAAATATGTTTAATGAGAAAAATGTTATATATATATATATATATATATATATGTGTGTGTGTGTGTGTGTGTGTGTGTATACAATGCCTGTATACAATGCATCATAATTGGAAAAATAATATAATTAAAATGACCTTCATTATTTCAGTTTCATTTTGAGATGAAACTATAGAGAGCCAAAACAATGGAGCTGAAGAGCACCTAGTGCAGGGGTTGCCGACCCCTGCACTAGGCTAACACTTCGGTTCTAATACTCTGTTATCATACTCAACTTATTATTATTATAGTTATTATTACTATTTGTAGTAGTAGTGGTAGTATTAGTATTAGTATTGAGAGGACCTTTTGAAAATATTTTGAATTTGTTAAGCTGATTTCAGGTTTTGTTTCATCAGTTGCTGACTCCCTTTCTTCTTTGTTCCACTCTTGGTTAAAGAGTAGTGTTCTCTTGGAGTGCACACATAAAAACAGTCTGTCTGACATTTAGTCTCAATTAGTAGTGAAATAATGTATGATTTTGACATAAATATTTAATTTTTACTGAAAGGCCTCACAGTTTTTCCGCTGGTTTTTGTGAGCTGGAGTCATATCTGTGTTCTGTTTTCTGGTCTGGTGATTTTGCCATATTTCACTGGGTGTCATAAGTCTTTAATAAATTCAAACAATAGTTCAAAACCACAACTGTACACAAAATGAAGTGAAACAACAAAAATTTTTGCAACGCTTACCTGTGTAGACAAAAGGTGTTGGACTGTTTTTAGACCATTTAGCAACCTAAAGTTTAGCTTACCTCCATAGATACCTCATAACTTAACAATGTTTAGTTTTTTACATCAACCATGACTGAAATCACACCATAGCTGCATGTGTCCATCCATCCATTTTCTATTGCTTTTCCGGAGGTCCGGCTCACGGATGCAGCAGCTCAAGCAGAGAAGCCCAAACTTCCCTCTCCCTGGCCACCTGCTCCGGCTCTTCAGAAAGGATACCAAGGCACTCCCAGGCCAGTTGGGAAATGTAGTCTCTCCAGCGTGTCCTGGGTCTGCCCCAGGGTCTCCTCCCAGTTGGACGTGCCCGAAACACCTCAAGTGGGAGGCGTCCAGGAAGCATCCTGATCAGATGCCCATACCACCTCAACTGGCTCCTTTCGATATGAAGGAGCAGCAGTTCTACTCGGAGCCTCTCCCGGATGACTGAACTCCTCACCCTATCTCTAAGGGTGAGTCCAGCAGTCCTATGGAGAAAGCTCATTTCAGCCGCTTTATCCGCGATCTGATTCTTTTGATCATTACTCAAAGCTCATGACCATATGTGAGGGTCGGAACGTAGATTGACCGGTAAATCGACAGCTTTGCCTTAGAGCTCAGCTCCCTCTTCAGCACAACAGACTGGTACAACATCCGCATCATGGCAGATGCTGCTCCCATCCGTCTGTCAATTTCTCGTTCCATTCTCCCCTCACTCATGAATGAGACCCCGAGATACTTAAACTCCTCCACTTGGGGCAGGAGCTTGTCTCCAACCCGGAGAGGACAATCCACCTTTTTCCGGCTGAGGACCATGGACTCGGACTTGGAGGTGCTGATTCTCATCCCAGTTACTTCACACTCAGTAGCAAACCATCCCGGCAAGGCCTGTAGGTCATTGCTGGATGAAGCCAACAGGACAACATCA
Source organism: Pholidichthys leucotaenia (assembly GCA_020510985.1). Classification (NCBI taxonomy): domain Eukaryota; kingdom Metazoa; phylum Chordata; class Actinopteri; order Cichliformes; family Pholidichthyidae; genus Pholidichthys; species Pholidichthys leucotaenia. The sequence continues at coordinate 177,106,928 of CM035840.1, read as the reverse complement.
TCCTGTGGTCATCGAGTATGACACCCTCCAATCCTTGGCTAAGCCTAGATATCCTGTCCACAAAAATTATGAACAGGATTGTTGACAAAGGGCAGCCCTAGTGGAGTCCAACTCTCACTGGAAACAAGTTTGACTGGGTGTTGGCAATATGAACCAAACTCTTGCAACAGGGACTGGATAGATCGTAACAATGAGCCCGATACCCCATACTCCTGCAGCATCTCCCACAAGAGAATATGACGGACAGGGTTGGATGTTTTCTCCAAGTCCACAAAACACATGTGGACTGGTTGGGCAAACTCCCACGAACCCTCGAGGATTCTCAAGAGGATAAAGAGCTGGTCTGATGTGCCACGGCCAGGACGAAAACCACATTGCTCCTCCTCAATCCGAGATTCGACCAGCGGTCAAACTCTCCTCTCCAGTACCCTGGCATAGACCTTTGCAGGGAGTCTGAGAAGTGTGATGCCCTAAAGTTGGAACACACCCTCCATCTCCCTTTTTAAAAAGAGGAGCCACCACCCTGGTTTGCCATGCCAAAGGCACTGTCCCCAACTTCCACGCAACATTGCAGAGGCGGGTCAACCATGACAGCCCTACGATATCCAGGGGCTTGAGGTACTCAGGGCGAATCTCGTCTACCCCCGGGGCCCGGCCACCAAAGAGTTTTTTAATCTCTTCAGCGACCTCAATCCCTGTGATGGACGAGTTGTCCCCCTCGTCCCCAAGCCCTGCTTCCTCTATGGAAGGCATGTCAGTGGGAATGAGGAGCGTCTTGAAGTATCTGTTCCACTGCGCAACGATGTCCCCAGTTGAAGTCAGCAGTGCCCCATCTGCACCATACACAGTGCGAACAGGAAGCTGCTTCCCCCTCCTAAGTCGCTGGACAGTTTGCCCGAATCTCTTCGAGGCCGACCAAAAGTCTTGTTCCATGACCTCACCAAACTCCTCCCACACCCGAGTTCTTGCTTCAGCAACCACTCGAGCTGCACTCTGCTTGGCCTGCTGGTACACCTCAGCTGCTTCAGGAGTTCCACAAGCCAACCAAGGTTAATAGGACTCCATCGCTGCATGTGTGTATTGTGGAAATCCCACACCTAAAATATTGCTATGCCTTTCTAATTAAGAATATGCACACTGCTCGGTGAGTTTAATTTCCTGCTTTAGGCCAGTGTCAGCACTAATAGGCTTTGGTGACATGACGCCATTCACTCTAGCATTTTTTCCTACATTGAAATATTCTTGGTTTCGATTGAAAGGTGTTTGCCTGTATTTGCGTCAGTCAAAGAAAATTTGCATTTATTTACACCTTTGCATGGATATATACAGTTTTTCTGTAAGATGGTGTGAACATATCACTGGAGTGTTTTAGGTCATGAGAATGATTTTGCAGACTTCAAGTCTCAGCATAAGGGTAAATTATTTTTTTAAAAAAATCCACACAAGGTGTTGTCATAGGAAAAATAAACTAATATGTAACATGTTTTTAGATATACACATTTGTCTTGATCTGATTTACTTTAACAAAAATGTTTTAGAGCATTTTTGTCTTAACTGGACAGATACAGTGAAATGAGACAGGAAATGGGGTGAAATGCAGGGGAGCATGTAAAAAAGATCACTGGGAATCAAACTAGGGATTACTGTTTTTTTTTTTTGAACTTTTTATTTATTCAGCACAACTTAAACACATGAAGATGTACAAAAAGAAAAAAAAATCACACTGCCTCATTTACAGTCCTCTTAAACCTATTCTACCTTTTTTCCTTATACTGTATACATCAACTACTGCCTTTCGTATCGGTTCTTGCAATGTTACAGAGATACAAATAACATTCATTTGAATTTTTTTTTCTTTCTAGTTAGTCCAGTTAGTACAGATATGTGTATTCACAAATCAGATTCTGGTGCTAGTGAGAAAATAAATGTACAGAATAAAAGGAAAAACAGTCATAATTACTTCTCCAAAGAAAATAACAAACAAACAAAAACAAAGGGGGGGGGCTCTAATATCATTTATGTTATTGGTTTCCATCTTGTCTCAAATTTTTCCAGTTTCAGTTTAGTTTTGCTGTAATTTTTTCTATAGTAAAGATCTTTTTGACTCTATCTCTCCTTTGTATTATGGTAGGGAGATGTGGTTTCAGCCAAGAAGTTGTAATCATTTTTCTTGCTATCAGGAGCAGAACACCCAGTAAGTAGCTGTGTTCTCTGTCTCTCAAGTCGTGGGGTATTATCCCAAGTATAAAAAGGGTTGGGTTAAGGTGCAATTCAAAACCCCAAACTTTCTTTATTTCTTTTTGTGTACTTTTCCAAAACACTTAAGATCTTTGGACAATCCCAAAATATGTGGGTGAAATCCCTTATCATCCCACAATCCCTCCAACATAAGTCTGAGGTATTACTACATTTTGAAATGATAAATGGAGTGTTTAAATAGTGCATTTTCACCTTCCAATCAAATTCTTTCCATGTTGTACTGCTAGTTAATTTATGTCCAAATCTAAACGTTTCCTCTCAATCCTCATTGGTTATTATTACGTCAGCTTCCAATTCCCATTTCTCTTTGACATCTAAATTATTAACACCAGTTTCATATTGTAGTGCCTTATATACTTTTGAGATCAGCCCTTTTTTTTTGATTCTCCCTCTGTATATGACATGAACAATGCTTCAACTTCAGTTGGCTCTGTACATATTTTTTTCATACTCATGTTTCTGAAGATAATGTCTCAGTTGCAAATATTTATAAAAGTCCTTATTTGGTAAATTAAATTCCTGTTTCAATTGTTGGAATGATTTCAAAGTCTACCCCTTAAACATTTGTGCTATAAATATTAACCCCTTGTTAGTCTATTTTTCAAATCCTGCATCCATAGTGCACAGTACAAAATCTGGGTTTTTGGAATTTTTTGTAGCTTTGCTTACAGAGCTAGATATATTTAATTTCTTTTGTATTGCCGACCATATTTTCAATGTTTCTTTCACCCATTCATTTTGAATCTTGAGCTTTTTTGTAACATTCTGGTTGTAAATGATACTTAGGGCAAACCGCAGTGGACTCAGACAGTCGCCTTGTCTGACTCCTCTTTTGAGGGAGAAAAAAATCTGAGCAACAACCATTAACTCTGATCTGTGATTTGGGATCTTTGTAGATTACTTTTACCCATTCTATAAAATCCTGGGAAAACCCAAAAGGTGACAGTGTCTGGTATAAAAAGATATATTTCACTCCATCAAAAGCCTTTTGGGCATCTAAACTAAGCATCATAGAAGACTGAATTTTATGTTTTGTACTTGAAATTATATTTAATATTCTCCTAATGTTGTTTGTGCCTTGTCTACCTGGTATAAACCCAGTTTTATCTGCTTTAATTAATTTAGCTATATGTTTCTGCACTTTTTTGCCATTATGCTTGTGAGAATTATTAAATCAGGGATTACTGTTTTTAAGCAACATGCTCTCATGGTATGCATCATAACCACAAGGCTACCGGATGCCCTTGATTACTATTTTTATTCTAGCACAGACTCACTTTGCTCCTTAGTTTTGCTCATGAGTAGGTTTCAGTTTGTTTGGCAATAAGGAGAGAGGTAAAATGCAAAATATTTCATAACTGCTATTCGTCACTACATTCTGCAGTGGAACTGATAACAGATCCTGCAAGCATTTAGGTATGCCTTCCTGTCTTATTGCTAGGTTATTAAACAATGGATTAGGGGACTTATTTCTGTGTCTTAGGCTACAACATGTTAGTAATTCATAAAATAAAGCTGAATATATGTCATGAATGCCCCTTTGGGGCAGAAAGACAGGCCCACACGCTGAACTGTAGTTCTGACATTTATTGAAAAAAGAACAAAACTTCCAAAAATTGTGCAGACAAGACAAAAATGCAAACAAGGTTAACATACAAGGGAGGCACTCCAGAGTTGGAATAGCTCTGGAGGAGATAAGGAAAAACCTTACTGAAGGATGAAGTCCAGTAACATCAGACAATGTAATCCAATACTGCCGCAGTGAAAATGGTAAATGGCATTCACTTATACAGCGCTTTTATTCTCATCTCTTGATGACCAAAGCGCTTTACAGATCCTGCTATCCACCCATTCACACACTGATGGCGGCATGCTACCTAACATGGCGCTTCCAGACCCAACAGCAGCAATTGAGGTGAAGTGTCTTGCCCAGGGACACAATGGCAGGATACCCAGGGAGAATGAGATTCGAACCGCCAACCATGTGGTTATTGGACGACCTGCTCTACCTCCTGAGCCACTGCTGCCAATGAATTGGCAGTGCTTAAATACTGGGCAGACAGATGAGCAGCAGGTGTGGGCTGAGCAGGCAGGTGACCTAATTACCCAACTGTTCACAGCTGGAAAAAAGACTAAACAGCAAATGGGAGTGTCTGAGAGAGGAGGGCACATAAGAGTCAAAAACCTAAAATATACACATAAACAGACAAAATAATAATGACAGAAATGCAATACTCAAAAATAAATTGAGTCTGAGCTCAGAGAGAACATTAGAGCTCAGACTCATGACAATATAAGACCAATATAAACTCTCCTTTTGGCTTGTTTGTCTGTCCAAGCTGCACGCAACTATATCTAAGTATTGTATTTCCTTTATACTAGTCATTAACCGTTATGGTGCCAGAAGCAACTAGAATGCACTCAGCTGAGATGCAGACCCACACCTTTTTCAGCCCTATAGATTTAAAACCATGATCTTTGTCCTTTTGACCCCAAACCCATAGTCAGAGTTCAGGGTGTCAGGGTGAACCTGTGTAGAAAGTTTGGTGACCCTCGCTTTTGTTGTTCTTGAGATATAGTTTACATAGCATTCTGACTTTGACCTTTGATCTTGCGATCCCAGAATCATAGTCATAGTTCAGGATCCCAAGGTGAACCTGTGTACCAAGTTTGGTGACCCTAGCATTACGCATTCCATAGTAATAGGGCATAAGGAATGCAGATGTTGACCTTGATTCTGACCTTTTGACCCCAAAAGCATAGCCATAGGTGCTAGTCCCAAGGTCAACCTGTATATCAAGTTTGGTGGCCGTAGCCTCATTCCTTGTTGAGTTAGAGCACTAACTATATATATATAGTTAGAGCACTATCACACACACACAGAGTGGTATGAATAACTGTTTGCCCCCTTCCTGATTTGATTTCTCATTTTTTATGTTTGTCACACTTAAATGCTTCTGATCATCAAACAAATTTAAATATTAGACAAAGATAACACAAGTAAGCACAAAATGCAGTTTTTTAAATAAAGGTGTTTATCATTAAGGGTAAAAAAATATCCAAACCTACATGGCCCTGTATGAAAAAGTGATTGCCCCCTAAACCTAATAACTTCTTGGGCCGCCCTTAGCAGCAACAACTGCAATCAAGCCGGCAATAAGTCTTTTACAGCGCTGTGGAGGAATTTTGGTCCACTCATCTTTGCAGAATTGTTGTAATTTAGCCACATTGGAGGGTTTTCTTTTTAAGGTCATGCCACAGCGTCCCAGTCGGATTCAGGTCAGGACTTTGACTAGGCCACTCCAAAGTCTTCATTTTGTTTTTCTTAAGCCATTCAGAGGTGGACTTGCTGGTGTATTTTCGATCATTGTCCTGCTGCAAAACCCAAGTGCGCTTCAGCTTAAGGTCACAAACAGATGGCCGGACGTTCTCCTTCAGGATTTTTTGGTAGACAGCAGAATTCATGCTTCCATTTACCACAGCAATTCTTCCAGGTCCTGAAGCAGCAAAACAGCTCTAGGCCATCACACTACCACCACCATATTTTACTGTTGGTATGATGTTCCTTTTCTGAAATGCTGTATTACTTTTACGCCAGATGAAATGGGACACACACCTTCCAAAAAGTTCAACTTTTGTCTCGTCAGTCCACAGAGTATTTTCCCAAAAGTCTTGGGGATCATCAAGATGTTTTCTGGCAAAACTGAGACGAGTCTTTATGTTCTTTTTGCTCAGCAGTGGAGTTCATCTTGGAACTCTGCCATGCAGACCATTTTTGCCCGGTCTCTTTCTTATGGTGGAGTCATGAACACTGACCTTAACTGAGGCAAGTGAGGCCTGCAGTTCTTTGGATGTTGTTGTGGGGTCTTTTGTGACCTCTTGGATGAATCGTCGCTGCGTTCTTGGGTTAATTTTGGTCGGCCGGCCACTCCTGGGAAGGTTCACCACTGTTCCATGATTTGGATAAATTTTGCCATTGAATTTCACCATTTGTGGATACAGTATATACTGTATATATATATATAAACACACACTATACTATAGCCAGATAGCCGGCCACAGACAACACCGACCACTCTACCCACTCATCTCGTTGGTGTGGGTAAAAGCATAAAAACATGAATGAAAGCAATTCTATTAAACAGTTCAGTGATTAACTGATCATTGCTGCCTTACATCTACTACAGCTCAGCACTGGGCTTTCTTTGTAGAGCTTGTATGGGATTATTTTCACTGTCCAAAGACATGGTTCTTGTACAGTAAATGCTGATTTCGAATTTCCTATGGATGTGTTTGACTTCTACATTCCAGCTGTAGGAATTTGATGCATAAATGAAAGCACAAGGAAACAAGCATCTAGTCTGATCCCCAGTTATCTGAGTAACTGGTTGAGATGTGTCCATTGTTGATGTTGTGACAAACTAAAAACAATGAAGCTCAAATCAAAATGAATCTACAAGTCAGCAGTAAACATATAAGTGTACGTATGTGAGAGATGCACAAATTAATAGATGTATTTAAGCAATATTGCATGAGAGAGTATTAAAATAGCAGTGCCGTGATTTGGTTGTAGGCTTGATACACAGTGGAGAGGTAAAGACATTGCCATGGTGCTTTATTCATGTTACCGTCCAACCTTGAGTGTAATATTGGGTTTATACAACAGTTCCATCAATGCAATTTATAAGATGATAGTAATCAGGGACAACAGATTATGGCTTGTTTGTTTATTGAATATTACATTGTTCCGCCAGGACTATTATCTCAGTATGAAAACAAGTAATTTCCAGCTGCTACTCTTGGATGTTGCTAACTAGCAGAAGTACTGGGCTTAACATATAATTTAACAGATTTATTAACATTTTACACATATGCTCAGTGAACTTTGCTATTGTTCAGCGGTTATATATTTAAGCAATATTACACTTGAGGTTGTACGGTATCAATGAATATAGTACTCAGAGGGCATATGACATATCACACCCATAGTTACTATATTCATTGATACTGTAAAACCTCAAGTGCAATATTGCTTTTAAACAACAGTTCTGCAATCAAAATTTATTCAATGACAGCAATACTGGACAAAATAGTATGATTTGTTTGTTTAACCAGTTATTTTGCACAGCTGAGAAAACAATAGTCCTTTTTAAATGTAGCCAGTAACTGTTGCTAATCTCAATCAGCATGAAGAAGTCTACTGTCATTTCACACACATGTAAACAAATTAAATATTGTCAAGTGCAAAGGTTATTATTTATAATACATACTAGTCACCTGTTGAGTCGGTACCACAGAAGGGCAGAGATCAAAAAGTGGCAAATGCCAGTGGCTAGTTAGCATGCTAGCGATTTGGCTTCAGCACACTTAGCTTGCTTTTTCTTCGCATTTTCAGATGAAACAAAGAGTCCATCACCACAAAGGTATTGTGGTTTGTTAACTGAGACAATAAATCCAACTCTAACACTGCCTATTTTTAAACAGACGTGACAGTGCTTAATGATGTTTATACAAGGACAGACTTTGTAAAATCAATAAAGTTTTTTTTCAAAAGGGTGGGACTTTCGGGCTACGAATGTATAAATTAAAACAGTGCCTCACTGTGAAAATTAAGATATCCAACACAGTACTGCAATTCTCAAATCTGCAGATTTGACAGTAAATTACTGTTAGTAACTAACAATTATATGAACACCTTTGAAGTGGAGTGATACATATCCAGTGAAATGTAGGAGTGCAATTATCTTGGGATATAGTAACTGCTGGAATCCCTATTGTCCAATCAAATTGCTCGGTCCGAACTAGCTGTTGTATAAATTCTTTTCAAGAGTCCATCAGTCTAGTTTCTTCAGTCAAGCAGCCTGATAGCTAGCAATCAATTGATATCTCTGCTTTTGGTTATACGTATTCTCTTCTCTAGAGCACCTCTAAAGCAGAGTGATACATATCCAGTGAAGCATCCAAGTTCTTGTTTGGAACAGTTTTAAAACAGATATTAACTAGCTGAAAGACTTTGTTTCCTCTCATATGTATGCATGTACTGTATGTATGTATAGGTATGTATTGTTACAATAGTGAATAGTGCTCTCAAGTTTGAAGACAGAAAATTGATCACCTCAGTCATAAAAATGTTAGCACAGTAGACCCATCCACTTGTTACTCAAACCTTATGTTAGTTAAACGCAACAAATCCGAAGACAAGAGCAAGACAGGATAAACTTTAACCATAAGGTTCTAAAACAGATTAACTTTGGGCCTGAACCAAGACTCAGTTTAAAAATAGTTTATTTTTTAAACCCTGAATTGTGTATTATACTGTAGTTGTAGAATGATCAAGCTGCTGTAATAGCTGCTTCTCAGCAGATGAAGGTTTAAAGAAAGGACTCAAAGTGCAGGCAGGGATGCAGTGCAAAATGATAATTTATTAACAAACACTCGAAGCAAACAAAAGGCAGCACGTGGGCTGAGAACTAAACTAATCTTGGCAAAACTTAAAGCAAAAACTTGGCAAACACATAGCAAAGCAAACTTACATAGGCATAGATACACGGCAGGGGCTTAGCAGGGTGAAAACGAACATGGAAACGACGCAATGACCTCTCACCGAACAGAGCACAGAGACACACATACAGCACGTACACTACCGTTCAAAAGTTTGGGGTCACCCAGACAATTATTTTGTGTTTTCCATGAAAAGTCACACTTATTTACCACCATGAATTGTAAAATGAATAGAAAATATAGTCAAGACGCTGACAAGGTTAGAAATAATGATTTGTATTTGAAATAATAATTTTTTCCAGATACTCAGCCTGCTCAAAGGAAGGTCAGTTTTATAGCTTCTCTAACCAGCTAAACTGTTTTCAGCTGTGCTAACACGATTGCACAAGGGTTTTCTAATCATCCATTAGCCTTCTGACGCGATGAGCAAACACATTGTACCATTAGAACACTGGAGTGATAGTTGCTGGAAATGGTCCTCTATACACCTATGTAGATATTGCACCAAAAACCAAACATTTGCAGCAAGAATAGTCATTTACCACATTAGCAATGTATATTAGATATTAGAGTGTATTTCTGATTACTTTAAAGTTATCTTCATTGAAAAAAACAGTGCTTTTCTTTCAAAAATAAGGAAATTTCTCAGTGACCCCAAACTTTTGAACAGTAGTGTATATAGGGGCGGGAACAATTCACCAGCCGCAGGACAGCTGCGAACAATCAGGAGCTGAACAGGAGCACAAATGTGCCATGTTCTGCCCTCTGGGCAGATGAGGATTCAGAGGCAGGACCCATGGGCACAGGTAGGATTATGGTGCAAACAATAATTTATTAACAGAAACACTCATGACAAAGAAAATGCAGCACGGGGCTGAACTCACACTAGTGAGGCAAACTTAGATGGCATGATAATCATAGTCTGGGAGAACATTGCGGTACTAGGATGAGGACGCCAGACGGCGCACATGCAGAAACTGACATAAATAGGGGAATAACTAATTGCAAACATGAGACAACTTGGGTGGACAATCAAGGGCAGCAGGTGAGGAAAACAGGATGGGTGGGGCTACACTAACACTCAGACAGGGGGTGCACAGGAGACATGACAATGAACATACAGGACAATAATACTAAACAGTAAAAATAAACCGAGATCATAAAATATGACCATATACAAAAGACAACCAAAAGACACAGACAACAGGGGATGACATGACATGACAGACAATGATCAGGGAACATGGGGGCACTTAATAATAATATTGATAATCATAACCAGAATAATAATGATATTGTGAAAAAAGCAAAGACTAACATGAACATAAAGCATGGGCACGGTTGCTGGCAGTGTTCTGATCATGACAAAAGCAGAGCCATAAATGAGTATGAGGTTCCCTTTAAACTGCATCAAAGGAAAACCACTATGTCTTGTTTACACTCTCATTATAAAAAATCCCTTAGTGTTTGTTTTTGACAATCTCCGCAGCAGAGTGGATCATCACACAATCTTGTAATGTGAAAAGTCTGTTTACGTACTAACTCCTTCATAAACTAAACCTGCTGTCTGCAGTGATAGATGAGGTTTCCTGTCTGTACCGCGTCATCTGTGCAGCATTATTTCTTCCATTTCAATGCTCTCCCATTATACACCACTGTGCATTTCTACACACAGTGCAATCTCACAGTGTTGCACTTAGGAAGAAAGCTTTGGAAGTGTACATAGTTTGACAGAAACATAATTATATATAGAGTATGGGTAAATTAGCATAAGCTTTGAGAAGAATCAGAAACGGCTGCAATGGATTATAAACACGCTAATTATCTCGGAGCATCTTAGCATGAATGGATAAAGAATAGTCACTCAGTGAACAGATACTATCTGCCAAAAGGACTTTAAGGTAAAGTGCTTTTTAAATGTTTCATTCTGACAAATATTTTTCTTAGCATGATTTTCTTTTCATTCCGTTTGTTGCTGTTAACATGGGGTGATGTACAGCTCGGCAAAGCGCAGTTTAACAGCCAAAACTGACCCGTCATCAGGCGTGCAAAAAATGTCTGCAATAAGTTTAAATTAAATTACCCTTTATTGTCATTCAATCCATACAGCCAATCATGTACAGTAGAATGAAGTTGTGTTTCTCTTATCTACAGTGTTAATCACACACACACCCATATATAGAATAAGAGGGGTCGCTGCCATGCAAGGCGCCGCCACAGATTTCCCTCTTCCATTCCATTATTGCTGAGCACCAAGCTGGACGGCAGGAAGTTCCGCTTTTATATGGTCTTCGGCATGACCCGGCCGGGATTTGAACCCCTGCCTCCCGGGTGTGGGGCGGATGCTCTACCAACTGATCCACCACTCCGGTAAGTTGTAGCACAAGTTCACTTTACTTAACTTTTAACTACCGAACGGCCAAAATACAAAGGTTAAGAATGTCAAAGCAAAAGTGAAAATGGATCCATTCACACAAAAAAATGCATTTTAATTGCTCGCCTGAGGCATCAGCTAAAACAGCTGATGCTTTTATGTAATTTTCTTATGGCTCCTCTCTCTAGTCTCTTGTGGCGTGGGAGCATTTGTTGTATTGTCAGGTCCCATCCTGGCGGCAGCCGGGGCTGATGGGAGTTAGCGTGCTGAATAAAACACTGGCACCGTCGTTAAAAGCTTCCTGCCATAGCAATTAGATCCACCACCTCTTGAGGTGCTGCAGTCACCAAGGTGTGTGCTCGTGTTGAGTCAAATTTGAGTTTTTTTTCTTTTTTTTTTCCCAATGCCTGGAGGATCCACGACCACTTTGCCATCATACATACGCACAAACACACATGGGTATTTCTCTTTGCAGGAGCAGGCACTCCTCAAAGAGCGGCATTTGTTCAGAGGTCTTTTTAATCACCCCAGTGTTGCTCTGAGGGGACTAAGACCGAGGCAGGAGTGTGCGCGCTGTCAACACTTACAACAGTGTGCAAGACCATTAGGGAAATCACCAAGAACAATCATGGCCACACATCGCTGCCTCTTGTATTTTATCTCAGAGACCGACAGATATTTACCACAGCAGAACAACTCTCATTTCCTGCATTCTTCTATCTCTTCTGCTTCTTTGTGGACTTCCTTGCTGCCTTTTTTTTTGTAATTCTCCTTTCTCACCCTCACAGCTGCAACTTCGCTCAGTTTGACTAACTTCCAGGCAGAAAACTTACATCGAGTCGATTGAGTACATTTTTTTCTCCACTCTTTCTCAGTTTCTTCCCTGTCTACATTGCAAGGTGTCCTCTACTTTCTTTCTTTCTTTCTTTCTTATTTCCTCTCACCCCCCATCACCCAGTTTTTTCCTCTTACTCGTTCTGTTTCTCAGATAAGTACATCAGTCACTCCCACTCAGAGGATTGCCGCCTTAGATTGTCATGTGTGTGAGTGAGTGAGGTAGTACCCATCAGAGTCACTCTCTGGAGGAATTCACTTTACACATGTGCACTCGCGGTTCAGACTGAGCCTTATTCATATTCATTGCCGTAAGTCAGCATTTCCAGAAATGCAAAAAAGGTTGATGCATACTTTAAGAGTTTATTAAGCTACAGTACATTATGTGCCACTGAATGTGGTGAAGTGACATGAAGGAGGGAAAGATGATACGAGCCTCATTTATACTATGGTTCAATTCAAGATCAGGTGGATGGACTGTGTTTTTGTCCCACATATACCGTGTTCCAAATTACACAGGGTTACAAAAATAATTTTTTTGTAAGTTCTCTGTGTTTTTTCAGCTGATTTAAGACAATTTTGCACCACTGAATCCGAAAATGACATCTGTTTCTCTTGATCAGGTGCTACGTAAAAACCTGTACTTACTTAGTACTTACTTAGTACTGTGCATGTACTTACCTTTATATAAAGGTAAGTGCATGTAAATTGAATGTTGCATCATCATTGTTCAAAATTCAGAGAATTTCAAGACATAAAAAAGAATTTTGCATCATATAAAGCAAAAATACCTGTACATGTGGCCATAATTCAAAAAGTTGACCTGATTGAGCAAAACCAATGTGATTTTTGGATTCAGCACATCAAAATTGTCCTAAATCAGCTAAAAAAACTTGGACAATAAATTTGGTGTTGACGTGTTATTATGCAAATAGGATTTTGGTGTCATAAACATTAAATTTTTTGTTTTTCAATTAAAGCCATAGATGGTATTGTGTCTGTCTCATGGCTCTTTGGATCACTGATATCAATCTGAGACACCTGTCATAATTAGTTTGCCAGGTGAGCCCAATTAATGGAAAACTACTTGAGGTGTCAACTGGCCCAAACGGGGCAGGAACGCAGAGACCCAGGTGCTGAACTGCCATTTATGGTATTTATTCAAGGAAACACAAAGTCCAAAAGTGCACAAAAATAACTTACAAACAATGAGAACCAGTAGACGGTGAGGAGAAAACACAGGAAAACACACCAGTACAGGGAGAGGGTCCTGGTGAGGACAAGTGGAATCTTGGTGAGGCTCTGACAATGAGTTAATACAAAAACCAGTCTTAAATAAGGCAGGAAATCAATACAATGAATGACAGCCGGTATGAATCACATGAGCGGGCAGGAGGTGACAGAGAAACAAACTGAGATCAGCTGTGAGTAATGAGAGGGGAGAAGATGGGACTGACAGCTTGACAGGAAAGAGAGAGAGAGAGAGAGAGAGAGAGAACAGGATGGCAACAAAACAGTATAATACAAAAATACAATAATAGCAAATAATAAACTGAAGGATAAATACAGATAATACCAATTATATAAATAACAAGACTGTGATAACGTAAACAGGGGAATGAGTAGAACTAAGAAATAATACAAACCAACCAAGGATAAAATGATAGAAACCTAGGAACCCCAAAATACAACAAATATACAAATATGGAAAAAGACCATGTGACATGAATGCCCCTTTCAGGGCATTAATGAGGCGCCAGATGCCAATAGTAAGTTTGCTTGTTTGTTTAACAAAAAGACAAAGTAAAGAGCCACGTGGGGCAAAACGCATACGTTGAACTGGGACATAACATAAAGAACACTAACATCGGAGCTAAGTGTAGCGAGGGCGGAACCAGGCACGAACAAACAAACACACCAGATGAAGTGAGGATGAAAGGAAGATAGAAGAAAGACTGGAGCCAGGAATAGGGACTCCTGTCCTGGAACACAAATATAGGTCGCAGCGAGGAGTGAGCCTCAGCTGCTCCCTTAAATACTGATCACAAAGGTAAAGGAACCAAACAGGAAGGGGGAACGTAATTAACGAACTCAAGAACAGCTGTCACAGCACCGGCTCAGCTTTGACAACCAGAAGCTTGGCCGTGACGCTATCACAATAAAAGCCCTAAAGAGCACTAATAACAAACCAAAATAATACGGGAGAAAAAAGGGAAAATACTGAGTAATCCGAGCACGGATGGTACAGCGCTCGGATCACCACAGTACCCCCTGTTCAAAGGGCGCATACCAGGCGTCTAATGTAACATCCAAAGAGCGCCCCCCCCCCCAATCAGAAGGCTATCAGGACCAACCCAGAGAGGGCGGAGGGGGATACAGGCTAGGAGGGAGAGAAACAAAAAAACCAAAAGTGTCTACAGTGACACACCCCAAGAAAAAAGGAGACCCCCCCCCCCCCCGACAAGAATGGATAATAACAAACATAAAAGGGCGTGGCTTAAACACAGAAATGTCCAAAACTGAATAAACACTTAACTAGTACAATACTCAAGTGCTACAGCCTAAATAAACAAAAAATATATGTATAGTACTACCTGGCAAGAAAAACAAAAAGATTACAACAAAACACTGATAAAATTCTTTCTTTTCACAAATTTATGAAAGTAAAAGTGCCTATTAAAGATGAAAAACTCTACTATTACAGAGTTTGACAGGACAGTTATACTTATAATTTGCCAGTTTATATTAATTTTAAGACTCAAATATGCTCAATCTTCTGGGGCAAAAATGTTCAGAATGGCTCTTTCCATAGTCAAGGTTGCTGACCTCAAACTAAGAGCCATCATTTCTTTACACAGTAAATTACCAAATATTTTCAAGTCAAAACAAATGTACACACAGATTTAACTGTAGTTGCATTAGTCTGCCCTCTTTTGAGTGAGAAGCAATATTTGGCTCATTTTGACATCTAGCATTTTAGAATAAATTCCCACAATGAAACACGATCAATTATCTGTTAACTGCATGTAGAATTAGCATGAAATAATCCTAGGGGGAAAAACATTTACATGCGATAACTAAGAAGTGCAACTAGGTCTAAAATAGTCCTATAACGATGGAAATAATGGAGGAGACCATACTCTGGAATCTTGACCACCTTTAAATCCGTTATTTTGGTTGTCCTAAATGCCAACAAATCATTATGAACTTACTTCCTGGAGTTGAAAGGCAGGGTCAAGTTAAAAAATCACCATCTGACCACATGAAAAAGTGAAAGTCAAATTACAACCCGGACCAGACATTTCACACCTCCGGTCGTGAACACCCCTCAGGCGTTACCAACGGTAACGGCGTCCTTAACACGAACTGTATGACTTGGTACACAATGTCCGCGGATCAGACTACACAGGAATTAGCTTCTGCTGCTGATAGGCACGGCATTCACAGCGTATTAATACTTGTTGATTCAAGAATCCAAGAGAAAGCAAAAAATACAAGTACACTTCACCTAGAAAACATAAGTACCACAGAATAGGCAAATAAAAAATATATGTATAGAACCCACAGCAATCCAGGCAAAGAGAAGAGAATCCCTTCAACCCCACATGAAAAGCACAACTACAGGAACGCTGGCCTTCAGGGTTTGTTTATACAAGTGCATCTCTATAAATTAGTGTCATTGAAAAGTTGATTCATTTCAGTAATTCAGTTAAAAAATGCAACTCATACTGTATATACTGTAGATTCATTACACACAGAGTGACATATTTCAAGTGTTTATTTCTTTTAATTTTGATGGTTATGGCTTATAGCTCGTGAAAACCCCAAATTCAGTTTCTCAAAAAAATTAGAATATTACATAAAATTAATTAAGTATGTCCATGTACACACTCAATACTTGCTGGTGCTCTTTTTGCATGAATTGCTTCATCAGTGCGGCATGGCGTGGAGGTGATCAGCCTTTGGCACTGCTGAGGTGTTACGGAGGCCCAAGTTACTTGTCAGCAATAAAAACAAGTTGCAAATCTATGAGAAAAAAGTTCCAAATGCGTATTAAGTTGCATATAAAAGAGGAAAAAAACGATGCCACTGTGACTTCCTATGGTTTTCCTAAAGATGAGGGGAAAAAAACATATTTAACACAAAAAACTCTCATAATATACTTCATGAAAGCTCGGTCAAGTCCACTGGATTCAAGTATTTTTTTACTCTGAAATCTTTCACCGTTCATCCAAAAATGAATACTGGAACGTGAAATGAATGAATTTCATTCCTTACTGATGAAGCCATTTGGATGAATGGTGAAATATTTCAGTGTAAAAATAATACTTGAATCCCATAGATTTGACTGAGTATTCATACAGTATACTCACCCGCCTCCATGACTGAGAATCTTCATCAACTCTCCTAAAACTAATATTAACAATCTGATTTACTTATAATTTATTTGCTTTCCCTTTAATTTAAAACTCAAGTATGTTTTGCTACTCTGTACAGATTTTAAATATTCACTGAAATAGATCAAAGTGACTCTTTCCATGATAGAGGTTGTCGATCCCTGAATTAGGGTGTTGGCTTCTTATTTATTTATCTGCACCAAGCACACTATACTGTATATACTGTATATACTGTATATACTCTTTATACTGCGGACTTCTCACACAACACAACACACTGCCATCTACAGAAGTTCTCTGATGACTCTGCGATCGTTGGCCTCATCTCCAATGGAGATGAAGCTGAGTACAGAGGGCTTATCCAGGACTTCGTGGACTGGTGCCATCGGAACTGCCTCCAGATCAACGCGAGGAAAACTAAGGAGCTGGTGGTGGACTGCCGCAGGCATGGGCAGCCCCTCACAGTACCAGTAAATATACAGGGAACAGACATCGAGATGGTGACATCCTATAAGTACCTGGGTATTCATCTGAACAATAAACTAGACTGGTCACACAATACTGATGCACTCTACAAGAAGGGACAGCGCAGGCTGTTCCTGCTGAGGAGACTCAGGTCTTTTGGTGTACAAGGGGCGCTGCTGAAGTCATTCTATGACACGGTGGTGGCATCAGCCATCACTTTTGGAGTGGTCTGCTGGGGCAGTGGCATTACTGCAGCCGATAGGAAGAGACTGAACAAACTGATTAAGAAAGCTAGCTCTGTCCTGGGGCAGTGCCTTGATCCGATGGAGGAGATAGGAGAGAGAAGGACGGTGGCTAAACTGTCATCTCTGCTGGAGTCCGAGTTCCACCCTATGCAGGACATACTGAATGCACTGAGGAGCTCATTTAGCAGCAGACTACATCATCCCAGGTGCACAACCGAGAGGTTTCGTAGGTCCTTCCTACCAACGGCTGTCAGACTGTACAACCTAAGCAGGGCTGCTCGCAGAGATAGCAAAAAGACGTAACAAACTAATAGTTTTTTGAATGCAAAAGATGCAATAGACTTACACAATGGTCCTCTCCGGCATACAACTAGGAACATACCGGTCGCTATGGAGGGTGAGAATATGTATGGGCACATAATCATACCATGTAGGATAACTAAGTAGACGGTTATGCTGTTTCATTCCATCTAGCAACAATGCTCTGCACTGTGTGTGTTTATATATTTGCATATTTATTCCATCTAGCTACAATGCTCCGTACTGTGGGTGTTTATATATTTATATATCTACATATTATTCCATCTAGCTACATTGCTCCGCACTGTGTGTGTTTATATACTTGCATATTTATTCCACCTAGCTGCAATGCTCCGTACTGTGGGTGTTTATATATTTACATATTTATTCCATCTAGCTACAATGCTCTGCACTGTGTGTTCATATATTCATATATTTATTCCATCCAGCTACAATGCTCTGCACTGTGTGTCTGTGTGTGTGTGTATATATATATATTTTATAGTAATACGTACATATGTTTATTAGCTGCTCTTGCTTGCTTGTTTTTTTTTTTTTTTTTTTTTTTTTCTTGCCTTCTGATTGTTGCTCTGAGTGTTGCTATCCCTGTGCTGTTGCAATCCTGGAATTTCCCCGTTGTGGGACTAATAAAGGCTTATCTTATCTTATCTTATCTTATATAGATACACTACTCACAAAAAGTTAGGAATATTTGACTTTCAGGTGAAATTTAAGGATGCACCTAAAATGCACTATAACCTTTACAGGTGAACTTAATTTAACCTTTTCTAACCTTTTGAATGCACATGTCCAGCTGTTCAGTGTTTCAGTACTTTTTGCATAACTTGCTGTTCTCTAACAAGGTACTTAACAGCAAAATCTACAACAGGTGTTTGATCCTTGAATCGACCAATACATTTTCTGGTTCAGTTAGAATTGCTATTTAAACAGTCCTCTTCATCATGCTGTTCACATTTTGACATCATGAGACCAAGACGACGCCTAATATTGCTCAACAGTACTTCACCATTGTGAGGCTTCAAACAGGATGCTCTCAGAGGGAAGTGGCCACTGAGCTTAGAGTGTCACAGAGTGTCATCAGCAGGTTGCAACAGAGAGACTGGAAGAGTCACAGAAAGGCATAGAAGTGGACGTCCTTTGGCCACATCCCACGCTGATAACTGCTTCATTGTGAACAGTGTCCTGCAGAACCAGTTGATGAATGCCATTCAACTCCAGGAACATTTAAGGGAGGTGAGAGACACCCAAGTGTCATGTCAGACCATTCAAAACTGTTTACATCAGTGTGGTCTGCCTGCTAGATGACCTGCAAGGGTACTGGACCACACCACCAGGCACAGGCATCATCAATTGCATAGGCTAGGGAGCATTTATGCTGGACAAGGGACCAGTAGGCTTCAGTGCTGTTCTCTGATGAAAGTCGATTCACATTGAGCAGAAATAATGGCTGCCAATGATGTTGAAGATGTCAAAGAGAGCACTATGCGTCAGCCACTGTTGTCACCATGTTACAGTCTGGGCAGGTGTGTCTAGTCAATACAGAACTGCCCTACACCTTGTCAATGGTACAGTGACAAGCTGATACTGCCTGAATAACATCATTAATTCAGTCATTGTGTTCCTGCATGAACAACACAGGCCTAATTTCATCTTCATGGCTGACAATGCTCCAGCTCATTGAAGTCACACCATTTGGGAACAGCTGCTGGAGGCTGGGGTACCTCAAATGGAGTGGCCTGCACTTTCTCCAGACCTGAAACCCATAGAAAGCCTATGGGATCAGCAGAGTCGCCGTGTAGAGGCTTGTAACCCTGCACCCCACAACCTCAATGACCTAAGGGCTGCCCTTCAAGAAAAGTGGAATGCCATGCCTCAGCAGACAACAAGTCAACTTGTGAACAGCATGAGATGTCGTTGTCAAGCTGTAATTGGGCACATGACAAGCTATTGAGACATTGCCATTTTTTGTTGTGGTATACACACCACTATTGTTGGTTTTTCTTTCAATAAGTTGTTTGAGATGAGGAAATCACCATTGCATGCTTCTGCTTAAATGTTCTACTTTCATGATATAATATCTCTGTAGCACAAACTTTTTACATTTTCCATAAATTTCACCCGAAAGCCAAATATCCCTAACTTTTTGTGAGTCGTGTATATATAGTCCATGAGAGGCCTGCAGTAAAATAGTAAGTTTGGATATCTTATGTTTGACAGACAAGTTTCTTTTTATTACAGCACTATGCTTTTAATTGTTTTAATTTGTCATGTTTGACTTGGAACCTTGCAAACATAAAAAAAAAAAAAAACTGCTCTAAATAAAGATGGCCTTATCTGTAATGTTCACACAATCCCTCCATGCGAGTCTACAAACTCATTAATTTTAAATGCAGCAGCTTCACTAAGTGTCTCTTAATGACGTCATAGACAGGGTCTTCTGGTCCTTTTCGTCCAGAAAAGTTGAAATTGCTGTATTTACACATGCATATCTCCAGCTCTCGGAGGCTGTAGCACTGCACTGTGCTGCATTGACACTGCAACATCCTCCAAACTCTGCTTTTACTTTGAGCTTCTCTCAGTTCAGCGGGCACATCTGCCGCACTAATGTCTTGTCCAGCCTCTGTGCTCCAAAAGAACAAGATGCTGTTAAGATGGCACTGGTGGGAGATGACTGCAGCGCAGTGCAGTAGCCCTCAGCGACTGCATGTAGCTGATGGGTGTACTGTGTCTCCACCAGGTGATACAGTATACGTCTGTGGCATCTGAATCAATATGTTGGAAGTAAACTCCTGGAGTAAGAAGTGAGGATCAAAGCCTCCTTGCAGCAGTTCAGCCATTACAACTCTCTCCTTTCTTTTCTTCATTAAAAAAGTTCAGTTACAGTATGTCTTTTTTTAAAAATAATTGGTGCACATTTTTCATGTTGTATTTATCCTTTAATTTCTTATGTTGTTAGCACCTCGCTCCGTATAACCTGCTAACTGTCACTGGATAAAACCCCAATTTCGTGCTTCTGCATAATAAGGCTATGTTTTGGCTTTAGGTTGCTGGTGCATAGCCAATTACACTGATTGACTGCAAACCCTGTATTGCCCACTGACAAACAAACATCGAGAGTGTGATTAAGGTGGGTTGAAGCCCAGACAGGCCGGCACCATGGCTGACAGAGTTGGACAGATCTCAGGGAATCTGAAATGAACACCAAGGCAACGCTGGTGGACTTTTGGCATGGTGACCGTCTCAATCAGCCACTCTGGCAGATCACCAGCAAGTTGACTCATGATTAATTCTCAGAATGTTTTAAATGACTAAAGGGAGTAATAACTTTGATTAAATCAGCATTTCCAGCATGGTGGAAAAACCATTGAAGTCCTTTACATGCTAAGGGCCCCTTTACACTGCATGGAGATTGTTGAGAGATTGGGCCAATGTTTGATTTTTGGGATTGTTTGGGAGATCCTTGTGTGTTTTAGAATGAGTCAAAACTTTGAGGAGACCGTGACGACTGTGGAGAACACTGGAGATCATTAATAGATCAAAATTTGGCCCAATCTCTCAATGGTCTCTCAATGATCTCCAGACCTGTGTAAAGGAGGTATTAGTTGCAGTCAGCTACAAGAGTTTTTGCTGATGTTCAGTTTTCAGATTTGGTATTCAGATATTCACTCTTTTCTCCCCTAACTGCCTGATTTTAGTAAAGGCAAACTGAAAAATACTTTTAACAAATTTACAGAAAAATCACAAAATTCATCCATCCATCCATCTTCTACTGCTTAATCCTTTTCAGGTTGTGTGTGTGTTGTGGGGGGGGGGGGGGGACTGGAGCCTATCCCAGCATCTCTGGGTGAGAGGCAGGGAACACCCTGGACAGATCGCCAGTCCATCATAGGGCCGACACAGAGAGACAGACAACCGTTCTCTCTCACATTCATACCTAAGGACAATTTAGAATCCTCATTTGATGCCAATTAACCTAACCTGCATGTCTTTGGCCTGTGGGAGGAAACCTGAGTGTCCGGAGTAAACCCACGCAAACATGGGGATAACATGCAAACTCCACACAGAAGGATCACCGATGGTCAGGGGGTGGGATCGAACCCACGATGGTCAGGGGGGCAGTCGATCCCGTGACCTTCTTGCTGTGCTGCCACAGTACTAACCACTGCTCCACCGAGCTGCCCAAGTCACAAAATGATAATAATAATAATAAAACCCAAACGTTTACAAGATATTGTGCAGAATTAAGGACAAACTTAGAAACAAGGAAATTTACAGCGAAAAGGTTGCCTATTTATAATTTAAAAGGTAAATTTATAAGGAAAAAATAACATCTGAAATGCATCCAAAAAAAGGTGAAAAGGTTCCAGAAAAGCCACATTTCTTAAAAAACATTTATGCTGATCCAGTTTGCTGATTCAGAAAACAAACAAACAAACAAACAAACAAAAAAATCCAAAAGACAAAACAGTGGAAAGAGAATATTCACATGCAGTGGTGTGAAAAAGTGTTTGGCCCCTTCCTGATTTCTCATTTTTTTGTATGTTTATCACACTAAAATGTTTCAGATCATCAAACAAATTTAAACATTAGGCAAAGATAACACAAGTAAACACAAAATGCAGTTTTTAAACTAAGGTGTTTATTATTAAGGGGAAAAAAATCCAAACCTACATGGCCCTGTGTGAAAAAGTGATTGCCCCCTAAAACCAATAACTGGTTGGGCCACCCTTAGCAGCAACAACTGCAATTAAGCATTTGCGATAACTGGCAATGAGTCTTTTACAACACAGTGGAGGAATTTTGGCCCACTCATCTTTGCAGAATTGTTGTAATTTAGCCACATTGGAGGGTTTTTGAGCATGAACCGCCTTTTTACGGTCATGCCACAGCATCTCAATCGGATTCAGGTCAGGACTTTAGGCCACTCCAAAGTCTTCATTTTGTTTTTCTTAAGCCATTCAGAGGTGGACTTGCTGGTGTGTTTTCGATCATTGTCCTGCTGCAGAACCCAAGTGCGCTTCAGCTTGAGGTCAACAACAGATGGCCGGACATTCTCCTTCAGGATTTTTTGGTAGACAGCAGAATTAATGGTTCCATTTACCACAGCAAGTCTTCCAGGTCCTGAAGCAGCAAAACAGCCCTAGACCATCAACTACCACCACCATATTTTACTGTTGGTATGATGTTCCATCTTCTTCAGCTTAATCCTTTTTGGGTCGCGGGGGGGGGGGGGGGCTGGAACCTATCCCAGCATCTTTGGATGAAAGGCAGGGTACACCCTGGATAAATCGCCAGTTCATCGCAGGGCCAACACAGAGAGACAGACAACCATTCACTCTTACAGTCATACCTAAGGACAATTTAGAATCCCCAGTTTGATGTATGAAGTTCCTGTTCTGAAATGCTGTGTTACTTTTGCGCCAGATGTAATGGGACACACACCTTCCAAAAAGTTCAACTTTTGTCTTGTTAGTCCACAGAGTATTTTCCCAAAAGTCCTGGGGATCATCAAGATGTTTTCTGGCAAAACTGAGACGAGCCTTTATGTTCTTTTTGCTCAGCAGTGGTTTTCGTCTTGGAACGCTACCATGCAGGTCATTTTTGCCTAGTCTCTTTCTTATGGTGGCGTGATGAACACTGACCTTAACTGAGGCAAGTGAGGCCTGCAGTTCTTTGGATGTTGTTGTGGGGTCTTTTGTGACCTCTTGGATGAGTCGTCACTACGGTCTTGGGGTAATTTTGGTCAGCCAGCCATTCCTGGCAAGGTTCACCATTGTTCCATGTTTTCACCATTTGTGGATAATGGCTCTCACTGTGGTTTGCTGGAGTCCCAAAGCTTTAGAAATGACTTTATAACCTTTTCCAGACTGATAGATCTCAGTTACTTTGTTTCTCATTTGTTCCTGAATTTCTTTGGATCGTAGCATGATGTCTAGCTTTTGAGGATGTTTTGGTCTACTTCACTTTGTCAGGCAGGCCCTATTGAAGTGATTTATTGATTAAGAACAGATGTGGCAGTAATCAGGCCTGGGTGTGGCTAGAGAAGTTGAACCCAGCTTTCCAAAGATGTGATAAACCACAGTTAATTTATGTTTTAACAGGGGGGCAATCACTTTTTCACACAGGGTTTGGATTTTTTTTTACCCTTAATAATAAACACCTTCATTTAAAAATTGCATTTTGTGTTTACTTGTGTTATCTTTGCCTAATATTTAAATTTGTTTGATGATCTGAAACATTTAAGTGTGACAAACACAAAAAAAAGAGAAATCAGGAAGGGGGCAAACACTTTTTCACACCACTGTATTCACTCTAGATTGCTTACAAATATTCAAAGCCCCAGAATTAGTATTAGGGACAGCCCTAATACCTTAGTCAGTTAAAACTT
This sequence comes from Pholidichthys leucotaenia, assembly GCA_020510985.1. Classification (NCBI taxonomy): domain Eukaryota; kingdom Metazoa; phylum Chordata; class Actinopteri; order Cichliformes; family Pholidichthyidae; genus Pholidichthys; species Pholidichthys leucotaenia. Next base: position 177,083,144 of record CM035840.1, on the reverse strand, counting down.
CATTTTCTCTCATGTTTTGTCTTTATAGCAGTGTATGTTTCAGTGAGATTTGTGGATCTGCGTGGGTGTCAGCTAGTATAGTTGGTTCGCTTCTCATTAACCTATTTACATGAGGTGTGTACTTCCAGGATTTGAGGATTGTGTTAAAAAATGTGGACTAACCTACCATATTATTACCACTGCCAAGGAGGTAATGTAATTGGGTTAGCTTGTCTATCTGTTTGTTAGTAGGATTATGCAAAAACTACTGTATGGATTTTGATGAAATTTTCACCAGAGGTGATCCTTGGGCTACAGAGAAGCCCATAACATTTTGGTGATGATCTGAGAATGCATACCTCCGCCAAGGCTCTTACCTTCTCACAGTTTGTTTGCAAGAATCCTCCAAAACTTCTGGATGGACTTTGATGCAATTTTCACCAGAACTGTCTCCTGGCCAACACACGAGCCCATCATATTTTGGAGATGATCCATGAGGGACGGAAGGAGCCTTGGTGGAGGTATGTGCTCTCTGAGTGCTTTTCTAGTTTCCACCGTTTTCACTTGGCTCTTGTCAATATGACAGAGTCTCTTCTGGTTTTATGGGTGAAGCCATCATTTAGAGAGTTGAAACACTGATGAATTAAAACAGCTTAATGATTAAACTCATAATGCATTGGTAGGATGCTGTTACACAGTAAATTACCACTAATATTTAGTTTACAGTACTTGTTTTTATGATAATTTAAAGTTGCATTAGACAGAATAACTTTGTTTAAATGAGAAAATTTTGCAATTTGTAGTGTAAGCTGTCTGATGGGACAACTACACCACAGCCTCTCTTCTGGGTTTTCTTCAGTCTGAAGAAAGTTTAACACCTGTATCTTTTTAATTGACCAATCACAGATCTTGTCCACCAGAGCCTTTGATGGTGGCTATTCTACAAAAGCCCCATAGATGTACCCTTCATGAGGGAGTGGCTTATGGGGAAGGGAGAGGGAGCTAGAGGAGGGCAGTTTATTTTTTCCTTTCAAATTTTAGGCAGTTATTTTTTCTTTTTTAAAAAAATCAATTTTTTCTGATTTCTGTCTACTCCAGTGTGAAACACTGCTCTATATTATCACAAATGTTTTGGTATTTTGGGTGTTTTTTCCTCTTGCACACCTGACAAATATCGAAGTTGCATTCCAAGTTGTCAAGAAACTTTCGAACAGCAGTTAGAAGGCATATTCGGAAGGAGTATGTTCATCGATAGAAAGACAAAGTTAACATCTGTCCATGGAATTAAATCTTAGAAAATGATCAGACATGACCGCATGGTTTTTGATGAGGTAGATTTTGTAGTGACCAAAAATATTTATGGTAAAACATTGGCATTGCATTTGCCATGCTCATGTGTAAAGCACTTTCTAGATATTAGGGTTTCACTGCATGGTACACAGTGTTGGGCAAGTTACTAAAAAATAGTAGCTAGTTACAGTTACTAGTTACTTCTTTTCAAAAGTAGCTGAGTTACTTACCAGTTACTGCATGATTAAAGTAACTAGTTACTTGGAAAAGTCACTTTTTCACGTTACTTTTAAATGCATACTTAAATCATCTTGCACACATGGCAAGATCAAGGGCCCCTTGTTCTCATCAGAAAAAAGAAGAAAAAGGAAACTGATGAGAAAAAAGTCTCATCTCACAGAGAAAAAATGTCTCAGATTTACACAAACTATTGTAATCAGTAGAAAGTCAGAAATCTACTAGAAATAAAGCTGTAAATTCACAGAGAAAATTTTGGACCCCCTGGTGGGCTGTTTTTGGCCCACATGCCATATGTTTGACACCCCTGGACCAGCCCCTTAAAAACGCATATTTAGAGGATTTACTTCCCTGAAATAGCTGCATATCACAACAGCATGTAAATGAATAAGATAAAATAAAACAGAAAGCACAGATAAATGAAAGATCACCTTAAGCTGTTCTCTACTGCAACAAATCACAGTCACTTTTCTCTGTGTGGTAAAAAAACATTTACACAAATGCGGACATTAAATGCAGCTTCTTGCTCTAAAAATACTCATGTTTAACCACAGAGGTAGGAGCTGTTGGGGGATACTCACCGCTCTGACAACAGGTGATAACGGCTCGATATGAGAAGTCGCCACTCCACGGTATTTCTTCCCTCTGGGGTTGCAGCGTGAACTAGGGCAGGACAGGAAACCAACCTGCAGAGGAGACTGACGGCTGTGTGAGCTACGTAGGATCAGTTTATATTTATTTGCGCTAAAAATATCTATCCATATTAATAAAACAAGTAACATGGGTAACGCATGTGATCAAATTCCAGTAACTGTAATGCATTACTGAATTTTTAAACAGTGATTTTGTTACACAGCACGCTACTGCAAATGTAGTGGCGTTACAGTAACGTGCTACTTTATAACAATAAAATTAGATATATCCCTCCCAGTACAAACTGGTTAAAAAAAAAAAAACTGTTGAAAAGATGGCTTTGCCAGCCATCTAAAAAGTATCCAGACTTTATTGAAAAGTGAAAGATGAAAAGCCGTCTTTTTCAGGTCATTGAAAAGACGTCTTCATATAGACGTCTATGGTCTAAATATGATTTTTTTTTCATCTTTGTTTGGCTATTGCAGTTCTCTGTACTCCTATCTCAGTTTAAAATTAGTTCCCCTATCCTTGGTCTACTTGGCAAAACTGTATGTGTTATTTGTTGTGTAGTCTTGGGGACGAGAAGGACTGCTCCTGCTGGGTCACTTATTCTGTTGAACGAGCAGGCTCTGCCCTGCTCCGCAATGAAGGCCTCTCCAGTCCATGCCCTACAAGTAGCTGGACACACTTCTTTTAAATCATGGCCCTGAACCTGTGAGAAGCCAAGCCCACAACAACCCCCTTGATAGGAAGCTGGCACAGGATGACCTTGTGCTGGACATAGGCCCTAATGCACAAGACCTCTTTGAGGAGGAGAACCACAGGAACTAGGAGATCTGATGTCTTGCCCACACACCTTCCTTCTCTTGTTGACTGTGCTGTAAAGAAGCTGCAGCCAGTGAACTGCCCCTCCTTCTCTCTAAATGCCATACTGTTTTGCAGGCCTTTTGCACGAGGCCATTCTCCCTCTCTTTCCAGTATCTCCCTGTCCACTCCTGTGATTGTGCCTGGGTATGGAAAATTCCTGGAGGTCACAGATACAGAAGATCCTATTGGGGTCAGCTCCTGCCCATGGATTCCATACTGGCAATGTATGTGGAACCTTAGAGCACAACTTCAGCAAGCTCCCAGGGTCCTTCAGGCTTTGAGCACTTCCACAATGCTCTACATTTATCGGGCTGTGTTGTAAAGCTCACCTCTGCAATAATAAGATTTTTTTTTTTTTTTTTTTTTTTTTTTGTTACTTATTTGTACCCGTAGGTAGACTTGGTTTGCAGTCTGGTGACAAGCCACCGGCTACTGGTCGCTGCGTGCGCGAGCGCCCTAAACCTACATGTTTTTGGTGTGCGGGAGGAAACCGGAGAAATCCCGGAGTAAACCCGCGCAACACGGGGAGAACATGCAAACTCCACACAGCTCACTGTTGGTCGGGGGCTGGGATCGAACCCACGATCTCATGATCCCCGCGGTCCCCCGGCCGAGGGTAAAACTGTGCTGCCACAGTGCTAAACCACTGCGCCACCGTGCAGCCCAGCAGATAAGCCTTTATTAGTCCCACAATGGGGAAATTCCATTAATAATAATAATAATAATAATAATAATAATGGATTAGATTTCTATGGCACTTTACACGTCAAGTGACACCTCAAAGTGCTTACAGTGAGTCCATTATTCATTCACTCCAGACAGACACTGATAGTAGTAAGCTACCTCTGTAGCCACAGCTGCCCTGGGGCAGACTGATGGAAATGCTGCTCTCTCCGACCACTTATATACATTCATACCCAGTGTCATGGACAGTGGAGGCAAAGTGGATAAAGTGTCTTGCCCAAGGATGCAATGGCAGGATGACTGGGGAGAGCGAGATTTGAACCACCTGTCTTCCAGCTATTGGACGACTCGCTCCACCTCCTGAGCCACTACTACCACAAAAGTGTGAGAGGATGGTCATGGAAATGATCATGTTTACATGCACACTAATAAACTGGTTATGATTGGATTTCTGCAATGATCTGATTATTCAAGTGGCCATGTAAACAGAATAATCTGATGAAGACCATGTATCCGGGGTCATTAACTCAAGTGGTTTACCCTCTAGTAATCCGTTTATTCAGTGTATGTAAACACAAGAAAACTGATTATTGGCATTATCAGTTTATTGCCAGTAATTTGTTTATTGTGACCATGTAACCATGCAGCAACACCTCCAAGACCATCACACACACAAGGATGCATGCTCAACCTGCTGCTCTTCACCCTGCTGACCCAAGACTGAGTATCAGCCTACAACACCAGCCACATCATCAAGTTTGTGGACAACACGGCAGTGGTGGGCTTCATCACCAACAATGAGGAGGCCAACAACAGAAATGAGGTGAGCCAACTGGTCCAGTGGTGTAAAGACAATAATCTCTTCCTGAACATGGGAAAAACCAAGGAGATTGTGGTTGACTTCAGGAGGAGACACACACAGCATCCTCCTCTGATCATCAATGGAGCAGCTGTGAAGAGGGTGAGCAGCACCAAGTTCCTGGGGGTGCACATCTCTGAGGACCTCTCCTGGTCCAACAACACTACATCACTGGCCAAGAAGGCTCAAACTCTCCTCTATTTCCTCTGCAAACTGAGGAGAGCATAAGTCCCACTCCCCATCATGTGCTCATTCTACCGGGGCACCACTGAGAGCATCTTCACCAGTTGCATCATGGTGTGGTATGGAAGCTCCACTGCTTCCTGCTGGAAAACTCTACAACGCACAGTGAATGCAGCCAGCAAGATCATTGGTGCTCCTATGCCCCCCCTCTCAGACATCTACCTCACCCACCTCACCCGCAGAGCCATCAACATTGCAGGCGGCACCTCACACCTCGCACACTCCCTTTTCAGCCCCCTGCTCTTGGGGAAAAGGTACCGGAGCCTCTGGGCCCCTTCTACAAGACTGCTAAACAGCTTTGTTCACCAGGCCATCAGGACCCTAAACTCTGCCCCCCACCCCCCATCCCTACACCATAATGTACTCATCCGTACAATAACTACCTCAGCTGTTGGCACAGAAAGACTGGCACACCAAGAGTAATACATCTGCTACTGTATGTCTCTGCACCTTGCTGCAACCATTTGCACATATGCTATTCCTGCTGCTGTCTGTCTGTTATTGAAATATTGATCATGTGCAGTCCAACCTGTCACTGTCTGCACCTACACTACCGCATCAAACTTGCAACTACGAGTATTATTGTTCTACCTTTTCTGTATATACATAGGCTTGATGGGTTTTATCGATTATCTTTATTTGCACTAGGGGTAGCATTATTGTACATAGACTGCTGTTGTTGTTTTTCCAGCCTTATATCTTTTTTTATATTGCGCACACCACTGAAGAGAGAGAAATGGCATTTCAATTCTCCTGTATGTCCTGTACATATTGTACTATTGACAAATAAAATCTTTGAATCTTTGAATGTAACCGGTGTCATGAATCACCCCTCGGGGCAGGGAGGAAGACCCAGACGGTGGACTGCTAGTTTGTGGAATTTAATGAAAAAACACAAGTTCAAACAGTGCACGAGAACAAAACTTAACAATAAGGCGACACAGGAGTAGGCAGGTTGGACGTCAGAACAGGAAGGGGTTCTGACGGGGAATGAATTTGAGAGTCCAACAATGAGTGGATGAGATGGCAGACTTAAATAGTGCGTGAAATCAGAGATAACAAATGATTGCAGGTGTGAATCACATGAGCGGGGAAGGTGACCTAATTATTGGAGAGCTCACAGCTGTGACGCCTCGTGAACTGAAACAAGATGATGACAAGTTGGGAGTGTCTGGAAGACAAGGTGGAGAGCTCATATCACAAAGAAAACAAAATATAAACACTAGGAACAAACGCCTGGATAATAATAATCACAATGAGGACATGAATGCATAACAGAACAACTAACAACTCAGAACACTGTCATGCAGTGATCCTCGCGGATCACCATAAGACGCCAAGAGTCCACCAGTGAGTTTTGCGATGATGGTTTATTTACACACACAAGACAAGACAGGACAAGACTGTGAGCCGCTCTCGGCAAAAACACACAAAACAATACATGGGCTCACAGGGCTGACCCCAGCCACTACGAGCTAAACTGTGACATGGCAAATCACGAACCTGACATGAAGGTCTAACAATGCTCTGACAAAGCTTGACGAGGTGTAGACCATAACTGACAAGATGTTGACAACACTCCTGCAACATTACTGTCGCTAGTGCCCGCTTTTTGAAGGCGAACACTAACGAGCAGTAATGACACACAGCTGACCAGCCTTGACAGGCGGAAGCCCCACCGAGCACCTTCACAATAAGAGCCCGGTGAGACCAGAATACAGCCCACAGCTGTCAAGGCCGGCAGCGAGTAGAACTCAGCCCGAGCGCGATCAGAACCCAGCGCTCGAGTCGTAACAAACACATCCTAATCACACACAAGGATAAACACATACCACGGGAAAACATACGGCAAATACTCGGGAATAAATAAAAAGCCTGAGCATGGTGACACACCAAGCTCAGCCTCGTGACAACCGGGGTCATTGTTCAAAATACAAAGAAGTTCCAGGACTAAACAGTAGATAACAGCGATGCAATATCTGGTTCCTTAAATGGCATTTGTTTTATCGTGGTTAAGATATTGTTGTCCGAACCGGAAAGATATGATCTCTCTTTCTAGTACCTGTTAAAACTCTTGCTGCAGCATTTTGGATCAGCTGAAGACTTTTTAAAGATGTTGGACAAACGCTGATCTTTATATGAGCGTCACCTGACGCTTTATAGAGCTGCAGCAGCGTCCTGTTCATTTCTGACAGAAGCTTCAGCCCAGTCAATCAATTTTATCTCTACAAACAGGGTGAGTTTAACATTTTTTTGAACAAAACCTTAATTTTTTCCTCTGTTTATGCCGATCCAGGTACAGATAGAAACTTCCGGAAACATGGGGCTGTTATCTTTGATTGTTCTGTAACGGTTAATATGTACATGTTCTTCTATTGGTTATATAAAGTGTACTAATCTCACTATATATGCTGTACAATCATTATATATCTGTGTTTGGGTTACATTTTTTTTTCCACAATATCTTTATTGAACCTTTTTTTTTTTTTTTTTAACAAACATGATACAAACAATCAAACACTAACACTAAAGTACTACAAAAAAAAAAAAATGCCCTAAAAACACCAACAACCACCAACAAAATCAAGTCTTCAACAATGCTCCTCTGTTTAGTCTAGACAATCCAATACATTAGTATACATATTATGTTCACCAGTTTGGAATTTACAAGGTCCACACACATCATTCACCTTCTTCTTCAAGAGTTATGTTTAAATTTTTTACATAATCAATAAAAGGTCTCCATATATTCTCAAACACAATTTCCTTTGATTTCAGTATATATGTTATTTTTTCTAATGGAAGGTTTGTTAACATCTGTCTTAACCACTGAGTCACATCTGGTCTATGAGTCTTTTTCCATAATAGTGCAATACATTTTTTGGCATTAAGCAAACTGAGGTCTATGAATGTTCTTTCACTTTTATTGAAATTATGCTTTTCTGGGTACAGACCCAACAAAAACAGTTTAGGATTCAATATGATTTGTTTTGAGATTATTTTTTCAATTGTTACCCTCACCTCCTCCCAAAACATTCTTATTAATCTACATTCCCATAAACAATGAAATAGGGTTCCTTTACTTTCCATGCATTTTGTGCATGTATCTGGTATATTTTTGTTATATCTATTTAACTCCTCCGGTGTAACATACATCCGCATTAACCATTTGAAATGTATCAATTTAAGGCGTGCATTTATTGATTTGGTTTGAGCTTCTGTACAAGCCAATTCCCATTGTTCCTCTGAAATTTCAATTTGCAGATCTTCTTTCCAGTAGTTTAATCTTTTCAGTGAATTTTCACTTGAAGATAGTGTCAATGAGTTATAAAACTCTGAAATAATACCCTTTCTTTTACTATCTTTCATCATCATTTTTTCCAAGGATGAATAAATAGGTCGAGTGAGAGCTTTATTTTGATTTGATCGAATAAAGTTTCTAAGTTGAAGATATTTAAAAAAATGTGTTCTATTGAGATTAAATTTGATCCTCAGCTCTTCAAAAGACATTATGTTGTCTGCACATGGCAAATATAAATCCTGAATCTTTTGTATCCCTTTTAAATTCCATACTTTAAATACAGCGTCCGCTCTCCCTGGTTTAAAATATTGATTACCCCATATTGGACTAAATTGTGACAATAACTGTGGTTCTTTTAAATAGTTTTTAGCTTCACACCATATTTTGATCATATGCTTTACAAATGGATTTTTAACTTGTTTTTGTAATTTTTTTGCCGAATCTGAGTATATGAATATGGGAAGAGGTAAAGGTAAATTGTATGATTCCATTTCAGTCCAGTGAGGGAGATCATTTGATGAAAAATAATATGTCATAGACCTCAGTTGTGCCGACCAATAATACAACATAAAATTTGGACATTTCAGACCTCCACGATCAAATGGTAAATATAATAAAGACAAACGTAATCTAGCCCTCCTGTTGTTCCATATAAATTCCACTAACTTTTTTTTTATTCTTGAGAATAGATCTAAAGGTGGTGATAAGGGAATGTATTGAAATAAATAAAGTATTTTAGGTAAAATATTACTTTTAAGTATATTGATTCTCCCGATCATCGACATTGGTAGTGACATCCATCTCTGAGTTAACTCATTGATATCTGACATTAAGGCTTCATAGTTGACACTGGCGACTGATTCTAGCTTAGGCATAATTTGGATTCCTAAATATTTAAACTGATTTACAACATTGAATTGATTTACCTCAGGGGCTGGGTAATTTCTCTGGGTCTCATTTAGCATTAATATTGAAGATTTAGTTTTATTTATTTTATATCCTGATATTTCCCCAAAATTCTTTATTAAATTCAACAAGGTTGGAATTGATTTTTTTAGATTCGACATAAACAAAATTATATCATCGGCGTACAGGGAGATTTTATGTTCTGTTGGTCCAACTTTAATTCCATATATTTGTGAATGTAAACGTATCGCTATCGCTAAAGGTTCAATTGCCATAGTAAACAGTAAAGGTGAAAGTGGACAGCCTTGTCGACATCCTCTATTGATTTTTATTGGTTTTGAAATATTGTTATTTGTTAGGATTTCTGCTGTAGCATTATTGTATATTATTTGAACCCATTTTATGAAATTATTTCCAAGTCCAAACCTTTGTAGGACTTCAAAAAGAAAGGGCCATTCAACTCTATCAAAGGCCTTTTCGGCGTCCAATGATAGGAGAGCTGTATCCGGTGCTTCTTTATTAAAATAAATAATATTAAATAGTCTTCTTACATTATGGAAGCCTTGTCTACCCTTTATAAAGCCATTCTGATCTCGATTAATAATATTTGGTAAAATTTCTTGTATTCGTCTTGCTAAAATTTTACAGATTATCTTAAGGTCGGCGTTTAATAGGCTTATTGGTCTCATATTTTCACATTTATTAGAGGGCTTACCTGGTTTTGGCAGCAGTATAATTAAGGCATTATTTATGTATGATGGTAAATTATTATTTTGAAATGCTTCTAAAACCATTTCCAAAAAAGGTTTTATTAATTTATTCTTAAATTTTTTATAAAGGTCAACTGGAAGACCATCTGGTCCTGCACTTTTTCCTGATTTCATATTATCAATGGCTAGCCCAACTTCTTCTTGACTAATTTTAGACTCCAATATCTCCCTGTTTTCATTTGGAATACACGGTATAGATAGTTCGTTCAAAAACCCATTTAGTTTTGTTAAATCAGGTTCATTTTTGGTATCATATAATTTTTCATAGTAATCTCTAAAGGCTCTATTAATTTCTAAAGGATCTATAACTACCTGTCCGTTACTTATAATACTGGTAATTGGTGTTTTAATTTCCAATTGTTTAATCTGCCATGCTAATAATTTTCCTGATTTTTCACCTTGTTCATAAAAAGATTGTTTCAATCTTAGAAGACTCGAGGCAGCTCTATTCGCTGATTTTTTGTCGTATTCAGCTCTCAAAATCAGTAATTCATTCTCCAACCTTGGGTCACTTCCTGCATACACTTTTTCCTGAAGACTTTTTATTTTATGTTCCAATTTAGCTCTCTCCTCTCGAGTCTTCTTAGATTTTGATCCTGTATAACTAATAATATGTCCCCTAATAAAAGCTTTGAAAGCCTCCCACTTTACACATGCTGATGTTTGTGTAGTATTGATGTCAAAGAACTCGTCTATCTGTTTTTCTATATACTTGACAAATTCCTCATCCTGAAGCCATTTATGCTGAAATTGCCATCTACCTGATTCCTTTGTCAATTTTTTATCTACATATATTAGACAACAGGGTGCATGATCAGAAATCACGATGTTATCATAAAAGCAGTTTTGAATCTTGGACCTTAATTCTGTGGAAATCAAAAAATAATCAATACGTGAGAATGTCTTGTAGGTACTGGAATAACAAGAATAGGCTTTAACTTGTGGTTTCATTTCTCTCCATATATCTAACAATCTCAATTCTTTCATAAAATGATTAATAGTCATCCTACATCCAATGTGCGTACAATCCAGTCCTGTTGATCTATCCACACCTGGATTCAATGTACAATTAAAATCCCCTGCTATTATATGTTGCCCTGTAAGTGATGATAAGATGAGAAATAAATTAGCAAAGAACTTCTGATCATCTATATTGGGACCATATAAGTTCACAAGATTTATATTTTCTAATAGCAAAGAACCTTGAATGATTACATATCTTCCAAATTTGTCTCCAATTACATTTTTCACCTGAAAAGGAACTGATTTATGTATGAGAGTCATAACTCCCCCGGCTCGGGATGAAAATGAAGAGGTGAATACACTTCCCTGCCATCTACTCCTAATTCTTTTAACATCCTCCTCTATCAGATGAGTTTCTTGTAAAAACACAATTCTTGAACCCATGTCCTTTATTTTATTCATAACTTGTTTAAGTTTTTTTAAATTTTGTAGACCTCTGCAATTCCATGAAGTTAAATTAAGATTAACACTTTGGTCCATGATCAATAGAGAGTTTAGGATTACCTTGCAGTGTAAACATGCTCATACAGAGAAGCAAAAACATGAGTGGTTGAACATTCATCCTACAAACTACACACAAACAAATTTCCCCTTCCCACACTTGTGGCAAACCCCCCAAAATCAAAAAAAAAATTCTGTCTCCCGATATAGCCATCGACCGTTCCACACCCACGGGGAACAGCCTAAGCCACTCCTTCTTCATCCTCCCAATCACCCTAACTCTACTGCTTTTAATGACGTAACATTAACTCTCCTCTGTAGTTTTCCAACTTAACTCCAACATTTTTAACAACTTTGTACATCATAGTTTTTTTTTTGTTTGTTTGTTTGTTTGTTTTGTTTTTGTTTTGTTTTTTTTAATATATAATACAATCTATATTTTGTAAACTTACTATTTACTTCAAGTCAGTCAGATGCCTGTGCAAATGCTTAATTATTCTACCTTATATTTTGTTCATGCTTAGCTCCCACCAGTCTCTTCTTCTTCTTTGATCTTCTTGATGAACTCCTGCGCCTCCTCTGGGGTCTTGAAAATATGGGTTCTGCCCTCATACGTGGTCAGCAGTCTCGCAGGATAGATTACACCATGACGAATCCCAAGGTTGCGCAGCTCCTTACGTACGGGATCAAACTGCTTCCTCAATTGCTGGATTCCTGTGGCCAAATCTGGGTAGAACCGCACCTGCTGGTCCTGGTGCTTAATCTCTCCTTTAGCACGTGCAGCGTTGAAGATCTTCATCCTGTCTCTGTTGCTAAGAAACTTCATAATTAAGGTCCTCGGCGGTCCCTTATCTCTCCGTGGGCCAATACGATGTGCTTTTTCCAGAACCACTGCTGATTGCAACTCCTCGCTGCCCAGCACCTCCGGAATCCACTTTTCCAGAAAGGAACATACGTCCCGACCTTCTGATTCCTCTGGAAGACCCACCAGCCTCAAATTATTCTGTCTCGACCGAGATTCCAAATCCAAAATATTATCTTCCAGAGATTTATTTTTTTTTTCCAAAGTGCGCACCTTTAATTGAAGACGGGTGACGTCATCTTCAGCACTAGCGAGACGGAGCTCCATCTGCGCCGTTCGTTCTACACAGTCACCCAATTCCTTTCTTATTCCTTCCAACGCTGTCATAATCCCATCAAATCTAGAGGAAAAGTCCGCTCTCATTGAACTCATGGCAGCCATCAGCGCATCTGCGCCATTCCCCGCAGACATCGCACCGCCGCCAGCCTCCTCCGCCATATATGGAGTTTTGTTTGCTGCGTCACAGACCTGAAAGTCCGTTAATTTGGACTGTTTCGGCGGCTCGCTTTTTCCTTTTCCTGGTTTTCCAGCCTTAGGCTTCGCCGACATATCCTCGCCCAAATGCTGGGATACGTTCTGTCCCAAATGAGAGAGTTATTTACCGATTTTTTTTCTCCAGGAGCAGAGCAGAGCGAGACACGTCCGTCCTACGTGGCAGCCATAACCGGAAGTCTGTTTGGGTTACATTTTAACAAAAATAAATGAATGGAACAAACATCAATCATTTGGTGTGAATTTGCCAACTTCTCTCATTAATTTCCAATTTTTCACATAAATTTTTAACTTCTTCCCTGTAAATTCACGTCTCCTAAATCAGACACTTTTTTCATGTAAAATCTTAATATCATTACATGATTTTTAAAAAAAATTAATTTGCTACTATTTTCATGTAAATTTTCTATTAAAATCTAGTAAATTTTTTTTTTTAAATTAATTTGCTACTATTTTCATGTAAATTTTCTATTAAATTTTTGAAAATGTTGTCATAAATTGTCAAAAATCTTGCAAAATTGCAGTTTTTTTCCTTGTAAATTTCTGACTTTTTTCTTTTTTCCTGTAACTTTTTTCACACTACTTTTTAACTTTTTCCCTGTAAATTCACATGTTGTGTCCTGCATCAGCCACTTTTTCATGTACTCATCATATCATTTCGTGACTTTTTTATTAAATAAATTTCCTACTGTTTTCATGTAAATTTGTAAGACTTTTCTAGTAAATTTACAAAAATATTCTAGCAAATTTACCTCCCAAAAGTTTGTAAAGTTGCAACGTTTTTTCCTTGTAAATTTCTGACTTTTTTGTGAATGTGCAACTTTTTGGAGTGTAAATATAATTTGTGGTAGATTTAAAAATTTTAGTTATTTGTTTTGTAGCTTTTTCTCCTAAAATAGTGTTAAATTCATTTAATATAAATTAATCTGGCTTGCAACTTTAACTGATTAGATTAAATTATTTTTACACCATATAGTATACGTTGAACACGAACAGCTCGCCTCTCTTTTTAAACGATATATCCTAAAGCTGTTGTGTCATTAACTTGATCAAAGGTGTGAAAGTATTAATATCAGTTGTCATGCATTCATCTATTTATTGGGAGTATCATTTTGATTAAAGACTGACTTTCTGCTGAGTTTCACTCTTCCACCCACCTCTGTCTCCATTGTTTTGGTAACTGTCAGGGGTCAACGTGGTGCTGTTGTGTTTGTTTGCATTGAGGGAGGACCCATGCACATCTGGGTTTGCTTTAATTTAAATGTAAATGTTCAGAAACGCAAATGCATGCTCTTCTCTGTATAGGGTTTAGTATGATTACAGTTGTTTAGAAACCCAAAACCTATTCATATATGTGACATTGTGCTTAAAATATGCATGCAGTGTTTCTGTTTGCTTTAAGGTAAATCAGTTCAGCTTAAACCATGTGATGGGAGCTACTAGAGGTGTGAATCTTCAGTGGTCTCACCATTCAGGCATTAACGATTCAAATGCAAAATGATTCACGATGCATCTTGATGCATCTCTATGTTGCATCTTCTTCAATTTTTACTTTTTTTTCTGTGCAATGCCTTTTTTGGGTTTCAGTATTTATTTTTGTGTCAGTCAGGTCAGGCATTGGCTTGCTTGCTACTGGATAACCATGAAAACCGGTACTACCTGTCTCATGGGTCGGGCCATCAGCGACTCAACCAGCATCCTCACCTTTCCGAGGGTGTGGAGGGTGGAATGGGACATCCTGGCAGAACTGAAAACAATATCTGCTACAGGTCTGTGGTGGACTGCTCCCAGTTACATGGGGTGAGACTGGACATCCTGACAGATAAACACATCTGTTGCAAGGTCTGTGGTGGGCTGTGCCAGTTGGTGCATCGTGACATGCACTACATAAAGAGCAGAGATAAACAAACCTATCATCTGGTCAGTCACTGCAACAGATACTGGAGTCAGTTTGTCTTGGTTTGTCCTTGCCACTGATAATACCTCTATCTGCCAAGAATGTGCCACTAGTCCAGCAAAAGCTAGCAGTACTCAAATACTTTGCAAGCAGTTTCATGAAATGGTCAGTCAGAAAGCAACTCATACTGGCTCGGACGTAGCCCTGGTTAACAAGGTCCGCGCTGATCTGTTCACACTCCAACAGGCATCAAAAGTAAGTTAGGAGCAGGAAGAGAAAAGAAGAGGAAAACAGCAGCCTTGTGTGTAGCAGAATGGAATGTACGCACTCTGTTGGACAGATCAACATCACAACGCCCGGAAAGACAGACCGCACTTGTGGCCTTGGAAATGAACAGGTACAATGTAGACATAGCTGCACTTAGTGAAACAAGATTGCCTGGATATGACAGCTCGGGAGACCACGGGTACATCTTCTTTTGGAGTGGGAAATCAACTCAAGAAAGGAGAGCAGCAGGAGTGGGCTTTGCAGTTAGAAAGGAGATAGCAGCAATGCTTGATGAGGAACCGGTGCCAATCAACGACAGGATAATGACTATGAGACTCCCACTACAGCGGAAGATGTATGCCACACTCATCAGTGTGTATGCTCCAACAATGATCAACACAGAGGAGGCGAAGGAAGAGTTCTACAGTGATTTATGTGAGACTATCAGGCGTGTATCGACTGATGACAGGCTGATACTCATTGGAGATTTTAATGCTAGAGTTGGTTCGGGCACTGAGAAATGGAAAGGAGTGCTAGGCAGTCATGGAGTAGGCAAGTGCAATGCCAATGGGGAACTTCTACTTGCACTATGTTCAGAGTTCAACCTTGTGATAGCCAACACCCTATTTAAGCACAAGGACACACACAAGTAAACATGGATGCACTCAAGATCCAAGCACTGGCACTTGTTAGGCTACATCATAGTAAGGCAGAGAGACATAAAGGATGTATTGGACACCAGAGCAATGAGAGGTGCGGACTGTGGTACTGATCATGTTATGCTGAGATCTAGATTAAGGATTTGCAGACAAAAACAGCACTGCAGGATGGGTGCTAAGCCACCATGGAAGCTAAACACTAGTGCACCGAAAGGCCAAAAGAAGGAGGAAGAACTTACACAGGAAATGGATGAAAACTTGAAAGACTGGGACAGCAACAACTCAGAGAATGACATAGAAGAGAAATGGGCAACACTGAAGGATACGGTGTATCAGACTGCGAGTGATGTTTTAGGCCACCCTGAGAGGAAACATCAAGATTGGTTTGATGAGCATGATGAACATCTGAAGAAACTACTAGAAGCGAAGGATACAGCTAGGCAGGAAAATCTACAGTGTAACACAAGGTCGAAGAAGAAGAAATACTCAAAGGCTCAGAGTGAGCTACAGAAGTACACCAGAGAGATGAAGTCCAACTGGTGGGATGAAAAAGCAGAGGAACTACAAACTGCAGCAGACATGAGGGACATGAAAACATTCTTCACAGGTCTGAGAGAAATCTACGGCCCTAAACCAAGAAGATTGATCCAATTAAAGGCTATGGATGGTGAAATGGTTTTGCAGGAGAAAGACAAGATCCTGGACAGATTTGCAGACCACTTTGACCAACTACTAAACAACCCTGGAGATCTCGCTGAAGAGGCTAAAGAAGCTCTAGTGCAGTGACCAGTTGTATCAAGTCTGGATGAACCACCAAATCTTGATGAACTAATGGCAGCTATCAGGACAACACAGGATGGTAAAGCTCCAGGAAGGGATGGAATTCCAGCAGAAGTGTGGAAATTTGGTGGAGTTCAGCTGACCAACTACCTGCACAAGCTCATTGAAGAGGTATGGGTTGCCCAGAAAGTACCTCAAGACTGGAAGGATGCAAATATTGTGCCTTTGTTCAAGAAAGGTCACAGGAAAGATTGTGGAAATTACCAAGGTATATCACTGCTAGCCACTGTTAGTAAGATTCTCTCACTTGTACTACTGAACAGACTCAATAAACACATCTCGCAGAATGTACTACCGGAAACCCAGTGCAGCTTTAGAAGTGGAAGAAGCACAATGGACATTATTTTCTGCTTGAAACAGATTCAAGAAAAGTGTATCGAACAGAACATGCCGCTTTATGTAGTCTTCATTGACTTCAGTAAAGCCTTTGATACTGTTTCGCGACAAGGACTTTGGCAGGTACTCAAGAAATATGGCTGTACAGAGAAGTTTGTCAACCTGATTGAGGCACTCCATACAGGTATGCAAGCAAACGTGGCAATGAGTGGTTCAGTGTCTAAAGACTTTTCGGTAAGCAATGAGGTGAAACAAGGGTGTGTGCTGGCGCCTACACTCTTATCACTATATCTGGCAGCCATGCTTGAGGTGGCCTTCAAAGACACCTCAGAAGGAGTATATATTCAAACAAGAAAAGAAGCAGATTTGTTCAATGTGGCACAGTTTAAAGCCAAGCGTAAGACATTGATAAAGGTAGTAAGAGAAATGCTCTTTGCTGACGACCATGCTGTAGTTGCACACAGTGTGGAAAATATGGAATCTTTAGTGGAGAAATTTGCAAGAGCAGCTAGCCAATTCAGCCTCAAAATCTACATCAAGAAGACAGAGTGCCTTTATCAACCACCAAAGTTCCAGTTATCAACATCACTCCCAGAAGAGATCAGCATTGGTACAGAGCCACTAGGCAAGTGCAAGACTTTCAAGTGTCTCGGGACTACTGTTTCAGAGAATGCTAGGCTGGAGGGTGAACTATCTCTCAGAATGGGAAGAGCGAGTGCTGTGTCTGGAAAATTGAGGGAGAGACTGGAACAATTGACATGTGTCTATCCATGTGAAATGCAAAGTGTACAGAGCGACAGTACCAGCTACTCTATTGTACGGTGCTGAAACTTGGACTGTCTACAGGGTGCAGGTAAAGAAACTCCACGCATACATGATGAGACACCTTCAAGCCATAATGAACATCTCATGGAAAGACAAGATAACCAACATAGAAGTGCTGAAACTAGCTGGTCTACCATCAATGGAAGACATGCTAATACAGATGAACCTGAGATGGCTCGGACATGTTGAGAGGATGGATCTCCAGCGTCTTCCTTGGCAGTTACTCTACTCACAGTTATGCGAGGGCAAACGCAATCATGGTAGACCAAGGCTCAGATTTAAAGACACTGTAAAAGAAACCTGAAGAAGTTGGATATAGACAGGAGTTCTTGGCAGCAGAAGGCAAAGGACAGAGCTGCGTGGAGGAATCTGATCAGACCTAAATGAAACAGTCATTGTCGACCACGACAGACTGCTATGATTATGAAGATATTGTTCGTCAGTAGCTTCTGTTCAAAACAGAGCAGAAAAGAAAAAAAATTCAGGCTGTTCATACTTTCATGAAGATTCATCATTCAGGTTGTTCTTGTTTTGTAAAAGGTCAGTGGTTCAATAAATGTAAACATTTCATAATGTACTTGTACGCAAGTCTTTGTACTAAAAGAAACAATGAAATTTGGAGTTGCCATTAGGTTGTTCTGCTGTTATTTTACTGATCTGGCCCACTTGACATTATATCCGGTGGTGTGTGTCCCCTGAACTAAAATGAGTTTGACACCCCTGGAATAGAGGGTTAGTTCTAGTGAAGTGCTTTGAGTGGTCTTTCAGACTAGAAAAAGCACTATGTAAGTACAGTTCCTTATCCCTTATTGCAATGGATTTGATTTTAGTTGCATTCTACAGAAATTTGGATTTTACATTAAAAACCAAGCAATCCCACTACTGTTTACTTTAACCCCTTGCACTCTGGTCAATTTCCCTAAAAATGCCAAAAAATAACGTACCCAAAGTAAATCCAAAGCTGTTCTTCAACCCTTTGCAGCATCTTCATGGGGTTGGTCTCATGAATTTTTTGGCAAAACAGTCATAATCTCTCTAAGTGCTCCTGCCACTGAGTAACAGTCATCTAAACATACTGAACTTGAAGAAAATAAATTTCGCTTGGGTGTTTTTTTGGATACAAATGCTTGCAAATAACACACAGCTTCAGATACTGGCTGGAAAATGCAACAGAAATGTAGAACCAAGTGTTATCCAGCTGAGGTCAAAATTTTGTAACAATACCACAAAAAATGAATATATTACACAACTTTTTTCTTAGGTTGTTCCCAGGCGTTTTTGAACTGTGCCAAATTGTGCCAAATGGCACAGTTTGGAAAAACGTCTGTAACTTTTGAATGATTCAATATAGAAGCTTCATCTTGGGCTCTAATGAAAGGTGAAGGGCTGTGTTTGTGTGTGTGTGTGTGTGTGTGTGTGTGTGGTTGTTTATTCATTCATGAATGAATGAATGAACAAACAAGCCCCCACACACAAAGAAGCATGCCACGTAAAAAATGTGTGGCTTTTTTTTACAAGAAAAAATAACCTACAGTGTACTAAAAATTATACTAGAATATCTGTAATGTAGAAGATAACAACTCCCACCCCCCCCCCCCCCACCGCTACAGAGGACGGACATCGCCCATCGCTACATGACGGAAAGCGGTGACGGTGCGCCGCGGTCTACTATGCACAGTTGCACTAAAATATCTGCAATATATCTGCAATCTGCTACAGAAGAGTAACGGGGGGGGGGGGGCCTTCACGACATGTGAACGCCATGTGAACATGTTGCGATAATGCACAGTTGTAATTTACCGATCGGTCAAAAGTCATTTGGATTACAATTTTCAGGGATAAAGAATAATTTAGCTTATAACACTTACCTGTCCACAACAGCAATGTCACTGGCGAACTTCTCTTCCTCATTGCCAGACGAACATGACGCTGGTCCGCTTGTTACGGACTCGTGGTTCTGGTCACGCGACCCAGTCAAACCATAATTCCACTATTGCGGTTTTGCACTTCCATGATTGCGGTTTTGGCGAACGATTTTTCAAAACAAATAAGAACAGTAGTTAGAAAAAAAGACTGGCGAACGCCTGTGTGTCACCCAGCCTTACACAAAACTGCTTTTGAACTTCTGTGCTTCAATTGGCTGGCTGTATTCGCAGCCGTTGGTAGGCGGGTCCTTCTTGCTAGGTTTTCAGTCATTGGTTCTTCAAGGTTTCAGAAACCCAATTCAAGGCTCTTATTAGTCGAATAAGAGGTCAATCACATCTAAACCAATCAAAGCACTCCTTTGGCTTTCTGTTCGCGGCTGTGTCTGTAGTGGAAGAACGGAAATGCAGCTTTTTTTTTTTTTCAGTGCCTCCTAGGACGCACACTGTGCGAAGTGCAATAGGTCCTACTTCCTACACCGAAGTGCAACAGGTTAATTAAATTTTTACTTTAAAAAATGGTATAAGGCTCATATTGTGCATGCAATGATTAATTTTATGTTTTGACATCCTCAAAGACATGTGCAGTATATGCTGTTTTAAAGACCAAAAAACATTTCTGTTTTACAACTCCCCCCAAAAAAGACTATGTGAAGCTTTGTTCAAAACAGTCATTTTCAGTCTGCTTATTAATATTCATGAGCCCCTAATCTGATTGAGTAAAAGATTGGTTTTCTGAGTGATGTGTGGTGATAGTGATGTTGCACATTGTTTGCATGCAGGGGCGGACTGGGCAATGTTTTCACCGGGACATTTTCCAGTGGCCTGGCCTGCCATAAGCAGTAAAGTGGCCTGAACAAGTGGCACCAAACATCAGTAATGATCCTTTGACTGAGGTCTGTTCTTTAATCTCACCATCTGCTGTGGCATGATGATTGAGATATGGTTATTGAGGTCTGGAGGTCCGTTTTTTTATGAGAGAGAGAGAGAGAGAGAGAGAGAGAGAGAGAGAGAGAGAGAGAGAGAGAGAGAGAGAGAGGCGGGAGGTCTGATGCACCATCAGTCTTTACTAACAGAAGCTACCTGCAGAATCGGCTGTGTGAGTGAACTGGCAGCAAGCATTAGGTAAGACAAAATAATTACAGAGCCTTCAAAAGAAGCTTTTAAATGACCCAACTCCCTCCTCGTTTTTATTTAGATTGTCAGATATGTTCTGACCCAGTAAAATAACACTACTAGACTAAATAATGCCATATGTCGAAAAGGTCCAAACCCCCTCCCACCTCAGAGCATAAAAAAGGACAGAATGGGAGAAAAAACCAAGAAAGACAGAAGTACAGGTGCATCTCAATAAATTAGAATGTCATTGAAAAGTTGATTTATTTGTAATTCAATCCATAAAATGAAACTCCTATATTATATAGATTCATTGCACACAGAGTGATATATTTCAAATGTTTATTTAATTTAATTTTGATAGTTATGGCTTATAGCTAATGAAAATCCCAAATTCAGTTTCTCAAAAAATTAGAATATTACATAAAATTCATTTTAAAAAAGGGATTTTTAAAGTGACACTCTGGCAAAAATCAAGTTTTTTCTGTTGTTAACATGTCTATAAGATGTTTCTTGTGATTTACAAGACATATCAAGAGCAAAATCATTCCAAACTCCCAAGTATGTGTTTTTCTGCTGTGAATGTCTGCTTAACCTCCACCCCCCCAAAAAGGCAGATTTGGACAGACCGTTAGTAGCTATGTAACTATTCCTTTTTAGCCTGGTTGGTTATAACATTAACCAATCAGACGGATACTCTTGGGTACCTCGGAGGAAGAGGGAGGAGCTGAGGAGCAGCAGGACTGAGACAGAGCGGGTTGGGGTAGCAGCAGAGAGGGCAAGAGTGGAGAGAGGCAGAGAGGCAGGGGGCTACTCTTGGCTCACTTTGCCAGTGGACAGGATACCGCACTGTGAGCTGAGAGCAGTCACATTCAATTTGGGCCCCCCCCACCCTCCCTGCTCAGTCGCTGGTGGACAGGGGGCTGGTTGTTAGTAAAAAGTAAACACATATTTGGCAACTACACATTTATCTCTCGCCTCGATCGTTTTCAGAAAAATGTTTCGCTTTTTACTTTTGAAGATATAGGCAAAACGTTAACATTCAGAAGCGTCTTGAACAGACTAGCAGCCCACCCACCAGGAGTCGCGGCGACCAATCATGTGCAAGCTCTGCAGGTTGGAAGCGTGGCGACCAATCACGTGCAAGCCCTGCAGGTCAGGAGCGTGGCGACCAATCACGTGCAAGCCCTGCAAGTCGCTAATTAGAGTATTCATAGACCTGCTCATACTTAAGTAGGTGCAAGATTTAAAATCTCTTTCCAAGCAATTCTAAGACAATGAAAGTTTTTTTGTGGGTAAAAAGCCAAAATATACTATTTTGGGCAATGTATATTTGTTTTTGAGGTGATTTTAGGTGGTTTTAGAGCTGCCAGAGTGCACCTTTAATAGAAATGTTGGCTGACTGAAAAGTATGTCCATGTACACACTCAATACTTGGTCAGGGCTCCTTTTGCATGAATTATTGTATCAGTGCTGTGTAGCATGGAAGCGATCAGCCTGTGGCACTACTGAGGTGTTATGGAGGCCCAGGTTTCTTTGATAGTGGCCTTCAGCTTGTCGGCATTGTTGGGTCTGGTGTCTCATCTTCCTCTTGACAATACACCATAGATTCTGTATGGGGTTTAAGTCAGAGGAATTTGCTGGCTAATCAAGCACAGTGATACCATGGTCATTATACCAGCTTTTGGTAATTTTGGCAGTCTTGCTGAAAAATGAAATCAGGATCTCCATAAAGCTTGTTAGCAGAGAAAAGCATGAAGTGTTCTAAAATTTCCTGGTAGACTACTGCGCTGACTGTGGATTTGATAACACACAGTGGACCAGCACCAACAGATGACCTCTTTTCAGATGAAAGTAAATTCTGCATTTCATTTTGATAATCAAGCTCTCAGAGTCTGGAGGAGGTGTCAAGAAGCACAAGATCCAAGTTGCTTGAGGTCCAGTGTCAAATTTTCACAGTTAGTGATGATTTGGGGAGCCATGCCATCTGCTGGTGTTTGTCCACTGTGTGCTTCTTGCTGTTGGTCTTGTAGCCCATTCCAGCCTTGTGCTGGTCTACAGTTTTGTTTCTGATGTCCTTTGACAGCTCTTTGGTCTTGCCCATGGTGGTGGAGAAGTTTGAAGAGATTGATTCTGTGACAGGAATATTTTATACAGAACTTTCCGAAAGGGACAAGACTAATTTATGTGCCTCATGGATACATAACTGCTCTGTGTGGGTCACAGTTCTTGCTGGTTGATAAGGGAACCAATACTTATATCCCTCACTCAAATGCAGAATAATTTATGACCCTTATTTGACGTTTTATTCTGGATTTTTTTTGTTGTTGTTGTTGATCCTCTGTCTCTCTTTGTTAAAATAAACCAACTGTAAAAATTATTGACTGTTCATTTCTTTGTAAGGGAGTAAACTTAGCGTGGGTTTACTCCGGGGTTTCTCCGGTCTCCTCCCACATGCCAAAAACATACACACAAACTGGGGATTCTAAATTGTCCTTAGGTATGACTGTGAGAGTGAATGGTTGTCTGTCTCTCTGTGTTGGCCCTGCAATGGACTGGTGATCTGTCCAGGGTGTACCCTGACTCTTGCCCAGAGATGCTGGGATAGGCTCCAGCCTGTGGCTTATATTAATCATATATTCCATACCTACATATGTATAGACATATTAGAATGTTTAGTGATTACATATGTGGAATGACCTCAAGCCTCAGAACAGGACAAGAGGTCTCAACCGCCAGCGAGGATCAAAGAACAGACAGAGTCGCAGCGGTGGAGACCGGATCGATCTCCCTGACCACCCAGGGTCAGGTGGAGGAGACGGAGGACAATGGAGGGGGGATTATGTAATGCGGGATGTCAGCTTTAATATGCAATGTCTTTTGTTGAGTGTGGGTATAAATATGAAGGTCTGACTGCGTTCAACCTCTTATTCTGCTTCTGCACCGAGATGAGACTTGTTAGAGGAGTGAAGCTGAAATTAAACTTTGATTTAGAATCAGAATCAGAATCAGATTTATTGCCATTGTTCATGTAGTACACAAACTAGGAATTTGTCTCGGTGCCATGCTGCAACATTAAAAACATGATGAGATAAAGAGATAAACTAAAAAATTAAAAGACTAAAAACATGCAATAAGTGTAGAATAATAAGTAATAATAATAATAATAATAATGAGTAATACTAGTCAAGGCAGTTTTAAATAAATTAGCAAGTAGCAGATAATATGGGGTACCACAGTGCAGTCGATAATGCAACAGAAAAACAGTGATGAACGACATGAGCTGCTGTATATAGTGCACGAGAGTCAATAAGTCACTTAATGTTCAGCAGTCTGATGGCAGAGGGGAAAAAGCTGTTCATGTGCCGGGAGGTTTTAGTCTGAATGGACCGAAGTCTTCTACCTGAGGGGAGGGGGGCAAACAGTACGTGACCAGGGTGTGAAGGATCGGCTATGATCCGGCCTGCACGCCTCCGGGTCCTGGAGATGTACAGGTCCTGGAGAGATGGGAGCTTGCAGCCGATCACCTTCTCAGCAGTGCGCACGACGCGCTGCAGCCTTAGTCTGTCCCTGGCAGTGGCTCCTGCGTACCACACGGTTATGGAGGAGGTGAGGGTGTGTAGAACTGCACTAACATCTTGGTAGGTAGCTTGAGCTTCCTCAGCTGCCGCAGAAAGAACATCCTCTGCTGGGCCTTTTTGATGAGGGAGCTGATGGTTGGCTCCCATTTGAGGTCCCGGGTGATGGTGGTGCCCAAGAAGCGGAAGGAATCTGCAATGGTGATGGGAGAGCCTGTGATGGTGAGGGGGGGCAGGGGGGTTGTGACTTTCCTGAAGTCCACAATCATCTCCGCTGTCTTCAGAGCGTTCAGCTGCAGGTTGTTGTGGCTGCACCAGGACACCAGCTGGGCCACCTCTTTCCTGTAGACGGACTCGTCGCCGTTGGAGATGAGGGTGGTGTCGTCCGCAAACTTGATCAGCTTAACAGACTGGTGGGAGGAGGTGCAGGAGTTGGTATAAAGGGAGAAGAGTAGGGGGGAAAGTACACAGCCCTGGGGTGATCCGATGCTGATGCTAACAGAGTCCGAGACAGACTTCCCCAGCCGCACATGCTGCCTCCGGTCCGTCAGGAAGTCGGTGATCCACCTGCAGAGGGAGTCAGGCACGCCGAGCAGGGACAGCTTGTCCTGGAGCAGAGCGGGGCGGATGGTGTTGAATGCAGAGCTGAAGTCCACAAACAGGATCCTGGCGTAGGTTCCCGGGGAGTCCAGGTGCTGCAGGATGGAGTGGAGGGCCAGGTTGACTGCGTCGTCCACAGACCTGTTGGCATGGTAGGCAAACTGCAGCGGGTCCAGGAGGGGAGTGGTGATGGACTTGAGGTGAGACAGGACCAGGCGCTCAAAGGACTTCATGACTACAGAGGTGAGCGCTACAGGTCTGTAGTCGTTAAGTCCAGTAATCCGTGGCTTCTTGGGGACAGGGATGATGATGGAGGATTTGAGGCAGGTCGGCACGTGGCATAACTTAAGGGAAGTGTTAAGAATGTCTGTGAAGACAGGAGCCAGCTCTTTCGCACAGTATCTCAGGGTGGAGGGAGACACACCGTCTGGCCCGGGGGCCTTGCGCAGGTTCAGTCTGGAGAATTGTCTGTGCACGTCCTGCTCACTGATGACAAGGGCAGGGGGGGAAGAGGAGGGGGGGGGGACCGCTTTTGATGAATTAGGGGCCGAGGAGGCAGTGGAGCTGGGTGGAGTGGGGGAGTTGGACACAGCTGACGAGGTGTCAAAACGGGCGTAATGTTGGGACAGTTTTTGACAAAGGGCTTTGTCATCCTGACCTTTAGAAGCCTGAGGCCGATAGTTGGTGATTTGCCTCAGTCCTCTCCACACAGAAACCGAGTCATTAGCAGTGAACTGCTGCTGGAGTCTCTCAGAATACACAGATTTAGCTCTCCTCAGCTCTCTGTTAAACCGATATTTAACCTCCCTGTAGCAGTCTCTGTCTCCACTTTTCAACGCAGCTTCCTTCTCCTTTCTGATCTGTCTGAGCTTAGCAGTGAACCAGGGCTTATCATTAGAGTATCTCACCCTGGTGCGTGATGGAAGAATGCTCTCCTCACAAAAGTTGATATAGGAGTTCACAGTGTCTGTGTACTCATTAAGATCATGTGTGGCTCCTTTAAACATGTCCCAATCAGTTATTTCCATGCATGTGTTCAGTTTCTCTCCAGCTTCACTGGTCAATTTCTTCGTGGTGGTCACATCAGGTTTAGTGAGCTTCAGTCTCTGTCTGTATGTGGGAATGAGGTGGACCATCACGTGATCAGATAGTCCGAGTGCAGCGTGGGGAACAGCGCGATACGCGTCATTCACTGTAGTGTAACAGTGATCCAGCGTGTTATTTTCTCTGGTTGGACATTTAATAAACTGTCTGTATCGGGGGAGCTCGTGACTCAGATTGCTCTGGTTAAAGTCGCCTAACACAATAACTAGGGAGTCTGGACAATTCCGCTCCACATGTAGGACGTGATCTGCGAGCGCGCGCTGGGCCTCGCGCGCGTCCGTGTCGGGAGGGGCGTACACAGCGATCAAAACAAATGATGCGAACTCCCGCGGGGAATAAAATGGCTTGCAGTTAACAGAGAGAAATTCTAGATCGGTAAAACAGTGTTGTGAAACCACCGTTACATCAGAGCACCAGCTGCTGTTAATGTAGAAGCACACTCCTCCTCCAATAGACTTACCGGAGAGCTCTGTGACGCGATCAGCACGAAACAGCTGAAATCCCTCGAGGCTGATCGCGCTGTCCGGTATGCTCCTTTTAAGCCAGGTCTCAGAGAAACAGATGACAGATGAGGAAGCAAGGTCCTTAAATCGCATCAGCAGTCTTAATTCTTCTACCTTGTTCAAGAGAGAATTGGCATTGGATAGAAATATGCCAGGCAAGGCTGTTCGCGTGCCTCTCCTTCGCAGCCGAGCGAGAATCCCCCCTCACTTTCCTCTTTTTCGCCGTCTTACTCTTTGAGCCAAACAATGAATCAGATCGGCGGCAGGAGCTTAAAAAACTGGGAGAAGGTCCGTGGGAGTAAGAGTCCTGATATTTAATAACTCTTCACGAGTATAAGAGCTGGCAGACACACAATCGACGAACAAAAACAAACAAATTAAACAAATTAAAGGGCAGCGTAGCACCATGTCGACCACTGTGGGCGCCATCTTGGAAAAAACACCCAAGATGTGATGTGATTTATAAAATCACATCGCTTCGTTATTTCAAGCTCTTCTACACAGCCCCCCCGCGACCCAAAAAGGATTAAGCTTAAGAAGATGGATGGATGGATGGATGGAATAAACTTACAAATTCACCAGAGGATCAAATAATTATTTCCCTCACTGTGTGTATACAGCGGAGAAAATAAGTATTGAACATGTCAACATTTTTCTCGTGCAACATGTTTCTGATGGAGCCAATGACCTGAGATTTTCACCAGGTATCAGTAACAACTCTAGTAATCCATAAATACAAAGAAATCAAAGCAACTGTGTTCACAAAACAAGTTATATTTAATGAAGTGGAATGACACGGTGGATAATTATTGAACACGCTTGGTGAAATTCATTTAATATTAAGTAGAAAAGCCTTTGTTGGTAATAACAGCTTCCAGACACCTCCTGTATGGAGAAACTAGGCACAGGCATTGCTCAGGAGTGATTTTAGCCCATTCTTCCACACAAACTGTCTTCAAATCTTGAAGGTTTCATGGGTGTCGTTTAAGAACTCTGATCTTCAGTTCGTTCCATAGATTTTCAAATGGATTCAGATCAGGTGACTGACTGGGTCATTCTAGTAGCTTTATTTTCCTTCTCTGGAGCCAGTTGAGAGTTTTCTTGGCTCTGTGTTGGGGATCATTGTCTTGCTGAAATGTCCACCCTCATTTCATCTTCAGCATCTTGGCAGATGGCAACAGTTTCTTATCAAGGATGTCTCTGTACATTTGTCCATTCATCTTTCCTTCAATTATATGAAGTCTGCCTGTACCATGTGCTGAAAAAGACCCACAGACCATGATGGGATGTGCAGTGCCATTTCTCCTCCAAACATGCTGTGTGTAGCTCATGTATTTTTACCTACATATGTATAAGCACTATGGGATGCTTGAGATTGCATGTGTGGATTGACCTCACGTCTTGGATGGAACAATATGTCTGGACCGCCTGTGGATAACAGCAAGAAGACGGAGGTACGGTGATACGGAGCTGAAAAGACTTCCTGACCTCCTGGGGGCCAGGCGGAGGACTGAAGGACGCGGGGGGAGAGTTATTGTCAATAAGGGGTTTTGACGGGGATATGTGATTCTTCCTTTGTTCTGAGATGTATAAATAAGAAGGTTTTGACTCAGCTCTCTCTCTTCTGTTTTTGAGAGATAGCTGGGGATGTGATCGCAACAATAAAACCTGAATTAAGAAATAATTCAGCCTTGTTTTTTCACGCTCCCCACACTATGTTGTGGCTTCCAGAAAGTTCAGTTTTGGTCTCATCTAACCAGACTATATTCTTCCTGTATTTTACTGGCTTGCCCAAATGTTGTGCAGCAAACTTTAAATGAGCTTCACCGTGCTTTTTCTTCAACAATGGAGTCTTGCGAGGTGAGCGGCCATAGAGCCCATGTCAGTTGAGTGCATGACTTATTGTTTTCTTTGAAACAACAGTACCTGCTAACTCCAGGTCTTTCTGGAGCTTTCCATGAGTGGTCTTTGACTCTTGGATAACTCTTAATAATCATAATAATAATAATAATAATAATAATGGATTAGATTTATATGGCACTCTACATGTCAAAGTGACATCTCAAAGCACTTACAGTGAGTCCATTATTCATTCACTCCAGATAGTGATTGATAGTGGTAAGCTACTACTGTAGCCACAGTTGCCCTGGGGCAGACTGATGGAAATGTGGCTGCCAATCGGCGCCAATGGCCTCTCGGACCACTACCTGTCATGTGTCTGAGCTCAGAGTTTTACTGAGCTCAGACTTTCTATTTATTTCTAAGTTCTGTATATCTGTTAGTGTAAGCTCTGTGTATATTTTGGGTTGTTTGTGCCCCTCTCTCTCCAGGCGCTCCCACTGGCTGCCCACAGTCTGCTCCTTGTCTACTCAGCTGTGGCCAGTCAGGTAATTAGGTCACGAGCTCACTCAGCGATTCACACCTGTAGCTCATTCTGCCCTGGCTATTTAAGCCTGCTACTTCTCTGTATCAGTGTGGCAACATTGATTGTATCTGAGACTAGTTTCCCTCTTGGATTATCCCTTTTTGATCATTACGCTGGTCATCTCCTCCTGAGTACTCCTGCCTATACGTTTTTCTTGTCTGGCATTTTTTGTATCGTCTGCTCAGTTTTTGGAATTATGTTCTTTTGTTAATAAATGTTTCTGACACATCCAGTGCTTGGGTCTGTCCTTCTGCCCCTGAGGGGCCAGTTCATGACATTAGCGAACATTTATACACGTTCATACCCAGTGTCATGGACACTGGAGGCAAGGTGGATAAAGTGTCTTACCCAAGGACACAGTGGCAGGATGGCTGGGGAGAGTGGGATTCGAATCACCAACCCTCTGGTTATTGGACGACTCGATCTACCTCCTGAGCCACTGCCGTCCACATTTCCCTCCTCCGTTCCATTTTTGCTGAGCACCAAGCTGGACGGCAGGAAGTTCCATTTTTATATGGTCTTTGGCATGACCCGGCCGGGACTTGAACCCCGACCTCCCGGTTGTGGGGCGGATACTCTACCTCTAATACACCACTCCAATGCATGGTATTCTTCTGATAATTCTTTTGACTCCTCTGTCAGAAATCTTGTGAGGAGCTCCTGGTCATGGCCGGTTTATGGTAAAATGATTTGCTTTCCACTTCTGAATGATGGCTTCAACAGTGCTCACTGAAACATTCAGCAGTTTAGAAATACGCCTGTAACCAATGCCCTCATTATATTTTGCAACAATATGGTTGTGAAGGTTTAGAGAGCGCTCTTTGCTTCTACCGATCATGAGGTCTTTGTGGTGTGACAATTTGATTTTCACAGACCTTTTAAAGGCTATCGGTCAGGACTTAACCAGCTGAAATTAATTTGCACTGATGGGGGATAGAATGGCTTCCTAAATTCTGATGGATTTCAGCTGATTTCTTGGCTTTCTATTCCTTTTTGCACCTCTTTTTCTTCTTGTGTTCAATACTTATTCACTGTGTCATTCCACTTTATTAAATATAACTTGTTTTATGAACACAGTTGCCTTGATTTCTTTGTATGCATGCATTACGGTTTGTTACTGATATCTGGTGAAAATCTCAGTTCAGTGGCTCCATCAGAAATATGTTTAATGAGAAAAATGTTGACGTGTTCAATACTTATTTTCCCCACTGTATATATACAGTTGTGCTCATAAGTTTACATACCCTGGCGGAATTTGTGATTTTTTGGCCATTTTTCAGAGAATATGAATGATAATACAAAAACTTTGCTTTCACTCATAGTTTGTGGTTGGGTGAAGCCATTTATTATCAAACAACTGTGTTTGCTCTTTTTAAATCATAATGACAACAGAAACTACCCAAATGACCCTGATCAAAAGTTTACATGCCCTAGTTCTTAATACCGTGTATTGCTGTCTTTAACATCAATGACAGCTTGAAGTCGTTTGTGGTAGTTGTGGATGAGGTACTTTATTTTCTCAGATGGTAAAGCTGCCCATTCTTCTTGGAAAAAGCCTCCAGTTTATGTAAATTCTTGGGCTGTCTTGCATGTTTGAGATCTCCCCAAAGTGGCTCAATGATATTGAGGTCAGGAGACTGAGATGGCCACTCCAGAATCTTCACTTTTTTCTGCTGTAGCCAACGACAGGTTGACTTGGCCTTGTATTTTGAATCATTGTCATGTTGGAATGTCCAAGTGCGTCCCATTTGCAGCTTCTGGGCTGATGAGTGCAAATTTTATTCCAGTACTTTCTGATAACATGCTGCATTCATCTTGCCATCAATTTTGACCAAGTTCCCTGTGCCTTTGTAGCTCACACATCCCCAAAACATCAGTGATCCTCCTCCGTGTTTCACAGTAGGGATGGTGTACTTTTCATCATAGGCCTTGTTGACTCCTCTCCAAATATGACGTTTATGGTTGTGGCCAAAAAGTTAAATTTTGGTCTCATCATTTCAAATAACTTTGTTCCAGAAGTTTTGAGGCTTGTTTCTGTGCTGTTTGGTGTATTGTAAGTGGGCTGCTTTGTGGCATTGGAGTAGTAATGGCTTTCTTCTGGCGACTCGACCATGCAGCCCATTTTTCTTGAAGTTCCTCCTTATTGTGCATCTTGAAACAACCACACCACATTTTTTCAGAGAGTCCTGTCTGTCAGCTTAAGTTATTTGAAGCTTTTTCTTTGCATCCTCAACAATTTTCCTGGCAGTTGTGGCTGAAATTTTTGTTGGTCTACCCGACCGTGGCTTGGTTTCAACAGAATCCTTCATTTTCCACTTCTTAAATAGAGTTTGAACACTGCTGTTTGGCATTCTCAATTTCTTGGATATCTTTTTATAACCTTTTCCTGTTTTATAAAGTTCAACTATCTTCTCCCACAATTCTTTTGCTTTCCTCATGGCTGGGAATCCAGCAACATCAGTGCAGCACTGGACGAAACATTCAGGGGTCTGTCAGGAGCTTAGAAACTCACTGACTTTTTATACACACACTAATTACAAGTAAACAGATCACAGGTGAGGACGGTTACCTCTAGCAGCCATTTAAACCCGTGTGTCAACTTGTGTGTATGTTATCAGGCCAAAACTTCCAGGGTATGTAAACTTTTGATCAGGGTAATTTGGATAGTTTCTGTTGTCATTATGATTTACAAAGAGCAAATACAATTGTTTGGTAATAAATGGCTTCACCCAACCACTAACTATGAGTGAAAGAAAAGTTATTGTATTATCATTCATATTCCCTGGAAAATGGCCCCAAAAAAATCATAAATTCCACCAGGGTATGTAAACTTATGAGCACAACTGTACACACACACACACACACACACACACACACACACACACACACACACACACAGTGGTCTGAAAAAGTGTTTGCCTCCTTCCCGATTTCTCATTTTTTGTGTGTTTGTCACACTTAAATGTTACAGATCATCAAACAAATTTAATATTAGGCAAAGATAACACAAGTAAACACAAAATGCAGTTTTTAAATAAAGGTGTTTGTTATTAAGGGGAAAAAATTCCAAACCTACATGGCCCTGTGTGAAAAAATGATTGCCCCCTAAACCTAATAACTGGTTGGGCCACCCTTAGCAGCAACAAGTGCAATCAAGCGTTTGTGATAACTGGCAATGACTCTTTTACAGCGCTGTAGAGGAATTTTGGCCCACACATCTTTGCAGAATTGATGTAATTCAGCCACACTGGAGGGTTTTCGAGCATGAGCCGCCTTTTTAAGGTCATGCCACAGCATCTCAATCAAGATTCAGGTCAGGACTTTGACTAGTCCACTCCAAAGTCTTCATTTTTGCTGGTGTGTTTTGGATCATTGTCCTACTGCAGAACCCAAGTGTGCTTCAGCAGAATTCATGGTTCCATTTACCACAGCAAGTCTACCAGGTCCTGAAGCAGCAAAACAGCCCCAGACCATCACACTACCACCACCATATTTTACTGTTGGTATGATGTTACAGTGATCCCTCGCTACTTCGCGCTTCACCTTTCGCGCCCTCAGTGCATCGCGGATTTTTCAAAAATATTCATCAAAAATTCAAAATTGAGAAATAATGGCCGGGCGCTAGCAGAAGGCAGGGAGACTACATTAGACCATCAGGTATCAACACGGAGAGCCGCACAACTCAAAAAATCCACCTCTCTGTTCGCTGTTCTCGTGTTGGCTCAGCTCGGAAATCTCGCAGGCTGATTGGCCGAGACGTTTCACCCCGCAAGCTGATTGGCCGAGACGTTTCACCCACCTCCTCTCCCTGCCGAGCGCCGCAAGGAAGACCGCATTCATTGCTCTTTATCGCTCGTGTTACTTTTAGTCTCGCCGCGTGGAACTTTTTGCTGTTCTCTTGTGCCATTTTGTGCGAAATAGTCTTCCCGTTGAGCCACTACGCCGCCTCCTGCAGCTTCTCCAGCTCTATCGGAAGCTGCCCTCGATGATCCTGCGCTTCTAGCACCTGACGATGAGGCGTCACCTGAGGAGCAGTAAAGCTCTCATTAACCTGTGCAGTAAATCATTTTCATCTTGAGTTACGTATCTTGTTATAAGAATAAAAGAGTTCTAAAAACATATTTATGTACACTTTATTTACATCTATGTATGTATGTACACGTACACACACACACACACGTATCATATGAGAGAGAGAGTGAGCGAATGAACGTATGTATTATTTATGGATGACGTCATTAGGGGTGACGCTACTTCGCGGTTTTTCACTTTTCGCGGTCGGTTCTGGAACCCATTAACCGCGATAAGTGAGGGATCACTGTACTTGGGCGGCACGGTGGAGGAGTGGTTAGCACTGCGGCAGCACAGCAACTCACCCTTGGCCGGGGGATCCTGGGATCGATCCCAGCCCCTGACCAACAGTGATCTGTGTGGAATTTGCATGTTCTCCCCGTGTCTGCGTGGGTTTACTCCGGGATTTCTCCGGTTTCCTCCCACATACCAAAAACATGCAAGTTAGGTTAATTGCCATCAAAACTGGGGAGTATAAATTGTCCTTAGGTATGACTGTGAGAGTGAATGGTTGTCTGTCTCTCTGTGTTGGGCTGGTGATCTGTCCAGGGTGTACCCTGCCTCTTGCCCAAAGATGCTGGGATAGGCTCCAGCCCCCCCCAACCAGAAAAGGATTAAGCGGAAGAAGATGAATGAATGAATGAATGATGTTCCTTTTCTGAAATGCTGTGTTACTTTTGCGCTGGATGTAATGGGTCACATACTTTCCAAAAAGTTAAACTTTTGTCTCGTCAGTCCACAGAGTATTTTCCCAAAACTCTTGGGGATCATCAAAATGTTTTCTGGCAAAACTGAGATGAGCTTTTATGTTCTTTTTGTTCAGCAGTGGTTTTTGTCTTGGAACTCTGCCATGCAGGCCATTTTTGCCCAGTCTCTTTCTTATGGTGGAGTCGTTTATATTTATGAAATTTATATTTTAACGGGATGGGGGGATCACTTTTTCACACAGGGCCATGTAGGTTTGGATTTTATTTACCCTTAATAATAAACACCTACATTTAGAAACTGCATTTTGTGTTTACTTGTGTTATCTTTGTGTAATATTTAAATTTGTTTGATGATCTGAAACGTGTGTGTGTGTGTGTGCATGGGTTTACTCTGGGAGCTCCGGTTTCCTCCCACAATCCAAAGATATGCATGTTAGGTTAATTGGTGATTCTAAATTAACCCTAGGTATCCATCTCTGATAGGCCCTTAGAATACAGGTTTAGTACTAGTGAAGTGCTTTGAGTGGTCTTTGAGACTAGAAACGTGCTGTATAAATACAGATCCTTATCCCCTATATGAAAACAAATTATGGAACAATGTATGAAATGCATTTCACAGTATTATGACAGAATGGATTGAAAAGAATGCTCTTGTTCAGCAAGTAGACTGACGCTTCCATCTGTCTCCTCCAGCTGCTCAGAATAACACTTATTTTATAAACAACGAGAGAGTAAATTCACCAGGACAGTCAACCAAAAAAAAAATCTTGAGAATGAACCATGTTGCTTGATGACATCAGTCCTCTGTTCTGAAAGTTATTGACTGACAGTAGCAGCAAATCACTGAAATCAGCCAAACTTGTCAATTTGTACAAAGTCTGGAGAAGCAGCGAGTCAGTCTCGTTCTATTTACACAGCAGACAACAGAGATTTTTTTTTTAGTAATTGCACCATAATGTGTCTACAGCAGTTGAGTGAGCAGGTCTGCGAGTGCACCTGGTATGGAGCTGAATTGATTTTCTGAGCAAATGTTGCTGGGGAGCACAGAGAAACAACTACAGCGGCATACAAAGTAGAAACGGATGTTCTGCTGACTTGGCGTATGTGTAACCATAGCAACATTTATTACTGGCAAAAGATGGTAGAAATTATTATTGTGTTGTGTGATCTGATGTGGACCTGACCTTGTTTGCCATTTCATTTAACTTTGGCAGAAAAGTGACTTGAATAACCAGGTGTGAGTTATATCCCATCACCATATTAAGCTGCTCTCCTGAAATCATCTGAATCAGCAGATCACACACGCCCCCCAGTAGTAGAATGGGTTGCCTCACTGGCTCATTAGCATGTGTAAAGGATTTAAGTGTCCCATGAGGAGAATGAGAAGAAGCGGGCATATTTCACGGCGGGGTGGGTGTAGCCGGTGGGCTCTGTCTGTTCTTAGGATAAACTCCAGCTGTGACCTCAGATGTGCCTGCACCTCCATGAATATTTATTCACCTGCATAGTCAAGATCTGTCAGGGAGGCTGCTTCCATCTCTTTCCTGTTGTGACTTTTTTTCTCTTTCAAGTTCATGCAGAGGTGACAAATAAATCACTTGTTGCGTTACAGAGAGCAGACAATTAATACAAAGCATGAAACACTTTTCTCGGCACCTGCTCCGCAATATGAAGGGAGCAGACGGTCAAATGTAGGTACAAGCTCCAATTTTACCAATTTATATCAAACTGGAGAACATACTCGCACGCGTGCGTGCGCGCGCGCACACACACACACACACACGTCTCCCTGCTATTAAAGTCAATCTAATCACTCATCACAAGCCTTTAAAGACTTTAAAGCCCCGCCTAAGTTTGAAGACTCATTTCATTTCATCTCTGTTTTAGAGAGAAACCTGTGATTGTCCGCCTAGTTTGTATTTCACAGCCCAGTCCTGCCAGCTATTTAATGCACCCAGCCATATTAAGATCAGAGCTGGGGCTCTTTCTCAAGTGCAGTAAGTTTCACAGAGTAGTGCTGATGGCTTGCTGGTATAAATAGAGGATGGGGCCGACTGAGAGAAACTTATTTTTGTGCTGTTTACAGCACTAATGTTATTAATGAATAGTGGGATGGGAGGATGTTATTGATTATTTTGCAGCGTTTAAGTCCAGTACAAGGTCAAATAAGCCTGTTATGCTCATATAGCATTTATAATAGAGGTTATGGTGGACACATAATCAATTACATCAAAGAAATGAGAATATTTTACATAAATTATTTAAGCACAATGATGAAAGATAACATTAAATCAGTTTACTTTAGCTCCATTACTTATAATATTCACTCACTGGCCGCTTTATTAGGTAAATAAGTCCAACTACTCATTAATTCAAATATTTAATCAGCCAGTCACATGTCAGCAGCTCAGTGCATTTAGGGCCCGCTGGCTGTACTCACTGTATCACACTGACCGACATTTGACTTCCAAAGTCTGGAATACTTGTCTAGTGTGATCCCTTTGTACTGTTCTTAAGAAAGGGGATATTTACCCAGCTCAGCATGGTTGGGAGCAGTAGTCCTAAGTAGAGATTTAATGTTTATATTGTGGAGAGTGTGGAAATGATGAGGCCAAGTTACGATCAGACGAAGTTTATTCACACTCTCACAACATCATACACAGAAAACACTCAATAGCCAAACCAGGTTTCATCCCTTAAAACTCCACAGATCATCTCACATCTGCATGACATTTCACCTCCACCATACATTTTCCTTAAACCCTCAGCTCTCTCTTCCTGCCAACTCCCCATGAGGTCCCTGCCTATTGTTCTCTTGTGTCTAACCACTGCCTCCTGTCTGAGATGCTGTCTGCAGACACAACCACAATATACATTGCTATATCACCAATATGCATCGCCATAATCACCCCCCCAGACAGAGTTTCAGTCGGCGCGTCTTTTGGGCTTCAGTCTCCTCCCATATCTGCTGTACCGGGGGTCTCTGTGCCAGCGGGGGGCTGCTGGACATGTGTCTGACTGCGGGTGGGCCATGGTGGTGGTGGTGGGGGGGAATCCGCTTTGCCCGTGTGGCTGTCCTGGTGAATCGTTTGCCTGGTGGGTTCTCAGTGGGGGTCTTCCACGGCGAGCGGCCCGAGCCAGCAGCACTTGCTCTTCCGCCACTACAAAGGCAGGCTTAAGTCTGTCTATGCATATTTTCTCCCGACGCCCCCCCAAGTCTAACAAAAAATGCTTGTCCCCTGTTTCCAGCACTCTGAACGGGCCATCATAGGGTGGGCGCAATGGCGGGCGGTGGGCGTGGTGTCTGACGAACACGAACGCTGCGTTCTTCAAAGTTTTTGGCACAAAAGCGCGTGGAAAACAGTGGTGGGCCGGGCCGGGCAGCGTGCCTGTGTCTGCACTACGCTGCGAACGCTGAGACGGGCAGCTGTCCGGCGCGGGATTATCTGGCAAAAATTTCCCGGGCAGCCGCAGTGGCCGAGAAAAAACAAGTTCAGCCGGGGAAGCCTCCAAATCCTCTTTTGGTGCGGAACGCAACCCCAATAAAACCCACAGTAACCGGTCAACCC
The DNA here is from genome assembly GCA_020510985.1 of Pholidichthys leucotaenia. Lineage (NCBI taxonomy): Eukaryota > Metazoa > Chordata > Actinopteri > Cichliformes > Pholidichthyidae > Pholidichthys > Pholidichthys leucotaenia. The sequence goes on along the minus strand of CM035840.1, from coordinate 177,046,138 downwards.
AATTTGCATCCGTCAACAAAGCCCTGAATGCTGCTTTCAGTGACCTGTGAAAACGCTCGCATAACCCATTTGCCTGTGGGTTGTACGCGGTTGTGCGGTGAATTGCAACACCCAGGTTGTGGGCCATCGCGGACCAAAGTTCGGAAACAAACTGAGGGCCCCTATCAGACGTGATGTCCAACGGGATTCCAAAACGCGCCACCCATGCTGTCAAAAAAGCGCGTGCCACGTCCGCGGACGTGGTTGCCGCCAGCGGGACTGCTTCTGGCCAGCGTGTGGTGTGGTCCACCACTGTCAGAAGGTGCATGCACCCCTGCAACGGCGGGAGGGAGCCCACGAGGTCCACGTGAACATGGTTGAATCTTTTAGCTGGTATCCTAAATGGCTGCAAAGGAGCCTTGGTGTGTCTGTGCACTTTGGCTCGTTGGCACGCTACGCAGGCTGCAGCCCACTCTTTCACTTGTTTGCGCAGACCTGGACACACGAATTTTGCTCCCACCATTTTGACTGACGCGTGCACTCCTGGGTGCGCCAAAGCGTGAACTGACTCAAACACGCGGCGGCGCCACGTGACCAGGACCACCGGGCGCGGGCGTCCCGTGGAGACGTCGCAGATTGGGGGGGGGGGGGGCTGCCGTCTTGCAGCACTCTGCTCTCCAGCCTTAACCCTGTTGGTCCAGACTGGAGCGCGCGCACGTCCGTATCACTAATCTGCTCTGCAGCCATGGCTGTATAATCTATCCCTACACAGACCGGGGCCACTACCACACGCGAGAGGCAGTCCACCACCACATTCAGTTTACCCGACACATGTTGAATATCGGTCATAAACTCTGAGATCACGGCTAGCTGTCTCTGCTGCCGGCCTGACCATGGTTCTGAAACCTTGGCCATCGCGAACGTTTGCGGCTTGTGGTCCACGAATGCGGTGAAGCTACGCCCTTCCAGCCAGAACTGGAAGTGGCGTATGGCCAGGTGGAGAGCCAGCAACTCTCTGTCGAATGCGCTGTATTTACGCTCACTGTTACGCAAAGCCCTGCTGAAAAAAGCGAGCGGCTGCCAAGAACCGGCGACACGCTGCTCCACGACGGCCCCTATGGCCACATCCGAGGCGTCGGTAGTGAGCGCTATCCGGGCCGCATGGTCTGGGTGCGCCAACAGTGCGGCGTTTGCCAGAGCTGCTTTCACCTCAGAGAATGCCTGCTCTCGCTCCCGAGTCCATTCGACTCCATCCGCAGGTTTCCGTCTCTTGAGCGCGGCGTACAGTGGCTGCATGAGCTGAGCTGCGCGGGGGAGGAAACGGTTATAAAAATTAACTATCCCCAAAAATTCCTGCAGCACCCTGACCGTCTGAGGCTGGGGGAAGTTCGCCACAGCGCACACTTTGTTGGGCAAGGGTATCGCTCCCTCCGGTGAGATGCGGTGCCCCCAAAAATCAATCCCTGTCACGCCGAACTGGCACTTTGCCGGGTTGATTATTAACCCGTGTTCCTCCAACCTCTGGAAAACCGTCCTGAGGTGGGTTACGTGTTCGTCTTCGGACGCGCTGGCTACCAGAACATCATCCAGGTAGACGAACACAAACGGGAGATCGCGCAGCACCGTGTCCATCATGCGCTGGAACGTCTCTGCCGCTCCTTTTAATCCGAATGGCATGCGTAGAAACTTGAACAAGCCGAACGGAGTTATTACCGCTGTTTTGGGTATGTCCTCCTCGCGCACTGGGACCTGGTGGTAACCGCGGACCAGGTCTATTTTAGAAAAAATGCGCGCTCCGGCTAGGTGAACGGAAAAATCCTGAATGTGGGGAATCGGGTAGCGGTCGTGTGCTGTGGCGTTATTCAACCTGCGGAAATCGCCGCACGGTTGTCACGACCCCTCAGCCTTAGGGACCATGTGTAGCGGGGATGCCCATGGGCTGTTTGATCGCGTGATGATGCCCAACCTTTCCAGGTTGGCGAACTCCTCGTGCGCTATGGCCAGTTTAGCTGCGTCCAAGCACCGAGGTCGTGTGGAAACAGGCGGCCCGGTGGTGGTGATAAAGTGCTCCACCCCGTGTTTAGCGATGGCCGCTGAAAACGTTGGGACCGTGAGTGCTGGGAACTGAGTGAGCAGTGTGTGGAACTTACCACCTGGAGCTGTGACTTTGGCTTGTGTTACTGGCCCAGCCCCTCGAGCTGTACAGGGGAGAGAGTCAAAGGACAGTGCATTAACCAGGCGCCTGTTAACAACATAATTAATATAGTTAGTAAACCATGCGCACACAGAAAATCAGCTCCCAGGATTGGGAAACTCAGTGCTGCTATGACAAAAGTCCACTCGTATGTGCGGCCGTGTAGAGATAAAGCCAGTGTTCTCTCACCAAAGGTCTTAATGTCCGAGCCGTTTACTGCTACCAGCCCGGAGCCGCTGGGTCCTGCCAGCCGGTCAGCGTAGGCCGGCAGGATGATGCTCTTCTGGGCTCCGGTGTCTACAAGGAAACGCCTCCCTGAGCGCGAGGCCATCACGTATAACAGCTTGTTCTCTTCGCCGGCTGTCGCAGCTGCTACCGACTGCCGGCTGTGGCATTTCCTGAGCGCATGAATTGGCACAGTGGGGCACATCTGCGTGCATTCCCTCCAAAACGGCGGTGGTAGAAGCAGAGCGTGTCTCCCTGGCGCTCCTTGGCCCCTGCTGCCGCTACCGTCGGTGGCTCCTCGCTTCCTCTGGTCGTCTCGCTGGGTCTCCGACGCCGCTGCGTTCACTGTGAGCGCTCTGGTGGTGAGGATGATCCGGTCTGCCTCATGGGCTAGCGCACGGTAGTCACGCACGGCCAGCAGCGGCGAATTGGCCAGGACCGCTCTCACCTCTGTTGGAAGGTTCCGGAGGAAGAGGTGGGCAAACAAAAAATGCCCATTGTCCGTGCCCATTAACGCCAACATCTTCTCCATCAGATCGAAAGCAGAACCATCTCCTAACTCGGAACACCTCAGGAGCCTCTCTGCTCTCACAGTCCGAGAGCGTGTAGCGCCGAATCAGCGCAGCTTTGAGAGCCTCATATCTGCCGTGGGCTGGGGGCTGGTCGAGCAGGCTCGCTACCTGCTGAGCTGTGCGAGCATCCAGCGCTGCAACCACATGGAAAAACTTGGTGTCGTCTGTCGTTATTCCCCGGAGGGCGAACTGGGCCTCGGTGTGGTGGAACCAAGAGCGTGGGTTGTGCTGCCAAAAGTCCGGTAGCTTGACTGCAACAGCACACGCGTTGCTGGGGGTTCCCGTCTGGGCCGTCTGTGGGATGTCTGCCACGTTGCTGGGGCTTCCCGTCTGGGCCGACTCTGGGGTTCTTGCCTCGTGTTCCATGTTCCATAATACGTCCAGGGTCACCAGTGTGGAGAGTGTGGAAGTGATGAGGCCAAGTTACGATCAGACGAAGTTTATTCACACTCTCACAACATCATACACAGAAGGCACTGAAGAGTCAAACCAGGTTTCATCCCTTAAAACTCCACAGATCATCTCACATCTGCATGACATTTCACCTCCACCATACCTTTTCCTTAAACCCCCAGCTCTCTCTTCCTGCCAACTCCCCATGAGGTCCCTGCCTATTGTTCTCTTGTGTCTAACCACTGCCTCCTGACTGAGACGCTGTCTGCTGACACAACCACAATATACATTGCTATATCACCAATATGCATCGCCATAATCACCCCCCCAGACAGAGTTTCAGTCGGCACGTCTTTTGGGCTTCAGTCTCCTCCCATATCTGCTGTACCAGGGGTCTCTGTGCCAGCGGGGGGCTGCTGGACATGTGTCTGACTGCGGGTGGGCCATGGTGGTGGGGGGGAATCCGCTTTGCCCATGTGGCTGTCCTGGTGAATCGTTTGCCTGGTGGGTTCTCAGTGGAGGTCTTCCACGCCGAGGGGCCCGAGCCAGCAGCACTTGCTCGTCCACCACTACAAAGGCAGGCTTAAGTCTGTCTATGCATATTTTCTCCCGACGCCCCCCCAAGTCTAACAAAAAATGCTTGTCCCCTGTTTCCAGCACTTTGAACGGGCCATCATAGGGTGGGCGCAATGGCGGGCGGTGGGCGTGGTGTCTGACGAACACGAACGCCGCGTTCTTCAAAGTTTTTGGCACAAAAGCGCGTGGAAAACAGTGGTGGGCCGGGCCGGGCAGCGTGCCTGTGTCTGCACTACGCTGTGAACACTGAGATGGGCAGCTGTCCGGCGCGGGATTATCTGGCAAAAATTTCCCGGGCAGCCGCAGTGGCCGAGAAAAAACAAGCTCTGCCGGGGAAGCCTCCAAATCCTCTTTTGGTGCGGAACGCAACCCCAATAAAACCCACAGTAACCGGTCAACCCAATTTGCATCTGTCTTGGATGCGCTCTGCAGAGCGTGCCCAAATGCCAAGTCACGTTTCGTTACCTTGTATTCATACATGTGTAATGACAATAAAGTTGAATCTCATCTCATCTCATCTCATCTCAATGAAGCCCTGAGTGCTGCCTTCAGTGACCTATGAAAACGCTCGCATAACCCATTTGCCTGTGGGTTGTACGCGGTTGTGCAGTGAATTGCAACACCCAGGTTGCGGGCCATCGCGGACCAAAGTTCGGAAACAAACTGAGGGCCCCTATCAGACATGATGTCCAACAGGATTCCAAAACGCGCCACCCATGCTGTCAAAAAAGCGCGTGCCACGTCCGCGGACGTGGTTGCCACCAGCGGGACTGCTTCTGGCCAGCGTGTGGTGTGGTCCACCACTGTCAGAAGGTGCGTGCACCCCTGCGACGGCGGGAGGGAGCCCACGAGGTCCACGTGAACATGGTTGAATCTTTTAGCCGGTATCCTAAATGGCTGCAAAGGAGCCTTGGTGTGTCTGTGCACTTTGGCTCGTTGGCACGCTACGCAGGCTGCAGCCCACTCTTTCACTTGTTTGCGCAGACCTGGCCACACGAATTTCGCTCCCACCATTTTGACTGACGCGTGCACTCCTGGGTGCGCCAAAGCGTTAACTGACTCAAACACGCGGCGGCGCCACGTGAACAGGACCACCGGGCGCGGGCGTCCCGTGGAGACGTCGCAGATTGGGGGGGGGCTGCCGTCTTGCAGCACTCCGCTCTCCAGCCTTAACCCTGTTGGTCCAGACTGGAGCGCGCGCACGTCCGTATCGCTAATCTGCTCTGCGGCCATGGCTGTATAATCTATCCCCACACAGACCGGGGCCACTACCGCACGCGAGAGGCAGTCCACCACCACATTCAGTTTACCCGACACATGTTGAATATCGGTCATAAACTCCGAGATCACGGCTAGCTGTCTCTGCTGCCGGCCTGACCATGGTTCTGAAACCTTGGCCATCGCGAACGTTTGCGGCTTGTGGTCCACGAATGCGGTGAAGCTGCGCCCTTCCAGCCAGAACTGGAAGTGGCGTATGGCCAGGTGGAGAGCCAGCAACTCTCTGTCGAATGCACTGTATTTACGCTCACTGTTGCGCAAAGCCGTGCTGAAAAAAGCGAGCGGCTGCCAAGAACCGGCGACACGCTGCTCCACGACGGCCCCTATGGCCATATCCGAGGTGTCGGTAGTGAGCGCTATCCGGGCCACATGGTCTGGGTGCGCCAACAGTGCGGCGTTTGCCAGAGCTGCTTTCACCTCAGAGAATGCCTGCTCTCGCTCCCGAGTCCATTCGACTCCATCCGCAGGTTTCCATCTCTTGAGCGCGGCGTACAGTGGCTGCATGAGCTGAGCTGCGCGGGGGAGGAAACGGTTATAAAAATTAACCATCCCCAAAAATTCCTGCAGCGCCCTGACCGTCTGAGGCTGGGGGAAGTTCGCCACAGCGCACACTTTGTTGGGCAAGGGTATCGCTCCCTCCGGTGAGACGCGGTGCCCCAAAAAATCAATCCCTGTCACGCCAAACTGACACTTTGCCGGGTTGATTATTAACCCGTGTTCCTTCAACCTCTGGAAAACCGTCCTGAGGTGGGTTACGTGTTCGTCTTCGGATGCGCTGGCTACCAGGACATCATCCAGGTAGACGAACACAAACGGGAGATCGCGCAGCACCGCGTCCATCATGCGCTGGAACGTCTGTGCCGCTCCTTTTAATCCAAATGGCATGCGGAGAAACTTGAACAAGCCGAACGGAGTTATTACCGCTGTTTTGGGTATGTCGTCCTCGCGCACTGGGACCTGGTGGTAACCGCGGACCAGGTCTATTTTAGAAAAAATGCGCGCTCCGGCTAGGTGAACGGAAAAATCCTGAATGTGGGGAATTGGGTAGCGGTCGTGTGCTGTGGCGTTATTCAACCTGCGGAAATCGCCGCACGGTTGCCACGACCCCTCAGCCTTAGGAACCATGTGTAGCGGGGATGCCCATGGGCTGTTTGATTGCGTGATGATGCCCAACCTTTCCAGGTTGGCGAACTCCTCGTGCGCTATGGCCAGTTTAGCTGCGTCCAAGCACCGAGGTCGTGTGGAAACAGGCGGCCCGGTGGTGGTGATAAAGTGCTCCACCCCGTGTTTAGCGATGGCTGCTGAAAACGTCGGGACCGTGAGTGCTGGGAACTGAGTGAGCAGTGTGTAGAACTTACCGCCTGGAGCTGTGACTTTGGCTTGTGTTACTGGCCCAGCCCCTCGAGCTGTACAGGGGAGAGAGTCAAAGGACAGTGCATTAACCAGGCACCTGTTAACAACATAATTAATATAGTTAGTAAACCATGCGCACACAGAAAATCAGCTCCCAGGATTGGGAAACTCAGTGCTGCTATGACAAAAGTCCACTCGTATGTGCGGCCGTGTAGAGATAAAGCCAGTGTTCTCTCACCAAAGGTCTTAATGTCCGAGCCGTTTACTGCTACAAGCCCGGGGCCACTGGGTCCTGCCAGCCGGTCAGCGTAGGTCGGCAGGATGATGCTCTTCTGGGCTCCGGTGTCTACAAAGAAACGCCTCCCTGAGCGCGAGTCCATCACGTAGAGCAGCTTGTTCTCTTCGCCGGCGGTCGCAGCTGCTACCGACTGCCGGCACTGGCATTTCCTGAGCGCATGAATTGGCACAGTGGGGCACATCTGCGTGCGTTCCCTCCAAAACGGCGGTGGTAGAAGCAGAGCGTGTCTCCCTGGCGCTCCTTGGCCCCCGCTGCCGCTACCGTCGGTGGCTCCTCGCTTCCTCTGGTCGTCTCGCTGGGTCTCTGACGCCGCTGCGTTCACTGTGAGCGCTCTGGTGGTGAGGATGATCCGGTCTGCCTCATGGGCTAGCACACGGTAGTCACGCACGGCCAGCAGCGGCGAATTGGCCAGGACCGCTCTCGCCTCTGTTGGAAGGTTCCGGAGGAAGAGGTGGGCAAACAAAAAATGCCCATCGTCCGTGCCCATTAACGCCAACATCTTCTCCATCAGATCGACAGCGGAACCTTCTCCTAACTCGGAACACCTCAGGAGCCTCTCTGCTGTCTCACAGTCCGAGAGCGTGTAGCGCCGAATCAGCGCAGTTTTGAGAGCCTCATATCTGCCGTGGGCTGGGGGCTGGTCGAGCAGGCTCGCTACCTGCTGAGCTGTGCGAGCATCCAGCGCTGCAACCACATGGAAAAACTTGGTGTCGTCTGTCGTTATTCCCCGGAGGGCGAACTGGGCCTCGGTGTGGTGGAACCAAGAGCGTGGGTTGTGCTGCCAAAAGTCCGGTAGCTTGACTGCAACAGCACACGCGTTGCTGGGGGTTCCCGTCCGGGCCGTCTGTGGGATGTCTGCCGCGTTGCTGGGGCTTCCCGTCTGGGCCGACTCTGGGGTTCTTGCCTCGTGTTCCATAATACGTCCAGGGTCACCAGTGTGGAGAGTGTGGAAATGATGAGGCCAAGTTACGATCAGACGAAGTTTATTCACACTCTCACAACATCATACACAGAAAGCACTGAATAGTCAAACCAGGTTTCATCCCTTAAAACTCCACAGATCATCTCACATCTGCATGACATTTCACCTCCACCATACCTTTTCCTTAAACCCCCTGCTCTCTCTTCCTGCCAACTCCCCATGAGGTCCCTGCCTATTGTTCTCTTGTGTCTAACCACTGCCTCCTGACTGAGACGCTGTCTGCTGACACAACCACAATATACATTGCTATATCACCAATATGCATCGCCATAATATCCTTATTCTGCTTCTATTATGTGCCCGAGAAGCTTGAATAAAATGGCATGGTTTTTATTGTTAGTCACTCCACAAGACATTCAGGTTCTTACCAGGTTCATCAGTCCATAGTTGATAATGCAGCATATCTTGAGTCATTCTGTCTGATTTTGTTATAATTTCGCTCTCATAGTTAGTAGATTGAACTGTTAGCATTATCTTGGTTAGACAGCCGGAGGTGGTCTGTCTAACTACAGTAGAGCTTGCCTTAGTGGGTAGAGGCAGATCGAGTAGGCTACCTAGTGCTAGATTAGCTGTCGGATCGAGGTTGGAGCTTATTATTTTCTGTATATTCTCTATACCCTCACCAGACATCTTTGTTCTTCTACCAACATTTTACTACATATGTGCAGAGGATATAAAAAGTCTACACACCACTGTTCAAATGCCAGGTTTTTGTGATGCAAAAAAAATGAGACCAAGATAAATATTTTCAAAACCTTTTCCACCATTACTGTGACCTATAACCTGTACAACCCAACTGAAAAACAAACTGATATCTTTTAAGGGGAAAAATAAAAAATAAAAAACTTACAATAACCTGTTTGGATAAATATGCACACCCTTAAACTAATACTTTGTTGCAGCACATTTGGCTTTTACTACAGTACTCAGTCTTTTGGGGTAGGAGTCTATCAGTGTGGCACATCTTGTTGTGGCAATATTTGCCCAGTCTTCTTTGCAAAAATGCCCCAAATCTGTCAGATTGTGAGGGCATCTCCTGTGCACAGCCCTCTTCAGATCACCCCACAGATGTTCAGTCAGTTTAGGTCTGGACTCTGGCTGGGCCATTCCAAAACCTTAATCTTCTGGTGAAACCATTCTTTTGTTGATGTGGATGTGTGCTTTGGGTCATTGTCGTGCTGAAAGATGAAGTTCCTCTTCATCTTCAACTTTCTAGCAGAAGCCTGAAGGTTTTGTGCCAACACTGACTGGTATTTGGAACTGTTCATAATTCCCTCCACCTTGACTAAGGCCCCAGTTCCAGCTGAAGAAAAATAGGCCCAAAGAATGATGGTTCCACCACCGTGCTTCACTGTAGGTATGGTGTTCTTTTGGTGATGAGCAGTGTTGTGTTTGCACCAAATATACCTTTTGGAATTATGGCCAAAAAGTTCAACCTTGGTTTCATTGGACCATAACAAATTTTCCCACATGCGTTTGGGAGATTTCAAATGCATTTTTGCAAAATGTAGCCGGGCTTGGATGTTTTTTCTTTATAAGATAAGGCTTCTGTCTTGCCATCCTAGATGGGAGATTGTTGTCACATGTACTAAGCAGCCAGTACTTGCCAGAAATTCCTGCAACTCCTTCAATGTTGCTGTCGACCTCTTGGCAGCCTCCTCTTCTTGTCTTTTCATCAATTTTGGAGGGACATCCAGTTGTTGGTAATGTCACTGTTGTGCCATATTTTCTCCACTTGATGATGACTGTCTTCACTGTGTTCCATGGCATATTTAATGCGTTGGAAATTCTTTTATACCCTTCTCCTGACTGATACCTTTGGACAATGAGATCCCTCTGATGCTTTGGAAGCTCTCTGCAGACCATGGCTTGTGCTGTAAGATGTGACTACAAAAATGTCAGGAAAAGCCTATTAGAACAGCTGAACTTTATTTGAGGTTAATCAGAGGCACTTTAAATGGTGACAGGTGTGTACTGACTCCCATTTAACATGAGTTTGAATGTGATTAGTTAATTCTGAACACAGCCACTGTTATGAATGCCCTTTCAGGGCAGAAATGAGGCACCAATTACCAGCAGTGAGTTTACTTATTTATTAAATTATAAAGAACAAAAGAACATGCCACGAAGGGCAGAATACAAATAACTATACACACAACCTCGAAGGGTGATAACTGAACAAATACAACAGCTGCAAAAACCATGAACGGTTACTTACAAACAATACGAAAGTCTAAAGTCCAAAGCTGAAGACAGGGCTGGAATCAGGGTGGGGGATTCCAGCCTGGATAGGGCGAGGTCTCAGGGTGGGGGATTCCAGCCTGGATGGGGCGAGGTTTCAGTGAGGAATAACCCTCACTAGCGATCATAAATAGCACACAGAAACTCAAACTACAAACAGGTGTGTAGAGACAGTAATTATTAAACACAAACAGCTGTGACAGGCCACAAGCAGACTTGACAGGCGGAAGTCCTGCTGCAGCGCTGTCAAAATAAAAGCACAAATAATCCCCATAATAAACGAGACTAAACAGATAGAAAAATGGGGAAAATAATAAGTGACTCGAGCACAGATTAGCCCCTTGACGCCTGAATTTATTTCCAATTGTTAACAAATTATTTTTTTTAATTTTTTAAAAAAAAATTTCATAATTGAAAATCGTTGTTTTTTTGTTTTTTGTTTTTTGTTTTTGTTTGATGCGAATTCGCGACAATAGGCGTCAAGGGCTTAGGTTCACTACATGGCCCCCCTCTTTAAGGGATGGATCCCAGGCATCCCGCAGTAACACCAAGGAAAAAAGGACCCCCCCCCCCCCCCCCCAACCAGCAATAACTACCAAAACCAGCCTTGGGAGGGTGGAGCTGGAATCCAGGCCAGGAGGAGAGACACTAAAATGAAAATAAACCCAAAATGCTTAACAGCAAAACTCCAAGAAACGTCAAAGAAAAGTTAATCAAAGTACCAAACACAAAAATAACATGGCAAATACCACAAGTTCAAGTACGAAAGAGAATTTCTCTTTTTTCCCAGAAATGTCAATGTGAAAATTTATCAGTGTACCAAACACAAAAATAACATAGCAAATACCACAACTTCAAGTACAAATGAAAATCTCTTCTTCCCAGAAATGTCAAAGTGAAAATTTATCAATGTACTAGAACACAGTTGGGTAAAGCTAATTGAATTTACACACTGGAAATCCAGAGAAAACAAGGAATACCGAGCTAAGCAATGCAGGCTATACAAGAAAACTGTTCTGGTGGCCTACCAGAGTCCCAGCTCCACCCGACCGTCACAAAGAAAACGTTGGCCAGCCTACCAGGCCTCCAGCACCACCAAGACAGATGAAAAAGTCCATCGGGTGGTCTCCCTGGGCACAGGAACCACCCTAGCAACTGAAACAGTTCATCGGGCAGCCTCCCCGCATCTCTAGGCCAGCAGACTATGGTACACCGCTCACCTCCCCCAGGAGGCGGAAGATGAGACCGGTAACCACCGCAGACACCTGGATGACAGATACCAGAAACAGATCCTGGCATGGAATGAACCACGATGGAGACAGACGAAGGAAGAGGACCCACAGCAGCCTTGGGCACCAGCGCAGCACCCACGGTGGCCCCGGATTGAGATGTTTTAGCACCCTTGGTGGCTCTGGATGGAGACATTGCTGCACTCTCGGTGGCTCCGGAGTGAGGCGTGGCTGCACCCTCGGTGGTCCCGGACTAAGGCGTGGCTGCACCCTCGGTGGCCCTGGACTGAGGCGTGGCTGCACCCTCGGTGGCCCCCGGGCTGGAGTGTAGCCCCCATGGTGGCCCAGGGTTGGACGGTGTCTCCACAATGTCTTTAGCTGGATGAGCCGGACCCACGAAGACCTCAGGCAGCAGATCAGAAACCACGAGGACCTCCGGTGTAGCTGGGAGATCATCGGTGACCCTGAGAGAAGACTCGACAGAAGGGAGGAGAGAAACGGGGTCAGGGTCACTTGCAGCAGTGGAACCTGGCGAGGCGAGCTCAGATGCTGCTGATGGCAGCACCCGGCTCTCCCCACCAAGAGTCAGACAAGCCCGCTCCAGTACAGAAACAATGAAAACAAAGGAGAGTACTCGCCTGAGCTCAAGTTCCACTGCTGTGCAGGACTCCGTCGATCTGGATGGCGATCCTTCTGGCCCGGCCTCCTGGAGGTCCAACTCCAACACTGCTGTGGCGGCCCCAACAGCAGGCATGATGGACTCTTCAGTCTTAGGACCCCCTGACATAGTAACCCACACAGATGGCTCACTCGGCATGGCGACAGGAGACCCATTACCAGCTGGGACAAGGCTCTGTGTAGGTGAATCCCGGGGACGCTTCATCGTTGGCTCAGGTTCCAGGTAGCAGATGGCCCTCCTCCTCTGTCCATACCGTGGCTATGGAGCTGGAACTAGGCTCTCCAGGCCCGCAGGCTCCTCCTCCACCCAGTGGCTAGGTCCTGCAACCGGTGGACACTCGGGGAATCAAGGAAGAGACACAGAGGAAGCTAGTACAGTTTTGGTGGCTGCAGCAGGTGGTGAGGGTTCAGTAGACTGCATAACCTGAGCCTCACCCCCAGGAATCAGACAAGGTAATTCATCAAATTGTGCTATGGAATGAAAAAAACCCCACTTGCCTGTTTTCCTGGGGTACGGTGGTGACTGCTGTAGCAGGCACATTTATTTCCTTTCCCGTAGTAGCAGTGAAGGTGGGCCCCTCAGGGAAACAAGGAGGAACCGTTTTTGCAGGACTGGTGGCAGGCGCGGCCGGAGAAGAAACAACTGGGCTTGCAGCAGCTTGACCGAGCGCCGTAGAGGAGACGGGAACAGCTGAGGCAGTCCGGGGTAGAGGAGCTGGCGAAACAGCTGACGAAGAAGAACCAGAGGCTGAAGCTGCTGTCCTATCTCTCTGATCAGGTGGAGAATAAACAGCTGGCTGGGAGATGGAGGAATTTCTCTGGCAGCCCGTAGCTGGATCAAAACGGGAACCTCGCAGCATGTTCACCCGGTGGTTCTCCTCCTTCCGCTTCGGGACAGCCGTGTCATGGGGAGGAGAAGGGTTCTGTGCTGGGCGGTGGCATGTTTGGGCTGAGGATGACCCAATCGTCAAATCTGGAAAACATCACTGCTGGGCGGAGACAATGGCCAGCAGCTCAGCGAACTTGTTCAGACCGGGATGTGCCTCCAAAATCCTGACAGCTGCCACCACACTCTTAAGAACCTTATCCGGGCTGCAGGAAGAGTGAGCGTCAGCCATATGGTCCCTGATGAAATCAGCTGCCCACCGTTCATCTTAGATAGATAGACAGATACATACTTTATTTTGAACAAAAAAGTAAAACAAAAACAAAACAAATAACAAGTGCAATAAAGTAACAGTATACAGTGTTCGAAAGGGAGAAGGAAAAAGTGAACACTTATTAATTCCAACTCCTCTTTTCCATAAATACAACCCATGTGAAATATATACAAATTACCACATTTAAGACCCCAAGTAAGCAATTAACTGTATTTTGTACATAACATTAACACCCATCCATCCCAACATACATACAGTCCATACATCAAAACCAGCCCCAAACAACACAGATATACACAGCACTGTCCCACCTACCGGCGTGGGACAGGACTTCTGTGTTGGGCACTTTGTCCTGCCAGGATATGTCCAGAATGCGGCGAATGCAGCACAAGTGGAAGTAATTCAGTCTCTTTTCCTGCCGGGTGTATGTTGTCCACGTCTCACTCCCATAGAGCAGTATGCTGATGATGCAGGCGTTGTACACTGCCATCTTCGTCTTGACAGAGAGTTTGGGATTCTCCCACACTCGTGTGGTGAGGCGAGCGAGTGTGGAGGTTGATTTTCCAATCCTCTTGTCAATCTCTGTATCAAGGGAGAGGTTGCTGCTAATCGTGGACCCCAGGTACGTGAACTGATTCATGACCTCCAGCTCGTAGTCGTCGATGGTGATGGTTGGTGGTGCTTCCGTGCCTTGCGCCAAGACGTTAGTCTTCTTCAGGCTGATGGTAAGCCCGAAGTCCATGCATGCCTGGGAGAAGCGATCCATCAGGGTCTGAAGCTCCTGCTGTGTGTGGGTCGCGACTGCAGTGTCGTCTGCGAACAGCATATCTCTGATTAGAGCCTCACGTACTTTGGTTCTGGCTTTCAGGCGGGCGAGGTTGAAAAGCCTGCCGTCAGATCTTGTATGCAGATAGATTCCCTCTGTTGCTGTGCTGAAGGCATGCCTCAGAAGCATAGCAAATAAAATCCCAAAGAGGGTTGGCGCAAGTACACAGCCCTGTTTCACTCCGCTGTGTATATTGAATGGCTCTGAGACGTTGCCGTCGTACTGCACCATCCCCTGCATGTTGGTGTGAAACGATTTGATGAGGCTTTGCAACTGTGGTGGGCATCCTATCTTTGGCAGGATCTTGAAAAGGCCCTCTCTGCTGACCAGATCGAACGCTTTGGTGAGGTCGATGAAGGCGACATACAGGGGCATGTTCTGTTCTCTGCACTTCTCCTGGAGTTGACGGATGGAGAATATCATGTCCACCGTCGATCGCCCAGCATGGAAGCCACACTGAGACTCGGGGTAGACATGTTTGGCAAGCTTCTGTAGACGAACGAGGACAACTCGTGCGTAGACTTTGCCAACAATGCTGAGGAGGAAAATGCCCCTGTACTTGTTGCAGTCGCTTCTCTCCCCTTTGTTTTTGTAGAGGGTGATGATCTTGGCGTCCCTCATGTCCTGTGGTACGGCACCTTCCTTCCAGCACTGGCAGAGGACGTCATGCAATGGCAGCAGTAGGGCGGTCTTGCAGTGCTTGATCAGGTCAGGGGGTATGCCGTCATTGCCAGGTGTCTTGCCAGCGGCCAAACTATCAATGGCCTTGCTGAGTTCGTCGATGGTTGGCATCAAGTTCATCAATGGATGGCAGGCAATCGATGGCATCAAGGGCTGACGGTGTCAAGGTGTTCTGTCTAGAGTAGAGGTCGGAGTAGTGGTCCACCCATCTCTCCATCTGCTTGTTCTTTTCTGTGATCATCTCCTCAGTGGAGGATTTGAGGGGGGCCGTCTTGCTCTGAGCCGAACCAAGTGCTTTCTTGATGCCGTCGTACATACCACGGATGTTCCCTGTTATGGCAGCGGTTTGAATGTCTTGGCTAAGCTGAGTCCAGTACTCGTTGGCGCAGCGCCGAGCAGTCTGCTGAACTTTGTTTCTCGCAGCCCTGAGAATCTGGAGATTCTTCTCGTTTGGGTACTTCTTGTACTCAGCAAGTGCTGAGCGCTTGGCTTCAATGACGGGGGTCATCATGGTCGACTTGGCATCAAACCAGTCCTGTGACTTCGAGGTCTTCCTCCCAAAGGTAGCCAAGGCTATGCGGTGGATGGTGTTTCACAGCTCTTCCCACTTCTGCTTTGCAGACTCTCCTTCTTGTGGTTCACCAAGTTCCTTCACAAAGGTGGAGGCAAACTGCTCAACAAGTTCTGGTTGGGCCATCTTGCTGGTGTCAATCCGTGCCTTTCCAGGCTGTCTGGCACGGTGGAATTTCTTCAGCTGCAGCTTGACCTTGCAACACACCAATGAATGGTCTGTGTCGCAATCTGCACTCTGGAACGAGCGGGTGATTAGCATATTCTTCAGTGAGGTGCGCCTGGTCAGGATCAAGTCCAGCTGGTGCCAGTGCTTTGAGCATGGATGTCACCAGGAAACCTTGTGTTGGGGCTTGGTCTTGAAAAACGAGTTTGTGATGCACAGATCATGATGTGTGCAGAACTCGAGCAGCCGCTGTCCATTGTCGTTCATTCTGCCCACGCCAAATGGTCCAAGACAGGAGGGCCAGGAGTCGTGGTCAGCACCCACTCTGGCATTGAAGTCTCCAAGGAGAATGAGTTGTTCAGAGTTGGGGATGATCCTGACAGTTGTTGCGAGATTCTCGCAGAACTCGTCTTTTGCCTCTGGTGTGGCTGTCAGTGTTGGGGCATACACACTGACGAGGGTGACTGGGCTTTGAGTGGTGTTAAGGCGGAGGGTGAGGAGTCATGCAGAGCCATTGCTGCCCGGTTCCACCATCTTCAGAAAGGTGTTCTTCACTGCGAAACCCACTCCGTGTTCCCTGTGTTCGTCATTGCCCTTTCTCTGCCAGTAGAACGTGTAGTCCTTCTCTCTTAGTGTGCCTGCGTCAGCCAGCCGTGTTTCCTGGAGGGTGGCGATATCCACTTCCAGTCTCTTCAGCCCATTATTGATGACGGCAGTCTTCCTGGTGTCGCTGATGTCCTTGAGGTTAGCAGCAAGTTCTGTCATTATAGTGCGGACGTTCCAAGTTCCCAGTTTTAGAGTTGGTCTCTTTTGTTTTGTTGTCTTGCCTGGTGCAAAGGTTCTCAGCCTGCTATTCGGACTTCATCTCATCCCCATGCACCCAACGAGGAAAGCAGGCTGTGGCGGGACAACACCTTATTGGCTGGGGGCTGCCCAGGTTAACGGGCCGCCATCTACCCGAAGCATCTAGTTTTAAGGCGCCAGAAATCCGCCCTCGCCCCTTCTCCTATTAGTAAAAGCAGTTCCGCCGGGCTTAGAAACTTAACCACACGGGCAGGCTAGGAGTTGGACTTAGTTGTCAGAGGCTTTTTGAGAAGCACGCCATAAGGAGCATTTTATGAGCACTGGAAGCTTAACCCCAGTGCCGCTCCTGGCTATGGCAACCTTGGAACCACTACTACTAGTGGTACTAGTATTCTACTCAGGCAGCGCAGGCTTCGCTGGCTAGGCCATGTTCACCGTATGGAGGATGGCAGAATCCCCAAAGACGTCCTCTACGGAGAACTGGCGACTGGCAGGAGAGACGCTGGCCGCCCACAGCTGCGCTTCAGAGACGTCTGCAAGAGAGATATGAAGGCCCTGGAGATCAACACAGAGCGCTGGGAGGACCTCGCAATGGACCGCTCCAAATGGAGAGGCACCCTGACCAGACAGCTCAAGGCGGGTGAAGAGAAACTGACTGCTACAGCAGATGAAAAAAGGACCTGCAGGAAGAACCGCCACAGACCCAGCAGCATGGAGACCATCCACAAGTGCGACCTGTGTGACAGGGATTGCCATTCGCGCATCGGCCTGTTCAGCCACAGGCGGTGCTGTTCAAGCAGAGCAGACATCTAGGATTCTCTTCCATGGTCATCATTGACCGACGGAGGCCGATACGATACGATACATCCCACCTACCATTCCATAGTGTCCCAGAGTGAGCATAGTGAATCGTACATATAAATACTACCCTTCTAACATATATTCTTTCAGCAAATAATGTTAATACCTCTTTTTGAATTGATTTCTGTTTGTACATAGTTTCAGTTCCGGCTCCAGACTGTTCCACAAATCCACCCCACAGACAGATATACACAGACTTTTCTTAGTTGTTCGTATCTTGGGTTTTGTAAAGTTTAAGTCTCCTCTCAAATTATAATCATTGTCTCTTTTTTTGAATATTTTTTGTATATTAGTTGGGAGTTGATTATTAATTGCCCTGTACATGACTTGTGCTTTCTTAAATTTAACTAAATCCATGAACTTTATGACATGTGACTTTAAAAACAACAAATTGGTATGGTCTCTATATCCTACATTATTTATTATCCTTATAGCTCTTTTTTGTAATGTGCATATTGACTGTAGGTTGGTCTTGTAGGTGTTTCCCCAGACTTCTACACAGTAGTTAAGATAAGGTAGAAACAGTGAATTGTACAGTAAGAACAATGATTTATAGTCCAAGATGTGTCTTGTTTTCCCTAGTATCCCTATACATTTTGCCAACTTGGCCTGAATGTGACTGATGTGAGGTTTCCAGCAGATTTTATTGTCTAGCGTCACCCCCAGAAACTTATTTTCCTGTACTGTTTCTATTCTGGTATCATCTATCGTTACCATTATTTCATGATTTATTTTATAATTTCCAAACAACATAATCTTTGTTTTTTTTTCAGATTTAGAGATAATTTACTTTTGTTGAACCACTGCATTAACCCTTTCATTTCAGTTGTGACCACCTCTAAAACCTGCTGCAAATTCTCACCAGTGCAAAGGATATTTGTATCATCCGCAAACAAAATAAACTTCAGAATTTTTGATACTTGGCATATGTCATTTATATACAAGATAAAGAGCTTGGGTCCCAAAACTAACCCCTGGGTCTTCACTGGGAACCCCGGCTGCCTTCCTCCTATGGCGCACTGGGAGACGGCTTTTCGGCGATGGAGACACAGGAGGTGGAGCCGTAGCAGGAACCTCATGACGAGCCGAGGAACGGGAGTGCTTTGCCGTTGGCCCTGGTTTAGTCTTCCTGGAGGACTTCTTTGCCAACTCACGGTTCTCCTGCTGAAGCGCCGATCACTCAGACATCCTTTCCCTGCCTCCAGCATGCTCAGCAAGGTGAAGATGATGCTTCACAGCCGCCTCCACGAGGTCCAGGTACTATAAAGCACTTTCTGGGATGGAATATTGACGGATCTCCATAAGAGCCTGGCAGAGCTCAAAACCCAGGCTCATAGGATACCACCAGCTGAAAGACACCATAACTCTCGAAAAAATGCTGGCACCCGAAAAAGGAAAAAATTAGAGCCAAAAAAATAAACTCAATGTGATGGGCACCCGCTTTGGCTGCGACCTACTATTATGAATGCCCCTTTCAGGGCAGAAATGAGGCACCAATTGCCAGCAGTGAGTTTGCTTATTTATTAAATTATAAAGAGCAAAAGAATGTGCCACGATGGGCAGAATACAAATAACTATACACACAACCTTGAAGGGTGATAACTGAACAAATACAACAACTGCAAAAACCATGAAAGGTTACTTACACACAACATGAAAGTCTAAAGTCCAAAGCTGAAGAAAGAGCTGGAATCAGGGTGTTGGATTCCAGCCTGGATAGGGCGAGGTTGCAGTGAGGAATAACACTTGCTAACGATCATAAATAGCACACAGAAACTCAACTACAAACAGGTGTGGAGAGACAGTAATTACTAAACACAAACAGCTGTGACAGGCTACCAGCAGAGTTGACAGGCGGAAGTCCTGCTGCAGCGCTGTCAAAATAAAAGCACAAATAATCCCCATAATAAACATGACTAAACAGATAGAAAAATGGGGAAAATGATAAGTGACTCGAGCAAGGAACACAGCCACATCCCCAGTGATAACAGGGTGTGCATATTTATGCAACCAGGTTATTGTAAGTTTTTTATTTTTTATTTTTCTCCTTCAAAGATTTCAGTTTGTTTTTCAGTTGAGTTATTCAGGTTATAGGTCACATTAATTGTGGAAAAAGTTTTGAAATGATTTATCTTGGTCTCATTTTTTTACATCACAAAAACCTGGCATCCAGAAAGTATTCACAGCGCTTCACTTTTTCCACATTTTATTATGTTACAGCCTTATTCCAAAATGAATTAAATTCATTTTTTTACCTTACAATTCTACACACAATACCCCATAATGACAATGTGAAAAAGTTTTTTGAAATTTGAAGAAAAAAAAGAAAAAAGAAGAAGAAGAAAAGAAAAAATCACATGTACAGATGTATTCACAGCCTTTGCCATGAAGTTCAAAACTGAGCTCAGGTCCATCCTGTTTGCACTGATCATCCTTGAGATGTTTCTACAGCTTAATTGGAGTCCACCTGTGGTAAATTCAGTTGATTGGACAGGATTTGGAAAGGCACACATCTGTCCTACAGCTGACAGTGCATGTTAGAGCACAATCCAAGCATGAAGTCAAAGGAATTGTCTGTAGACCTTCGAGACAGGATTGTCTTGGGGCACAAATCTGTGGAAGGGTACAGAAAATTTTCTGCTGCTTTGAAGGTCCCAATGAGCACAGTGGCCTCCATCATCCATAAATGGAAGAAGTTTGGAACCACCAGGACTCTTCCTAGAGCTGGATGGCCATCTAAACTGAGCAATCGGGGGAGAAGGACCTTAGTGAGGGAGGTGACCAAGAACCCAATGGTCACTGTGTCAGAGCTCCAGCGTTCCTCTGTGGAGAGAGGAGAACCTTCCAGAAGGACAACCATCTCTGCAGCAATCCATCAATGAGGCCTGTATGGTAGAGTGGTCAGACGGAAGCCACTCCTTAGTAAAAGGCACATGGCAGCCCACCTGGAGTTTGCCAAAAGGCACCTGAAGGACTCTCAAACCATGAGAAACAAAATTCTCTGGTCTGATGAGACAAAGATTGAACTCTCTGGCATGAATGCCTGCATGTTCGGCTGCACGGTGGCGCAGTGGTTTAGCACTGTGGCAGCACAGTTTTACCCTTGGCCGGGGGACCGCGGGGATCATGAGATCGTGGGTTCGATCCCAGCCCCCGACCAACAGTGAGCTGTGTGGAGTTTGCATGTTCTCCCCGTGTTGCGTGGGTTTACTCCGGGATTTCTCCGGTTTCCTCCCGCATACCCAAAACATGTAGGTTTAGGGTGCTCGCGCACGCAGCGACCAGCAGCCGGTGGCTTGTCACCAGACTGCAAACCAAGTCTACCTACAGGTACAAATAAGTAACAAAAAAAAAAAAAAATGTTTGGAGGAAACCAGGCACTGCTCCTCACAAGGCCAATACCATCCTTACAGTGAAGTATGGTGGTGGCAGCATCATGCTGTGGGGATGTTTTTCAGTGGCAGGAACTGGGAGACTAGTCAGGATAGAGAGAAAGATGTATGCAGCAATGTACAGGGACATCCTGGATGAAAACCTGCTCCAGAGCGCTCTTGACCTCAGACTGGAGTGACGGTTAATCTTTCAGCAGGACAACGACCCAAAGCACACAGCCAAGATATCAAAGGAGTGGCTTCAGGACAACTCTGTGAATGTCCTTGAGTGTCCCAGCCAGAGCCCACACTTGAATCCAACTGAACATCTCTGGAGAGATCTGAAAATGGCTGTACATTGACACTTCCCATCCAACCTGAAAGAGCTTGAGAGGTGCTGCAAAGAGGAATGGGCAAAACTGCCCAAAGATAGGTGTGCCAAGCTTGTGGCATCATATTCAAAAAGACTTGAGGCTGTAATTGCTGCTAAAGGTGCATCAACAAAGTATTGAGCAAAGGCTGTGAATACTAATGTACATGTGATTTCTCAGTTTTGCAAAAATCTAAAAAAAACAAACTTTTTACACATTGTCATTATGGGGTATTGTGAGTAGAATTTTGATGAAAAAATGAATTTAATCCATTTTGCAATAAGGCTGGTGTGTGTGTGTGTGTATAAGATAAGATAAGATAAGATAAGATAAGCCTTTATTAGTCCCACAACGGGGAAATTCCAGGATTGCAACAGCACAGGGATAGCAACACTCAGAGCAACAATCAGAAGGCAAGAAAAAAAAAATATGTATATATATATATATATATATATATATATACTGTATATATATATATATATTAGGGGTGTAACAGTACGCTAAAATCAAAGTTCGGTACATACGTTGGTCTTAAGGTCACGGTTCGTTTTATTTTCGGTACAGTAAGGAAACAAAATGCAAAACGTAAACCTGCTTATCTTTTGCTTAAGTGGAAACAGCTTTGACAAAAAAACTGCAAACTGCCAGCAGTCAATTCTCCAATAAATAAAATGTCCATCCATCCATCCATCTTCTACCGCTTTTCCGGAGGTCCGGGTCGCAGAGGCAGCAGTTCAAGCAGAGAAGCCCAGACTTCCCTCTCCCCAGCCACCTGCTCCAACTCTTCAGAGGGGATACCAAGGCGTTCCCAGACCAGCTGGGAGACATAGTCTCTCCACCGAGTCCTGGGTCTGCCCCGGGGTCTCCTCCCAGTGGGACGTGCCTGAAACACCTCAAGTGGAAGGCGTCCAGGAGGCATCCTAATCAGATGCCCATACCACCTCAACTGACTCCTTTCAATGTGGAGGAGCAGCGGTTCTACTCTGAGCCTCTCCCGGATGACTGAGCTCCTCACCCTATCTCTGAGGGTGAGTCCAGCAATCCTACGGAGAAAGCTCATTTCAGCCGCTTGTATCCGCGATCTCATTCTTTCGGTCATTACCCAAAGCTCGTGACCATAGGTGAGAGTAGGAACGTAGATTGACTGGTAAATCGACAGCTTTGCCTTAGAACTAAGCTCCCTCTTCACCACAACAGACCGGTACAACGTCCGCATCACTGCAGATGCTGCTCCAATCCGTCTGTCGATCTCTCGCTCCATTTTCCCCTCACTCGTGAACAAAACCCCAAGATACTTAAACTCCTCCACTTGGGGCAGGAGCCTGTCCCCAACCCGGAGAGGACAATCCACCTTTTTCCGGCTGAGGACCATGGACTCGGACTTGGAGGTGCTGATTCTCATCCCAGCCGCTTCACACTCAGCGGCAAACCGTCCCAGCAAGAGCTGTAGGTCATTGCTGGATGAAGCCAACAGGACAACATCATCTGCAAACAACAGAGATGCGATCCTGTGGTCACCAAGCATGACACCCTCCATTCCCTGGCTGCGCCCAGAAATCCTGTCCATAAAAATTATGAACAGGATCGGTGACAAAGGGCAGCCCTGGCGGAGTCCAACTCTCACTGGGAATGACTCCGACCGAGTGTTTGCAATACGAACCAAACTCTCACAACGGTCGTACAGAGACCGAATAGCTCATAACAACAAGCCTGATACCCCATACTCCCGAAGCACCCCCCACAAAAATCCACGAGGGACGCGGTCAAATGCCTTCTCCAAGTCCACAAAACACATGTAAACTGGTTGGGCAAACTCCCACGAACCCTCAAGAATTCTCGAGAGGGTAAAGAGCTGGTCCGATGTGCTACGGCCAGGACGAAAACCACCTTGCTCCTCCTGAATCCGAGGTTCGACCAACGGCCGGACTCTCCTCTCCAGTACCTTGGCATAGACCTTCCCAGGGAGGCTGAGGAGTGTGATCCCTCTAAAGTTGGAGCACACCCTCCGGTCCCCTTTTTTTGAAGAGAGGAACCACCACCCCGGTTTGCCATGCCAAAGGCACTGCCCCCGACCTCCACGCAATGTTGCAGAGGCGTGTCAACCATGACAACCCAACAACATCCAGGGCCTTGAGGTACTCAGGGCGAATCTCGTCCACCCCCGGGGCCCGGCCACCAAGGAGATTTTTAACCACCTTGGCGACCTCAGCCCCTGTGATAGGTGAGTCATCCCCCTCGTCCCCAAACCCTGCTTCCTCTGTGGAAGGCGTATCAGTGGGATTGAGGAGATCCTCAAAGTATTCCTTCCACCGCCCGACGATATCCCCAGTTGAAGTCAACAGTGTCCCATCCGCACCATACACAGTGTGGACGGGGAGCTGCTTTCCCCTCCTGAGCTGCCGAACAGTTTGCCAGAATCTCTTTGAAGCCGACCGAAGGTCTTGTTCCATGGCCTCACCGAACTCCTCCCATACCCGCGTTTTTGCTTCAGCAACCACCCGAGCTGCACTCCGCTTGGCCTGCCGGTACACCTCAGCTGCTTCGGGAGTCCCACAAGCCAACCAAGCTTGATAGGACTCCTTCTTCAGCTTAATGGCCCCCCTCACCACTGGTGTCCACCACTTGGTTCGGGGGTTGCCACCACGAGATGCTCCGACCACCTTGCGGCCGCAGCTCTGGGCCGCCGCTTCAACAACAGAGGTGGAGAACATGGCCCATTCAGACTCCATGTCTCCAGACTCCCTCGGAATGTGGTTGAAGTTCTTCTGGAGGTAGGAGTTGAAGACCTCCCGGACAGGGGCCTCAGCCAGACGCTCCCAGCACACCCTCACTATACGTTTGGGTCTACCAGGTCTGAATGGCTTCCTCCCCTGCCATCGGATCCAACTCACCACCAGGTGGTGATCAGTTGACAGCTCTGCACCTCTCTTTACTCGGGTGTCCAAGACATACGGTCGCAGGTCTGATGATACGATAACAAAATCGATCATCGACCTGCGACCTAGGGTGTCCTGGTGCCAGGTGCACATATGGACACCCTTATGCTTGAACATGGTGTTCGTTATGGACAGACTGTGGTTAGCACAGAAGTCCAATAACTGAACACCACTCGGGTTCAGATCGGGCAGGCTGTTCCTCCCAATCACCCCCCTCCAGGTTTCACTGTCGTTGCCCACGTGCACATTGAAGTCCCCCAGTAGGACAATGGAGTCTCCAGGAGGAGCACCCTCCAGCACGCCAGTCACAGACTCCAAAAAGGGTGGGTACTCTGAAACATCATTTGGTGCATAGGCACAAATGATGGTCAGGACCCGTTTCCCAACCCGAAGGCGCAGGGAAGCAACCCTTTTGTCCACCGGGGAAAACTCCAATATAGAGGCAGCAAGGTGGGGCGATACAAGAATACCCACCCCTGCTCGTCGCCTCTCGCCCGGGGCAACTCCAGAAAAGGCCAAGCTCCAGCCCCTCTCCAGGAGACTGGTTCCGGAACCGGAGCTGTGTGTTGAGGTGAGGCCGACTATATCTAGCCGGTATCGCTCAACCTCGTGCACCAGCTCAGGCTCCTTCCCCACCAGAGAGGTGACATTCCACGTACCAAAAGCCAGTTTAGAAAGCTTGGGATCAGTCCGCCAAGGTCTCCGCCTTTGACCGCCACCTAATCCACATAGACTTCAAGACCGTCCTGCGTTTCCTGAGTTTCGCCGTCATGGCTCTGCAGGAGACCAGCGAGACCCACCTGGTGGTCTCTTCTTCGCTAAGGGGGTCACCATCATGCCCAAAGACTTCCAGCTGGCCCGCTGCATCAGCGGAGAGAGAGCTTAGACTTTCTGCTGCACATCCACCAGCCATAATGCTCTGCACTGTGTGTCTATATATATACATTTATAGTAATATGGACATATGTTTACTAGATGTTGTTTTTTCTTGCCTTCTGATTGTTGCTCTGAGTGTTGCTATCCCTGTGCTGTTGCAATCCTGGAATTTCCCCATTGTGGGACTAATAAAGGCTTATCTTATCTTATCTTATAGCACCGGACCCCCATGATCCCTCCTGCAGGTGGTGAACCCACTGGAGGGCGGACCCATGTAACTCCTTCGGGCTGAGCCCGGCCGGGTCCCATGGGTGGAAACCCGGCCACCAGACGCTAGCCTTCGAGCCCCTCCCCCAGGCCTGGCTCCAGGGTGGGGCCCCGGTAACCCCATACCGGGCGGGGTACACTGAATCCTTGATATACAATTTATCATGAGAGTCTGTTGGATCGTTCTTAGTCTGGCCCTTCACCCAGGACCAGTTTGTCTTGGGAGACCCTATCAGAGGCAAATTGCCCCGGACAACATAGCTCCTGGGATCACTGGGGCACGCAAACCCCCCCACCACGATAAGGTGACGATCCATGAGGGAGAAATAAAATGTATTCAGTAAAATAAATAAATTCTCTTTTTAGCAAATCAACGATGTAGACAAGTGCAACAATAGAAGTTTGAATAGTCTGAATTATTCTTTTATTCCTTATTGCCTGAAGCAGTCATTTTAACCAGGGTGCTCTGGTATGTTCAGGTTTCTATGAGAAATTATCTAATTTCACTTGTTAATTGGTCAAAAAAATTGCAAATTTGTCATTGTTGTGTATAGGTTCTGAAGGCACCCCTGCACAACAACAGCAAATTATTTGCAATTTTTTGGACAGTTAAGAAGGAACATACCAGGGCACCCTTGAAAAACACAGGCCTGAAGTGCAGCATTTACAGATTTAGCTTGTTCTTAAAAGGATGGAATTATTTTCTGGCTGAAGAGGGCACAACAAGGAACTTCATAACGGGGCTCAGTTACCTTCAGCATGTGTTTAAACCTGGTGTTCTCAACAACTGAATATGGCCTTAAATCCGCTGCTATAAAAACACCAAAGGCATTTCTTATTACTTTGGCTCAATCTGAAAAGCCCTGAAGAGGCTGTCTAAATGTCTGGAAGCTGCGCTTGTACCGCTCTAGGTTTTTTCTTTTTTTAGTGCAATGAATATTCACGCTCGCGTAGTGCCATTTCAAATGAGTTAACAAGTTCAACATACTGCCAAAAGCATATCCGATGCTATTTTCGTCTTATTTACTTGCCTTTGTCCGTTCACATATTTCACCGGAAAGCCAAAGTGTTCTCAGGCAGGAGACATGTGAGGAGGGTCTTCAAGCTCTGGCTTTGCCGTTCACTAGTAGGGCAGCCACAAGCTGCACTGTTTGTTTACAGGTATGGCGCAAGGCAGTTACACTAAATGTCCGTCACTCAACATGGTCTGTGTGGAACCTTGGTACGCCTCTACACCGAACCGAAGGTGTTGTTCCGAAAAATCTGAATTTGAATACATGTGCCGTTACAGCCCTAATACACACACACACACACACACACACACACACACACACACACACACACACACACACACAGTCGTGAAAAAATTAGGACACCCTGTATAAGCCTGTGTCTTTTTTTAACTTACTGTATTTGGACATATGGATATTTAATATCACTGTTAAAAATACTGGGATTCACATTATACAACTAAACAATTAAAAATGAATTAAAGACTTTTTTCAAATTTTCTGTAAAATGTAATTCTAAACAAATAGGAATAAATTAGGACACCCCCCATCTTTTTTAGGACACCCCCACATTCATTCCCACTTACAATGGCAAAATTAATTAATAAAAATGCAAATAAAAACAAAAACAAGGTTAGACATAGATACGTGAACATTTCTTAATAAAGAACTGAATATTTAAAGGAATGTCCAAATTTTTTCACATGACTGTATATGTCTATGCACTTCCCTGGTTTTATGCAACGCCTTATCTTTTTTTTCCTCTGTTGCAGCGATCTTATGAAAAGTTGAAAAGTTGCTCTCTGCTATTTAATAAACAAAAAGACAGGATGAACACAAATCACTGGACACAGCAGAAACCCATTTTGCCAGAATGCATTCAAAGCAGCGCACAAGTAAAAATTGCTGTCAAGGCATGCAGGAAGGGTATGCTCCATTGAGAGGCATAAATCTGGCTTTACATGCAGTCCACAGGCTGGTGTCTATGTCTGTTGTGCTTCACTCACACATACACAAGGTGATAACAACAGAGGGGGTTATTTGAGCGGATTAAATTTAGGTTGAGTCTCCCAACAGCCAGTCTTCCTGCCACACCCTGATGTGAATGGTTAGGGTATACTCAATTCCGCCACCGGTGTACATCTTGATGGGGGTTCTGTGAGTGGATTAAAGTAAATAAATTTGAATATAGTTAAATGCAAATACAGTTTTGGTGTCTCAGCACCAAATTTTTAATTTTTTTGTATATTTGTCACACTTAAATGTTTCAGATCATCAAGCAAATTTAAGTATTTGACAAAGATAACACAAGTAAACACAAAATGCAATTTTAAATGAAGGTGTTTATTATTAAGGGGGGGAAAAAAATCCAAATCTACATGGCCCTGTGTGAAAAAGTGATTGCCCCCTAAACCTAATAACTGGTTGGGCCACCCTTAGCAGCAACAACTGCACTCAAGCGTTTACGATAATTGGCAATGAGTCTTTTCCAGCGCTGTAGAGGAATTTTGGCTCACTCATCTTTGCAGAATTGTTGTAATTCAGCCACATGGGAGGATTTTCGAGCATGAACCGCCACAGCATCTCAGTCTGATTCAGGTCAGGACTTTAACTAGGCCACTCCAAAGTCTTCATTTTGTTTTTCTTAAGCTATTCAGAGGTGGACTTGCTGGTGTGTTTTGGATCATTGTCCTGCTGCAGAACCCAAGTGTGCTTCAGCTTGAGGTCACGAACAGATGGCCGGACATTCTCCTTCACGATTTTTTGGTAGACAACAGAATTCATGGTTCTATTTACCACAGCAAGTCTTCCAGGTCCTGAAGCAGCAAAACAGCCCTACTACCACCGCCATATTTTACTGTTGGTATGATGTTCCTTTTCTGAAATACTATGTTACTTTTACACCGGATGAAATGGGACACACACCTTCCAACAAGTTCAACTTTTGTCTCGTCAGTCCACAGAGTATTTTCCCAAAATCTTGGGGATCATCAAGATGTTTTCTGGCAAAACTGAGATGAGCCTTTATGTTCTTTTTGCTCAGCAGTGCTTTTCGTCTTGGAACTGCCATGCAAGCCATTTTTGCCCAGTCTCTTTCTTATGATGGAGTCATGAACACTGACCTTAACTGAGACAAGTGAGGCCTGCAGTTCTTTGGATGTTGTTGTGGGGTCTTTTGTGACCTCTTGGATGAGTCATCACTGCGCTCTTGGGGTAATTTTGGTCGGCCGACCACTCCTGGGAAGGTTCATCGCTGTTCCATGTTTTCGCCATTTGTGGATAATGGCTCTCATGTGGTTCGCTGGAGTCCCAAAGCTTTAGAAATGGTTTTATAACCTTTTTCAGACTGATAGATCTCAGTTACTTTGTTTCTCATTTGTTCCTGAATTTCTTTGGACGGCAGCATGATGTCTGACTTTTGAGGATGTTTTGGTCTACTTCACTTTGTCAGGCAGGTCATATTTAAGTGCTTTCTTGATTGAGAACAGGTGTGGCAGTAATCAGGCCTGGGTGTGGCTCGATAAATTGAACTCAGCTTTCCAAAGACTTCCCACTCCAGAGACCTGAACAGCTACAGACCAGAGGCCCTGACTTCTCTCCTGATGAAGACCTTGGAGAGACTGCTCCTTGCTCACCTTCACCCCCTGGTGGGACCAGCAATGGATCCAGTCCAGTTTGCCTACCAGCACGGCATCGGGGTACATCGTTCCTTGTCACACCTGGAGAAGCCTGGAAACATGGTGAGGATCATGTTCTTTGATTTCTCCAGTGCTTTCAACACCATCCAACCAGTGATCTTGAGGGACAAGCTGCTGTGCGCAGGGGTGGACCAGCACTTGTCGTCGTGGATCCTGGACTACCTCACAAACTGGCCACAGTTTGTGAGAACCCAGGATTGTGTATCCGACACAATCATCTGCAGTACAGGGGCCCCCCAGGGAACAGTTCTGGCTCTCTTCCTGTTCACCCTTTATACTGCGGACTTCTCACACAACACAACACACTGTCATCTACAGAAGTTCTCTGATGACTCTGCAATCATTGGCCTCATCTCCGATGGAGATGATGCTGAGTACAGAGGACTTATCCAGGACTTCGTGGACTGGTGCCATCGGAACTACTCCAGATCAATGCGAGGAAAACTAAGGAGCTGGTGGTGGACTACCACAGGCAAGGACAACTTCCCACAGCATCAGTAAACATCCAGGGAACAGACATTGAGATGGTGAAATCCTACAAGTACCTGGGTGTTCATGTGAACAATACACTGGACTGGTCACACAATACCGACGCACTCTACAAGAAGGGACAGCGCAGGCTGTTTCTACTGAGGAGGCTCAGGTGTTTTGGTGTACAAGGGGTGCTCCTGAAGACCTTCTACGATTTGGTGGTGGCATCAGCCATTACATTTGGAGTGGTCTGCTGGGGCAATGGCATCACGGCAGCCGACAGGAAGAGACTGAACAGACTGATTAAGAAGGCTAGCTCTGTCCTGGGGCAGCGCCTTGACCCAGTGGAGGAGATAGGGGAGAGAAGGATGGTGGCTAAACTGTCATCTCTGCTGAAGTCCGAGTCCCACCCCATGCAGGACACACTGAACGTACTGAGGAGCTCATTTAGCGGTAGGCTGCATCATCCTAGGTGCGCGACCGAGAGGTTTCGCAGGTCCTTCCTATCTACTGCTGTCAGACTTTATAACCTAAGCAGGGCTGCTTGTAGAGGTTGTAAAAAAAACCCCAAAACTTTATGACCTAATAAACATTGAATGCATAAGTCACAACAAACTTGCACAATAATGGTCCCCTCCATTAGACAACTAGGACAATATCAATCGCTACAGAGGGTGACAACTAGGTTGACTCAAATATGAAATATGCTGTATGGCTACATATTCATACTAGGTGGGGTAACTGAATAGACCATTATGCTGTTTATTCCATCTAGCTACAATGCTTCGCATTGTGTATATATACAGTGGGGCAAAAAAGTATTTAGTCAGCCACCAATTGTGCAAGTTCTCCCACTTAAAAGATGAGAGAGGTCTCCAATTTTCATCATAGGTATACCTCAACTATGAGAGACAAAATGAGAAAAAAAAAATCCAGAAAATCACATTGAAGGATTTTTAATGAATTAATTGGTAAATTCCTTGGTAAAATAAGTATTTGGTCACCTACAAACAAGCAAGATTTCTTGCTCTCACAGACCTGTAACTTCTTCTTTAAGAGGCTCCTCTGTCCTCCACTCGTTACCTGTATTAATGGCACCTGTTTGAACTTGTTATCAGTATAAAAGACACCTGTCCACAACCTCAAACAGTCAGACTCCAAACTCCACTATGGCCAAGACCAAAGAGCTGTCAAAGGACACCAGAAACAAAACTATATACCTGCACCAGGCTGGGAAGATTAAATCTGCAATAGGTAAGCAGCTTGGTGTGAAGAAATCAACTGTATGAGCAATTATTAGAAAACGGAAGACATACAAGACCACTGATAATCTCCCTCAAGCTGGGGCTCCACGCAAGATCTCACCCCGTGAGGTCAAAATGGTCACGAGAATGGTGAGCAAAAATCCCAGAACCACACGGGGAGACCTAGTGAATGACCTGCAGAGAGCTGGGACCAAAGTAACAAAGGCTACATCAGTAACACACTACGCCACCAGGGACTCAGATCCTGCAGTGCCAGATGTGTCCCCCTGCTTAAGCCAGTACATGTCCAGGCCCGTCTGAAGTTTGCTAGAGAGCATTTGGATGATCCAGAAGAGGATTGGGAGAATGTCATATGGTCAGATGAAACCAAAATAGAACTTTTTGGTAAAAACTCAACTTGTCGTGTTTGGAGGAGAAAGAACACCATACCTACTGTGAAGCATGGGGGTGAAAACATTATACTTAGGGGCTGTTTTTCTGCAAAGGGACCAGGACGACTGATCCGTGTAAAGGAAAGAATGAATGGGGCCATGTATCGTGAGATTTTGAGTGAAAACCTCCTTCCACCAGCAAGGGCATTGAAGATGAAACGTGGCTGGGTCTTTCAGCATGACAATGATCCCAAACACACCGCCCAGGCAACAAAGGAATGGCTTCGTAAGAAGCATTTCAAGGTCCTGGAGTGGCCTAGCCAGTCTCCAGATCTCAACCCCATAGAAAATCTTTGGAGAGAGTTGAAAGTCCGTGTTGCCCAGCGACAGCCTCAAAACATCACTGCTCTAGAGGAGATCTGCATGGAGGAATGGGCCAAAATACCAGCAACAGTGTGTGAAAACCTTGTGAAAACTTACAGAAAAACGTTTGACCTCTGTCATTGCCAACAAAGGGTATATAACAAAGTATTGAGATGAACTTTTGTTATTGACCAAATACTTATTTTACCAAGGAATTTACCAATTAATTCATTAAAAATCCTTCAATGTGATTTTCTGGATTTTTTTTCTCATTTTGTCTCTCATAGTTGAGGTATACCTATGATGAAAATTGGAGACCTCTCTCATCTTTTAAGTGGGAGAACTTGCACAATTGGTGGCTGACTAAATACTTTTTTCCCCACTGTATTTATATATTTATGTGTACATATGTATATTCACTGCTCTTTTTATCTTATCTGCTAAATTATTGCTCTGAGTGTTACTATTCCTATGCTGTTGCAGTCCTGGAATTTCCCCACTGTGGGACTAATAAAGGCTTATCTTATCTTATCTTAAAGCACAGTTTAGGGGGGGGGGCAGTCACCTTTTCACACAGGGCCATGTGGGTTTGGATTTTTTTTTACCCTTAATAATAAACACCTTCATTTAAAAACTGCATTTTGTGTTTACTTGTGTTATCTTTGTCTAATATTTAAATTTGTTTGATGATCTGAAACATTTAAGTGTGACAAACATACAAAAAAATGAGAAATCAGGAAGGGGGCAAACACTTTTTCACACCACTGTATATACTGTATATTGTTATATGTGCAATTTTGAGGGAAGTAGGTGCCCTTTTAGTTTTTTACCCAAGTCTGTCTGCCACTGATAGTGACGCATATTAAAAACTGGCTCCACTGTGGGTATTCATCTGCACGTTTTAATGTAATTGTTTCCAGCTCAGTAAGAGTATTTCAAACCTTTACTGTGCAGAAAAAGTCAGCAGTGTTCTTGACAGTTATACTTGCTGTAAAGTCACAGTTGGCCGCAGGCAACTCCAGTGGAGAAATTGGAGGATAAGGCCTCGCTTAGAGGCACCTTAGAGGAGGCAACCTTTCAGTCACATTTCTGACTAACAGAACTCATCTATTTGCCACCCGCTACGAATGTTCATGTACTTACATGGTCCAAGATGATGACAGGAGAGAATGCAAATTGGAGAAATCTTGGGCGAAAACAAATGAAGATGAAGTGGTTTGTGGCTGCTAAAAACAGATGTATGCATTAGCTCCAAAAGTCTCCAAAAGTAGAACCCAGCCCTACAAAAACAGCTTTGTCCCTGCTGCTGTCAAAGAGTTGAACAAGCTATAAAAATTATATTGTACATATTTTATATTTACCTGTTTTGTAAGATGTGTGCCTGTGTTTGTGTCTATGTTGAATGTAATTAGTGGCTTGTAAATATGGATGTCACCAACTGCAAAACAAATCTACCTACGGGTACAAATAAAGTAACCTGAACCTGAACCTAGCTGTCCTTTAGGGCATAACATTCTAATTACTAGGGGGCACTCGCAGAGCACATACCAAAGTTCCGTCCATTACTTCATCCATTTGTCCATACCATCATCTGTACATTGTGAGATAGGGCCTTGGTGGAGGTATGCACTTATGGATTATCTCCAAAATTTAATGGGTTCACCCATAGCTCAAGGGTCATGTCTGGTGAAAATTTAATCAAAATCTGTCCAGTACTTTTTGCTTAATCCTGCTAAACATTCCAAGAAGATCATACCTTTATGGAGCACCTCCAAAATCTAATGGATTCATCGGTAACTCAAGGGCCACCTCTGGTGAAAATGTAATCAAAATCCATCCAGGAGTTTTTGTATAATCCTGCAAAAACATTGTGAGAATATAGGGCCTTGGCAAAAGTATGTGCTCTCAGATCACCTTCAAAATCTAATGGGTTTTCCCATAGCCCAAGGGTCACCTCTGGTGAAAATTTTATCAAAATCCGTTGGATAGTTTTTGTGTAATTCTGCACACAAAAAACCCCACAGGCCTTGGTGGAGGTATGCACTTTTGGATCATTGCCAAAATCCAGTGGGTTCATCCCTAGGCCAAGGCCACCTCTGGTGAAAATTTCATCAAAGACCATTGAGTAGTTTTTGCGTAATTCTGCTAACATACAGACAAACTGTGTATTACTTCCGGCAGAAGTAATAATCATGAATCAAACCTTTTGATTCCCTTTGTGCTGGTTGTCTTTCCTTTGGAACTTTCTAATGAAACATAAACAATATGGGTTGCTACAAGTCAATCAACCAATCACAGGTTCTGCTTTATTTATGGCAAATTAAATTTTAGTGTGTCTATAAAGGTGATAAAGCACAAAAGGACTGGTCACTTTTGAGGGGATCTCTGTGTTGCTGGAGTTACCAGGTAACTTGTGGAATTAGGATGAGGAAATGTTTTTGAGTCTTGATTGTCATATACATATCAGAAGTAGCGACAGCAGTGGAATCAAAGGAGTGGCAAAAATGAAAGAATCAGTCAGATTGTAGGAGATATTTTAGTGTGTGGTGTTCCTGCAGAAGATGTTCTTCTTAACAGTGACTGACATAAAGACAAAGATGAACACAGTACAATGTCAAATGTGAGCAGCATGACTCATTTCAACAATTTGGGCTTAAAATGTGTGTATAAAAAAGCAGTAAGATAATTCACGTTTGTTAAATTTTCACAGTATAACGTTAGTTTATATGAAAATATGTACTCTGTGCCCTGACCCTGGGACAGAACCCACACCTCATGTGAGAGCACTGAATATCAGAATTATATACATGTGATCTTGTGGTTTGCACTATGACAGTTGAGAAGCCAGTCACTGATGAGCTAGCCATCAGCACCACCTTGAGTGAGACGCATCACCACTGCATTGTTCTCCAGTATAATGGAGTCATGCACAACTACTGTAGAAAAGCACTTAGAGAGCGCATACCTCCACCAAGGCTGATGCAAGGTCCTTGGTGGAGGTATGCAGTCTCAAATCATCACCAAAATTTAATGGGTTCATCCTTGGCTCAAGAGCTACCTGTGGTGAAAATTTCATCAATATCTGTCCAGTAGTTTTTGCGTAATCTTACTAACAGACAGACAAACAAATAGACAGACAGACAGACAAGCCACCCTGATTATATTACCTTCTTGGCGGAGGTAATGATGTTTGAGTCTCACATTGTGCTGCTGATATGATTTGGACATTGATGGAATGACACTGCTTTTTTTTTTCCACAATATCTTTATTGAACCTTTTTTTTTTTTTTAACAAACATGATACAAACAATCAAACACTAACACTAAAGTACTACAAAAAAAAAAAATGCCCTAAAAACACCAACAACCACCAACAAAATCAAGTCTTCAACAATGCTCCTCTGTTTAGTCTAGACAATCCAATACATAAGTATACATATTATGTTCACCAGTTTGGAATTTACAAGGTCCACACACATCATTCACCTTCTTCTTCAAGAGTTATGTTTAAATTTTTTACATAATCAATAAAAGGTCTCCATATATTCTCAAACACAATTTCCTTTGATTTCAGTATATATGTTATTCTTTCTAATGGAAGGTTTGTTAACATCTGTCTTAACCACTGAGTCACATCTGGTCTATGAGTCTTTTTCCATAATAGTGCAATACATTTTTTGGCATTAAGCAAACTGAGGTCTATGAATGTTCTTTCACTTTTATTGAAATTATGCTTTTCTGGGTACAGACCCAACAAAAACAGTTTAGGATTCAATATGATTTGTTTTGAGATTATTTTTTCAATTGTTACCCTCACCTCCTCCCAAAACATTCTTATTAATCTACATTCCCATAAACAATGAAATAGGGTTCCTTTACTTTCCATGCATTTTGTGCATGTATCTGGTATATTTTTGTTATATCTATTTAACTCCTCCGGTGTAACATACATCCGCATTAACCATTTGAAATGTATCAATTTAAGGCGTGCATTTATTGATTTGGTTTGAGCTTCTGTACAAGCCAATTCCCATTGTTCCTCTGAAATTTCAATTTGCAGATCTTCTTTCCAGTAGTTTAATCTTTTCAGTGAATTTTCACTTGAAGATAGTGTCAATGAGTTATAAAACTCTGAAATAATACCCTTTCTTTTACTATCTTTCATCATCATTTTTTCCAAGGATGAATAAATAGGTCGAGTGAGAGCTTTATTTTGATTTGATCGAATAAAGTTTCTAAGTTGAAGATATTTAAAAAAATGTGTTCTATTGAGATTAAATTTGATCCTCAGCTCTTCAAAAGACATTATGTTGTCTGCACATGGCAAATATAAATCCTGAATCTTTTGTATCCCTTTTAGATTCCATACTTTAAATACAGCGTCCGCTCTCCCTGGTTTAAAATATTGATTACCCCATATTGGACTAAATTGTGACAATAACTGTGGTTCTTTTAAATAGTTTTTAGCTTCACACCATATTTTGATCATATGCTTTACAAATGGATTTTTAACTTGTTTTTGTAATTTTTTTGCCGAATCTGAGTATATGAATATGGGAAGAGGTAAAGGTAAATTGTATGATTCCATTTCAGTCCAGTGAGGGAGATCATTTGATGAAAAATAATATGTCATAGACCTCAGTTGTGCCGACCAATAATACAACATAAAATTTGGACATTTCAGACCTCCACGATCAAATGGTAAATATAATAAAGACAAACGTAATCTAGCCCTCCTGTTGTTCCATATAAATTCCACTAACTTTTTTTTTATTCTTGAGAATAGATCTAAAGGTGGTGATAAGGGAATGTATTGAAATAAATAAAGTATTTTAGGTAAAATATTACTTTTAAGTATATTGATTCTCCCGATCATCGACATTGGTAGTGACATCCATCTCTGAGTTAACTCATTGATATCTGACATTAAGGCTTCATAGTTGACACTGGCGACTGATTCTAGCTTAGGCATAATTTGGATTCCTAAATATTTAAACTGATTTACAACATTGAATTGATTTACCTCAGGGGCTGGGTAATTTCTCTGGGTCTCATTTAGCATTAATATTGAAGATTTAGTTTTATTTATTTTATATCCTGATATTTCCCCAAAATTCTTTATTAAATTCAACAAGGTTGGAATTGATTTTTTTAGATTCGACATAAACAAAATTATATCATCGGCGTACAGGGAGATTTTATGTTCTGTTGGTCCAACTTTAATTCCATATATTTGTGAATGTAAATGTATCGCTATCGCTAAAGGTTCAATTGCCATAGTAAACAGTAAAGGTGAAAGTGGACAGCCTTGTCGACATCCTCTATTGATTTTTATTGGTTTTGAAATATTGTTATTTGTTAGGATTTCTGCTGTAGCATTATTGTATATTATTTGAACCCATTTTATGAAATTATTTCCAAGTCCAAACCTTTGTAGGACTTCACAAAAAAAAGGGCCATTCAACTCTATCAAAGGCCTTTTCGGCGTCCAATGATAGGAGAGCTGTATCCGGTGCTTCTTTATTAAAATAAATAATATTAAATAGTCTTCTTACATTATGGAAGCCTTGTCTACCCTTTATAAAGCCATTCTGATCTCGATTAATAATATTTGGTAAAATTTCTTGTATTCGTCTTGCTAAAATTTTACAGATTATCTTAAGGTCGGCGTTTAATAGGCTTATTGGTCTCATATTTTCACATTTATTAGAGGGCTTACCTGGTTTTGGCAGCAGTATAATTAAGGCATTATTTATGTATGATGGTAAATTATTATTTTGAAATGCTTCTAAAACCATTTCCAAAAAAGGTTTTATTAATTTATTCTTAAATTTTTTATAAAGGTCAACTGGAAGACCATCTGGTCCTGCACTTTTTCCTGATTTCATATTATCAATGGCTAGCCCAACTTCTTCTTGACTAATTTTAGACTCCAATATCTCCCTGTTTTCATTTGGAATACACGGTATAGATAGTTCGTTCAAAAACCCATTTAGTTTTGTTAAATCAGGTTCATTTTTGGTATCATATAATTTTTCATAGTAATCTCTAAAGGCTCTATTAATTTCTAAAGGATCTATAACTACCTGTCCGTTACTTATAATACTGGTAATTGGTGTTTTAATTTCCAATTGTTTAATCTGCCATGCTAATAATTTTCCTGATTTTTCACCTTGTTCATAAAAAGATTGTTTCAATCTTAGAAGACTCGAGGCAGCTCTATTCGCTGATTTTTTGTCGTATTCAGCTCTCAAAATCAGTAATTCATTCTCCAACCTTGGGTCACTTCCTGCATACACTTTTTCCTGAAGACTTTTTATTTTATGTTCCAATTTAGCTCTCTCCTCTCGAGTCTTCTTAGATTTTGATCCTGTATAACTAATAATATGTCCCCTAATAAAAGCTTTGAAAGCCTCCCACTTTACACATGCTGATGTTTGTGTAGTATTGATGTCAAAGAACTCGTCTATCTGTTTTTCTATATACTTGACAAATTCCTCATCCTGAAGCCATTTATGCTGAAATTGCCATCTACCTGATTCCTTTGTCAATTTTTTATCTACATATATTAGACAACAGGGTGCATGATCAGAAATCACGATGTTATCATAAAAGCAGTTTTGAATCTTGGACCTTAATTCTGTGGAAATCAAAAAATAATCAATACGTGAGAATGTCTTGTAGGTACTGGAATAACAAGAATAGGCTTTAACTTGTGGTTTCATTTCTCTCCATATATCTAACAATCTCAATTCTTTCATAAAATGATTAATAGTCATCCTACATCCAATGTGCGTACAATCCAGTCCTGTTGATCTATCCACACCTGGATTCAATGTACAATTAAAATCCCCTGCTATTATATGTTGCCCTGTAAGTGATGATAAGATGAGAAATAAATTAGCAAAGAACTTCTGATCATCTATATTGGGACCATATAAGTTCACAAGATTTATATTTTCTAATAGCAAAGAACCTTGAATGATTACATATCTTCCAAATTTGTCTCCAATTACATTTTTCACTTGAAAAGGAACTGATTTATGTATGAGAGTCATAACTCCCCTGGCTCGGGATGAAAATGAAGAGGTGAATACACTTCCCTGCCATCTACTCCTAATTCTTTTAACATCCTCCTCTATCAGATGAGTTTCTTGTAAAAACACAATTCTTGAACCCATGTCCTTTATTTTATTCATAACTTGTTTAAGTTTTTTTAAATTTTGTAGACCTCTGCAATTCCATGAAGTTAAATTAAGATTAACACTTTGGTCCATGATCAATAGAGAGTTTGGGATTACCTTGCAGTGTAAACATGCTCATACAGAGAAGCAAAAACATGAGTGGTTGAACATTCATCCTACAAACTACACACAAACAAATTTCCCCTTCCCACACTTGTGGCAAACCCCCCAAAATCAAAAGAAAAATTCTGTCTCCCGATATAGCCATCGACCGTTCCACACCCACGGGGAACAGCCTAAGCCACTCCTTCTTCATCCTCCCAATCACCCTAACTCTACTGCTTTTAATGACGTAACATTAACTCTCCTCTGTAGTTTTCCAACTTAACTCCAAAATTTTTAACAACTTTGTACATCATAGTTTTTTTTTTTTGTTTGTTTTGTTTTTGTTTTGTTTTTTTAATATATAATACAATCTATATTTTGTAAACTTACTATTTACTTCAAGTCAGTCAGATGCCTGTGCAAATGCTTAATTATTCTACCTTATATTTTGTTCATGCTTAGCTCCCACCAGTCTCTTCTTCTTCTTTGATCTTCTTGATGAACTCCTGCGCCTCCTCTGGGGTCTTGAAAATGTGGGTTCTGCCCTCATACGTGGTCAGCAGTCTCGCAGGATAGATTACACCATGACGAATCCCAAGGTTGCGCAGCTCCTTACGTATGGGATCAAACTGCTTCCTCAATTGCTGGATTCCTGTGGCCAAATCTGGGTAGAACCGCACCTGCTGGTCCTGGTGTTTAATCTCTCCTTTAGCACGTGCAGCGTTGAAGATCTTCATCCTGTCTCTGTTGCTAAGAAACTTCATAATTAAGGTCCTCGGCGGTCCCTTATCTCTCCGTGGGCCAATACGATGTGCTTTTTCCAGAACCACTGCTGATTGCAACTCCTCGCTGCCCAGCACCTCCGGAATCCACTTTTCCAGAAAGGAACATACGTCCCGACCTTCTGATTCCTCTGGAAGACCCACCAGCCT
Organism: Pholidichthys leucotaenia; assembly: GCA_020510985.1. Classification (NCBI taxonomy): domain Eukaryota; kingdom Metazoa; phylum Chordata; class Actinopteri; order Cichliformes; family Pholidichthyidae; genus Pholidichthys; species Pholidichthys leucotaenia. Next base: position 177,006,851 of record CM035840.1, on the reverse strand, counting down.
CAAATTATTCTGTCTCGACCGAGATTCCAAATCCAAAATATTATCTTCCAGAGATTTATTTTTTTTTTCCAAAGTGCGCACCTTTAATTGAAGACGGGTGACGTCATCTTCAGCACTAGCGAGACGGAGCTCCATCTGCGCCGTTCGTTCTACACAGTCACCCAATTCCTTTCTTATTCCTTCCAACGCTGTCATAATCCCATCAAATCTAGAGGAAAAGTCCGCTCTCATTGAACTCATGGCAGCCATCAGCGCATCTGCGCCATCCCCGCAGACATCGCACCGCCGCCAGCCTCCTCCGCCATATATGGAGTTTTGTTTGCTGCGTCACAGACCTGAAAGTCCGTTAATTTGGACTGTTTTGGCGGCTCGCTTTTTCCTTTTCCTGGTTTTCCAGCCTTAGGCTTCGCCGACATATCCTCGCCCAAATGCTGGGATACGTTCTGTCCCAAATGAGAGAGTTATTTGCCGATTTTTTTTCTCCAGGAGCAGAGCAGAGCGAGACACGTCCGTCCTACGTGGCAGCCATAACCGGAAGTCGAATGACACTGCTTTTAATTAGTTTTTATTATTTTAATTTTAAAAAGTTATATTTTATAATTTTTTTTTTTACTCCCTAATGGACTACCTCATTGTACTTTGGGGGCGGCTGGGGTGGGGGTGGGGGGCTTATGATGCCAGGAGCTGTGTTGTCCGTTGAAATTTTCCCCGGTGGGGTCTCCCAAGACAAACAGGTCCTGGGTGAAGGGCCAGACTCCGAGCATTCCAATAGACTCTCAGGATGGTGCTCAATCAAGGATTCAGTGTATCCCGCCTGGTATGGGGTTACTGGGGCCCCGCCCTGGAGCCAGGTTTGAGGGGGGGTCTTGATGGCAAGCACCTGGTGACCGGGTTTCTGCCCATGGGGCCCAGCCGGGCTCAGCCAGAATGAACCACATGGGTTTGCCCTCCAGTGGGCTCACCACCTGCAGGAGGATCATGGGGGTCTGGTGCTATGTGGATTTCGTTGGCACTTAAAGGCAGAGACCTTGGTGGTCCGATCCTTGGCTTACTAAACTTGCTTTTGGAATGTGAAATGTCTCTTTTCTGGAAAGGATGGAGCTTGAGTTTGTACATGAGGTTGAGAGATACCAGCTAGATAGTCGGGCTTTTAATGCACAGATTGGGTTCTGGAACCAGTCTGCTGGAGAGGGGTTTGACCATGGCCTTTTCTAGAGTTGTCATGGGCAAAAGACAGTGAGCAGAGGGGGTTGTTCTTGTATCTCCCCCTCCCCCAACCCGTCTGGCCTCCTCTATGTTGAGATTCTCATCAGTGGATGAAAGGGTTGTTTCCCTGCACCTTCAAGTTGGGAAATGAGTCCTGACCATCACTTGTGCCTATGCGCCAAATGATGTTTTGAGAGTACCCATCCTTTTTTGAGTTTCTGAGGGTGTGCTGTTAAATGCATCTCTTAGAGATTTCATTGTTATACTGGGTGATTTTAATGCACAGGTGGGCAATGACAGCAAAACCTGGAAGGGTATGATTGGGAAGCCTGGCCTACCCGATCTCAACCCGAGTGTTGTTCAGTTATTGGACTTCTGTGCTAACCACAGTTTGTCCATAACGAACACCACATTCAAGCATAAGGCTGTCCATATGTGCACCTGGCACGAGGACATCCTAGGTTGCAGGTCAATGATCAATTTTGTTATTGTGTCATCAGACCTGCGACTGTATGTCTTGGACACTCGGTGAAGAGGTGCAGAGCTGTCAACTGATCACTACCTGGTGGTGAGTTGGATCCAATGGCAGGGGAGGATGCCATTTAGACCAAGCAGATGTATAGTGAGGGTGTGCTGGCAATGTCTGACTGAGGCCCCTGTCTGAGAGGTCCCCAACTCACACCTCTGGAAGAACTTCAACCATATTCTGAGGGAGACTGGAGACATGGAATCTGACTGGGCCATGTTCTTTACCTCCATTGCGGAAGTGGTTACTCAAAGCTGTGGCCGCAAGGTTGGACACCAGAGGTGAGGCGAGACCATCAAGCTGAAGGAGTCCTCCCACACTTGGTTGACTTGTGGAACTCCTGAAGCAGCTGAGTTGTACCAGCAGGCCAAGCAGAGTGCTGCTTGAGTAGTTTCTGAGGCTAAAAATTAGGTGTGGAAGGAATTCGACTCTCAGTTGGCCTCAAAAAGATTCTGGCAAACTCTCCATCGACTCAGAAGGGGGAAGCAGCTCTGTGTCCACACTGTGTATGGTGCGGATAGAGAGCAGACTGGGGATATTGTCAGAAGGTTGAAGGAATACTTTGAGGATCTCCTCAATCCCACTGGCACACCTTCCATTGTAGAAGCGGAGCCTGAAGACGAGCAGGATGACTTGCCCATCACAGGGGCTGTGGTTGCCAAAGTGTTTAAAAAAAACTTCAGTGGCAGAGTCCCGGGTGTGCATGAGATTTGCCCTGAGTACCTCAAGGCTCTGGACGTTGTGGAGCTGTCCTGGTTGACACACCTCTACATCATCACATGGAAGATGGGACAGTGCTTTTGGCATGTCAAACTGAGGTTGTGGTTACCCCCTTCAAGAAGGGGAACCAGAGGGTATGTTCCACTTTTAGAGGCATCACACTCCTCAGCCTCCCTGGGAAGGTTTATGGCAAGGTACCGGAGAGGAGAGTCTGGTCGTTGGTCAAACTTTGGATTCAGGAGGTGTGGTTTTTATCCTGGCTGTGGCACATTGGACCATCTCTTCACCCTCTCAAGGATCCTCAAGTGTTCATGGGAGTTTACCCAACCAGTCTACATGTGTTTTGTGGACTTGGAGACCAGATCCCTCGTGGTTTCTTGTGGGGGGTGCTTCTTGAGTATGGGATATTGGGCTCATTGCTATGAGCTGTCCGGTCCCTATAAATTAAAATTAAATCACCCTTTATTGTCATTCAACCATACAACCAATCATGTACAGTAGAATGAAATTGTGCTTTATCATGTCTAGTGTCAATCACACACATCCCATATGTAGACTCAGAAGGGCCACTGCCATGCAAGGCGCCGCCACATATTTCCCTCCTCCATTCCATTTATTGCTGAGCACCAAGCTGGATGGCAGGAAGTTCCGCTTTTATATGGTCTTCGGCATGACCCGGCCGGGGTCATGCCGACCATTGCAAGAGTTTGGTTTGCCTTGCCAACATTCAGTTGAACCCGTTCCCAGTGAGAATTGGACTCCACCAGGGCTGCCCTCTGTCACTGATTGTGTTCAGAATTTTTATGGACAGGATTTCCAGGTGCAGCCACAGAACGGAGGGTGTCATGTTTGATGACCACAGGATCTCATCTCTGCTGTTTGCAGATGATGTTGTCCTGTTGGCTTCATTAAGCAATGACCTACAGGTCTTACTGGGATGGTTTGCTGCCGAGCGTGAAGTGGCAGGGATGAGAATCAGTATTTCCAAGTCTGAGTCCATGGTCCTCAGCCAGAAAAGGGTGGATTTGTCATGCGGTGACCCTCGCGGATCACCATAAGATGCCAAGAGTCCACCGATGAGTTTTGCAATGATGGTAATTTATTAACAAAACAAGACAAGACGAGACATAGGCTATGAGCCACTAAGGCAAAAACACACACTTAGCGATACAAGGGCTCGTAGGGCTAACCCCAGCCACTACAAGCTAAACTATGACAAGACAAGAATGGAAACAAACCTGGCATAAAGGTCTAACGAGGCCTCACGAGGATTGTTTGACGATTGTTGACTTAAGGTCGACTTAGGTTGACTTAGGTTGACTTAGGTTGACTTATGCTCCCGCCATTGGACTGCCGTCAGCGCCTGCCTTATAAAGGCGAACGCTAACGAGCAGCAATGACAGACAGCTGACCAACCCTGACAGGCGGAAGCCCCACCGAGCGCCTTCACAATAAGAGCCCGGTGAGGCCAGAATACAACCCACAGCTGTCAAGGCCGGCAGCGAACTGTGCGTGGCCCGAGCGCGGACAGAACCCAGCGCTTGGGTCGTAACAGGATTGTCCTCTTCGGGTTGGGGACTGGCCCAAATGGAGGAGTTCAAGTATCTCAGGGACTTATTCATGAGTGAAGGGAGAATGGAGTAGGAGATTGACAGACTAATAGGAGCAACATCTGCAGTTATGTGGATGTAGTACTGGTCTGTCGTTGTGAAGAGGGACATGTTTGAATTTTAATTAGAACATGAAACAAAGTATAACATTTTGTCAACTAATTATAAACTTTGTAGGATTTACACACTTATAAATGATCCAGATAAATAAAATATATAACCATTTAGTGAAAAGGTTAGAATAACAGAAAATTAATTACAAAAAACCCTTACAACTGGCCTGGACCACTCATAAATTTTGTTAGTATCTGTACTGAACAAATGTGTTACTACTGACGGTTCTTGTATGAAGCCCATTGTGCTCTTTATAGTTGCTGGCATGAATACCTTCGTCTGCTGGACTTGAAAGCACTCTGCTGTCTGATTAACATAAAAAAAGCAAATAAGGAAGCAAAGGAGGGAAGGTTTAGTGAGCAGCTGAGGGAAGACTTCCAGGAATTGTCAGGAGTGCCCGTCTGGGGCGAAGAGGGGACCCAATTGCTAGGTGAATTTGGTAAGCCATGATTTATTAACAAACAAAAAATAAAGCAGCGCATGGGCTGAAACAAAAAACACAAGCAAGGCTCGGCAGGTTAAACCACAGGTTTCAATAACACAAAACAGGCAGGCAAGGCAGAAGTGTGTTGGATGCACAGCAACATGAGACAAGGTCGCCGTGCCAGGTAATGGGCGGTGATCCTTAAATAAAGCAGGACCCATCACACAAATCACCAACAGCTGTGGACAATTAGGAAATCAACAACAAAAACAACAACACATGCAGAACAGGAAATAAGGGCCCTGTCAAAATAAGTACCAATAGAGAGGTAACGAGCAGGACAGGATAACAATAATAAAACAAAGGATTAGATTAAGGTTGAAGATGTGATAAACATGATACTAGGCACAAAATCACAAAAGCAAACTCAAAACGTGAGCATGGTCCCCAGACCATGCCCAGACCCTAACATAGCCCCCCGCCCCCCCCCCCCCCACACACACACTTAAGGGGTGGATCTAGACACCCCTAAACACTACCAAAAAAAAGGAAAATTCACCATTCCAGGGAGAGTGGTGGGGGCACAAGGCCGGGTGGACCAAAACAAATTCTTACCTCTCCCACAGGGTCCGATCAACAACACTCATCAGTGAACACTTTCATATAGAACACATGCTATCATAAGACTGAATACACATACATTCTTGGTTACAGATTTTCAAAACATTGCTAGGAAACTGCATAAAACATTACACCAGGATGCCCACCAGGATGCCCTTCTGAAAAGTGGAAGAGAGAGAGAGAAAAAAAAAAAGAAGACCAATTATCAAGTCAGGGATGGGCAACATTTCTGAGATTAAGTGCTGAAAGGGGATTTGTATTGGGTTCAAACTCCTCAACACCAAAGGGCCTGCACAGTATGTTATTCAGTGCAAGTTCAGTCTGTAAGACAGGTCTAGAAGATCAATCATATCTCATAATCCTTTGCCTGCACAGCTAATTTGCAATGTCACATGATATGAGCCTACGATGAAAAGCATGTAAGAAAGCTGCTGGGTGGGGATTACGACACAAAAACATGCATCAGTAATTACACAACATAACAAAAATAATTTTTTTGCAAGTTGTCTGTGTTTTTTCAACTGATTTAAGACAATTTTGCACCACTGAATCCGAAAATGACATCCGTTTCTCTCGATCAGGTCAGGTTTTTATGCAAAGTTGTAAGCAGTTGTACAGCAGTTGTACAGTTGTACTTATTTATTTAGCGAATGCAAAGTCCTTAAGCCAAGCAGTTGCCTCCTGGTTTGCTGTATGGAGGGTGTGTAATCCTCCTTCCAGTCTTTGGAGTGGGCAGGCCTCTATGATGTGTTCCATAGTTTGCTCCTCTCCACATGCGCACAGTGGGCTAGGGCTACTGCCCCATCTGTGAAGGCTGGCCAAGCAGGGGCCATGTCCAGTCCTGAAGCGATTGAGTGTAGACCACTGTCTCCTTGGGAGGTTGGTGCCCGGGACCTGTTGGTTGGGGTTAATCACCAGCTGTTTGTTTGGGACCTCCTTGGTCTCCCATTCCTCTTGCCAAGCTGTCTGGATGGTAAAGTCAGCTGGGGGAGGGTTTTTCCAAATCGGCTGTCTGGATGAAAGTCGGGCAGTGGGTGGGGTGTAGATATCTGCATGGATTGGTAAGTGAGGAAAATCTTTAACTTTTTGGAGCATCCTTTGAGTTAATGCTGCTCGCCGGATGTGTGGAGGGGCTATGTTTGACAGTACAGAGAGCCAGGGGAGTGGTGTTGAGCGGATTGTTCCAGTTATAGTTCTCATGGTTGAGTTGAGCTGGGTGTCTACATGGTGTGTGTAAGATGACCTGGACCAGACAGGGGCACAATATTCTGCTACAGAGTATGAAGTGCCAGTGCTGAGGTGCGCAGGGTGGAGACTGCCGCCCCCCATTTTGCACCAGCGAGCTTGCAGAGCAGGTTGTTTCGCACTTTCACCTTAGCAGCCGTCCCCTTTAGATGTTCCTTGAAGGATAAGGTCCTATCAAGGGTCACTCCAAGATAAGTTGGATTTGGGGCATGCTTAAGCTTGAGTCCGCTCAGGTGGATGTTTAGTTCTCTGGCAGCTTTTGCATTGTGGAGATGAAATACACTGGAGACGGTTTTTGCTGGGCTTGGTTTTAGGCGCCAGATTTTGCAGAACTGGTCCAGTTTAGCAAGATCTTCCGTGAGCACCCGTTCCAGTGGTTCAAAGTCTGGTGCTTGGAATGCCAAACAGATGTTGTCTGCATAGATGAATTTGCGGGATTTTGTAGTAGGCAGGTCGTTTATGTAGAGGTTGAACAGAGTTGGAGCTAGAACTGAGCCTTGTGGGAGTCCGTTTTTCTGCATTCTCCATGCACTTGTGTTCTGACTGAGGTGGACTCTGAACCTTCGGTTGGTCAGCAGGGTTTTTATAATTGCTGTTGCCCAAGCAGGGATTGCCTTTATAAGTTTCAGGAGGAGGCCTTTGTGCCAGACCGTATCATAGGCGGCTGTAAGATCGAGAAACACAGCCCCTTTTACAGTTGTACTGTAAATTGAATAGTAGACATTGATAATGGTAATTTTGCATCATATAAAACGAAAATACCTGTGCATGTAAACAAAAACGTAAAAAACTTGGCCATAGTTCAAAAAGTTGACCTGATTGAGCAAAACCAATGTGATTTTTGGATTCAGCACATCAAAATTGTCCTAAATCAGCTAAAAAAAACCTTAGACAATAAATTTGGTGTTGACCAGTGTTATCATACAATCACACAGTGCTGGGCAATAGAATCCATGTGTCAGGAAAAGTGTTTTGCCACTTTAATAGCACACAAATTTCAAGCTATTATGATCCGTTAAGAACTGAAGATGGATGGATGATAGATTAATAAAAAGGGAAAAAGAGAAGATTTGTAGGGCCAAACAAAGTCCATGACCACCAACAACAAAACAAGGTGGATCAGGTGGTCTACCAAAGTCTAAGGACCCCTGGACTGGAGAACAAGGTGGGTCGGAGAGCCTACCCAAGTCCAAGGGCCCCCAGACCGGAGTGCAATGGTGGGTCAGGCAGCCTGCCACAGTCTTTAGGCCACCGGATCGCGAGACAAGGTGGGTTAGGGGGCCTGCCCAGTTCATGTGCTTCCAGACCTCAAAACATGGCATGCCGGGTGGCCTCCCCAAATCCCTAGACCACCAGACTGGAGAACAAGATGGGTCAAGAGATGATGGTAGGGGCACTTCAAACTCGGAAAAATATGACAATGGAGCTTCTTTCTCAGGAGACCATAACATAGGACCTTTCAATTCAGAAAATGATAATGGGGGTGGGGGGTTAGGTCTGAAAACAGCACCAAAAGGGCTTTCCGCACAACAGCAGGTGGCTGTGGCGCGCTGACCTCAGAAACAGCGGACAGGGGCACACTGAACTCAGGAACAGAGAGTTTTTGCGCACTAACCTCGGGTATTATTAACAGGGATGCACTGACTTCAGGGACAGGTGGCAGCAGCGCGCAGCCATTCAGCGGGTGTCAGCAGCGTGCTGAACTCAGGAACTGATGATAGCGGCGAGTTGACCTCAGGGGCTGGCGGTTGGAGCACATCGCTCTCAGGAGCAGATGACAGCGGTGCACCAGCCTTAGGAACAAACAGCTGGAGCGTGCTGACTTCAGGTGCTGATTGTTGCCGCACGCTGAGCTCAGGAGCTGATGGTGAAACCGTGCTGACCTCAGGAGCTGGCAGTTGGAGCACGCTGCAATCGGGGATAGATGACAGTGGCTCGCTGAGCTCAGGAGCAGGTTTCAGTGGCACACTGAATTCAGGAACAGGCGTCAGTGGCGCACTGATCTCAGAAACACTTGGTTGACACACACCGGTCTCAGGAACAGATGGTGGAGTTGCACTGACCTCGAGAACAGATGGTGGCTAGGGAGCACTGACCACCATGGATTGCTGCAAAAGTTGATGAGTGAATGGCCCAGATGCCTGGAAAACCATCCTCCACGCAGCCACCTTGGACAGGGGAGAAAAGCAGGGAGTGGATGAGGCAACACCAATATCTTCGGCAGCAGGGACTGGTGGGGAGGATTCAACGACAGGTGGAACCTGTACTTGGACACCCCCACCAGAAGTAAGGCAAGTTTTTTTTTCTAAAATTGATATTAAAATACAAAGAAATGAACTTGACTTAGCTCCTGGTCCACTGGTGCTGGGGGGGCCACCTCAGAATGAGCCGTAGGAGTCGGAGCGTGCACCTTGTGCAGAGCAGGAACAGGTGCGTGCACCTTGGGCTGAGCAGCAACTGTGATGTGGCCTATGGGAACGGCTGGAGCTGTGGCATGCGCCTCAGGCACAGCAGGAGCCACTGTGTGCACCTCAGGGACAGCGGGAGCCGTTGTGTGCACCTCTGGGACAGCGAGAGCCATTGCGTACACCTCGGGGACAGCGGAAGCTGTTGTGTGCACCTCGGGGATGGCTGGAGCTGTTGCGTGTACCTCGTAGATAGCTGGGGCTGTGATATGTTCCTTGCGAACAGCTGGAGCTATCTGGGGAGGAGCCGGAGAAGGTGGTGATACGAGGCGTCGAGAGGAGCGATGTCTCCTGGAGCCTTCCTTCCACCCGGACCTGCTGAATGCCAATTGAGATCCACAAAACTGTTCCTTCTCAGCGACGGATTTCTCCCAAGGGGCCCGTGGTGCTGCGGGCTCCGCAGGATTAACCTCTGGTGGGAAGGCTGCCAACTCCGGCGAGGAGGAGGCTGGTGGAGTGGGCATTGCAGGGAGAGGAAGCCCCTGCAGCCATGGGGATGGAGCGCAGGTTCGGGTGAGCCTCCACGATGTTGGCCACAGCCTCCCAGCAGTCTGTGGCCTCTCGGGGTGCGTGCACTGTGGGCAGAGGCAATTAAGTCCAGCAGTGCCGATGTAAAGGGTCACTCTCCCCCTCTCTATCTCCTCCTTCTTTTTTCACCCACTGGGTGGGTCCTGGACTGGCGGCAACCTTCTGTCAGGAGTGCCCATCTGGGGTGAAGAAGAGAACCCAATTGCTAGGTGAATTTAATAAACCATGATTTATTAACAAACAGAAAATAAAGCAGCATGTGGGCCAAAACAAAAAACACAAGCAAGGCTTGGCAGGTAAAACCAAAGGCTTGGATAACAAAATGGGCAGGCAAGGCAGATGCGTGTTGGATGCACGCCAATATGAGACAAGGTCACCGCGCCAGGTAATGGGCAGCGATCCTTAAATAAAGCAGGACCCATCACACAAATCACCAACAGCTGTGGACGATTAGGAAATCAACAACAAAAAATCAACACATGTAGAACAGGAAATAAGGGCACTGTCAAAATAAGGATCAATTTGGAGGTGATGAGCAGGACAGGATAACAATAATAAAACAAAGGATTAGCTTAAGGTTGAAGACGTGATAAACAATAATGATACTAGACACAAAATCATAAAAGAAAACTCAAAACATGAACATGGTCCCCAGATCATGTCCAGACCTAACAGGAATCACTTTTCTTCTGCCTTCAGTGGGTCCTCATCTCAATAATGTCAACACTTCTCATTTGAAGCTTTTAGAATTTGTATAAAAAAACTATTAATTTTAACTAAAAGCATGAACTTAAATTTTAGTACTTGTCACCTATGACCTATTCCTCCCCAACATGAGGAAAGGAGTCCAGCATGGAAGGAATTTCAACTGTTCAGAATCAGCCTCACCTCCTTCACTCATTTCCTTGCTCTCACTTGCTATCTTTTCACTTTAACAAGCATTGAAGTTGCTCAGAAAGAGTCCACGTGAACATTTCTCCCTTTTCACAGGTTACACACTCCTCTAAATTAGTCACCTAAAGTCATTCTCTAATAAAGGGCGTGCTGATTGGACTTCTTTCTTTCTTTCTTTCTCTTTTTTCTTTCTTTCTTTCTTTCTTTCTTAATTTCTTTCTTCTTTTACTGTCCTTCATTTTCACTCCTTTCTGTGCTCCCACCCCATCCGCTCACATAGAGATAACAGGCACAGGAAAAGCATGCTCACAAACAAACACATACAGACAGATATACATGTGTGATATCAGATGCGTTAATGGAGAGCTGCTTAGCCAGTTACATAGGAGTCACCTGACCCAAGCTATGGCTAATTATAACGTGTTGTTGTTCATCTCTGGTTCATGTAACACACACACACACACACACACACACACACACACACACACACACACACACACACATGCTTAAGTGCCATTTCAGGAACCAATTTTAAAGGAATTTCTCCTGTGGGAACATGGGAAGTTTTCAGAAACTCGTATGTGTTATGTCTCTAATTAATGAGAAGTCGAGGTGATGTTTTATAGTTTTATTTAGAACATGAGCCAGGAACACAGGAGTCACTACCACTAGCCTGAGAGCCACAGCGAAGAGACAAGATGGCTCCCGCTGTGGCCTCTTATACCCCAGGTGACACCACCCCCCGGAGGCGGGGTGTCACCCCTTTACCACAGGGCACCGCCATATAAATATATATACAATATTCTATCCAACATTACTCCCCCCCTTGAAAAAATTGCAGTCACACCGATCAGGCTCTCCCACAATTTACACCCAACTCACACTCTAAACACATAAATGCATAAACCTGCTCATTCACAACACACTGGCCCGGCGGACCACTCCGCTTTCAGAGTCAAAACAGTCAGTAAACAAAAGGGCCACTCACAAAAATAAATCAATCCCGAAAAAAAAAATACACACAATAAAAAACTATGTACATTACCTAATGGTGGTCCCAAGACTCCATACTATCAAAACAACTTGAAAGAAAAGTAGGGCACATTTACATGTCACACACAATACTCATCACACTTTCACACTGCAATGCTACTGCACCTCTCCACACACAGATGGCATTCAACACACACAACGGTGGTCACTTCTCTCTCTTTTTTTTTGAACTATTAACCTGAGCAATAAAACACCAAAACACACTATGATTAGACACACTGTAAGCCCCAAGAAAACACAGTCTCAAACTGGGTCTCCCGCAGGCTCCCCTCTGGAGTGTCCGTCCTGCGGCCCACTCCCAGTGCGTCTCCGCCTCTTCTTAACCGGAGACGGGCTGCACTGGCGTTTCTTCCCTTCCGAACACCGCACCTTGTTCGGGTGCTGTCTCGACCGATCTGTCAGTTCCAGGTAACCGTCGTCGCCAGCCCGTACCACACACAGGCCACCCTGTCCATCTCGCTGCTCCCTCGACCTGCGAACCCATCCTAGCCGAGACTCAACCCTAGGGCGCACATCATCACCCACACCCAGGGGAGTACTCACTGGCTTCTTTCTTCTCCGGAGTTGTGAACTGATACCCATGTGGCTCCTCAGCATCTCGCCGATCTTGCTCGAGCCTTGTCCCTTGTTTTCATTCTGGGCACGTCTAGGGTTCATGCCATCCGGTCTTGCCCTGATCGTTTTCATTTCCTGCGTCGGAGCGGCACTGACAGCGCCCAGCTCAATGGTGGTACTCGGTCGGCCACTGGAGCTTGGCTGCACCTGCTCTCTAGAACCATCCGCCCCCACGGGTGCTAATCCATGCCATTCAGGTCCCTCATCCAAGGGACTGTAAACACTGGCATGGAGTGCCCACCATGGCAGCGTACTTGGGTGCTGGTGGTGGCCCTCTTTACCCAGACTGGGCCAGCCTAAGTCCCACGCTTCATCGCCACTTCTCACATAAAATGGCCGATCCCATAGTCCACCACCTGACCACTCCTCCACTTCTCCGCAGGCGATGGAGAACCCAAGTCCGTAAAACAAATCACAGCCCAGTACGGGCCACTATGAACTCGGCTGCACACATAGAAGCCGCCTTGTACCACACCGATAGCCACACAATGACCAGAGAGCCCACAATGTCCAGAGGGTTGTCGCCATACCCGTAACAGGCAATGTTCGTTTTACTCACGGTGCTATGGGGAAAGAACTTCTCTACACTGCCAGATTCAAGATGGAGGCCACCGACCTTGTGTCCACCATCACCATGTCCACCATCACTGTGTCCACCATCACTGGTATTAACACCCCGTCCAACACTGTGTTGCACAGAATACGTCCGTCTGTGTTGGGCGAGACGGTGTGGACCACTGTAGGTGTCTTCTTAACCGAAGCCCCCTTTCCAGGTCCCCGTTCCTCCTTCTTGAAGTTCCAGCAAACCCTGGCAAAGTGGTGGAACAACCCACACCGTCCGCCACGCTTCCCCCTCACTGCGAACTCCCTCGCTCTATAGCGGTGCCTGCTGGATCCACAGCCGTAGCATCTCGGCATCCCCGGGGCGGACCTAATCTTCACAATGACTATGTACTCATCGTCACTGCCATCTTCCGGATCCAAGGCCAGTGCCTTCCACTGCTTATCGTTTCTGGGTAGGGCCTCCGTGTCACCGAGATTCCTTGTTATCTTTTCCGCTGCCTCGTGTTGTTGCGCTAGCTCCATGGCTGCTATCAGCGTTAGCTCACTAGCATGAGTTAGCAGGCGGACCCTTACGGAGGAATAGGCCACATGTTCCGCTAGCTGTTCGTGGATCATCTCCTCCTCCAAAGCCCCAAACCTGCACTGACTCGCCAGCTGCCGAAGGTCCACCACAAACTGTTGAACCGACTCTCTGGGCTGCTGGCGCAGCTGTCTGAACTGGATGCGCCACATTATGGTCGAAATGTATGGTCGAAATATGGTCGAAAGTAGCCCGCCATGAGCCTCACGACATCTTCAAATGTGTCACCTCCTCCTAGAGTGCTCAGGATCCTCTGGCCCTCCATACCAAGGTTGTGGACCAGAATAGCCCTCGCGCGTAGTTTGTCCAGGTCACTGAGGTCCAGCTGTTATGTATGGAAACATTCAGGTATTAGCAAGATGGCGGCCGGGTTGGTCATGGGACAGACTGGGGTGGGCATTACCGGTTTCCGGCGGTGACACCGCCCTAGGTATAAAAGAGTGGGCGGAAGAGGCTCTGCCTCTTTCGTCGTGAAGCTACCTGGCCAGCAGGAGAGTGCCGTAAGCCTCTGTCCATAGTTAAGTGTTATATTTAATAAACCCTGTTAATTGAGTTGAGACTCGCTTTTCATTTCTACAATTATGGACATAACACCAGCGCTATAAGATAATTCTCGAAGGCCGCATACCACCTGGCCCAAGGGACCAGCGGCTCACCTGGAGTCTCCAAAAATGGACGAAATGTGGTAGCAGCCCTCTCCATTTCTGTGTATCCTCGTCGCCAAATGTTGTGTCTAATTAATGAGAAGTCGAGGTGACGTTTTATAGTTTTATTTAGAACATGAGCTAGGAACAAAGGAGTCACTACTGCTAGCCTGAGAGCCACAGCGAAGAGACAAGATGGCTCCCACTGTGGCCTCTTATACCTCAGGTGACACCACCCCCCAGAGGCGGGGCGTCACCCCTTTACCACAGGGCACCGCCATATAAATATATATATACAATATCCTATCCAACAGTATGGGCCAAAATAAGTCCCTGGTCAGTCAAGGGCAAGGGCTCGAAAACTGCAGGGTGGGATTTAGGACTGACTTGGTCCTGATTCAATAGAACCTGGCATCACCATGTAAACAGAACAGAAGAGCAAGAAGTGCAAAAAAGTGACCAAATGATCCTAGTGAAGAACTCATATGATTATACTGCATATGAGCACATCCTAGGTTTCCACCATGTTATTATTTTAAGCTGTTCATTTCTTTGGTTCCACAAATGCCTGATAATACACTTCATGCTCTGCGGAATATAAGTGTGATTTGTTCATGACACCTGCTGAATTCACTTCCTTTCACAGTCACATGAATGTAGTTTATCAGTGCTATTTTTTTTTATTATTAAACTGTTGAAATTTATATTCGAGTGGTGTTCATATATTTAAGAAAACACCCTTGACACCTCCTTATTTGAGACTGGTATTGATATTCAGATATTAATACATTTGTCCATTTGCTTGGACTGGTGCCCCACTTTATATGAGGTGTAATTATATGTGCTGGTAGTAAAGAGTACACTTTATTCCCATTTACATATACTGAGCATATTCCACTACATAGTATATGTGTGTATATAGTTTCATTTTTGTTTTACATGAACTACTTTAAACACAAGATGTGGATAGTTACTAATGCTGGGAATTGATTAACCTGTTGAACTCTGGTCAATTTCCCTAAAAACGCCTAAAAATAACATACCCAAAGTAAATCAAAAGCTGTTCTTCAACCCATTGCAGCATCTTCATGAGGTTGGCCTCATTTAAAAGAAAACGCTCTGAATTTTTTGGCAAAACAGTCATAATCTCTCTAAGTGCTCCTGCCACTGAGTAAAAGTCATCTAAACATACTGAATTTGAAGAAAATAAAATTCGCCTGAGTGGGGTTTTTTTTAGATACAAATGCTTGCAAATAACACACAGCTGTCAGATACTGGCTGGAAAATGCAACAGAAACGTAGAACCAAGTGTTATCAAGCTGAGGTCAAAATTTTGTAACAATACCACAAAAAATGACTATATTACACGGCTTTTTTCTCAGGTTGTTCCCAGGCGTTTTTGAACTGTGCCAAACTGTGCCAAATGGCACAGTTTGGAAAAACGTCTATAACTTTTGAATGCTTCAACATAGAAGCTTCATCTTGGGCTCTAATGAAAGGTGACACTCAGGGCTGTTTGTGTGTGTGTGTGGGGGGGTGTTTGTTCATTCATGAATGAATGAATGAACAAACAATCCCCTCACACACAAAGAAACATGCCACGTAAAAAATGTGTGGCCTTTTTTTTACAAGAAAAAATAACCTACAGTGCAATAAAAATTATATTAAAATATCTGCAATGTAGAGGATAACAACTCCCCCCCCCCCCCGCCCGCTACAGAGGAGCTCGGCACACAAAAAAACTTGTGGCCATGACGGACCGTTGTAATTACCGATCGGTCAAAAGTCATTTTTATTACTATTTTCATTGATAAAGAAAAATTTAGCTTATAACACTTACCTGTCCACAACAGCAGTGTCGTTGGTGAACATCTGTTCCTCATTGTCAGACGAACATGAAGCTGATCCGGTTGTTACGGACTCGTGGTTCTGATCACCCGACCCGGTCAAACCATCTCCGCTTCCATGATTGCGGTTTTTGCGAACCATTTTTTAAAACAAATAAGAACAGTAGTAATAAAAAAAGACTGGCTAATGGCTAAGAGTGGCTAACGCTACCGTTACACACAGGTCTCAATGTGAGTCACCCAGCGGCTTAGGCAAAAAAGATTTTACGCATGGCGACGCACGCATTTCAGTCGTCTGACTTCTCTGCTTCAGTTGGCTCATTGTATTCGCGGTCGTTGGTAGGCAGGTCCTTCTTGCTAGGTTTTCAGTCATTGGTTCTTCAAGGTTTCAGAAACCCAATTCAAGGCTCTTATTAGTCGAATGGGAGGTCAATCAAATCTAAACCAATCAAACACTCCTTTGGCTTTCTGTTCGCGGGTGTGTCTGTACTGGAAGAACGGAAATGCAGCTTTTTTTTTTTTCAGTGTGCACTGAGACGCACTATGATGCAGAGACGTGACCGCCCGCGGAATCCCGGAGTTCAACAGGTTAAAAAATTAACTAATTAATTGCCCATTTTTCTATAATATTGTAAATGGTAAATGACATTCACTTATACAGCGCTTTTATTCTCATCTCTAGATGACCAAAGCGCTTTACAGATCCTGCTATCCACCCATTCACACACTGATGGCGGCTGATTGTGATTAATCAAAGTCAAAGTCAAAGTGCCTTTATTGTCATTCCATTGTTAATGAACAATGCAACGAAATTGAGATGCTGCTCCCTAAAAACAAACTATAAACAAACTATCACACTCACAGTTCACTCATGCATTCAACATTCTTATGATTACAACAATAAATAATGCTTGAAACAAAATTACCTAAAAGTTGAATACAATATGTACGTAGCAATAATGAAAAACATACTGAGCGATAAATACAAAAGACCAGCTTATGCACACAGTGTTGTTGCTCTAAAATAACCTAAAATAACAAAAAATATCAACAGTCTGTGCGTGTTACATAAATCCGTTCAAAATACGTACTGCTGCTGGGAAAAAACTATGATTAAACCTGGTAGTTCGGGTTTTATGGGATCTGTACCGCTTTCCCGAGGGGAGCAGGTGAAAGAAGTCATGGCCTGGATGAGCACAGTCTTTAATGATGGCAGTAGCTCTGTTGAGGTACCGAGACCTGGAAGTCTCTTCCAGAGAAGGGAGGGAACAGCCAGTGATTTTTTGTGCAGTCTCGATCACTCTCTGGAAGGCTTTGCAGTCTGTGGCTGAACAGCCCTCATACCAAACCGTGATGCCATATGACAGAATGTTCTCAATAGCAGAGCGATAAAATAAAACCAGCAACTGTGCATTCAGGCCATTCTTCTTGAGGAGCCTCAGAAAGTGTAGACGTTGTTGAGCCTTTTTTTATCGTAGCTATGGTGTTAACTGCCCAGGTAAGGTTGAGAGAAATATGAACACCCAAAAACTTAAAAGCCTCCACCCTCTCCACACGCTCCTTGCCTATATATAGAGGAGGCGGTTCACTGCTATGCTTCCTAAAATCAATAGTGAGTTCTTTTGTTTTTTTTGTATTCAATAGCAGATTATTATCTGAGCACCATCTCACCAGTTTCTGGACCTCATCTCTGTATGCGGACTCATCTCCTCCTGATATGAGCCCCACTACTGTTGTGTCATCTGCAAACTTCACTATAATGTTTGTGGGATGAACAGGTATGCAGTCATATGCGTACAATGAATACAAAGTGGGGCTCAACACACAGCCCTGTGGCGAGCCTGTGTTAAGCATGACTGTAGAGGAGGAATGGGGTCTGAGTCTAACAGTCTGTGTTCTGTTTGTTAGGAAGTCCTTAATCCAGCTGCAAGTGTGAGTAGGCAGACCAAGCTGAAGCAATTTGGTGATGAGAATGTTGGGAATAATTGTATTAAATGCCGAGCTATAGTCAACAAACAACAATCTTATATAGCTCCCCTTGTCTTCTAAATGGCTGAATGCCGAGTGGAGAGCTATAGCAATAGCATCTTCAGTGGATCTGCCCCGCCTGTAGGCAAACTGGTGCCGATCAAAGTCTGGGGGGAGACTAGGCAAAACATGTTTCAATACCATTTTCTCAAAGCATTTCATAACAATGGATGTTAATGCTACTGGTCGATAGTCATTCAGACTGCTAATAGTATGTTTTTTTGGTACAGGAATAATGACTGCAGATTTTAAACACTGTGGAACAATGGCTGCCTTGAGAGACAAGTTAAAAATGTCAGTCAAAACAGAGCATAGCTGATCTGCACATGCTCTGAGCACCTTTCCTGGCACTCCATCGGGACCAGTAGCCTTTCTCGGGTGAACTGCTCTCAGTGTCTGTCTCACCTCATGATCCTGCAGGATAAGCATATCAGAGCTGGCATACAATAACATCTGTGGGTCCGGGCGAGGTGTATTTGCCTCAAACCGTGCGAAAAAGCAGTTCAGTTCTTCTGCCAGTGAGGCGCTGATGTCACTGGAAATGATGCTGCTGCCCTTATAGTTTGTGATATGGTTAAAGCCTTGCCATACTCGTCTCGAATCATTATCAGAAAAATGGTCCTCGACTTTCGTCTTATAGGTCTGTTTAGCCTCCTTAATGCCTTTCTTCAGATTAGCCCGGGCAGTGCTATACAGATCTGTATCCCCTGACCTGAAGGCTGTATCACGAGCTCTGAGGAGTGCCTGGACTCCTTTTGTCATCCAAGGCTTCTGGTTAGGAAAAACCCTGATGCGTTTTTCCACAGTCACCTGATTGATACAGAAGATAATGTAGTGTAATACAGTCTGTGTGTACATTTCCAGATCCTCATTCTTGAATAAATCCCATAGAGTGTTTGAAAAACAGTCCTGCAGCTGAGAAAGAGCTCCCTCAGGCCATGTTGTGATGTTCTTTATAGTAGGTCTAGCAGTTCTCCTGAGGGGGGTGTATGCTGGGATGAGGAGCAATGATAGATGGTCTGACAGGCCAAGATGTGGACATGGCACAGCTCTGTAAGCATGCTTCAGGTTCAAATACACCCGATCAAGACAATTCTTTCCCCTAGTGGCACATTTCACATACTGTGTGAAATTAGGCAGCACAGTTTTCAAGCATGCTTGATTAAAATCACCAGCTATAATGTGAACACCCTCGGGATAGGCCTGCTGCTGTTTATTTATTACACTGTACAAATGACTAAGGGCTGCTTTAGTATTTGCATCAGGAGGAATATAGACGGCTGTTAAAATGATCACGCTCAGCTCTCGAGGAAGATAAAAAGGCCGACATAAGACTGACATTGTCTCTAGATCAGGAGAACAGTAAGTGTTAAAAATACTGCTGTGATTAGTCCAGGTGTTGTGAAGAAACATGCAGAGGCCGCCTCCTCTTTTTTTTTTTTACCAGATTCTGCTGTTCGGTCCAGTCGGTGAAGTGTGCGCCCCGGCAGCTGTACAGCAGCATCGGTGATCAGCGGGTGGAGCCAGCTTTCCGTTAACAACAGCACACAGCAGTCTCTCATAGTTTTATTAGTTGCCAGCTGTAGCTCTAGATCATCCATCTTGTGGACGATGCTTCTGGCGTTGGAGAGAAAACTGCTCGGTAGCGGCGGTCTATGCAGTTGTCTCTTTAGCCTCGCTAGCAGGCCCGACCGGCATCCCCGCTTTTTTCTTTCTCTCCCTCCTCCGTCTGCGTCGCTTTCCAGGACTGACAACAACCCATGGTGATCCCGCTGGTCTACAGATAGCCTCCGGTATGTCTTGTGTGTTCTCGAAAACTGCTGTAACAGCAGACTTTTGTTGAAGTCCAGTGTTTATCAGCTCAGTACGACTGTACACAAATCCAGCTTCACACGGTCCAATATCCAAAAACAGCATACATACGAACAAAATTAGGGAGCAAAGAGCCACTGCACAACTGCGCGCCGCCATCTTAGATCAGATTAATTTCAATTAGTTGAGATTTATTAATCAGTTAACTGTGATAATCAGTAAAATTATAATGAAAAACCAGTGAATAACTGGTATTTTTAATGAATATTTTAATATAATATTAATTATTATTATAGTTATATTTATATTAATATTTTTAATGTTTTTAATTGCAACAGCTTAGTTTTTAACAAAGCACCAACTGAGCTTCAAACAATTCCATTTAACAGTTCTTTTCACAGTTTGCAGTCTGATTTGTGCAAACTTTGTAAATTACAAGCCTGAAAAGCAAGGACCACTCTATTACATTAAGCCAGCTGCCTTAACTGTCACATAGGTAAGGTAAAATGTTACAAGGCCAGAAAGATAATAATTACAGAATTAAAGCGATTCCTAAGTGGAGAGCAGTTCTGCTTCTGCAGAGTTAGGTCTACATGCTTTTTTAACCTTAATGAATCATCCTCTGAAGGCTCCATGGCCCTAAATACAGTAAGTGGCACAATGCAGACAGAACCACTGAACAGGAAACATACTATATCCCTCATTCATTCATTCATTCATTCATTCACTCATCTTCAACCACTTATTCCTTTTTGGGTCTCGGGTGGCTGGGGCCTATCCCAGCATCTTTGGGTGAGAGACAGGGTACACCCTGGCTTTTGGCTTTGCCCTAGGCCCGCTTTCAGGTCCACCATAATTTGCGGTCATGGATGGCCCGTCTTCCTGCACATGAGTCAGTGTCTTTTGTGGTAAAGTAATGTCAAACTCTGTAATGATGATTGCTTGTCACCACAACTACTGAAATATGTATGTGTCAAGATGGCGCAGACATGTTTCCATATTCCAGTGACTTTAGCACGGTCCCAGTTGTAGCACTCCCTCCAAGTGTTCTCAGTGGGGTGGAGGGTGGATTAATATGTGCTAGATTAACCTATGATTGACCCATACATGTGGTGCAGTTTGACAGACATCAGTCACAGCCCCTGAGATGACCACCCACCCTACTTTCCTCATAGCTACTGTATGTTACACCTTGCAAAGTGTCTGTGCATCTTTTGAAAAATCAGAATGTGAAACACCATCTCAATTTGCTGGACATCCAAAAAAAGGACAAAAGGCTGTGCAGTCCTACACAAAGCAGACACCTGGGGCCTCATGTACAGTATAAATGGTGTGCACGCACAAAAACACAGCATACGCCGATTTTCACGCACACAGTGGGATGTATAAAAACAAACGTGATGTGAGAATCTGTGGGCCGAGCCACATAGTTTTGACCTGCTGTGAGAAGTTGCGTGCTCTCCGCAAAATTCTGTTTGACTCTATCAGGTGGGTCTGTTAAACTACAAAACGGCTGAAAATCACAAAATGTGTTAAAATAACACTTCAGCATCAGTTAAAATGATTTGTACCAGAATGGTAATAAATGGCATACTAAATGCCATTGTAACACGGTCCACTCGGCAAACTTTTTTTTCTGACCTCCACCTCCGTTATCAACACCTCAGTGTCACACTCCTTTAAGTTATTATTTTTTTATGTTGTGCTTTCCCAAAGGATTGACGATTATTATTTGACAGAAGAGTGACAGAAAGAGTGTTTTTATTAATTGACATAGTCATTAGTGGGACGAAGTAAGGCAGAGTAAAAAGATCACGCACATATGCTGGTTTTCAAGGTGAGGTGGGATGTACAAGGAAAAGGAGTGGAGGATCCCATGTGCGCACAGTTTTATAAATCTGAAAATTTCTGTCCGCACGCACTTTTCAGATTTTGTGAGTACGCCATCTTTCAGTGTGAAAGCTGCGCAATCCTGTATACATGAGGCCCATGGTCACCCTATTTGGGAGGGACAAGTCTCTCTTCCTGGTTTGGGGGATATGTCCCCTTGTCCCCCTTTTACTTATGCCTATGATTCCACAAAAAACCCCCCAAAACAACAGAAGTGCACGCGCAGCAGCATACCTGTTGCAACATAGACCTCAGAGCACCTGAACTCCAATAGACCTCCAATGAATACTCTCCTGTCATGTGCAACAAGCAGCACATTGCTTCAGTCAAACAAGAATTTCCAACATATGCGTTTTAGCTTTCTAATGGAAAGCAAAAGCAATCTATAGTATATGCGCTGCCTTTTGTGTCTCCATGGTTTGGCTTAGCCATAGCTGTGCAGGTCAGGTATCCTGCTCCAGCGTCAGTCTGGATTCATGGTAGCCGCACAATTAAAACTGATGCATTGTGTGGACTGCAGTCATGTACACAGGACTGAGCTGTCTTCCACACAGCCACATTTCACGCATGTGCATTAAGTATGATCTACTGTCCAAATGTCCACGTGGCAGTGATACTCCAGCAAACTGATTTGAACACCCAGAATTAAATAAAATGAGGAGTCATTGCCATGAATTTGCCTTCATGTGCCTCTGTTGTGTGGTGCGTCAAAGTGTCATGGTCTGAGCGTTGATATTGTCTGCGCTCGGATCATCCAGTATTTTCCCCGTTTTTCTATGTTGTGTTTCCTATGACATCCAGGGCTTTTATTATGACAGCGTCACGGCGGGACTTCCGGCTGTCAGAGCCAAGCTGCGTTGTGACAGCTGATCAACATTCCACTGATTAGTTTCTCATTGCCTGATTAGTCCTCTAGCCCTATTTAAGGGAGCAGCTGAGGTTACTCCTGGCTGCGACCTCGCATAACGTTGCCTCTGTACAACGTTCGGCTGGAGTCCCTAACCCCGGCTCCAGTCATCGTCTTGTTCCTTCATGTTCTAAGTAAGTGTTTTGGCTCAAAGTCTGTTATCCTGTGCCTTAGCCTTAGTCAGAGTCTGTGTTATATCGTTATTGTGTCTTCGCCTGTGCCAAAGTCTGTGTTTTTGCCCCACGTGGCTGTTTATTTTGTCATCCTTGTCCTTCGTTAATAAATATGCAAACTCATTGGCTGGCCTATAGCGTCTCATTAATGGCCCGCGAGGGCCACCCATGACACAAAGACTGTCTGGGTGGACACTAAGTTCTGTGCCTCATAGTTCTTATAACAGGAAGTGCCATTTTTTAAAATCAGTTTCTTTAATCCATTAATTGCTGTAATTAATTATGTTTGCATGTTAAATTCCCAGCCCTAGTAGTTACATTTACACAAGTACATTCACCCAAGTAGCTTTTTTACAAAATTGTACTTGCGTGAGTAGGTTCATTGAAAGATACTTTTTACTTTTCAAATCAGTACCTTTACTCAAGTACATTTGGGTTTAGTTGCTTTTGATTTTACTGATTTGAAAATTGGTTAGAAATGTTCTTTTTGGGTTTGCCCCTCCAAGGTGAAGGAGAGTACCCAAACGCGAGGCAAATCTCATACATAATTTTATAAAGAAAAATTAATAGAAAGTAGCTTGTGGGATGAAAACACAGGCTTCGCAGGGAAACACACACAGGCAAGGAATAAACAGGACTCGGTGAAAACTCGGGCTAGGCTGAAGTGTGTGTGACACGCCGACATGAGATATGCAAGGATGCTGCACCTAGGTAAAGGTGGATTCACACAACAATGTTTGGACCGACTTTTACTGACGTTTTGGGAAATGTCTGGCTCTGCTGGCAAAACTTAATGATTGTTGGTGTTTGTTGGCAAACACCAACAATCATTCACCAACACCTTGTCAACACAGCTGGTGAAAGCTGTGTTCTTTGAAAATTTTCAGCATGCTGAAAATTTGCCGATGCTTGGAAGTACACACTGGTGAAAGTTGTGCTCAGTTTGTAAAAGTCCCTGAGTGCTGGGCTAAGTTATGCAGAGTTTACCTAAGTTGGCCTAAGTTAAAGCTGGGTTCACACTATAGTGTTTGGACCGACTTTTAAAGATGTTTTGAAAAATCTGAGAAATAGTCAGCACAGGTCAGCTGACATCAGCGTCAGGCGACGCTCATGTAAAGATCAGCATTTGTGGAGGCAGTATTTTATTTTCATTTTATATCCCTATGTAGTTACTTCTGAATACCTGTTTCCCCTGTTCATTCATTCATTCCTTTAAAAAAAAATAATGCAATAATGCCTATAGACTCCAACACCAAGTCCACAATTAAAATGTGAATGTGGATGGAATTTAAAAAAACAAACAAAAACTATTTAGTGTATCATCAAATAAATAAAATGACGGGTGATTATAGTTTGACTGTTACACCTCTCTCCATTAAAATAGCATAAAATACCGTTAAATGTCATTTACTTTTTTACACCACATCAGCGCTGTTTGAGTCCCCACTATGGAAGCCGAACCAGTAAATCCTGGAGAATGATTATGCACGGAGCAGAAAATTAAGAACAGTAAATTTCTCAATGAGGAGATTTTTTTTTTTTTTCTTTTGGGCTGTTACATTTCTGGGAGATTATATATATATATATACTGTATATATATATATATATATATATATATATATATATATATATGTTAACTTCCCCCTTCTCTCCATTTCTCTTGTGTCCGTGTCATGGTGGCCCCTCTGGGGCGAAGGACGGGACCCTCTCAGCAGGCGAAAAGGAAACATAATTTATTAAGGAAAAATACAAAATGCAGCACAAGGCTGGAAAAATAACAAATACTGCACGGCAGGTTAACAGAAACAAAAACCTAAACCGTACTAAGCTGTGCGTGAGAAAAAGTAACAATAACAGTGAAAAACTAACGGACTTCTTAACAGCTGAACTTAACAGTATAACGCCGCACTGAAAGTGAGGTTAGCGCTGAATATAAACGCAGGCGGTGATTAACACAATCAGAAACAGATGTGAATAATTAACAACACAAAGGGCCAATAATGAGGAGAAGACGTAACTGAAAGTGCTGACACAACAGGTTAACACAAAAATGAAGAGAGAGACAGGCACAATGATGATAATAATAATAATAATGACAATGATAATAATGGATCTGAAAAGGAACATTAAAGCATGGACAGGGCTGCAGACCTGTCCAGAACCACTATAGTCTGTGCACGTCTGAAGTGAATTTCTGTCTAAAAACATCTGCTTCCACCAGCATTTCAGTCGATGTTTGCTAATGGAGCTTAACTTAGGCCAACTTAGGCGAACTCTGCATAATTTAGCCCAGCGCTCAGGAACTTTTACAAACTGAGCACAACTTTCACCAACGTTTATTTCCAAATGTTGGCAAATTTTCAGCATGCTGAAAATTTTTAAGGAATACAACTTTCTCCAGCATTTGCCAACAAACACCAACTATCATTAATGTTTATCAACTTTTGCCAGCAGAGCCAGACGTTTGCCAAAATGTCAGTAAAAGTTGGTCCAAACGTTGTAGTGTGAAACCACCCTAAGGGGCGGCGTTCCTTAAATACAGATAAGATAAGCCTTTATTAGTCCCACAGTGAGGAAATTCCAGGAGCAGAAAGCAGGACTAATTAAAAAAAACAACCAACAGGTGAGGGCAATCAAGGAAATAAACAAACCAGCAATATGAAACAGAAAACACGGTCAACATAAAAACCAGACCAGAACTATAGACAATGACTATAATAATAATAATAATAATAGGGCAGCGTGGTGGTGGAGTGGTTAGCACTGCGGCAGCACAGCAACTCACCCTTGGCCGGGGGATCCTGGGTTCAATCCCAGCCCCCAACCAACAGTGATCTGTGTGGAGTTTGCATGTTCTCTCCGTGTCTGCGTGGGTTTACTCCGGGATTTCTCCGGTTTCCTCCCACATGCCTAAAACATGCAAGTTAGGTTAATTGGCATCAAAACTGGGGATTCTAAATTGTCCTTAGGTATGACTGTGAGAGTGAATGGTTGTCTGTCTCTCTGTGTTGGCCCTGCGATGGACTGGCGATCTGTCCAGGGTGGACCCTGCATCTCGCCCAATGATGCTGGGACAGGCTCCAGCCCCGCCTCGACCCGAAAAGGATTAAGCAGAAGATGGATGGATGGATGGATAATAATAATAATAATAATAATAATAATAATAATAGTGACAACCAAGGACTAGGGAAAGGCAGAGATAAACACAAGACAAAGATAATAATAAACAGAGAATCCTACAAAACTAAACTCAAAGCGTGAGCATGGTCCCCAGACCATGCCCCGCTCATAACAGTTCTTGTTTATACTGTTGTAGCCTAAGAAAAACAAAAAAAACCCCAGAAATGACTCCAATTTTTGGTAATTTGTAATCTTATTTAAGTAAAATCGACGTGGACATAATTGTTGTCCTATTCACGCTCAGCTGTAAAGAAACAGGAGTTACACTTTTATGATTTCTTATTCACATTAAAAGGGTTCTGAATTTACATGAAATAGTCAGTGTTAAAAAAAAGTCAAATCTGTGATAAAAAGAAGTAATTATTTTGACATAAAAATATCTGAAATGTGTGAGAAACCTCAAATTTATGAGAATAAAGTCTCAACTGTACAAAAAAATTTGAGATAAAAAATACAAATGTTTGATAAAAAATCTATACATTCACAAGAACAAAGTCTGAAATGCATGGGAGGAAAAATCCTACAAATACTGTATATTTGAAAAGATAAATGTCACAGAAAAACCTACATTTTTGGCAACGATCATTACTTACTACTCAAGTATCCATTTTTACTCTTACTCAAGTAGTTTTGTTGGGGGGGGTGGCGTTGAATACTCTCGCTGTCATGTTGTAATCATTACCATATGGTAATGCTACTTTTTCTTGACCACAGCTTCTGGCTTCTCTTTCCACTTCTGAACAGCACACACAGTGTTGAGCCTGCATGTAACCAGTCTGTTGAGTCTCAGTCAGCATCATCATTAGCCCTTCACATGTGTTTCCGTGAGGATGCGTAAAGTTTCCATAGTGAACGTTACCATAGGGTTGCATAAAAACACTCACAGCATACACCGTGCCTGTGGTTGAGTGGGAGGAGGTGGAAAGTGGCCAGAAGGGGCCCTGTGCATCATTCATGATGCATTGACACACACAGAAAAATAGCTGCAAGTCTAATCAACATGAATGTGCTCCCGAGAGATGTCCCGTATGTGTGTGTTTGTCAGGTGAGGTGAGCAGCAGGCATCAGCAGCATTTTAGTCCAGTCAGCAGTGATCTTGCCAACCTCTGCACGGCCGGCCTCATGAACAGATCTGAACATCTTGTGTGTGTGTGTGTTTTGGTGTTGCGCTGTCTTTTTGCTCCCTGAGACCCTTGGACATCATGGTGGCTGTGAGTCCATCTAATGGATCTTGGCAGCAGCACCCAGACTCACCGGGGGGTCACAGCTCCAAGCTGAACAACACTTTGAACATGAATACTGGAGCAACTTTCAAATGTAAGCAAATGTTGAACTTAAAGGAGCACACAGGCTTTTATCCACCACTGGGTGTTGGACTAGAGCTCCACTCTCAAACCAAAACAAAGCTGTAGCTTGGCCACACCTCCTTAAACTAGCCGTCACAGCATCCAAAAACATGGACACCTGATGAAAATATTAGGAATCTCTGCTTTTATACAATAAATACAGTCCATAGAATTTATCGGAGAACGATCGAACTCCAATATGCAAAGTTAGATGAGTTGTTAACAGCTTCAAACCAATTATAAATAATTCTCTTTAATTTTTGGAAATTGTGCAACACTTCTAGATCAGTCTCAGACAATGAATCCTTAAAAACAAAAAATACATAAAATAAATAAACATACTTGCTGTTACTTGCTATTGGTTTGTACCTCAGGGAGCATGAAAACAACATCTAAGTATGATAGTGTGTGTCAGTGAGTTACAGTATGTGCCAGCATTAAATGAACCTGCATGGACCCAGAGTGAAAGTATGTTGTTGCGTGGTTCATTCTTTGCACATATTGTGCAAACACACCACTCATAGAGAAGATGTTACAGGGAAAACCCTCCGTCTAGAAGAAGTTCACAGGCATGAGCTGGAGTTTTAGATTTGACTGCAGCTTTTTTTTTTTTTTTTGGAACGATGTGGGAACTCTGTATTAGTATGAAAAAATGTATTTAGGACTTGCATACAGTAGCTCACTGGCAGATTTCAATACAAAAAAAGAAAAAAAGGCAAAAAAGGCAAAAGGGTGCCACAACTGCAGGGATTGTGTTAAGAACCTCTAGAATAGAATAGAATAGAATAGGCTTTATTGTCATTATACAGTTGTACAGCACAACGAAATTGTGGGTGCTCCACCAGGCTACTGCGCAATAAAGTGAGTGAGAAGAATTTGAAATAAAACAGTTGCAGAACACATGGTTAACCATACGACTGAAGTAGAAATAAAAGTAAAAATAACTAGAAAAGCACTCATAGAGCGCATACCTCCACCAAGGCTCCTTCCGTTTCTCATGGATCACCTCCAAAATGTAATGGGTTTGTGTGTAGGCCTATAGCCAATTGTGGTGAAAATGGCATCAAAGTCTGTCCATCAGTTTTGGAGTATTGTTGCTAAGACACTGTGAGAAGATAAGAGCCTTGGCTGAGGTATGCATTCTCAGATCATCACCAAAATATAATGGGTTCATCTGTAGCCCAAGAACCACCTCTGGTGAAAATGTCATCCAAATCCATCCAGTAGTTTTTGTGTAATCCTGCTGCACAAATACAAACAAAGCCCTTGGTGGAGGTATGCACTCTCAGATCATCACCAGAATCTAATCATCTGTTCCCCATGCCGTTACACACCTTTCCTGAAAATTTCATCAAAATCCATTCATAACTTTTTGAGTATTGTTACTAACACACTGTGAGACGATAAGAGCCTTCAGGTTCAGGTTCAGGTTACTTTATTTGTACCTGTAGGTAGATTTGTTTTGCAGTCAGGTGACATCCATATTTACAAGCCACTAATTACATTCAACATAAACACAAACACAGGCACACATGAAGCTGACTATAAACATGATAAAAATACTCAAGGCTCCATCAATCAGGACATAAGACAAAGAGATGAGAGAAAAACCAGAGATAAGAGAGAAGGGTCATATTAAAAAGTTAAAGACTAGTCAGAGAGGTTAAAAACTCAAAGCTCTAAAAACCCAATAAAAGATTTTGAACCCAAATAAAAAAAACTACAAAAATAAGTAAATATAAAAGGAAATTAATAAATAGGTAACTAAATTATGTGCAATATATTGTTACATCTTGTTTAACTCTTTGACAGCAGCAGAAACAAAGCTTTTTTTGTAGCGCTGGGTTTTACTTTTTGGGATAGCAAACCTCCGTCTGGAGGGAAGAAGCTGAAAGTGGCAGTGCAAAGGGTGGGAGTCATCATTTAAAATGGAGGTAGCAATCCTCTGTACCTGTCTGGTGTACAGGGATGTCAGGCTCAGCTGTGACTCACCAAGCAAACGACTGGACCATCTAACTACCTGATCCAAGGATTTCCTCTGTTTCAGTTTTATCTGACCAAACCATGACACTAAAGAAAAGGATAAAACAGATTCGATAAAAGCCCGATAAAACATTGTCATTAAGGTTCGGTCAATCTGGAAGCGTGCAAGTTTCCTTAAACAATGCAAATGTTGCTGACCCTTTTTGCACACCCTTTCACAGTTCTCTTCAAAGTTTAAATTACTATCAATAATCGTCCCAAGATATTTGTAGGATTGTACACATTCGGTGGTCTGGCCTTTTAGTACAGTGACTTCACGCCTGGGAGTTTTCCTCCTAAAGTCAATAATCATATCTTTATTTTTTGTCGTATGCAGCTGCAGGTAGGAATCCTCACACCAGTGAACAAAATCATCAACTACTGGGCCGTGGCCACTCTCACCATCCTGGAGGAGACTGACAACAACTGAATCATCAGCATACTTTATAATGTGTCTGTTGTCGTGTCTGCTCCGACACACGTTTGTGTACAGGATGAAGAGAAGTGGTGACAACACACACCCCTGAGGAGAGCCAGCAGAAGAGCACTTTTGGTCAGACAATGTACCATTGACCCTTATTCTCTGTGTCCTGTTGGTTAAGAAATCCAGAATCCAACCCATCAGATTATTGCTCAAATCAAATTGTTGCAGGAGCCTTTCAACTAAAATATGAGGTTGAATTGTATCAAAGGCGGAAGAAAAGTCCACAAATAAAAGCCTGACGTGTGTCCCATTAAAATCCAGATGTTTAAAAAGCATGTCAAACAGAGTGACAGTGGCATCCTCCACTCCTCTGTGAGGCCTATAGGCAAACTGCAGAGGATCCAGTGCATGCTCAGTCTGCTTTAGGACCTCAAATCTGACCAGTTTTTCCAAAATTTTCATTAAAATTGAAGTCAGAGCAACTGGTCTAAAGTCATTTACCGTTTTATTACAGCTGGATTTTGGAACGGGGACAACCACAGCATCTTTCCAGATCTTAGGCACATGTTGTGTCTGTAAGGACTTATTGAAAATGTAGTGAAATACAGGACTCAGTTCATGTGCACAGGACTTTACCAAACGCCCACATATATTATCAGGGCCCTGACTTTTGTTCACTTTTACAGCACAGAACGCCCTTTTAATATCCTGCACCCCAATATTAAAGTGCTGATTGTTTTTGAGTTTCTGTTTCAAATCTTGGGTTTCTGTGCTAAAATCAAAGGAATCAAAACGACCATAAAAACAATTAAGGGCATTAGCCAGCTCTGTGTCTGAATTAAAACCATCTAAAAACACATGATTACTACGCTCTGTGCTCTGAAGGCCTGCAATAGTTTTCATACTGGCCCAGGCTGAACCAAGTTTCTTTGTTGCCATCTTGCTTTCCAATTCTGATTTATAATTCTGTTTTGCTCTTAAAATTTCGGACTTCAGCTCTTTGGCTGAGGTATGCATTCTCAGATCATCACCAAAATATAATGGGTTCATCTGTAGCCCAAGAACCACCTCTGGTGAAAATGTCATCCAGATCCATCCAGTAGTTTTTGTGTAATCCTGCTGCACAAATACAAACAAAGCCCTTGGTGGAGGTATGCACTCTCAGATCATCACCAAAATCTAATCATCTGTTCCCCGTGCCATTACACACCTTTCCTGAAAATTTCATCCAAATCCATTCATAACTTTTTGAGTTATGTTGGTAACAGACAGACAGACAGACAGACAGACCCCGGTAAAAACATTACCTCCTTGGTGGAGGTAATAAATAGCCCAGAGGTATATACACAGGTACGGTAGCGGCTTCACGGGTGGAACTATGCACATAAGAGTGCGGAGTGCAGAACACATAATAGAGTAAAATGGCCCAAGGATTATGGAAAATATGTGCAGTAGTGATTTCACGGATGGGTCAATATACATGAAAGTGAGGAGTGCAAAGACAGGTGAGTTATAGTAATAATTAAAAGGTCCTCAGTTCTGTGCACATGAGTGTTCAGAGGGAGGAGGTGGGGCCTCTGACTGTTTGCAGTTTGGATGGCCCAGGGGAAGAAACTATTTGTCAGTCTGGAGGTGTGTGACCTGATCGAGCTGAACCGTTGTCTAGAGGGAAACAGGTCAAACAGGTGGTGGGCAGGATGTGAGGGGTCCCCTGTGATGGCTTTGATCCTTCTGAGACAGGAGGCTCTGGAGATGTCTTCCAGGAAGGGCAGAGGGCTGCCGATAATTTTTTGGGCGGTGTTGATGACCCACTGTACAGCCTTCCTGTTCTCAACCGTGGAGTTGGCATACCACACACCCAGACAGTAGGTGAGCATGCTCTCCACTGAGCAGTGATAGAAGGCCAGCAGCAACTTCTGGTCCAGATTGTTCTTCCTCAGGACACAGAGGAAGTGCAGCCACTGCTTGGCTTTCTTCACCAGGGCCTTAGTGTTGACAATCCAGGAGAGGTCAGAGGAGATGTGGGTGCCCGGGAACCTGAAGGCGGGGACGTTTTCCATGCGGTTGCTATTTATGAGGAAGGAGGGTGGTCCTGTCTGTTCTTCCTGAAGTCCAGAATGAGTTCTTTGGTTTTTTGGGTATTCAATTTCAGGTTGTTTGCTTGGCACCACAGCAGCAGATTCTGTACCTCCACTCTATATGCCTTCTCATTGTCATCGGTGATGAGCCCAACCAAGGTGGTGTTGTCCACATATTTCATGATGACGGTGGTTGGGTGGGTTGGAATACAGTCAAAGGTGTACAGGGAGTACAGTAGAAGGCTTAGCACGCAGCCTTGGGGGGAGCCAGTGCTGAGGGACAGTGTGGAGGAGTGGTGGGGGCTAAGTCTTACTGTTTGTGGGCGGTTGGTGAAAAAGTTCTTTATCTAGGAGCAGGTGTGTGTGTGTGTGTGTGGGGGGATCTGGAGGAGGTGCAGTTTGTTGATCAGGCTGATCGGGATGATGGTGTTAGAAGCTGAGCTGTAGTCCACAAAGAGCATCCTCACATAGCTCCTTGGGTTCTCCAGGTGGCTCAACGCTCTGTGGAGAGTGGTGGCGATGGCATCTTCTGTAGACTGGTTCTCCCTCCCTTCAATGTGGTGATCCTAGAAATGCATTCACTGCGTCTAATCTAAGCAAACTAATTCCTGTCAAATTGACGATTTTGTCAAGTGGTCAAAATGCTGACCTCTGGTAGGGGTGGCTGTGGCGCAGGTGTAGTGTGTCCAACTACTGATCGGAGGGTGAGGGGTTCGATTCCCGCTCTGTCTGCAGTCTCCATGTCAAAGTGTCCTTAAGCAAGACACTGAACCCCCAGTTGCTTCTTGTGGGTCAGGCCAGTGTCTGTGTATGGCAGCTCCACCGCCATCAGTGCGTGAATGGGTGGATAGCAGGATCTGTAAAGCGTTTTGGTCATCCAGAGATGAGTAAAATGCATTATTTAAGTAAACGCCATTTACTTGCATTTTCCAGTTCAATGTTGAAAGTCTTACAACAGTTAAAAGAAACTTTATTCAGCACCTCACAGATGAGAACAATGCCAACATAATCCTCCTGCAAGAGACTCACGATCATGAAGATAAACTCTTAATTGAGGGTTACAACAGAGTAGCACATACCTAGTAAAGACCTTGGTACTGGCCTATACATCCGTGAAGGCATCCATGTGAACACCATCCAAAGGTCACCTGAGGGTAGGTCAGATTCAATGGGTATCATCACTATAGTAGATGATGTATCCATAATTAACATCTACCAGCCTCCACCCGGCATAATCACGCCTCAGTGCTTGCCATGCACAGCAATAACTACCAGTGCTTGTGGGGAATTTATAACTTATAATGTGGGGCTACCCCAAAATTAACTTGAATGGTGAGATAACTGTCCAATGGGCTGAATGTTTTGAGCTCCACCTGCTACTGTATATGATGGAAAAGACAACAAGTCCTTCTCAAGTCAAAACAAAACCTGAACTAACTCTGACTTTGGCTCTAGGAGAGTAGCTGTGGTGATCCGAGCGCTGAGCTAATCTGCGCCCAGGTCACTCAGTATTTTCACTTTTTTCCCTCATTATTTCTGCTCTGTTATTATTGGTTCTCCCAGGGCTTTTACTGTGACAGTGCCGTGGCCAGACTTCTGGCTGTCAAGTCGAGCCAGCACTGTCACAGCTGATTATGATTTTGGTAATTACGTTTTCTCCTC
This sequence comes from Pholidichthys leucotaenia, assembly GCA_020510985.1. Lineage (NCBI taxonomy): Eukaryota > Metazoa > Chordata > Actinopteri > Cichliformes > Pholidichthyidae > Pholidichthys > Pholidichthys leucotaenia. The sequence continues at coordinate 176,973,673 of CM035840.1, read as the reverse complement.
TCCTGTTTGGTTCATTGCTTTTTGTCCTTAGTATTTAAGGGAGCAGCTGAGGCTCACTCCTCGCTGTGACCTATGTCTACCTGGACTGGAGTCCCTGTGTCCGGCTCCAGTCTCCCTTTTGTGTTTGGCTCATCCTCGCTTCATCAATTGTGTTTATTCTTTAGCGTCAGGTTCCGCCCTCGCTACTCCCTGGTTTAGGTCTTTGTGTTCTTTATTTGTGTTCAATGTTTACCGTATGTGTTTTGCCCCACGTGGCTCTTTATTTTGTGTTTTCTGTAATAAAACAAGCAAACTCTCTGTTGGCATTTGGCGCCTCATTTATGCCCTGAAAAGGGCGAACATGACAATAGGTCGCAGCCAAGCGAGGAGCCAGCCACAGTGAGTTTGTTTTTTGGGCTTGATTTTCCTTTTTTTTTCGGGTGCCAGTTTTGTTCAGAGGTATGGCATCATCAAGGACCAGGTATCCTATGAGCCTGGGTTTTGAGCTCATCCAGGCTCTGATGGAGATTGACGGCCTCCTCGCCAATGCACGCTCATATGCGACCACCAAAAACGCACTCTGGTACCTGGACCTCGCGGAGGCTACTGCAAAACGTCATCCTCGCCTTGCCGAGCACACTGAGGGCAGGGAGAGGATGGCTGAACTGGCGGCACTTCAGTAGAAGTATCATGGGCTGGTGAAGAGTTCCAGCCAGGGCCCAAAGACGGAGCAGACGGCAAGGCACTCCCACTCCTCGCCCCAGGATTGGGTTCCTGCTACGCGTCCAGCCCCTGATTCTGCTTCACCGAAGAGCCATCTTCCAGCACAGCAGAGGAAGAGGGCAGCCGGGGTCCCCAGTGAAGATGAGCAGTGGGCAGCTGAGCTCATCAGGGGCCGCGTGGCTGAAGCACGCTCTTCCGTCCATCCCAGTAGGATCCTTCAGAACATTGTGGCGGCTGTGAGACTGGTGGAGGCTAATCCTGGACTAATTAATTATCCCAAGTATGCCGAGCTGCTGGCCTCAGTTTCAGCGCAGCAGCGGCGGTTTCCAGATCTGAATTTAGCCTCGCCTCCAGCCAGTAGACGCCGCTGCCCTGCCTGTGATCCATCTCCTCCCCGGAACATGGTCGTTCCAATGGGGAGGGAGCCTCCTGACTGGGCTGATCCTCCGTGAGATTCCCATCCAGATTCTGTTCCAGGCCGCCTAAGGAACTCTGCCTCCCAGCCAGCTGTTTTTCCCACGCCACGACGGAAGGGAAGACAGCAGCCTCAGCCTCCGGGTCATCTTATCCCGCTGTTCCGCCAGCTCCACATCCCCGGACTGCCTCGGCTGCTCCTCCCTTCTCCTCGGCGCACCCTTCAGCTGCTGTGAGCCCAGTGAGTCTTGGTCTGGCCCCTCCCATCACCGATCCTCTGCGAGGTTCCCGTCCGGATCCTGTCCCGGGCCACCAAAATAACTCCGCCTCCCAGCCAGCTGTTTTCCCCGCTCCACAATGGAAGGTGAAGACAGCAGCCTCAGCCTCCGGGTCATCTTTTCTCGCTGTTCCGTCAGCTCCTCGTCCCCGGACTGCCTCAGCTGCTCCTCCCTTGTCCTCAGCGCGCCCTTCAGCTGCTGTGAGCCCTGTGGTTCCTTGTCTGGCTCCGCCTATCACTGATCCTGTTGGGGTGGCTCCTCCTTGTCTTCCCGAGGGGCCCTCCGTCACCATCCCTATGGGAAAAGGAAGAATCAAGACCGCTGCAGCAGTCACCATCATTCCCCAGGAAAGCAGGTACGTATTTTTTCATTCTAAATCTCAGTCTGATGAATTACCTTGTCTGATTCCTGGGGGTGGAGCTCAGGGTTCACAGTCCACTGAGCTCCCACCACCTGCTGCAGGCACTGAAATTGAACATGCTACCTCTGTATTTCCTCCCCTTCTCTCTGAGCGTCCCCCGGTGCCAGTAGTAGACCGCCGGATGGAGGAGGAGCCTGCGGCCCTGGAGAGCCTGGTTCCAGCCCCACAGTCACGTCATGGACAGAGGAGGAGGGCTGACTGTCATTTGGAGCCTGCGCCAACGATAAAGCATCCCCAGGTCTCCGTGGAGCAGCAATCAGTCCCAGCAGGCAAGGGATCCCCTGCCACCACGCCGAGTGGGCCATCGGTGTGGGTTTCAGCGAGATGGGGTTCTTGGACTGTGGAGACCATCGTGCCAGCTGCTGAGGCCACCACAGTTGAGTGGGAACTGAAAGTGGACCTCCTGATCATCGAGCCTGGATCATCGGAGTCCTGGACTGCGGTAGAGCCCGGGATCAGGCAAGTGCTCTATGTTGTCCTCCTATTTTCTGTGTTAGAGCAGTCTTGCCTGTCTCTTAGGGAGGAGAGCTGGGTGCAGTCAGCTGCTGCATCTGAACTCGTCTCACCAGGCTCTGCCACTGCTGGTGACCCTGACCCCTGTTTTCCCTATCCTTCTGAGCCTTCTTCCAGGGCCACCAGAGAGGAGTCAGTTTGGCCCGATGTCTTCAGGGCTCCGGGTTTGCTTCAGGAGGACATCCCAGGTGCTACGCTGGCCCAGTCGGGGTCCACCGTGGGTGCTATGTCGGCCCAATCGGAGTCAACCGTGGGGGCTACGTCGGCCCAATCAGGGTCCACCGTGGGTGCTGCGCTGGTCCGGTTTGAGGACAGTGAGGGAGCTGCAGATCTTCCACTGCTAGACACCAGACTGGTTCCCTGGTTCCCCCTTACCCCCCATTCTCCACCACCGGATGCCGCTGGGGTCCCTCTCATTCGGTCCGGCTTCCCTTTGTTGAGCCTCTCGGTAGGGAAGCCGCCTCCGAGCTCACCCCTCCGGTCCTGGTGGTCTAAGGACACGGGCCGGTCGGCTGAAGGACTCTTTCGCTGGTTCTGCGACCTGGGTCGGCTGCCCTAAGGACTGTTTCACTGGTTCTGTGACCTGGGTCGGCCGCCCGAAGGACGGTTTCACTGGTTCTGTGACCTGGGTTGGCTGCCTGAGGTACTGTTTGGCCGGTTCTGGGACTTTGGTAGGCCATATGAACCTTTTTTTTCCCCCTAATGTGGAGTCTGGATGCCGGTAGGCCACCTGAACTGCCTTTTTTCTCTACCTGCCGGTATTCCCCATACTTGTGTATTCGTGGTTGTTTTTTTTTTTTCTCTCTCTTGTATATTGTTAAAAAGAGATTTTTTTCCTTGCCTCGTTATCTGAGTAGTAGTGTACATAGATATTTTTTGTTTTCACTTATTTATCTGGTTTTGGACATTTCTGTGACAACATTGGTGTTTGTATGCGAGTATTTGCCATGCTATTTTGTGCTTGAGACTTTGTTGTTATTATTTGATCTTTGTGGGGGGGTTTTCCCTCTGTATTTTGCTGTTAGACATTTTTGTGCTGGTTTTCTTTTGGGCTTCTCTCCCTCCTAGCCTGTTTCCCCCTCCGCCCACCTGAGGTCGGTCTTGTTAGCTTCCTGGTTGGGGGGGGGGGGCTCTCTGGATGTCACTGTAGACGCCTGGAATGTGTCCCTTGAACGGGGGGTACTGTGGTGATCCGAGCATTGAGCTAATCCACGCCCGGGTCACTCAGTATTTTCCCTTTTTTCCCTCATTATTTCTGCTCTGTTATTATTGGTTCTCCCGGGGCTTTTACTGTGACAGCGCCGCAGCCGGACTTCTGGCTGTCAAGTCGAGCCGGCACTGTCACAGCTGATTATGATTTTGGTAATTACGTTTTCTCCTCTTCTGTTTGGTTCATTGCCTTTTGTCCTTAGTATTTAAGGGAGCAGCTGAGGCTCACTCCTCGCTGCAACCTATGTCTACCTGGACTGGAGTCCCTGTGTCCGGCTCCAGTCTCCCTTCTGTGTTTGGCTCATCCTCGCTTCATCAATTGTAAGTGTTTATTCTTTAGCATCAGGTTCCACCATCGCTACTCCCTGGTTTAGGTCTTTGTGTTCTTTATTTGTGTTTAATGTTTAGTGTATGTGTTTTGCCCCACGTGGCTCTTTATTTTGTGTTTTCTGTAATAAAACAAGCAAACTCTCTGTTGGCATTTGGCGCCTCATTTATGCCCTGAAAAGGGCGAACATGACACTAGCCTTCCCATGATCTGAACATTGTACCATCATCATTGATTTTGGGATTGGGATAAAGGTTGACAGTCATGGCAAAAAGCAATGGAACTTCCGTAAAGTTAACTGGAAAAAATTTGCTGACATTACTCATTCACTTATGTGAGACCTTCCAGATCCATCAGGGAAATCTTCTGACTTCCTACCTACTGGGCCTTCACGACCATTCTCTCCTCAGCCACTAAAACCTCTATCCCTTGAAGATGACAGTACCAATATATTCCCTGCTGGAATGAAGAAAGGGAGGCAGTGCTAAAAGATTTCAATGCAGCCAGCATAGAAGAGAAACCTGTGAAAAATGATCTGCTTGTGATAATTGGTGTTTGTTTGCAAACGCTGGTGAGAGTTGTGTTCTTTGAAAATTTTCATCATGCTGAAAATTGGCTGACATTTGGAAATACATGTTGGTGAAAGTTGTGCTCAGTTTGTAAAAGTTCTTGAACGCTGGGCTAAGTTAAGCAGAGTTTTCCTAAGTTGGCCTAAGGTAAAGCTGGGTTCACCCTATAGCATTGGGACAGACTTTTACAGACATTTTGAAAAATCAGAGAAATTAGTCCAAACGTCAGTGAAATTACATTCGTGAGCAGGGTTTTTTTTTTTTTAAATCCAGCACTAACCAACTTTTACAAACTTTTGCTAGCATTTGCCAGCGCTGCATTCTTCGTTGGCAAACTTTTGCCAGTTTAGGCTAGTATTTGTGTAGCTGCTGCCAGCTTAGGTTTACTTAACCCTTAAGCTGTGTGATTCTGTGTGCCCCTAGTGGCAGAGCGTGTTGCTGTGCCTGTCAACTGATATAACATGCCAAACACTCCCAAACTGAACTGAGGATTTGTGCTGATCATGCCAGTTCACAAGGTGGCAGGCATGCATTGGAGGACTCAGGGATGACACGTAATACACCAAAGAGGAAGAAATTCTTCTTCTTCTTCTTTGTCTTTGAGATTACTAAACAAAATGGATGTACCCATCATTGTGGACATACGCGATCACAGATGGAGGAGCAAATTCGGAGGATTTGGTCCCGAATTTGCCAACTATGATTCTAAAAAGAGATTATTTACCTTATGAAGGTAGATGTTTACATGGTCTTAAAACACAGAGAGCGCAAAACTCGTTGATTTCACCTGCCGGTGCCTGGAGTGCCATGTGACTGTAGAGCAATCGCCGGTTGCATGTTGTCATACAAGATAAATTGCCGCAGAATAAAAAGCAAAATTAACTCTTTAGCTGTCCCAGTCATCATATGGCGACTGGAACAGTTAAAGGCTGGTCAAGGCCCCTAGTGGTCAAGAGTGGTAAAAAATTTTTGTCAGTAGAATAGTTCAGATTTCCAAGGCTATAACTTGAAAGTTGCAAGAGATGATGGCTTACTGTCAGTTAGAAAGATGTAGAATATGATCCAAAGTTTCAGATAGGAATAAATTTACTCATCTAAGTGGCATAATGTCACAGCAGCTATATAAATTACATAACTCAGTCAAAAGTGGACTTTGGACACATTTACACAAAGAATGGTTTGGGGTTTTTTTTGACACCGTTTTGTCTACAGGGATATGTTTTTAGCTAATCTTCAAAGTATATTTACATATTTATTCCATCTAGCTACAATGCTCTGCACTGTGTGTTCATATATTCATATATTTATTCCATCCAGCTACAATGCTCTGCACTGTGTGTCTGTGTGTGTGTGTGTGTATATATATATTTTATAGTAATATGTACATATGTATATTAGCTGCTCTTGCTTGCTTGTTTTTTCTTGCCCTCTGATTGTTGCTCTGAGTGTTGCTATCCCTGTGCTGTTGCAATCCTGGAATTTCCCCGTTGTGGGACTAATAAAGGCTTATCTTATCTTATCTTATCTTATATGAACCAGAGAATCAATAAAATGTAAAAAAAAACATGTATTCATCTCTTACCTGTTGCAGCGGCGGGGGGGGGGGGGGGGCTCGCTTGCTCACGTGACCGGTCCGTTTTCGTCCATCGTCGTCGTTGTTTTGTGTTTGCTCGGTCATTTACACTCTCTATCACATCTACAAACTCTTATGATTATCCCACGTGAATTTCGTTTGTATTACGTGGCTATTTTTCCTGTTTGATGGATTTTTCCCTGTGAGAATCCATGACGTCGTGGGCATGGCCATCTTGGTGTTGTGAGCTCAGTTTTTCGCCCATCGTGGTCATTGTTTCGTGTTTGGTCTGTCATTTACACCCTCTACCACATCTACAAACTCTTATGATTATCCCACGTGAATTTTGTTTGTATTAAGCGACTATTTTTCTTGTATGATGCAGTTTCAGTCAGAATCGCCACCACCATGACCGATCATGGCGGCGGCCGCATTGGTATTGTTAGTGCAAAGCGGAAAAAGGAATAATAATAATGAGGATTTCTTCTTCTTTGCTGTATTCCATGTCAGCCGTGATTCCTCTGACGTGTGTCTGCCACCTTCTGAACTGTCAGATCAATACAGATCAGTACAAATTCTCAGTATAGCTGGGGGACGTCAATAAGATGACAAGTACAGTTGCTGCGCTGTGCCAGTGGGGGCGTGCAACCCGTCCATTTAATGTGGACAGTTAAAGAGTTAAGGTGGAATAATCAATAACAGTTTCTGGATGTAGGAGAGAAAGCTAAAATGACCAGGAGAGGACAAAATAACAACCAGAATGCCGCAAAAGGACGCTGCCTTGCTGGCGGTAAGTGACGAATGTCTTTGTTTGTTTGTATGCAAATTAGATGTGTAAATTTACTCCTGTCTGAAACTTTGGATCATATTCTACATCTTTCTAATTGACAGTAAGCCATTATCTCTTACCACTTTCAAATTATAGCCTTGGAAAGTTCTGACATCTGATCTGAATATTTTCTTGAAAAAAAAATCTTTACCACTGTTGACCACTAGGGGTTATGTCACTGTTTGGCAACAAACACAGTTAAGAGGTTAAGCAAACAAATACTCAGCGCAGGTCAGCTGACATCAGCGTCAGGTGATGCTCATATAAAGATCAGCGTTTGCGGAGGCTTCCTGCCATTCTGGACGTGCTTTTGGAGTGAACACATCTCCCTTGGGCATACGTTTAAGTATTTATTTTTGTTTTATATTCCTATGTAGTTACTTCCGCATACCATTTTCCCCTGTTCATTCATTCCTCTAAAAAAATACAATAATGCCTATATAGGCTCCAACACTAAGGTGCAGATTTACTAGCATGCTGCGCCATCGCAAAACCCTGTTTTGGCACAAAAAAACTACTGTTGAGATTTACTAAAGGGCGCAGCTCAAAGTTAGCGGTGGAAAGGCGTGGACTGTGTTGATTTTGCACCTGGCCTCATTGCACATGTGTTTGTGGGAGTTGTCATGTCAACTCGCAAATCTGAGGGAGGGGAGTATTTAAATGACTGGCGCAAGGTGATTTACTAAGGTTTGCAGTTGTCAGTATCCTGCTAAATGTGCCAGGATTTAACAGGGTTCATAGTAGTAGTTAGTAGCCCTGGTCCTGGTCCGTAAAAGTGATCGGTGAGCCGGGGTGGGTGATCCGCCACTGAATCAACGATGAAACCACTCGGAGATGGGCCGGAGTGAACCAGGTGATAACAGGGATGGTTATCCATCCATCTTCTTCCTCTTAATCCTTTTCGGGTTGCGAGGGGGCTTGAGCCTATCCCAGCATCTTTTGGGCAAGAGGCAGAGTACACCCTGGACAGATCGCCAGTCCATCGCAGGGCCAACACAGAGAGACAGACAACCATTCACTCTCACAGTCATACCTATGGACAATGTAGAATCCCCAGTTTTGATGCCAATTAACCTAACTTGCATGTTTTTGGCATGTGGGAGGAAACCGGAGAAATGCCTGAGTAAACCCACGCAGACACGTGGAGAACATGCAAACTCCACACAGATCACTGTTGGTCGGGGGCTGGGATCGATCCCAGGATCCCCCGGCCAAGGGTGAGTTGCTGTGCTGCCGCAGTGCTAACCACTCCACTACCGCGCTGCACGGGATGGTTATTAGGGTGACAAATAGCTGAAGAAAATAACAATATAAGCCACGTTTAGAGCCAGCATCCTGGTTCCAGTGTTAGCTCGTGGGCTAATAGCTCAGGGGCTAATAGGCTACCTTTATCCACCACTTTGATCTACATGATGGACAGCTAGGCGGGCCAATAATAGAGCAGTGGGTGGGTCTTTAGGACGGCAGTGGGTGGGATTTTTCAAAACTTGATGTAGGAAACGTACCAGGAAGAGTCAAAAACGATTTTGAGAGTTTCTCTGAGAGAAAAACAAGATAAACACACCATTTTTCAGTCAATGACCCCTTTAAATCAGAGAAAAGGTAGAAAAGTGAGAGAAAAGTAACATTTTCATTTACTAATTACTAACACACATAACAAAAATAATTTTTTGTAAGTTGTCTGTGTTTTTTCAACTGATTTGAGACAGTTTTGCACTGCTCAATCCGAAAATGACATCCGTTTCTCTCGATCAGGTCAGGTTTTTATGCTAAGTTGTAAGCAGTTGTACAGCAGTTGTACAGTTGTATTGTAAATTGAATAGTAGACACTGATAAAGGTAAGTACATGTAAATTTAATGTTATGTCATCATTGTTCAAAATTCAGAGAATTTCAAGAAATAGGGACTTCAATGCGCACGTGGGCAGCGACAGTGAAACCTGGAGGGGGGTGATTGGGAGGAACGGCCTGCCCGATCTGAACCTGAGTGGTGTTCAGTTATTGGAGTTCTGTGCTAACCACAGTTTGTCCATAACGGACACCATGTTCAAGCATAAGGGTGTCCATATGTGCACCTGGCACCAGGACACCCTAGGTCGCAGGTCGATGATAACTTTTGTTATCGTGTCATCAGACCTGCGACCGTATGTCTTGGACACTCGGGTAAAGAGAGGTGCAGAGCTGTCAACTGATCATCACCTGGTGGTGAGTTGGATCCGATGGCAGGGGAGGAAGCCATTCAGACCTGGTAGACCCAAACATATAGTGAGGGTGTGCTGGGAATGTTTGGCTGAGGCCCCTGTCCGGGAGGTCTTCAACTCCCACTTCCGGAAGAACTTCAACCTCATTCCGAGGGAGTCTGGAGACATGGAGTCTGAATGGGCCATGTTCTCCACCTCTGTTGTTGAAGCGGTGGCCCAGAGCTGCGGCCGCAATGTGGTCGGTGCATCTCGTGGTGGCAACCCCCAAACCATGTGGTGGACACCAGTGGTGAGGGGGGCCATTAAGCTGAAGAAGGAGTCCTATCAAGCTTGGTTAGCTTGTGGGACTCCCAAAGCAGCTGAGGTGTACCGGCAGGCCAAGCGGAGTGCAGCTTGGGTGGTTGCTGAAGCAAAAACCCGGGTATGGGAGGAGTTCGGTGAGGGCATGGAACAAGACTTTCGGTTGGCCTCGAAGAGATTCTGGCAAACTGTCCGGCGGCTCAGGAGGGGAAAGCAGCTCTCTGTCCACACTGTGTATGGTGCGGATGGGACGCTGTTGACTTCGACTGGGGATATCGTCAGGCGGTGGAAGGAATACTTCGAGGATCTCCTCAATCCCACTGATACGCCTTCAACAGAGGAAGCAGGGTTTGTGGACGAGGGGGTTGACTCGCCTGTCACAGGGGCTGAGGTCGCCAAGGTGGTCAAAAATCTCCTTGGTGACCGGGCCCCGGGGGTGGATGAGATTCGCCCTGAGTACCTCAAGGCCCTGGATGTTGTTGGGCTGTCGTGGTTGACACGCCTCTGCAACATTGCGTGGAGGTCGGGGGCAGTGCCTTTGGCATGGCAAACCCGGGTGGTGGTTTGTCTCTTCAAAAAAGGGGACCGGAGGGTGTGCTCCAACTTTAGAGGGATCACACTCCTCAGCCTCCCTGGGAAGGTCTATGCCAAGGTACTGGAGAGGAGAGTCCGGCCGTTGGTCGAACCTCGGATTCAGGAGGAGCAATGTGGTTTTCGTCCTGGCTGTGGCACACTGGACCAGCTCTTTACCCTCTCGAGAATTCTCGAGGGTTCGCGGGAGTTTGCCCAACCAGTTTACATGTGTTTTGTGGACTTGGAGAAGGCATTTGACCGTGTCCCTTCGGGAGTATGGGGTATCGGGCTTGTTGTTACGAGCTATTCGGTCTCTATACGACCATTGTGAGAGTTTGGTTCATATTGCCAACACTCGGTTGGATTCATTCCCAGTGAGAGTTGGACTCCGCCAGGGCTGCCCTTTGTCACCGATCCTGTTCATAATTTTTATGGACAGGATTTCTAGGCACAGCCAGGGAATGGAGGGTGTCATGCTTGACCACAGAATCTCATCTCTGTTGTTTGCAGATAATGCTGTCCTGTTGGCTTCATCCAGCAATGACCTACAGCTCTTGCTGGGACGGTTTACCACTGAGTGTGAAGTGGCTGGGATGAGAATCAGCACCTCCAAGTCCGAGTCCATGGTCCTCAGCCGGTAAAAGGTGGATTGTCCTCTCTGGGTTGGGGACAGGCTCTTGCCCCAAGTGGAGGAGTTTAAGTATCTTGGGGTCTTATTCATGAGGGAGGGGAAAATGGAGCGAGAGATTGACAGACGGATCGGAGCAGCATCTGCAGTGATGCGGACGTTGTACCAGTCTGTTGTGGTGAAAAGGGAGTTTAGTTCTAAGGCAAAGCTGTCGATTTACCAGTCAATCTACGTTCTTACTCTCACCTATGGTCACGAGCTTTGGGTAATGACCGAAAGAACGAGATTGCGGCTACAAGTGGCTGAAATGAGCTTTCTCCGTAGGATTGCTGGACTCACCCTCAGAGATAGGGTGAGGAACTCAGTCATCCAGGAGAGGCTCAGAGTAGAACCGCTGCTGCTCCACATTGAAAGGAGTCAGTTGAGGTGGTATGGGCATCTGATTAGGATGCCTCCTGGACGCCTCCCACTTGAGGTGTTTCGGGCACGTCCCACTGGGGGGAGACCCCTGGGCAGACCCAGGACTCGGTGGAGAGACTATGTCTCCCAGCTGGTCTGGGAACACCTTGGTATCCTCTCTGAAGAGCTGGAGCAGGTGGCTGGGGAGAGGGAAGTCTGGGCTTCTCTGCTTGAACTGCTGCCTCCACGACCTGGACCTCCGGAAAAGCGGTAGAAGATGGATGGATGGATGGAGAAAGCGAAAATACCCATACATGTAAACAAAAATGTAAAAAACATGTGGCCATAGTTCAAAAAGTTGACCTGATTGAGCAAAACCAAGGTGATTTTTGGATTCAGCACATCAAAATTGTCTTAAATCAGCTAAAAAATTAGACAAATACAGACAATAAATTTGGTGTTGACCAGTGTAATCAGTCCCTCCAGGATTTTGCAGGATTTTTTTTTATTGTTGCGGTAAGTTGCAGGGCTCTCCTTGGGGATTGCCTGAATCACGCACTGGTCCGTGTCCAGACCGGAGAGTCACAGCTTTAAAACTCGTTGTCAAGATGTAGTAGTGAGTTTTACCTCTAAAGACGTATAAACTGTTACAACATTAGCTGTAGTTTTAGATTTGCTCATTTTTTGTGTGGTTTTACGGCGTGCCTCCTCATGCGCACTCCCGAGATGCGGGCGCTTTCAGGCAGGCGGACGTTTTTCAACACAAACCCGGCACTTCATACACGCTGTCATTACGGAGACTCGAGGAACGATGTGGGAAAACTCGAAGGTTAGTGTTTTTTTTAACTCACAGGTTTTTTCTGATGTGTTCGGTATATACTCACTGGAAAGATGGAAGTGAGCGTGGTGCAGCGCCGCATTTGATTGGTCAGAGTGATGACGTACACGTTTGCGTGCTACTCAGGGACAAATTTGATTGATGAATTTGATGGAAGTTGGTGACAATTGGCCAAAATTACAGTAAAGTTGTGGTGATTGGACAAAATTCAAATTATGCAGGACCTGCTGAAGTCGCGGGAATTGGTAGAATCACAACATCGCGAAATCCTGGAGGGTCTGACTAATTTTTTAATTTACCTTTTGTTCTTATTAAAGACAAAAATAGAAAGGAGAAGTTTTTACCTTCTTTACATGTTTCGACTGTTCACTGCAGCCTTTGTCAGAAGGGGTCTGACTAATGTTGACAGGCCATTTTATAATTACAACTCTACTGTTTTCCCTTAATTTAAATTATCAAATATATTAGTCCATGTACATTTTTCTTTTGCTCAATAATGCTGTTTTCAAAGAAAAGGCTGTGAACCCAGTGCCGTCGAAATAATCAATAAATTGGTCAAGATGAATAAATTACATTGAAAATTCAGCTTTTTTTTGTCATTTTCCTTTTATTGATTTTTAATTATACAAACCAGTAGACAAAACAATAAACATGAAACTTGAACACGAAGACCTTGTTTAAGAAGTGTGCAATACGAGGGAGATTTGTACCATACGAGATGAAAAAGCACATAAAAATTATTGGTTGACCCCACCAAGTATGAAGAGGGAATGAGAATTAAAGATTTTAACCTGGTTTATATGAAGTCCCGTCTAATAGTAGATACATATATAATCCACTTCTGCCAATTTTCGATAAATATGTCTTTTTGTGTTCTTAGATTAAAAGTAATTCTTTCCATCACAAAAATGTCATGTACTAATTCAATCCATTCATCTACCCTGGGTGCTTCTTTTTTCAGCCATTTCTTGGTTATGGACTTTTTACAGGCCACCAATAGTATTCTTAACAGATATTTATCTTTGTTCCTCCATTCAAGTTCTTCTAGATGAACCAGATACAGTAGGTTAAAACTTAAAGTAATTTTTGTTGAAAACACAGTTTCTAGAATTCGATGTATTTTTAACCAAAATGGGATCACAGCAGGGCATCTCCAAAATATATGATAATGATTTGCTTCTTTGCTTCCACAGCATTTCCAACAGTCTATCTGGTTACCTCCGCCAAAGGGGGAGGTTATGTGATCATCGGCGTTGGTTTGTTTGTTTGTCTGTTTGTTTGTCTGTTTGTTTGTTAGCAAGATAACTCAAAAAGTTATGGATGGATTTTCATGAAATTTTCACAGATTGTCAGAAATGGGGTATCCTACAGAAGATTAGATTTTGGTGGTGATCCGGATCACCGTCTGGATCCAGGAATTTTTTGTTTGTTTGTTAGCAAGATAACTCAAAAAGTTATGCACGGATTTGTATGGGGGGAACTGTGGCGCTTGGCGGAGGTCTGCGCTCTCCGAGTGCTTTTCTAGTTTGAGTATGATTTCTTCTGATATGGAGTGCAGAAATAATGGATGACATTTTTCCATGTAAAGTCTCTCCAAAGTGGGGAATTTGTTGTTTTCCACTGTTGTTTAAACAGTTCTGTCCAATTCTCTTGTGTAATTGTGGTGCTGCCCTCTGTTTCTCATCTTGATTTAACATCAAGAGTATTCTCTTTGTTAAGTGATTGGAGACTTGAGTATAATTTTGAGATTATTTTCTTACAAGGTCCATCTTCATAAGCCTTTATAAATACTTGCAGTATTTTATTTCCAGATTCGTATTTTTATTATTATTATTTTCCCGATATAAGCTCTTATTCAGTTAAATTAAACTTTATTTATATAGCACCATTTCACAACAACAGTCATCTCATAGCACTTTCAACTGTAGGGGAAACACCCACAATTGCAGAAAGACCCCAGCAATCAGGCGATCCCCTGTGAGCAAGCACTTGCTGACAGTGGAGAGGAAAAACTCCCTTTTAGCAGGAAGAAACCTCCAGCAGAACCAGGCTCTGCTGTGACTGGCTGGGGGATGAGGGGATAGAGAAGAAGGAAAGAACAGACATGTAGAGCACAAACAGCACGACGGGGTCTCAATCTATGGGGAGAACAAACAGATGTTAATGACCAGCAAAAATATTTCATTGAGAGTGAAGAAAGGAGTGAAGCCCAGTGCATTATTGGAGGTCCCCTGGTTGTCTAAACCTATTAGCAGCATAACTAAGGGAGGGTTCAGGGGCACATGATCCCTCCCTAATTATAGGCTATATCAAAAAGGAAGGTTTTAACCCTATTCTTACAAACAGAGATAGAGTCTGACTCCCAAATCCAGATTGACAGCTGGTTCCACAGGAGAGGAGCTTGATAACTGAAGGCTGTGATGGCCTGAGCGCTGATCCCATCCGCGCTCGGGTTGTCCAGTATTTCCCCTGTTCCATCTTATTTCGGGCCTTGTTATGTGGCCTTCTCCAGGGCTTTTATTTTGACAGCGCCACGGCAGGACTTCCGGCTGTCAAAGCCGAGCTGGCGCTGTGACAGCTGTGTGTTATCCCACTAATTACATTTCCCTTCTCTGATTGGATTTTGTTCTACATTTAAGGGAGCAGCTGAGGTTCACTCCTCGCTGCGACCTACAGTACATCTCCGTGCACCTCCGTGTACGCGGCTGGAGCCCCTATCCCCGACTCCAGTCTCCTTTGTGATTCATCTTCGTTTGTCCTCCTGTAAGTGTTTACTGTTCAGCGCAGGCTCTGACCTCGCTGCCGTTCATAGTTAATCTTCAGAGCCAGTTATCTTGTGTCTAGTTTACGTTCGTGTTTTTACCCCACGTGACTGTTTATTTTGTCCTTCTTGTCTTCTGTTAATAAACAAGCAAACTTACTGCTTGGCCTTTAGCTTCTCATTGATGCCCTGCAAGGGACATCCATAACAAAGGCTCTGCCTCCCATTTTACTTTTAGAGATTCTAGGTATTACAAGTAATCCTGCATTTTGGGAGCGTAGTGCTCTGTTAGGATAATAGAGTAGTATCAAATCTTTTAAATAAAAAGGGGCCTGATTATTTAGAGCTTTGTAAGTGAGAAGAAGGATTTTAAACTTAATTCTAAACTCTATGAGAAGCCAATGAAGGGAGGCCAGAACCGGAGAGATATGGTCTCTCTTTCTAGTACCTGTTAAAACTGTTGCTGCAGCATTTTGGATAAGCTGAAGACTTTTTAAAGATGTTATTAGGACAACCTGGTAATAAAGTTACAATAATCTAATCTAGAGCTAACAAAAGCTTGGAATAGTTTTTCAGCATCACTCTGAGACAAAATCCTCCTTATCTTGGCAATATTATGCAAATGATAGAAGGCAGTCTTAAAAACAAGTTTAGTACGTGAAGTAAAAAGCAGATCTTGATCAAAAATTGTCATGAATTTCCCCTTCGGGGTAGAGAGAATGACCCAGGCACTGAACTGTAGTTTGTGGTGTTTATTGAAAGAAACACAAAATCCATAAAGTGCACAAAACATAAACTTACAAAGAGTAGTCAGAGGAAAGCGTAGGAAAAAACGTCAGGACAGGGAGAGAGTCCTGATGGGAATTGGGAGATGTGGGATGAGACTCTGACAAGGAGTGACAAGGAGTCTTAAATAAGGCAGGAGATCAATCATAGCAAATGATACCAGGTGTGGATCACATGAGTGGGCAGGAGGTGACAGTGATTACAACATAGGGATCAGCTGGGGGTTATGAGAGGAGAGGAGACGGGATGGACAGCTTGACAGGGGCACCATCCACTACAGAGCAAAACCCGGAAGTGCCACTGACAGCTGCAACCCTGAAGAGAGAGAGAGGGAGAGAGAGCACGAGAGAACCCAAAAGTACAAATTTAAAGCAAGAACTAAAATGACGACAAATACGGACTGAAGAAAAGGTACAAGCAAATGCCAAATATATAAATAACAAGATTGCGATAACATGACAGGAGAATGAGTTGAACTAAGACACAATGCAAGCTATATAAAAAGCAACCAAGGATAAACTGAAAGAAAACTAAGACTCAAAAATATAACATATACACAAATACAGAAAAAGACAATGAGACTGAGCGTGGTGGAACCCCCCGCGCTCAGATTATGACAGAGCCCCCCCCCCTCCCAAGGGGTAGATTCCAGACACCCAGGGTAACATCAAACAAAAAGAAAAAGGACCCACCCACATAGAAGACCTACCCTATATAAAAAAGGCAAGGAAACAAAACCCACCCTGGATGGGAGGAGGGGGACCCAGGCACGGAGGGACCGAAACAAACCAGAGAAAAAAAAATGAGGCAAAACCCTCATGACTCACACCGAGAATAAGAGACATCAAAAAAGGAAAAGGAACCCCCTCTCCCCCAAAAAACGAGTAGAACAATAAACCACCCTGGGCGGGTGGTGGGGGGAACAGGCTAGGAAGGAACAAAAAAGAAACAACAAAACCCGCTCAGGACCCACACCAGGCAAAAAACAAACCACCTTAACCCTCTGGACCGGAAAGCTGGACAGTTCAGGCGGGCAGCCAGAGTCCCAGACCCGGTGGATGGCAGGATGGAAGGAGTCAGGTGGCCTTCCGGAGAACTCGGACCACCTGCCTCAGTGACGCAGTACTGTCAGGTGGTCTTCCAGTGTTCTTTAACCACCCGAACAGCAGGGGTAGTCCAGGAGGTGGCTGCCCAACGAGAAGAATAGGTGGTGTAGAGGACAGAAGGGAATGGGACCCCCCGATGACGTTGGTCCGAGGAGTGGGAACCACAAAGACGTCAGGCAGGGGAGAGGGGGCCACGATGATGTCAGGCAGAGGAGAGGGCACCACAACAACATCAGGCAGAGGAGAGGGGACCTCGACGCCGTCAGGCAGAGGAGAGGGAACAATGACACCTTCGGACTGACCTGCAACACCCTCGGTGGTCCCGGACTGGGTCAAAGCAGTACCTGCAGTGGCCCTGGGCTGGGGCAAAGCAGCACTCGTGGCGGCCCCGGGCTGGGGCAAAGCAGCACCCGCGGCAGCCCCGGGCTGGAGCAAAGCTGCACCTGCGGTGGTTCCGGGCTGGAGCGAAGCTGCACCCGTGGTGGCTCCAGATTGGAGCATAACTGCACCCAAGATGGACCCAGACTGGGCCATAGCAGCACCCACGGTGGCCCTGGACTGGAGCATGGCAGCACCTGTGGTGGTCCCGGGCTGGAGCAAAGCAGCACCCATGGTGGCTCTGGCCTGGAGCAAAGCTGCACCCACGGTGACTCCGGGCTGGAATGTGGCTGCACCCGCGGTAGCTCCAGACTGGAGTGTGGCTGCACCCGCGGTGGCTCCAGGCTGGAGTGTGGCTGCACCCGCAGTGGTTCTAGGCTGGAGCGTGGCTGCAACCATGGTGGCTCCAGGCTGGAGCGTGGCTGCAACCACGGTAGACCTGGACTGGACCAAAGCTGCACCCGCAGTGGTCCCGGACATGGACAGAGCTGTACCCCAGGTGGTCCCCGGGCTGGAGCGTGATGCCCACGATGGACCCAAGCTGGACCGTAGCACCCACTTTGGTTTAAGGCTGGGACGCAGCACCCACGACAGCCCCTGACTGGGACACAACACCCATGGGGACCCGGACTGAGGAGGAGCTGCACTCACGGAGGTCCTGGGACAGAGCACCCGCGACAGCCTCAGCTGGTGGGGAAGCAGCATCCACGGAGGCCCCGGGTTGGGACGGAGCACCCACAATGACCTCAACTGCAGGAGCTGGACCCACGGTGATCTCGGGCAGTGAGGCTGGGCCCACAGAGACCCCTGGCGAAGTTGGACCATCCTCGGTGACCCTGGGGAAAGACTGTGACAGGAGAGGCAGAGAAACAGGGTCAGGGTCACCGACGACAGTGGAGCCCGGCGAGGTGAGCTCAGGTGCAGCTGACGGCTGCACTTGGCCCTCCCCACCAAGAGCCAGACAAGATCTCTCCAAAATAGAAATAGTGAAAACAAAGAAGAGCACTTGCCTGAGCTCAAGCTCCACTGCCGTCCAGGATTACGTCGATCCAGGCGGCGATGTCTCGGGCCCGGCCCTCTGGAGGTCCAGCTCCGGCTCTGCTGCAGTGACCCCTGCAGCAGGCATGGTGGTAGATGCAGTCCCGGGACCCCCCAACGAAGTGGCCCACACAGGTGGCTCACCCAGCATGAACACAGGAGGTTGGCTCCCTGCTGGTACTAGATCCTGAACTGCTGAGGCCAGGGGACACTCCATTGTTGGCGCAATCTTCAGCTCGGTAACAGTGTTCTCCCTCCTTCCGGACCATGGCTGCGGGGCTGGAACCAGGTACTCCAGGGCCGCAGGCCCCTCCATCGTCTGGCAGCAAGAACCTAGGACCAGCGGACACTCAGGGGGAAAAGGAAGAGACACGGAGAGAGCAGGTGAACAGTCTATAGCTGCAGCAGATGGTGAGGACTCAGAGGACTGCATAGTTTGAGCCTCACCACTGCGAGTCAGGCAAGATAATTCATATTTTGGTAAATGAGAATGAAAAAACACTTGCCTGAGTTCCTGGGGCACGATGTTCTCTGCTGCAGCTGGTGTAGTTTCAGCCCTCTCCATGACTTCAGTGGCTGGAGGCCCCCCAGAGAAAAGTAGAGGAGCCGCCCCTGCAGACATGGCGACGGGTGGAGCTGGGAAGGAGGAGACCGGACCTTCAGCAGCAGAAGGAAACGCCGAGGTGACAGTAGTCGCAGCAGCAAAGGAGGAGAAGGAGGCTGATGGGACAGCCAGCGACGAAGAACAGGAGAGAGGAACTGCCGTGGGGATTGTCTGGCTTGGCGCAGGGAAACTGCTGGCTGAAAGGTGGAGGCGTTCCTCTGGTGGTGTTTCACTAGGCAGCGGCGGGAAACGGGAGGCGGCTGACCCATGTGGCTCTCCTCCGGGCAGTTCAGTCCCGCTACGACCCGAGGAGGAGTGGAGGCAGACCCAGAAGAGCAGTGTCTCGGAGCAGGTGAAGCAGACACGCGAGCAGGTGAGCAGAGGGAAAAGGAAGATGCCTCTCGAGGGGAGCACTTCCTTGTTGGCTTTGGACCCTCCAAGCACGACCCCATCATCAGCCCGGGGAAAGACAGCTGGAGCGCTGAGACGGTGGACAACAAATCCGCGGACTGGGGATACTTCCTCAATCTGGGATGTGCCTCAACGATGGCAACCGCTGCCTCCACATTCTCCCAGATTCTTTTTGGGCCGCTGGAGGTGAGAGCTTTAGTCACAAATTCCTGGATAAATTTGGCGGCCCATTGCTCCTGTAGGCTCGGGGTCCCAGTCACCGATCCCCCTTTGTTGGCTGATGGCTGGCGGGCTGGGGACATGGTGAATGCTCCGGACAACACAGGTGAGTGAAAACAAAAAGAACCACAAAATGCAGTAGCTGGGTCTCAAAGGGGTCAGAGTCTACGGTCATGAATTGCCCCTTTGGGGCAGAGACAAAGACCCAGGCACTGAACTGCAGTTTGTGGTGTTTATTAAAAGAAACACAAAATCCATAAAGTACACAAAACATAAACTTACAAAGAGTCGTCGGCAGAAAGCGTAGGAAAACACGTCAGGACAGGGAGAGAGTCCTGACGGGAGTTGGGAGACATGGGATGAGACTCTGACAAGGAGTGAATGCAAAAACCTTGGTGACCGTCTTAAATAAGGCAGGAGATCAATCATAGCTGTCATATGTCTGAGCGTGTGTTATTGAGCTCAGACACTCGCAGTAATTCTAAGTTCTGTTTGTTTGTCACTAGTATTGTTATGAGGTCTGAGTCCCCTTTTTTCCCAGACACTCCCCACCAGCTGCCCACTGCCTTCTGCCATCAGCTGTGGGCAGTTGGTTTGATTAGGTTGCTGGCTCACTCTGCCTGGCCACACCTGCACCTCATTAAACTGCATTATATTTAAGCACTGCTGTTCCTCTATTTGGGTGCGGCTAAATTGATTCTACGCTCGTTCTCCTCATCATCATACGTTACCAGCCTCTGAAGTATTTTTCTTCTCCTGAGCGCTCTCCTGCTCAGAGGCTGCGTTTCTGTAAGTTATTCTTGTTTACATTTTTGTTCTGTGGATGCTTTTGGATGTTTATGTTGTTTTTGTTAATAAATATCTTCAACACACCCTTCATTTGGATCTGTCCTCTCTGTGCCTCGTAGACAGACAGAATTTACTACTACATGACAGAATTTAGCCCCCAGTGTAAAAGATCCAGTGGGTGTCTTTGTGCCCTTTTTCCTCCTTTTTTTTTTTTTTTTGCTTTTTCACTCATCTGACCAGTGGAACTCATCATGTCCTTGGCGCGCCGGCCCCGTAAGATCATCAGAGGGTTGGCAGCGAGGGCCCTGATGGTGGAGGAGGAATGTGCAGCGGAGTTTATCCGGGGATTTTGTGGACAAAGCTCTGGAAGCCCAAGGACCCAAAAAGGTATGGGAATGTGTGCACGCAGCGGTGGGAATCCTGGAGGCGCACCCTGGCCTGTGGAGATGTCCCGCATACTCTGAGCTGTTATCCTCAGCATCTGCGCTCCAGCAATCATTCCCAGACCTGAAGATTGGAGCGTTCTCCGCAGAGCCAAAGTGGAGGCACTCTCCATGGCTGAAGCCCGTCCTCTCTCCCTTATCATTATCATCACCAGCTCCAGTGGGTGCGCTGCCGGTTTCAAGACACCACCGTTGTCCCATGCCTGACTGCCGGAGGAATAACTCCACCTCTGGGACAGCCTCTTCTACAACACTGAAGCAGGAGTTTCCCTCAGCAGTGTTGCCCACTCTCCTCTCTTCTCCGGCTGTCTCCTTGGCTTTCCCTGGGTCTGTAGCTGCTGTTCCTCCCTCTCCTTCAGTGTCTTCTCCTGCTGCCGAGAGGTCCCCCGTCCATTCCCCGGCTCCGCCCATCTCTGTGACTGCTGAAGCGGCTCCTCCTCAATCCTCAGGGGGGGCCATGCCCACCAGAGCCACGGAGAGGGACTACTATTCAACCACTGCAGCAGATAACATCAAAGAATGGGAGAACAGGCAAGTGTCATTTCATTCTCCTTCTATTTTTGTTGAAATGCCTTGCCTGATTCCCGGTAGGGAGGCTCTGGAAATGCAGTGCCCTGAGCTCTCCCCACCTGTTGCAGCAATTCACTACTCTCCTGTCCTCTCTGTGTCTCCTCCACCCTTTCCTGAGTGTCCACCGGCACCAGAGCAGAACCGCTGGATGATGGAGGAGCCCAAGGCACTGGAGGATCCAATTCCAGGGTCGGCGGTGAGGCAGCCCCCAGCCACCATGAGTCACCAGTGTGGGAAACATCGTCTGGGGGCTTTAGGATTGCTACCACCATCATGCCTGCTGTGGACACCACCGCAGCAGAGTGGGAACCTGAGGTGGACATCCAAGAGGCCGTGCCCAAGACATTGGCATCGTCTGGATCGATGGAGTCCTGGATGGTGGTGGAGATCAAGCTCAGGCAAGTGCTCTCCTTTGTCTTTCTTTTCCTAGTTCTAGAGCAATCTTGCCTGGCTCTTGGTGAGGGGAGCCAGGTGCAGCTGCCCGCTGCATCTGAGCTTACCTCGCTGGGCTCCACCGCTGCCGGCGACCCTGACTATGTTCCTCTGCTTGTTGTTTGAGTCTTCTTCCAGGGTCGCCGAAAGATCCACTAAAACCAGAGGTCTCTGTGGATCCAGGCTCACCACCCGAAGACACCGTGGGTCCAGCTCCCCCAGCGGAGGTCGGCACAGGTGCTCTGCTCCAGCCCAGGACCTCCATGGGTGCAGCTCATCCCCTGCTGGAGGATGTCGTCTGGGTTCCCCCACCGCCGTTCAGGTCTCCGTGGGTGCTGTGTCCCATCCGGGGACCATCATGGGTGCTGCACCCCAACTTTGAGCCGACATGGGTGCTGCGTTCCGGTATGGGTTGGCCATGGGCATTGTGTCCCAGCCCGGGGCCCACTGTGGGTGCAGTGATGGCCCAGCCCGGAGCCACTGCAGGTGCTGCAGTGCTCCAGTCCGGAGCTACCACGGGTGCTGCAGAGCTCCAGCCCGGAGCCACCACGGGTGCTGCAGAGCTCCAGCCCAGAGCCACCGCTGGTGCAGCTAAGCTCCAGCCCGGAGTCACCGTGGGTGCAGCTAAGCTCCAGCCCGGAACCACCACGGGCATTGTCATCTCTTCTCCTCCTCAGCTAGATGCCATCGGGGTCTTCGATCTTTGTCTGCCAAACATCGCCATGGGTCCTCCTATGGGGGCTGGACTCCTGGATCGTCCCTGTGGTCCAGGTGGCTAAAGAACTCAGGCAGGCCATTGGATAGACTGAGCCATTGGATTGGGTGGCCAATATTCTTGGCAGGCCACCCAACTCCTTCCACTTGGCTGTCCGGCTGGCTTGGGGCCCAAGACTTTGAGGTAGCATGGGTGCAGGTCCGGAGCGAGCCCTATGTTTTTGTTCCCTCTTGCCAGTTCCCCCCGCTTCCCACCCTGACCGGTGTAATGCTTCTTTGTGGGGCTTCTTTGGTGTTGCCTGGGGGTGTCTGGATTCCACCCCTTAAAGGGAGGGCTCTGTCATGTGTCTGAGTGTGTGTTACTGAGCTCAGACACTCGCAGTAATTCTAAGTTCTGTTTGTTTGTCACTAGTTTTATTATGAGGTCTGCTTTGTTTATTTTCTGGGTTTGTGACAGAATCTTTTCCCTTTTTTCACAGACAGCCCCCACCAGCTGCCCACTGCCTTCTGCCATTAACTGTGGGCAGTTGGTTTGATTAGGTTGCTGGCTCGCTCTGCCTGGCCACACCTGCGCCTCTTAAACAGCATTATATTTAAGCACTGCTGTTCCTTTCTTTGGGTGTGGCTAAATTGATTGTACTCTCGTTCTCCTCTCATCATCATACGCTACCAGCCTCTGAAGTATTTTTCTTCTCCTGAGCGCTCTCCTGCTCAGAGGCTGTGTTTCTGTAAGTTATTCTTGTTTGCATTTTTGTTCTGTGGGCACTTTTGGATGTTTATGTTGTTTTTGTCAATAAATATCTTCAATACACCCTGCATTTGGATCTGTCCTCTCTGCACCTTGTAGAGGCACACATGACAATAGCAAATGATACCAGGTGTGGATCACGTGAGGGGGCAGGAGGTGACAGTGATTACAACGTAGTGATCAGCTGGGGGTCATGAGAGGAGAGGAGACAGAACTGACAGCTTGACAGGGGCACCGCCCACTACAGAGCAAAACCTGGAAGTGCCACTGACAGCCGCAGCCCCGGAGAGAGAGAGACAGAGAGAGAGAGACAGAGAGAGAGGACACAAAAGTACAAATATAACTAACAGTTCTTGCTTTCAGACAAATAAGGACTGAAGGAATGGTACAAGCAAATGCCAAATATATAAATAACAAGACTGTGATAACATGACAGGAGAATGAGTTGAACTAAGACACAATACAAAATATATGAAAACCAACCAAGGATAAACTGACAGAAAACTAAGAATCAAAAATACAACAAATATGCAAATACAGAAAAAAGACAATGAGACTGAGCATGGTGGAACCCCCCATGCTCAGATTATGACAAAAATAACTCCAAGGTTCCTCATAGAACTATGAAGAGAAACAGTAACCGCATCCAAACTAAGAGTTTAATTTGGAAAGGTATTTCTAAGGTTTTTTGGACCAACTAGAATGACTTCTGTCTTATCTGAATTTAATAGCAGGAAATTACAAGTCATCCAAGCTTTGATTTCCTTAAAACAGGACTCTAACTTGGCTAATTGATTACTATCATCTGGCTTCACTGACAGGTATAATTGTGTGTCATCTGTATAACAATGAAAATATATACAGTGCTTTCTAATAATGTTGCCTAGTGGAAGCATATATAAACTTAAAAGAATAGAGCCTAGCACAGATCCCTGTGGAACTCCATGACTGAGCTTTGAGTTGGAAGAAAACTCATTATTGACATGAACAAACTGGAACCTATCAGATAAATAAGATCTAAACCACTGCAACGAAGTTCCATTAAGTCCAACATGGTGTTCTAATCTATCAAGTAAAATATTATGATTGATGTTATCAAAAGCTGCACTAAGGTCTAATAGGACAAGTACAGAAACAAGTCCATTATCAGATGCGATAAGGAGGTCATTAGTGACCTTCACTAAGGCTGTTTCAGTACTATGATGGATTCTAAACCTAGAGTGAAACTCTTCAAATAAACCATTTCCCTGCAAGTGGTCAAATAATTGCGTAGCAACAACTCTTTCTAAGATTTTTGAAATGAAAGGCAGATTAGAGATTGGTCTATAGTTAGCTAAAACTCCTGGATCCAGCATTGGTTTTTTAAGTAAGGGTTTAATTACAGCAGTTTTAAAAGCCTGTGGTACATGGCCTAATGTTAATGAAGAATTGATTATTTGAAGAACAGAGCTACCAATAAATTGGAAGAGTTCTTGAAATAACCTGGTAGGAACAGGGTCTAAAAGACAAGTTGAACGCTTGGATGAGGAAATTATTTTATCTAACTCTAAAAGGTCAATGGGAGTAAACTCATCCAAACAGATATCAGTTGAAGGAACTGTAGTAGTTACTGTATTTAAGTTAACAGTGGGAAGAATCTGACTGATTTTATCTCTGATAGATGAAATTTTATTATTGAAAAAGTTCATAAAGTCCTGACTAGTAAGCTCTAAGGGAATGCGAGGATTGACAGAGTCCTGACTCTGTCAGCCTGGCTACAGTGCTGAAAAGAAACCTGGGATTATTCTTGTTCTCTTCTATTAATGCGTAATAATAACTTGTTCTAGCTTTCCAAAGAGATTTTTTTATAAATTAGAAGATGATTTCTCCAAGCTAAATAGATTTCATCTAATTTAGTGGAGCACCATTTTCTTGCTAATTGAAGAGTCTTCTGTTTTAAGCTACGAGTTTCTGTGTTGAACCAAGGAGTTAGAAATCTCTGATTAGACTTTTTCTTTTTTAAAGGGGCCACCATGTCTAGAGTCTGATGCAGAGAAGCTGTAACACTATCTACCATGCTATCAATTACAGAAGGAGCAAGCTGTCTATAGCTTATTTCCGTTGTGTTGACACGTGGCATAGAGGAAACAATCTGCATAAATTTGGTAACAACATCATCTGAGAGGCATCTACTGTAGTAATATTTTTCCTTAGGAGCCAAATAGTCAGAAATAGTAAAATCAAAGGTTAACAGACAATGGTCTGATAGTACAGGGTTATGAGGAGACACTACCAGATTTTCTATGTCTATGCCATATGTCAGAACAAGGTCCAACGTATGGTGGAGATAACGAGTAGAATTTTCTACTTTCTGAGAAAACCCCATCGAGTCTAATATTGAATTAAATGCCAAATTAAGGCAATCACTATCAACATCTACATGTATATTAAAGTCCCCTACTATAATTATTCTATCTGATTTCAGCACTAAATCAGCTAAGAATTTGGCAAATTCAGATAAAAACTCTGAGTAGTTTGATGGAGGACGATAAACTATGGCAAATAAAATTGAGTTTAGCCTAAAATTGCTAAAGTGCCCAATACTGAGGACCAGGCCCTCAAAAGAATTATGACGTGTTTTTTGCTTTACATTAACTAGTAATTTGGAATGGTAAATTGTTGCTACTCCTCCTCCACGACCAGAACTTCTGGGATTTTGACAGTTTAAATAACCAGAGGGAGTTGATTCATTCAAACCAACATAATCCTCTTGTTCTAAACAAGTCTCTGTAAGGGATATTAAATCAATCTGATGATCAATTAACAGATCGTGGATTAGCAGAGACTTGGGAGTTAGAGACCTAATATTTAACAAACCACATTCAATTTTTAAATTATGAGGAGGAACAGAGGCCAAATCATTAACTTTGAAGTATGCATGAGATGACCAACCTTATCTTTAAAATATATGCCTATATTTTTTTTATAACTACACAATATAATAGTGTGGATATTTTTCTATTTAAACTACATATGGTTATATAATGCAACTTATACCAAGTAGAGATTTGGGAAAAGATGGATTTGGCATAGTATTGCAATATCTGGCACTCGCAATGATGCACCGATCCCTAAATACATCAGTTATATGCTGTACATGCAGAGCTCAGAAAACCACAGGGCACAATTTTCCCCACAGCCAAGTTCAGTGCCACACTTGTTTTTTTTTTCACATTTTGTCATCACAACATAGTAATTGTTGTTGCATTACTGCAATACTCTTGATAGATCTAAATCACTGAAACCAAATCAATTCCATATAAATATGATCAATTTCTTATATGATGAGATTTCTTATACAGTATTTCTGATCAAGATATTTGTAAAAGTAATGCCTGCTGATTGCAAAGCAGGATTTGAATATCACAGTAGTCGGGCATGCACCAATTTAAATTTAGGTTTCAGGGTGTCAACCTTCATTTTGAATCAATTAACCACCACCATAGTTTCTGAAGTTTTTCTTTCAGGTTGACTGTAGCTTTGCTTTCTGTTTAGTCTAGTGTGAAATGCATCACACGCCCACTCGTTTTATCCTCTGATTTGTATTCAAATAAAACTGAGCATTCCAATAAGAGTAAGACCCGTTGATTAGCAAATGGGGAAAAACATCGGCCTTCAAGCTAATTGGATGACATCACTTTAAGGAACAGCAAACATGTTTTGGTTGAAAAGCCTTATTCTTACTGACCGTAAACCATTAACTTCTTCTTCTTCTTCTTCTTTTAGATTTGATTGGCAGTTGGCAACCAGCTTACAGGTGCATTACCGCCATGTACTTCACTCTATATCATCACTCTATCTGGTCAGGAGCTGTAGTCCTTCTTAACTTCTCACGTTGCAGCATTGTTATGCTGTCAACTCAATAGAGTCTGTATACAAGCTGCAATATCTGTGCACTTTTACCCACATCTGTCTAAATAATTTACATACACAGGGCTCTCAGACACTTCATAGGTACACTTTATTAACTGATCCCTGGAGCATGTTGACGTTACACTTTATGTTGCTATGCATATGCAAACTTTATGCCTATTTCTTTGATTGGCATGCCCCTGTGGGACACAGATATTTTTTAAGGGGCAAGATGACATGAGTGGTAATGCTCAGTTCAATGCTTCATATACTGTAATGTACATGAGTATGAGGGGACAGTGATAACAAAGCTCAGTTTTCTTACTGGGGGCTCAAAAATAAAGTTTATAAACTCAAAGACATATGGCACAAGTAACTATGTTATCTTGTTAGTTTCCATTAGAAGAAAATCATTGCTGTGGGGAGTAAAATTATCTTAATAGTGTATATCAACCCCCTCAAAGGCTTTACGATTTATGTTGAAATTTTAGGATAAGTCTTAAGTCAACAAGAAATAGCTACACAAACCAAGCTTCTTATTTTCCTCACAAAAACATACAGAGAAACTCAAACACTCCTTTTAATAGTGCAGATGAATTTCAAAGTGCTGGTGCAATATGCAAGTGGAAAAGGTGAGCTGTCTGGCATCTCTGAAAGAAGAAAAAAATCAAAGACATTAAAAAGGATGAGTTTCTTTGAGTTCTCCAAAGAGGCTTTAGAAATGTGAACACCTCACAAAGGTCAGCAAATGTGTTACATCTTCCAAAATAACAACAAAAATAACATAGCACTGTATCATTGCCCATAGCTTGTTTAAATCTGATTGGTATAGTTGTTTCTTTCAGGTACATGTCTTAATGACCCCTGTTTTTGTGTCACCTTTTTTTTGAAATATAAACAAATAATAAAAATACTTTGGTGCTGGCTGTGACTAGCCCTTTAAAAGAAATGTGTTTGAAGAAGTTGCAGAAGAAGACAAGTTTTATTATCCCTATTCACAGTGTATGAAGACACCTGCTTGGGATTAAAGGCTGGTGTTTATACAATAGTTTAATTACATTAATGTTAGCACCCAGCAAAATGAAAACCATTTATAGCTGAAATTATGTAATGTAACTCGAAAACTAGTGCTGTTTTGTTCCAAGAGCATTGTTTAAAATCTCAGCATTTAACACTCTGTTTTTTACATAACAACTGACTTACTGCAGCCATGAATATGTGAATAAGATTTAAAACATGATTATAATAAACTTAGTTGTGATTGGCCAAAGTGCATATTGGTAAATTTTTATATATAAATGCAATACTTATTTGGTGGTTAATTTATGCTAATATTATCTATCTATCTATCTATCTATCCATCTATCTATACACATACATACATATATATACATACATACACACGCGCACACACACACACACACACACACACACACACACACACACACACACACACACACACACACACACACATAAATACATATATATTGTGGAGAAAGAAGGCAGGCGAGGCAACGACCTGGATGACACAGAACTTTATTCTTCCTCCATCATAACTTACAGCAAAAGAGAATCCCGGGTCTCTGTGCATTCCTCTTTTATATCTTTAATCCCATGCATCGAGACCCGGGACTTCCGACCCTCAAACATTATGTTTAGAACAAAGCCTGTGTGGCACATTAACATGACATAACGCCGGCGCCGCACTCACACCTTTATTCTCCCAGCGGCTCCGGGAGAATTTTCTCCTTTCCCCGGGGGACGCATAGTCATTACTGTCCTGTCTGATACCCCCCCCCCCCCCGGTGACGCCTCCTCTTTTGGTCCATTGTTCCCTGGGTGGCGAAATCCAAAACCATGCCCCCGCACAGCCCCCCCGAACTCCCAGAAAGGGCACTATCCCTTTGGGCTTGAGCTGGCGCCCACAGCGGCTGTAGTGGGGGGTCACCGATCCAGTCGAACTGCCCTGCTGGCGAGGTGTACAGGAGGGCACGTCAGTCTGTGGAGGGAAAAAGGGAGGGGGAGAAAACACATCAGCTTCGTGAGCGCAGGTCCCAGCCGAGGGATCACCAACTTGCGGAGCCACCAACGGTGGGCATCCGCACCGGGGAGCTTGGGCCAACACCACCTACTCATCTGCCAACAGAGAAGCAGGCTTCAGCCTGTCGATGCAAATGGTCTCCCTACGCCCCCCCCAAGTCTAACACAAAGTGCTTCTCCTAAGGTTCCAACACCCTGAGCAGTCTGTCGTACGGTGGGTGCAGCGGGGACTGGTGCGCATCGTGCCTGACAAAAACAAAACTGGCATTCTGCAAGCTTTTTGGGATGAATGTGCGGGGAAAACAATGGTGGGCTGGGCCTGGTATGCTCACAGCCTCCGTACTGTGTAAAATTTGTGTGGGCGGATCAGCCTCGGGCACGAGGTTTTCTGGTAAAAACTCTCTGGGGAGCCGCAGCGGCTGAGAAAAAACGAATTCTGCCAGGGAGGCTGCCAAATTCTCCTTAGGTGCGGGTGCAACCCTAAAAGAACCCAAGGCAGGCGGTCGACCCAATTTGTGTCCGTGAGCGAAGCTCTGAGCGCTGCTTTAAGCGACCTGTGAAAACGCTCGCATAACCCATTAGCCTGGGGGTTGTACATGGTAGTGCGGTGAATTTTGACCCCCAGGCTCTGGACCATAGCGGACCACAGTTTTGAAATGAATTGTGGACCCCTGTTGGACGTGATGTCTGATGGAGATCCGAAACGTGCAACCCAAGCTAACAAAAAAGCACGAGCCACTTCTGCGGACGTGATAGAAGCCAACGGGACCACTTCAGGCCAGCGCGTGGTGTGGTCCACGATTGTTAAGAGGTGCGTAAAACCTTGCGACGGCAGGAGGGGTCCCAGCAAATCCACATGGACGTGGTCGAACCTCTTGGCCGGGAGTTGAAACGGCTCGAGGGGGCTCTGGTGTGCTTGTGCACTTTGGTCCGTTGGCACGCGACGCAAGCTGCAGCCCACTCTTTCACGTCTTTGCGCAAGCGTAGCGAGACAAATTTTGCCCCCACTAGCTTCACCGAAGCGCACACTCCCGGATGTGAAAGGGAGTGGTCCGATTCAAAAACACGATGGCGCCAAGAACTCGGAACCACCGGGCATGGGCAGCCAGTGGAGACGTCACAGAGCAAGGGAGGGCACCCTTCTTGCACTACCCTGTTCTCCAGCCTTAACCCAGTTGGCACAGACTGGAGCTCACAAATGTCCGCGTCCCCGGCTTGTTCCACAGCCATGGCAGGGAAATCAATTCCCATATAGACCAGGGCGATGAACACGCGTGACAGGCAATTGGCCACAACGTTGAGTTTACCAGCAACGTGTTGAATGTCAGTAGTAAACTCTGAAATTGCAGCTAAATTCCATTGCTGTGGGGCCGACCACGGTTCCGAGACCTTGGCCATCGTGTGCGTCAGAGGCTTATGGTCAACGAACACAGTGAGCTCGCGCCCCTCCAGCCAAAACTGGAAATGGCGCTTCGCCAGGTGGAGAGCCAGCAATTCTCTATCGAACATGCTGTATTTGCGCTTGTTGTCGTGCAAGGTTTGGCTAAAAAATGCGAACGGCTGCCACAAACCTGAGATGCACTGCTCCACCACTGCCCCTATGGAAACATCAGATGCATCCATAGAGAGCGCTATCTGTGCAGACGGATCCGAGTGGGCTAACAACACAGCATCCGCAAGCGCTGTTTTGGGGTTAGTAAAAGCCTGGACTTGCTTGGGAGTCCAGTCGATGGCTTCTGCAGGCTTCTTTTTTTAAGTGCGGCATACAACGGCTGCATCAGCTGGGCTGCTCGGGGAAGGAAATGGTTATAAAAATTAGCCATTCCCAAAAACTCCTGTAGTGGTCTCACGGTCTGCAGGCGCGGAAAGTCTGACACAGCACGCACCTTCTCTGGTAACGGAATTGTGCCTTCTGGCAAAATGCGGTGGCCCAAAGAATCAATCTCTGGCACGCCGAACTGGCACTTCGCCGGGTAAACTATCAGCCTGTGACCTTCCAACCTCTGGAAAGACGTCTTGAGATGGGCGGTGTGCTCCTCCTCAGACGCGCTAGCTGCCAGAATGTCGTCTAAGTAGACAAAAACAAAGGACAAGTCACAAAGCACTGCGTCCATCATCCTCTGGAAAGTCTGCGCCACGCCTTTTAACCCGAACGGCATGCGTAAAAACTCGAAAAGGCCGAAAGGAGTAATTACCGCTGTTTTTGGAGCGTCTTCTGCGCGCACCGGGACCTGATGGTATCCGCGGACCAGATCCACTTTTGAAAAAATGTGCGCCCTGGCCAGGTGCATGGAAAAATCCTGGATGTGCGGAATGGGATAATGATCGTTTTCCATGGCGTTATTCAAGCGCTGCAAA
Organism: Pholidichthys leucotaenia; assembly: GCA_020510985.1. NCBI lineage: Eukaryota > Metazoa > Chordata > Actinopteri > Cichliformes > Pholidichthyidae > Pholidichthys > Pholidichthys leucotaenia. The sequence goes on along the minus strand of CM035840.1, from coordinate 176,942,611 downwards.
TCGCTGCAGGGTTACCACGACCCATCAGCTTTAGGCACCATGTGAAGCGGAGATGCCCACGGACTGTTGGAGCGCCTGACGATGCCCGACTGCTCTAAGTTGGGAAACTCCTCTCGTGCGCTGGCCAGTTTAGCTGCGTCCAAACGCTGAGGATGCACGAACACCAGTGGGCCTTTTGTCATTATAAAGTGCTCAACCCTGTGTTTCGTTACCGTGGCCGAAAAGTCGGGACCGTGAGTGCTGGGAACTGTGCTAGTAAATGTTGGTACTTACCCCCTGGAGCTATAACGTTAGCCAGTGTTGTTGACCCAGCTCCCCGAGCTGTGCAGGGCAGTGAGGTAAAAGAGACAGCGTCCACTAATCTCCTATTAGCAACATTGACCAACAACCCAAAAGCACATAAAAAATCTGCACCTAAAATGGGGCCGGAACATGCAACTATCACAAAGTCCCACTGAAAGTTGCGTTCGTGGAAGCATATCGTCAGTGTCCGCTCGCCAAATGTCCTGATGGTGGATCCGTTGGCGGCTGTGAGCTCGGGATCGCTGCGTCCTGCCACCCTGTCTGTGTTGGCCGGCAGGATGAGACTCTTCTGGGAGCCGAAGTCCACCAAAAACCGTCTCCCAGAACATGTGTCCGTGACATAAAGCAGTCTGTTCCTGTAGCCATCGGCTGCAGCTGCCACTAAATTCCAAACGTGCCGCCTTCCCAGCTTCTTGAATTGGCATGGCAACAGGCAGTGTTGGGAATTTGAGACAAAACGGCGATGATAAAAATAAATCGCCCCGTTCCTTCATCTCCTGGTGTCCGTCCCGGCTACCACGAACGGCTCCTCAACCTCACTGGGGTGTCTCAAGGATGCCGGTGCCATTGTCTGCATGCTGAGAGTTCTGGTTGCCAAGATGATGCAGTCCACTTCCTGTGCCAGGATGCGGTAGTCCTTTGCAACCAGCCATGGCAAGTTGGCCAGGATCGCCCTCGCTTTAGCTAGTAGGTTCCTGAGGAGCAAGTGGGCAAACAGGAAAGATTCGTCGTCCTTTTCCCTCAGCGCCAACATGCTCTTCATCAGCTCCAAAGCTGATCTGTCCCCTGATGCCAAATGTGTTAGGAGTCTCTCTGCCCTTTCACTGTCAGAAAGGGTATACATTGGAGAAGCATCCTCTTTAGCGCTTCATATTTTCCTTGGGCCGGCAGCTCCTGGAGCAGGCTCGTCACTTGTCGCGTGGTGCGCGCATCCAGCGCAGCGACCACATAGTAATATCTGGTATCATCCCTTGTTATCCCGCAGAGTGCGAACTGGGTTTCTGTGTGCAAGAACCATGCGGTTGGGTTGTGAAGCCAGAAGCCTGGGAGCTCAACTGAGACCATGCACGTGGCGCTGGTGCTCTCCCTCCAGGCAGTCTCCGGGGTGGTGCTCGGCTTGCTTTCCATGGCACATCTTGGGTCACCAATGTGGAGAAAGGAGGCAGGCGAGGCAACAAGCTGGATGACACATAACTTTATTCTTCCTCCAACATAACTTACAGCAAAAGAGAATCCCAGGTCTCTGTGCATTCCTCTTTTATATCTTTAATCCCATGCATCGAGACCCGGAATTTCCGAACATCAAACATTCTGTTTAGAACAAAGCCTGTGTGGCACATTAACATGACATAACATCAGCTCTGCATTCACACCTTTAATCTCCCAGCGGCATTTACTCCTCTCCCCGGGGGAGGGGGGGGCGCATAGTCATTACTGTCCTGTCTGATACCCCCCGGTGACACCTCCTCTTTTGGACCATTGTTCCCTGGGTGGAGAAGTCCAACACTATGCCCCCCACAATATATATATATATATACAGTGGGGCAAAAAAGTATTTAGTCAGCCACCAATTCTGCAAGTTCTCCCACTTAAAAGATGAGAGAGGTCTCCAATTTTCATCATAGGTATACCTCAACTATGAGAGACAAAATGAGAAAAAAAAATCCAGAAAATCACATTGAAGGATTTTTAATGAATTAATTGGTAAATTCCTCAGTAAAATAAGTATTTGGTCACGTACAAACAAGCAAGATTTCTGGCTCTCACAGACCTGTAACTTCTTCTTAAAGAGGCTCCTCTGTCCTCCACTTGTTACCTGTATTAATGGCACCTGTTTGAACTTGTTATCAGTATAAAAGACACCTGTCCACAACCTCAAACAGTCAGACTCCAAACTCCATTATGGCAAGACCAAAGAGCTGTCAAAGGACACCAGAAACAAAATTGTAGACCTGCACCAGGCTGGGAAGACTGAATCTGCAATAGGTAAGCAGCTTGGTGTGAAGAGATCAACTGTGGGAGCAATTATTAGAAAATGGAAGACATACAAGACCACTGATAATCTCCCTCAATCTGGGGCTCCACGCAAGATCTCACCCCGTGGGGTCAAAATGATCACGAGAACGGTGAGCAAAAATCCCAGAACCACATGGGGGGACCTAGTGAATGACCTGCAGAGAGCTGGGACCAAAGTAACAAAGGCTACATCAGAAACACACTACGCCACCAGGGACTCAAATCCTGCAGTGCCAGACGTGTCCCCCTGCTTAAGCCAGTACATGTCCAGGCCCGTCTGAAGTTTGCTAGAGAGCATTTGGATGATCCAGAAGAGGATTGGGAGAATGTCATATGGTCAGATGAAACCAAAATAGAACTTTTTGGTAAAAACTCAACTTGTCGTGTTTGGAAGAGAAAGAACACCATACCTACTGTGAAGCATGGGGGTGGAAACATCATACTTTGGGGCTGTTTTTCTGCAAAGGGACCAGGATGACTGATCCGTGTAAAGGAAAGAATGAATGGGGCCATGTATCGTGAGATTTTGAGTGAAAACCTCCTTCCACCAGCAAGGGCATTGAAGATGAAACATGGCTGGGTCTTTCAGCATGACAATGATCCCAAACACACTGCCCGGGCAATGAAGGAGTGGCTTCGTAAGAAGCATTTCAAGGTCCTGGAGTAGCCTAGTCAGTCTCCAGATCTCAACCCCATAGAAAATCTTTGGAGGGAGTTGAAAGTCTGTGTTGCCCAGCGACAGCCCCAAAACATCACTGCTCTAGAGAAGATCTGCATGGAGGAATGGGGCAAAATACCAGCAACAGTGTGTGAAAACCTTGTGAAAACTTACAGAAAATGTTTGACCTCTGTCATTGCCAACAAAGGGTATATAACAAAGAATTGAGATGAACTTTTGTTATTGACCAAATACTTATTTTACCGAGGAATTTACCAATTAATTCATTAAAAATCCTTCAATGTGATTTTCTGGATTTTTTTTTTCTCATTTTGTCTCTCATAGTTGAGGTATACCTATGATGAAAATTGGAGACCTCTCTCATCTTTTAAGTGGGAGAACTTGCACAATTGGTGGCTGACTAAATACTTTTTTACCCCACTGTATATGTATGGAAAATAGGTTTTGAACACTTCAACATTTTTCCCATTGAACATATTTCTGATGGAGCCATTGACCTGAGATTTTCACCAGATATCTGTAAAGATGGATTCACACTACAACGTTTGGACCAACGTTTACTGACGTTTTGGCAAATGTCTGGCTCTGCTGGCAAAAGTTAATGATTGCTGGTGTTTGTTGACAAACGCTGGTGAAAGTTGTGTTCTCTGAAAATTTTCAGCCTGCTGAAAATTTACCGACATTTGGAAATACGTGTTGGTGAAAATTTTGATCATTTTGTAAAAGTTCCTGAGTGCTGGGCTAAGTTATGTAAAGTTTACCTAAGTTGGTTGTTGTTTCCAAGGCAACCAGTAATCCGTACTGGCAAATGACACGTTTGCGCAACAGCACAGTCTAGTGTCTAGTGGTAGAAAAATAATACTGCAAAGACATGAAACCACCCACGAAACCACACCCATCACCTGCAAGCAAACCCGCCAACCCACAAATGTCCATAATATCTATCTATCTATCTATCTATCTATCTATCTATCTATCTATCTATCTATACAGTGGTGTGAAAAAGTGTTTGCCCCTTTCCTGATTTCTCATTTTTTTTGTATGTTTGTCACACTTAAATGTTTCAGATCATCAAACAAATTTAAATATTAGACAAAGATAACACAAGTAAACACAAAATGCAGTTGCTCAAGTAGGTTCATTTTGTCTTCTTTTAATTATTTACCTTTTGTTCTTATTAAAGACTAAAAAACAAAAGCTAAACAAAATGCAGTTTTTAAAATCCAAACCTACATGGCCCTGTGTGAAAAAGTGACCCCCCCTCCCCCGTTAAAACATAAATTAACTGTTGTTTATCACATCTTTGGTAAGCTGAGTTCAATTTTTCTAGCCACACCCAGGCCTGATTACTACCACACCTGTTCTCAATCAAGAAATCACTTAAATAGGACCTGCCTGACAAAGTGAAGTCGACCAAAAGATCCTCAAAAGCTAGACATCATGCTGTGATCCAAAGAAATTCAGGAACAAATGAGAAGCAAAGTAATTGAGATCTGTCAGTCTGGAAAATGTTTTAAAGCCATTTCTAAAGCTTTAGGACTCCAACGAACCACAGTGAGATCCATTATCCACAAATGGCAAAAACATGGAACAGTGGTGAACCTTGCCGTGAGTGGCCGGCCGACCAAAATTACTCCAAGAGCACAGCGATGACTCATCCAAGAGGTCACAAAAGACCCCACAACAACATCCAAAGAACTGCAGGCCTCACTTGCCTCAGTTAAGGTCAGTGTTCATGACTCCATCATAAGAAAGAGACTGGGCAAAAATGGACTACATGGCAGAGTTCCAAGACGAAAACCACTGCTGAGCAAAAAGAACATAAAGGCTCATCTCAGTTTTGCCAGAAAACATTTTGGTGATCCCCAAGACTTTTGGGAAAACACTCTGTGGACTGACGAGACAAAAGGTGAACTTTTTGGAAGGCATGTGTCCCATTACATCTGGCATAAAAATAACACAGCATTTCAGAAATGGAACATCATACCAACAGTAAAATATGGTGGTGGTACTGTGATGGTCTGGGGCTGTTTTGCTGCTTCAGAACCTGGAAGACTTGCTGTGGTCAATGGAATCATGAATTCAGCTGTCTACCAAAAAATCCTGAAGGAGAATGTCCGGCCATCTGTTTGTGACTTCAAACTGAAGCACACTTGGGTTCTACAGCAGGACAGTGATCCAAAACACACCAGCAAGTCCACCTCTAAATGGGTTAAGAAAAACAAAATGAAGACTTTGGAGTGGCCTAGTCAAAGTCCTGACCTGAATCCGATTGAGATGCTGTGACATGGCCTTAAAAAGGCGGTTCATGCTCGAAAACCCTCCAATGTAAGATAAGATAAGATAAGATAAGCCTTTATTAGTCCCACAACGGGGAAATTCCAGGATTGCAACAGCACAGGGATAGCAACACTCAGAGCAACAATCAGAAGGCAAGAAAAAAAAACAAGCAAGCAAGAGCAGCTAATATACATATGTACATATTACTATAATATATATATATACACACACACAGACACACAGTGCAGAGCATTGTAGCTGGATGGAATAAATATATGAATATATAAATATATAAACACACAGTGCAGAGCATTGTAGCTAGATGGAATAAATATGTAAATATATAAACACCCACAGTACGGAGCATTGCAGCTAGGTGGAATAAATATGTAAGTATATAAACACACACAGTGCGGAGCATTGTAGCTAGATGGAATAAATATATAGATATATAAAAACACAGTGCGGAGCATTGTAGCTAGATGGAATAAATATATAGATATATAAATATGAACACACCCGGTGCTGAGCATTGTAGCTAGATGGAATAAATATGTAAATATATAAACACACACAGTGCAGAGCATTGTTGCTAGATGGGATGAAACAGCATAACCCTCTACAATGTGGCTGAATTACAACAATTCTGCAAAGATGAGTGGGCCAAAATTCCTCCACAGCGCTGTAAAAGACTCATTGCCAGTTATCGCAAACGCTTGATTGCAGTTGTTGCTGCTCAGGGTGGCCCAACCAGTTATTAGGTTTAGGGGGCAATCATTTTTTCACACAGGGCCATGTAGGTTTGGATTTTTTTTTTACCTTAATAATTAACACCTTCATTTCTCTTATATATGTTTATTGAGCTTTTGAGGGCCACAAGCAATACAGAAAAAGCAAACAGCAAGTAATGACAAAGAGAACCCTCTTTTTCAGCCCCCAAACTCCCACACCTTCATTTAAAAACTGCATTTTGTGTTTACTTGTGCTATCTTTGTCCATCCATCCATCCATCTTCTACCGCTTTTCCGGAGGTCCGGGTCGCGGAGGCAGCAGTTCAAGCAGAGAAGCCCAGACTTCCCTCTCCCCAGCCACCTGCTCCAGCTCTTCAGAGGGGATACCAAGGCGTTCCCAGACCAGCTGGGAGACATAGTCTCTCCACCGAGTCCTGAGTCTGCCCCGGGGTCTCCTCCCAGTGGGACGTACCTGAAACACCTCAAGTGGGAGGCGTCCTGGAGGCATCCTAATCAGATGCCCATACCACCTCAACTGACTCCTTTCAATGTGGAGGATCAGCGGTTCTACTCTGAGCCTCTCCCGGATGACTGAGCTCCTCACCCTATCTCTGAGGGTGAACCCAGCAATCCTACGGAGAAAGCTCATTTCAGCCGCTTGTATCCGCGATCTCGTTCTTTCGGTCATTACCCAAAGCTCGTGACCATAGGTGAGAGTAGGAACGTAGATTGACTGGTAAATCGACAGCTTTGTCTTAGAACTAAGCTCCCTCTTCACCACAACAGACCGGTACAACGTCCGCATCACTGCAGCTGCTGCTCCAATCCGTCTGTCGATCTCTCGCTCCATTTTCCCCTCACTCGTGAACAAGACCCCAAGATACTTAAACTCCTCCACTTGGGGCAGGAGCCTGTCCCCAACCCGGAGAGGACAATCCACCTTTTTCCGACTGAGGACCATGGACTCGGACTTGGAGGTGCTGATTCTCATCCCAGCCGCTTCACACTCAGCGGCAAACCGTCCCAGCAAGAGCTGTAGGTCATTGCTGGATGAAGCCAACAGGACAACATCATCTGCAAACAACAGAGATGAGATCCTGTGGTCACCAAGCATGACACCCTCCATTCCCTGGCTGCGCCTAGAAATCCTGTCCATAAAAATTATGAACAGGATCGGTGACAAAGGGCAGCCCTGGCGGAGTCCAACTCTCACTGGGAATGACTCCGACCAAGTGTTGGCAATACGAACCAAACTCTCACAACGGTCGTACAGAGACCGAATAGCTCGTAACAACAAGCCCGATACCCCATACTCCCGAAGCACCCCCCACAAAAATCCACGAGGGACGCGGTCAAATGCCTTCTCCAAGTCCACAAAACACATGTAAACTGGTTGGGCAAACTCCCACGAACCCTCAAGAATTCTCGAGAGGGTAAAGAGCTGGTCCGATGTGCCACGGCCAGGACGAAAACCACATTGCTCCTCCTGAATCCGAGGTTCGACCAACGGCCGGACTCTCCTCTCCAGTACCTTGGCATAGACCTTCCCAGGGAGGCTGAGGAGTGTGATCCCTCTAAAGTTGGAGCACACCCTCCGGTCCCCTTTTTTGAAGAGAGGAACCACCACCCCGGTTTGCCATGCCAAAGGCACTGCCCCTGACCTCCACGCAATGTTGCAGAGGCGTGTCAACCATGACAACCCAACGACATCCAGGGCCTTGAGGTACTCAGGGCGAATCTCGTCCACCCCCGGGGCCCGGCCACCAAGGAGATTTTTAACCACCTTGGCGACCTCAGCCCCTGTGATAGGCGAGTCATCCCCCTCGTCCCCAAACCCTGCTTCCTCTGTGGAAGGCGTATCAGTGGGATTGAGGAGATCCTCGAAGTATTCCTTCCACCGCCCGACGATATCCCCAGTTGAAGTCAACAGTGTCCCATCCGCACCATACACAGTGTGGACGGGGAGCTGCTTTCCCCTCCTGAGCCGCCGAACAGTTTGCCAGAATCTCTTTGAAGCCGACCGAAAGTCTTGTTCCATGGCCTCACCGAACTCCTCCCATACCCGGGTTTTTGCTTCAGCAACCACCCGAGCTGCACTCCGCTTGGCCTGCCGGTACACCTCAGCTGCTTCGGGAGTCCCACAAGCCAACCAAGCTTGATAGGACTCCTTCTTCAGCTTAATGGCCCCCCTCACCACTGGTGTCCACCACTTGGTTCGGGGGTTGCCACCACGAGATGCACCGACCACCTTGCGGCCGCAGCTCTGGGCCGCCGCTTCAACAATAGAGGTGGAGAACATGGCCCATTCAGACTCCATGTCTCCAGACTCCCTCGGAATGTGGATGAAGTTCTTCCGGAGGTGGGAGTTGAAGACCTCCCGGACAGGGGCCTCAGCCAGACGCTCCCAGCACACCCTCACTATACGTTTGGGTCTACCAGGTCTGAATGGCTTCCTCCCCTGCCATCGGATCCAACTCACCACCAGGTGGTGATCAGTTGACAGCTCTGCACCTCTCTTTACTCGGGTGTCCAAGACATACGGTCGCAGGTCTGATGATACGATAACAAAATCGATCATCGACCTGCGACCTAGGGTGTCCTGGTGCCAGGTGCACATATGGACACCCTTATGCTTGAACATGGTGTTCGTTATAGACAGACTGTGGTTAGCACAGAAGTCCAATAACTGAACACCACTCGGGTTCAGATCGGGCAGGCCATTCCTCCCAATCACCCCCCTCCAGGTTTCACTGTCGTTGCCCACGTGCGCATTGAAGTCCCCCAGTAGGACAATGGAGTCTCCAGGAGGAGTACCCTCCAGCACCCCAGTCACAGACTCCAAAAAGGGTGGGTACTCTGAAACATCATTTGGTGCATAGGCACAAATGATGGTCAGGACCCGTTTCCCAACCCGAAGGCGCAGGGAAGCAACCCTTTCGTCCACCGGGGAAAACTTCAATATAGAGGCAGCAAGGTGGGGCGATACAAGAATACCCACCCCTGCTCGTCGCCTCTCGCCCGGGGCAACTCCAGAAAAGGCCAAGCTCCAGCCCCTCTCCAGGAGACTGGTTCCGGAACCGGAGCTGTGTGTTGAGGTGAGGCCGACTATATCTAGCCGGTATCGCTCAACCTCGTACACCAGCTCAGGCTCCTTCCCCACCAGAGAGGTGACATTCCACGTACCAAAAGCCAGTTTAGAAAGCTTGGGATCAGTCCGCCAAGGTCTCCGCCTTTGACCGCCACCTAATCCACATAGCACCGGACCCCCATGATCCCTCCTGCAGGTGGTGGACCCACTATCTTTGTCAAATATTTAAATTTGTTTGATGATCTGAAACATTTAAGTGTGACAAACATACAAAAAAAATGAGAAATCAGGAAGGGGGCAAACACTTTTTCACACCACTGTGTATATATATATATATATATATATATATATATATATATATATATATAGAGAGAGAGAGAGAGAGAGAGAGAGAGAGAGAGAGAGAGAGAGAGAGATATTACGGACACTTGTGGGTTGGTGGGTTTGCTTGCAGGTGATGGGTGTGGTTTTGTGGGTGGTTTCATGTCTTTTCCATATATAATACATTAAAAAAATGTCATACACACCATGTTATCACCAAACAAATACTGTACATTTTCCTCTTGCATATATATTTTCTTTTTTTAATCCCCCTTCTCTCTATTTCTCTTTCGTTCCCACATGTCTGAACTGAGTTTTGATCTAAAAACATCTGTTTTCACCAGGATTTCAGTCAATGTTTGCTAAAGGAGCTTAACTTAGACTGATGTAGACGAACTCTGCATAACTTAGCCTAGCACTCAGGAACTTTTACAAATTGAGCACAACTTTCACCACCGTTTATTTCAAAACGTCGCCAAATTTTCAGCATGCTGAAAATTCTCAATGAATACAAACGTTCACCAGCGTTTGCCAAAAAACAACTATCATTAACTTTTATCAACTTTTGCCAGCAGAGCCAGATGTTTGCCAAAACTGTAAAAGTTGGTTCAAACATAGTGTGAATCCACCAAAAAAGGCAGGTCCAGGATGGCAGGAAGCCTCCACAAATGCTGATCTTTATATAAGTGTCGCCTGATGCTGATGTCAGCTGAACTGCGCTGAATATTCCTTTGCTTAAGTTAACCTAAGTTGGGAACTGCCACACATATGCTAGCCTAAGTTGGCAAAAGTTTGACAACCCTGAATGCAACGCTGGGAAATGCTAGCAAAATTTCGTAAAAGTTTATAAAAGTTCATAAAAGTTGGTATGTGCTCACGAACGTAATTTCACCAAAGTTTGGACTGATTTTTCTGATTTTTCAAAATATCAAGAAGTTGGTCCAAACGTTATAGTGTGAACCCAGCTTAACAACCCAAGTAATCCATACATACAAAGAAATCAAGGCAACTGTGTTCACAAAACAAGTTGTATAAACCCCTTGCATAAAATGACACCAGCATAATGGAAACAGACCCTCGTATTGCATATTTTAAAATTGCATGCAAAAAGGCGAGGATAAAATCAAGTTAAATTTAACAAACTTTATTTGAAACAGTAAGGCAGCCCTGCTCAAATTTGCATCAAATGAGAATAAATAATGGTTGGCCTTCCTTTTCACCTGATTCTTAAAGAGAACAATAAAACCAAAACAAAAATCACTGAGTTATGCTCGACATTCATTGTACCAGATTAAACTGTCTATGGAAAGATCATTTGATTCTTGGGAGGGCTACAGACAAACTTTTCTGCCCCCATTTGTGTGTTCTCCCTCCTTACCTGAGTATCGGCTTCTCTTTGCGACCTGGCATCCTGGCAAGCCCGGGAAGAAACCCAGGAGATGGGGTTGCAGAGCTGGCTGACAAGCTAAGAGGAGACAAGCCCACCAGACCTCTGCAGCTGCTGGGTTGCTCTTTCATCTCACAAACCCTTTTGCCTAGGATGCTTGTGGACAGGATCACGGCTTTGCCATCAGGGTCTTGGTCTGTCCTGCTTGACCAGAGACTGACCACCCAGCTCAGCTGGAAATCACGTGACCACGACAGGTGCCTGTTATTAGTTCCACTCCGATCAGCTGTGAATGCGGCTGAGATGTCATCATCCATCCGGATGGCATTACTTAATGCTCACTCCATTTCTAATGCGCTCCTCACTTTTGATGAACTTTTTTTGAGGGAGGATATGGATTTTATGTTCCTGGTGGAAAGGTGGCAGAGACAAAATGAGTTTTTCCACCTGAAGGAGCTCTGTCCTCCTGGCTGCTTTGTTATTGGGACTCCCCGGATTACGCAACGTGGTGGAGGACTCGCTGTTGTATACCGGGACAGCCACTTGTGCAGACTGGTAAACTCTGAGCCATTCTCCTCCTTTGAGTCTCAGATAATAAAAGTTGGGACTTTTAATACCATTTATTGTGTTTTAATTTATCGTCCTCCTGGCTCAGCAAGTGTCTTTCTTATGGATTTTATAGACTTTTTTATCTTCTCTTATTAAATTGGAGAGGATTTTAATCATTGGTGATTTTAACATTCATACTGATGATGTTACATGTAACACAGCTGTTGATTTTTTTATCCATCACTCCATCCATCCATCCTCTACCGCTTTTCCGGAGGTCCGGGTCGCAGAGGCAGCAGTTCAAGCAGAGAAGCCCAGACTTCCCTCTCCCCAGCCACCTGCTCCAGCTCTTCAGAGAGGATGCCAAGGCGTTCCCAGACCAGCTGGGAGACATAGTCTCTCCAGCGAGTCCTGAGTCTGCCCCGGGGTCTCCTCCCAGTGGGACGTGCCTGAAACACCTCAAGCGGGAGGCGTCCTGGAGGCATCCTGATCAGATGCCCATACCACCGCAACTGGCTCCTTTCAATGTGGAGGAGCAGCGGTTCTACTCTGAGCCTCTCCCGGATGACTGAGCTCCTCACCCTATCTCTGAGGGTGAGTCCAGCAATCCTACGGAGAAAGCTCATTTCAGCCACTTGTATCCGCAATCTCGTTCTTTCGGTCATTATCCAAAGCTCGTGACCATAGGTGAGAGTAGGAACGTAGATTGACTGGTAAATCGACAGCTTTGCCTTAGAACTAAGCTCCCTCTTCACCACAACAGACCGGTACAACGTCCGCATCACTGCAGATGCTGCTCCAATCCGTCTGTCAATCTCTCGCTCCATTCTCCTCTCACTCATGAATAAGACCCCAAGATACTTAAACTCTTCCATTTGTGGCAGGAGCCTGTCCCCAACCCGGAGAGGACAATCCACCTTTTTCCGGCTGAGGACCATGGACTCGGACTTGGAGGTGCTGATTTTCATCCCAGCCGCTTCACACTCAGCGGCAAACCGTCCCAGTAAGAACTGTAGTTCAATGCTGGATGAAGCCAACAGGACAACATCATCTGCAAACAACAGAGATGCGATCCTGTGGTCACCAAGCATGACACCCTCCGTTCCATGGCTGCACCTAGAAATCCTGTCCATAAAAATTATGAACAGGATTGGTGACAAAGGGCAGCCCTGGCAGAGTCCAACCTCACTGGGAATGAGTCCGACTGAGTGTTGGCAATACGAACCAAACTCTCACAACGGTCGTACAGAGACCGAATAGCTCGTAACAACAAGCCCGATACCCCATACTCCCGAAGCACCTCCCACAAAAAACCACAAGGGACACGGTCGAATGCCTTCTCCAAGTCCACAAAACACATGTAAACTGGTTGGGCAAACTCCCATGAACCCTCAAGAATTCTCGAGAGGGTAAACGGCTGGTCTGATGTGCCACGGCCAGGACAAAAACCGCATTGCTCCACCTGAATCCGAGGTTCAACCAATGGCCAGACTCTCCTCTCCAGTACCTTGGCATAGACCTTCCCAGGGAGGCTGAGGAGTGTGATCCCTCTAAAGGTGGAGCACACCCTTCGGTCTCCTTTTTTGAAGAGAGGAACCACCACCCCGGTTTGCCATGCCAAAGGCACTACCCCCGACCTCCACGCAATGTTGCAGAGGCGTGTCAACCATGACAGCCGGCCACCAAAGAGATTTTTAACCACCTTGACGACCTCAGCCCCTGTGATAGGCGAGTCGTCCCCCTCCTCCACAAGCCCTGCTTCCTCTCTGGAAGGCTTATCAGTGGGATTGAGGAGATCCTCAAAATATTCCTTCCACCGCCCGATGATATCCCCAGTCGAAGTCAACAGCGTCCCATCCGCATCATACACAGTGTGGACAGGGAGCTGCTTCCTCCTCCTGAGCCGTCGGACACTTTGCCAGAATCTCTTCGAGGCCGACCGAAAGTCTTGTTCCATGGCCTCACCAAACTCCCATACCCGAGTTTTTGCTTCAACAACCACCCGAGCTTCATTCCGCTTGGCCTGCCGGCACACCTCAGTTATTTCGGGAGTCCCACAAGCCAACCAAGCCTGATAGGACTCCTTCTTCAGCTTAATGGCCCCCTCACCACTGGTGTCCACCACTTGGTTTGGGGGTTGCTACCACGAGATGCCCTGACGACCTTGGGGCTGCAGCTCTGGGCTGCTGCTTCAACAATAGAGGTGGAGAACATGGACCATTCAGACTCCATGTCTCCAGACTCCCTCGGAATGTGGTTGAAGTTCTTCCAGAGGTGGGAGTTGAAGACCTCCTGGACAGGGGCCTCAGCCGGACATTCCCAGCACACCCTCACTATACACTTGGGTCTACCAAGTCTGAATGACATCCTCCCCTGCCATCGGATCAAACTCACCACCAGGTGATGATCAGTTGACAGCTCTGCACCTCTCTTTACCCGAGTGTCCAAGACATACAGTCACAGGTCTGATGACATGATAACAAAATCGATCATCGACCTGCGGCCTAGGGTGTCCTGGTGCCAGGTGCACATATGGACACCCTTATGCTTGAACATGGTGTTCGTTATGAGCAAACTGTGGTTAGCACAGAAGTCCAATAACTGAACACCACTCGGGTTCAGATCGGGCAGGCCATTCCTCCCAATCACCCCCTCCAGGTTTCACTGTCGTTGCCCACGTGCTCATTGAAGTCCCCCAGTAGGACAATGGAGTCTCCAAGAGGAGCACCCTCCAGCACCCCAGTCACAGACTCCAAAAAGGGTGGGTACTCTGAAACATCATTTGATGCATAGGCACAAATGATGGTCAGGACCCGTTTCCCAACCTGAAGGCTCAGGGAAGCAACCCTTTCATCCATCAGGGAAAACTCCAATATAGAGGCAGCAAGGTTGGGGGATACAAGAATACCCACCCCTGCTCGTCGCCTATCACCCGGGGCAACTCCAGAGAAGGCCAAGCTCCAGCCCCTCTCCAGGAGACTGGTTCTGGAACTGGAGCTGTGTGTTGAGGTGAGGCCGACTATATCTAACCGGTATCTCCCAACCTTATGCACCAGCTCAGGCTCCTTCCCCACCAGAGAGGTGACTCCACGTACCAAAAGCCAGTTTAGAAAGCTTGGGATCAGTCTGCCAAGGTCTTCGCCTTTGACCGCCACCTGATCCACATAGCACCAGACCCCCATGATCCCTCCTGCAGGTGGTGAGCCCACTCGAGGGTGGACCCATGTAACTCCTTCGGGTTGAGCCCGGCCGAGTCCCATGGGTGGAAACCTGGCCACCAGATGCTAGCCATTGAGCCCCTCCTCCAGGCCTAGCTCCAGGGTGGGGCCCCGATAACCCCGTACCATGTGGGGTACACTAAATCCTTGTTCTAGTATTTATCATGAGAGTCTGTTGATCGTTCTTAGTCTGGTCCTTCACCCAGGACCAGTTTGTCTTGGGTGACCCTATCAGAGGCAAACTGCTCCAGACAACATAGCTCCTGGGATCACTGGGGCACGCAAACCCCCCACCATGATAAGGTGATGATCCATGAGGGGTATTCATCACTCATTTTTTTAACCTCATCCAGCATGTCTTGGGCCCTACACATGCTAAGGGTCATACCTTGGATCTTGTTTTTTTCACTGGGCTTGAATATTGAAAATGTGTGTGTGTGAATAACTTCCATATCAGTGATCACAGCTGTGTGCTTTTTAATGTTAATTTCCCTGTGAATCCTCCCCCTCTGAAAATGGCAGCAGAAAGGCACATTATTAACCAAGAAGCAGCAAATGACTTCTCTGCTTTGTCTGAGCCACACTTACTGATGGGAATTAAAGATTCTGATGCTTTCACTCAGAAATTAAGCAGAAATCTGTCCCTGCTTCTCCTAAAAAGTCTCACCCGTGGATAAATGACTCCATTCGGTCTTTTAGGAGAAATTGTCATAAGGTAGAACACCTATGGAAATCCACCCAATCCACTTTTAGTCTTGTAACCCTTCAGGACATCACTGCTCTGCTGCAGAATATGAAACCCTCCTCTTCCTCTGCCGATGTTCTCCCTACTAAAATATTTTTAGCAGTTTTTGAGTCAATTGGTCCTTCAGTTGTTGAACTGATAAACATTTCACTTTCAGCTGGTGTGGTTCCCAGCTCCTTTAAACATGCAGTGGTTGAATCAACACTTAAGAAGCCGAGTTTTCATCCATCACTGCCAAAAAATTATAGGCCAATTTCTAAACTTCCTTTCATATCAGAAATTTTGGAAACGGTGGTGGCTGAGCAGCTTACAGTCCATCCATCCGTCTTCTTCTGCTTAATCCTTTTTTTGGGGGGGGGGGGGGGGGGGGAGGTTGGAGCCTATCCCACTTTGGGCAAGAGGCAGGGTACACCCTGGACAGTCCATCGCAGGGCCAACACAAAGAGACAGACAAAATTAGGACACACCATTAAATATTCAGTTTTTTATTAAGAAATGTTTGCATATCTATGTCTAACCTTGTTTTTGTTTTTATTTGTATTTTTTAACATTTATTTTAGCCATTTTAAGTGGGAATGAATGTGGAGGTGTCCTAAAAAGATGGGGGTGTCCTAATTTATTCCTCACTATTTGCTTAGAATTACATTTTACAGAAAATTTGAGGAAAGTCTTTAATTTATTTTTAATTGTTTAGAATCTCCCAGTATTTTTAACATTGATATTAAATATCAATAGATTGACTGGCGCCTAGCGGCTGCCCCGGCCTTGGATGCGTTCTGCAGAGCGTGCCCAAATGCCAAGTCACGTTTCGTTACCTTGTATTATACATGTGTAATGACAATAAAGTTGAATCTCATCTCATCTCATCTCAAAAAGCCATATGTCCAAATATGTTAAAAAAAAAACACAGGCTTATACAGGGTGTCCTAATTTTTTCATGTGACTGTATGTCATTTTTGGCAAATTGTAACATGGATAAATTTCACTCAGGCTTTTGAAAAAATCATTCTATTGAAACAGCTTTAGTCAGAGTCTCCAGTGACATTATGATGGCAGCTGACACTGGTAAATACACAATTCTGGTTTTATTGGATCTTTCTTCTGCCTTTGATACTGTTGAACACTGTATAATGATCAACAGACTCAAAGAGCTAGGATTGTCTAGTTCTGTTTTAAAATGGTTCTCTCCATACCTCACCGACAGAAGCTTTAACATGTTTGTGAATCAGATTTTTTCCGAAACAGCACAGTTTTCATGTGGGGTACCACAGGGCTCAGTTCTAGGACCCACTCTTTTTATACTTTACACTCTTCCACTGGGACGGGTAATTAGCCAGTTCACAGATATTTCTTATCATATTTATGCTGATGATATTCAGTTATATTGCTCTTTTAAGGCGTCAGTGAGGAGTTTCACATACTGTCATCTTTAACTAGCTGCTTGTCTAGCATCAAACAATGGTTAAGTGCAAACTTTTTGCAACTTAACTCAGACAAGATGGATACATTAATTATCGCTCCTGAAAACAGGATCCCGCTTATTAAGCACCACATGAGTATCCTAGGCTCCTCTGTCCAGGCGAGTCTTTGGAATCTTGGTGTTAGTTTTGACTCGGCTATGTCTCTTGAGCACCACACGAATCAATTAATTAGAAACTGTTTCTTCCATCTGAAGAATATTTCTAAGTTGAGAGTCCTGTTGTCGAAGGTGGAACTTGAGATGATTATTCATGCTTTTATTTCTTCTCGCTTAGACTACTGTAATAGTCTTTTTACTTGTCTGAGCAAAAAGCATCTTCAATGCCTCCAGGTTGTCCAAAATTCGGCTGCCAGACTTTTAACCTACACTAAGAAAAGGGCACACATTACACTGGTTTTAGCACCACTTCACTGGCTCCCTGTTGATTTTAGGATACAGATTAAAATTTTAGTCCTTGGTTTTAGAGCCATTCATGATCAGGGCCCCAAATATATCACTGAGCTGCTTAAAGTGTATAACCCCTCACGGTCTCTGAGGTCTTTGGATCAACATTTATTGGCTGTCCCTCAAACCCATTTTAAAACTCGAGGTGATCGAGCCTCTCAGGCAGTGGCACCAAAATTGTGGAATGCTCTACCACTGTCTTTGTGCTTAGTAGACTCTGTTGACGCTTTTAAAAAGCAGCTGAAGACTCTGCTGTTGAAACAGGCTTTTTAGTTTGGTTATAGTTTTTTTTTTTTGATTGCCTTATGTTCATTTCGTTGTATTTACAAATGTGTGTTTTATTTTACTGTGAAGCACTTTGTGATTCTTTCTATGAGAGGTGCTGTATAGATAAACTGTACTTACATTACTAAAAAAGGACTCAAAAGAATAAAATGTCCATTAAAGCAAGAATTCTAGAGAAAGATATTTCAAAGCCATATAAATTAAAGTGCACTTTTTTTCTGTTTGGTCATGTTTTTAACAATAGGAGCCATGTCTTTAGCATTATAACTTGTGAGTGCAGTGGTGCTCTTTTTCCATTTGCAATTTTTGTCATATGGGATAAATTTTCCAAAGGAAGAATCCTCAGTCATTTACCTTGGAAATCCTTGGTTCTTTTAATGTTATTTTTTTGTGGGGGCTCCCTTGGATTTTGACAAGCGGATTTTAATGCATTTTTCATAATGTCATGGATGATATCTCAAGTGGTGAAACAAATTAGTGGTATTGCTATCTTTAAAGACAATGGCTTTGCAACATATTTTGCAGAAAACTTTCTTTTTAGTGTTTTCCTTCTGAATTCCGAACCACTGTCAGACAGTGGAGCTGATGCTTTTTTGCTTAACTTGGGGGCTCTCCCCATGTTCTGCCGGTGTTGCCAGATTGTGCATAAAAAATAAGTGTCTCTGCTCCACAAAAACAGGCTCAAAAGAAGCAGTTTCCAAAGAAAAAAATGGAGGAAAAAACAGACATAACAATGACCGTGATGCAAAACATGACCGCGGTGGGAGTCTGAGCTCCCCTGCAGCTGTGTGAGGCTGTGTGAGAGGACTTCAAATGGATAAATAAATGCTGGCAGCTTACATTACCATGAGAATTTATGCTCAATATAACCACAATAAAGGCATTTTATGTATTGCGCATATGGTCCAGCCCTACTCTGCAGTTATATATCTGTCAGACTCCAACCAGAAGTAGGACTTGAACCTTTGTTTGGTGTCTGAGACAAAAGTATTCAACTCATCAATACACAGTTGTCATTATTATTAATATTTCCCCAATCCCACAATGTGCCTATATCCCCAACAACTTTCTAATTCAATAAATTTAAAAATTTTCATCACCAAATCAAGGAGTATTTGAGAGTCCACAATCGGGATCGTTGGCTGTAGTCAGTGGCCCCCACCCCTTCCCACATGGGGCTCCAAGGTCCTCCATATCTTTTAAAAAAAATCTAACTGGGGCTTGGCCTGTAGAAGGAAGTGCTTGATCCAGACATCCTCTGCTACCATGAATTGTTGTAGAGTTTCTCCTTAATTAAGAAATGTCCCTCGCTGATCTGGTGAATAAATAAAGTGAAGTGTCAAAAATGCCTTTTCTGGGTATTTATTTACATCTTGGCCAAGAAGGGAAAGTGTCATGTCCTGCACGCAGGCGAGTATCATGAGATGATTCAAAGTGTGTGAACAGAGCAGTTTTCATGAAATAGCACAAACAAACTAGAAAAGCACTCAAAGAGTGCATACCTCTGCCAAGGCTCCTTCCGTCCCTCATGGATCACCTCCAAAATGTAATGGGTTTGTGTGTAGGCCACGAGCTAGTTCTGGTGAAAACTGCATTAAAGTCGATCCACTAGTTTTGGAGGATTCTTGCAAACACACTGTGAGAAGATAAGAGCCTTGGAAGTATGCATTCTGGGATCATCACCAAAATGTTATGGGTTCGTCTGTAGCCCAAGGACCACCTCTGGTGCAAATTTCATCCAAAACCATGCAGTAGTTTTTGTGTAATCCTGCTACACAAATACAAGCAAGGTCCTTGGTGGAAGTATGCACTTTCAAATCGTCACCAAAATTTAATGGGTTCATCCTTGGCCCAAGGGCTACCTCTGGTGAAAATTTAATCAAAATCCATCCAGTAGTTTTTGCGTAATCCTGCTAACAGGCAGACAAACAAGCAGATGGACGGACAGACAAACCACCCCGATTACATTACCTCCTTGGCAGAGGTAATAAACACTGTTTTGAGAATGCTGAGTGAGCAGTGCTCAAGGCTGCATATACAATTGGCACCTGAATGTTCTATTACATCTGGGGACAAGTACTGAGTGTGAGGTCAGTTATGATTCCAGGAGGCCTTTTCTAGCGCTAGAGGACAGGTGAGAAGGAAGGTACAAGAGTGTTCAGGTTTGGCAACAGAGGGACACAGACTACACCGCACTTCTGGCCAGTGAGTCTAACATTCCCATAATGAGTGAGAAGACATGCTGGCTTATCAAGGCTGCAGGTAACCAGACCCAGGCAGCTGCAAGCAGTCAGATAATCAGCAGTGGAATGAGTGCACCAAACCTGAGACACTACATTTAAAAGGTTCCTTGATTCTGAAAAAGCCTTTGACAG
Source organism: Pholidichthys leucotaenia (assembly GCA_020510985.1). Lineage (NCBI taxonomy): Eukaryota > Metazoa > Chordata > Actinopteri > Cichliformes > Pholidichthyidae > Pholidichthys > Pholidichthys leucotaenia. The sequence continues at coordinate 176,922,710 of CM035840.1, read as the reverse complement.
TGTGGACTGAGTTTCCTTTTTATCCTGAAGTTGAAGCCCAAAGGGGTCGAAGAGACCTTTGGACAAAGACCGAAGGGGTGATTATGTTATGGGTCAATTAAGGGGGGATTATGTTATGGGTCAGTCCGTCCGTCTGTTCGTCAGTCCGTCCGTCTGTCCCACTTTTATGAAATCAACTCCTCCTACAGTTTTATTCTGATTGTTTTGGAACTTGGTACTATGATTTGATATACTCTGATGATGCGCGTATTGCAATTTCACTCTCATCAGATGACCTTGAGGTCAAAGGTCAGAGGTCAGATTTTTCCCAAAATCTTCTAAACACAACTACTGAAAGAAATGATGTAGGCTTTTCAAATCCACACAATAGTCGTATCTAATACATATCTTGGAGGACTAACACCCTCACCAAACTATGGGTTTGGAGTCAAGGGGTCAAAGGTCAAAGTTTAAAGTTAACATTGCAGTTGCACTATGGCAAATGCTACATTTACTTTTTGTCATGAGCTGAGCACTGGAGGTTTCTGCCCTGCTCAGTCTCATGGCTTTTTCTCTGTATTTATATATTTGTTGTATGTTGTATTTTGTGCTTTTTGGTTTCTGTTTTTCTCTTACTGTTTTCTGTTTTCCTGTTTAAGTCTTAGTTTTGTTACACTTTTATTTTGTATTAATTTGCATTTACAGCCATGGACAAAATTGTTGGTACCCCTCTGTTAATGAAAGAAAAACCCACAGTGGTCACAGAAATAACTTGAATCTGACAAAAGTGGTAATAAATAAAAAATCTATGAAAATTAACCAATGAAAATCAGACAATGCTTTTGAATTGTGGTTCAACAGAATTATTTTAAAAAACAAACTCATGAAACAGGCCTGGACAAAAATGATGGTACCCTTAACTTAATATTTTGTTGCACAACCTTTTGAGGCAATCAGTGCAATCAAACGATTTCTGTAACTGTCAATGAGACTTCTGCACCTCTCAGCAGGTATTTTGGCCCACTCCTCATGAGCAAACTGCTCCAGTTGTCTCAGGTTTGAAGGGTGCCTTCTCCAGACGGCATGTTTCAGCTCCTTCCACAGATGTTCAATAGGATTTAGATCAGGGCTCATAGAAGGCCACTTTAGAATAGTCCAATGTTTCGCTCTTAGCCATTCTTGGTTGTTTTTAGCTGTGTGTTTTGGGTCATTTTCCTGTTGCAAGACCCATGACCTGCGACTGAGACCAAGCTGTCTGACACTGGGCAGCACATTTCTCTCTAGAATACCTTGATAGTCTTGAGATTTCATTGTACCCTGCACAAATTCAAGACACCCTGTGCCAGATGCAGCAAAGCAGCCCCAGAACATAACAGAACCTCCTCCATGTTTCACAGTAGAGACAGTGTTCTTTTCTTGGTATGCTTCATTTTTGCATCTGTGAACACAGAGCTGATGTGCCTTGCCAAAAAGTTCCAGTTTTGTCTCGTCTGTCCATAAGACATTCTCCCAGAAGCTTTGTGGCTTGTCAACATGCAGTTTGGTAAATTCCAGTCTGGCTTTTTTATGATTTGTTTTCAACAGTGGTGTCCTCCTTGGTCGTCTCCCATGAAGTCCACTTTGGCTCAAACAATGACGGATGGTGCGATCTGACACTGATGTACCTTGACCTTGGAGTTCACCTTGAATGTGTTTAGAAGTTGTTATGGGCTCTTTTGTTACCATTCTTCATCAAGTTTCCTCCTGCGGCCACGTCCAGGGAGGTTGGCTACCATGCCGTGGATCTTAAATTTCTGAATAATATGTGCAACTGTAGTCACAGGAACATCAAGCTGCTTGGAGGTGGTCTTATAGCCTTTACCTTTAACATGCTTGTCTATAATTTTCTTTCTAATCTCCTGAGACAGCTCTCTCCTTTGCTTCCTCTGGTCCATGTTTAATGTGGTACACACCATATCACCAAACAGCACAGTGACTACTTGTCGCCCATTCTTTATATTCCTACTGTTGTGTTCTCCCTCTGGGTTGACAGCTGTCAGTGGCGTTTCCAGGTTTGTGCTCCATGTGGGCGTTGCTCTGTCAGCTGTCAGCTCCAGTCGCTCCCCTCTCATTGCCCCCGGCTGGTCCAATTATGAATCATTGTTTCCTTCTGCCCGCTCAAGCGACCCACACCTGTCATTACTTGTATAAATTTGTTTCTGACCTTATTTAAGGGTGGTTATTTTCATTTTCCCTTGCCGCAGTTTTGAGTTTCTCCTTTCTTCGTCTCCACCAGAATGCAGCCCTCGTTCTGGTGCGCTTAATCTGTAAGTTTGATTGCTTGTTTGAATTTTGTGTTAGAGGACTGTTTTGGTCTTTGTGTTTCGTTGTTTTTCAATACATCTCACAAACTCACAGTTCAGCGTGTGGGTTTACCTCTCTGCCCCGAGGGGCAATTCATGACACTATTACAATAAAACAAGTAAAGCTAGGGCCACCAAACCTGGTATACAGGTTCACCTTGGAATCCTGACCTCTGACTATGGGTTTGGGTCAAAAGGTCAAAGATCAAGGTCAGCATTCCATTTGCACTGTTACTATAAAAACAAGTAAAGTAAGGTTCACCAAACTTGCTGCACAGGTTCTCTTTTGGATTCTGACCTCTGACTATAGGTTTGGGATCAAAAGGTCAAAGGTCAAGTTTAGCATTCCTTATGCCTTATTACTGTACAGTGAGTAAAGCTAGGGCCACCAAACTTGGTACACAGGTTCACCCTGTGACCCTGAAGTGTGACTGTGGTTTTGGGATTGCAAGGTCAAAGGTCAACATCAAAATGCCCTATAAAGTATATCTCAATAACAAAGAAAGCTAGGGCCACCAAACCTGGTACACAGGTTCACTCTGAGACCATAAACTCTGACTACAGGTTTGGGGTCCAAAGGTCAAGGCTGGCACTCCCTATGATCTCTTACTATAGAACTTGTAAAGCTCTCTAGGGTCACCGTACTTGCTACATGGGATCACCTTGAGATCCTAACCTACAACTATGGGTTGTATATAAGAGAGGGCTGAAAAGTTTTGTAGGGGGGCTGAAAAGTTCATAGGCTGACTAAGAAAGAGTTATGATAGTAGGTGCTGAGCCAGTAGTATTTGTGCTTCAGTGGCTGAGGAACAAGAGGGCAGAGCAAAGCTGGGAGTGAGAGAACTGTTAAGCGTATGGGTACAATAAACCACATTTGGGCAAATCTGACCACTGCATAATGGTCAGCCTATGACCCCCCCCCCCTACTTTGTTGTATATTCGTGGATGATGGGCTTATCATAATTTGGTTCAGCCGTAGTAATTATATTGAAAAGTTGAAAACTGCTCTCTATCAGTAAATGGGATCTTCAAAGAAAACGGAAGCGGGGAATATTGCACTCGCCTCAGAGTGCTCTTGTTTCCACATGGTGAGATTTGACTATGAAGAGTTTTTTTTTAACTGGATCAAGATTGTATGCTACACCCACAGCTACTGTTTTGAACAGTTGACTAATATCAGTAAGATCCATACTGCACTGGGGGTGGATATTGAGAATTTGTACTAAATTGGTACTGATACCTGACTTGTCAGCACCAAAAGATTGATAAGCTCCTGGACAAATGGTACTGCTATCTGTATTTAAGTAACATTAATTCACTCTGACATATCTGGAATTTTCAAATGCTTAGTACTAGATTGGATAAGCAGGATGGATATCTGAAAACAGCAACAGACAGCAGGCAGTTTTTCCTTCACAATTTGTAAATAAAAACATGTAAAAGACTTTCAACAGAGAGAAGAGAAGGTGAGCCTTTTATTTTAAGGATATTCTCAACCTTTTTCTCTACAGCGTGACTGTTACCTTATTACCTATAATATACCCTATAATATTAACAAATTGACGAATATTTAAAACAGAAGACTCGTCAACGAGAAAGAAAATGGCGTTCCACTAATTTAGATGAATTCTATTTAGCGTGGAGAAATCATCTCCTAATCTATAAAAAATCTCTTAGAAAAGCTAGAACAAGTTATTACTCTGCATTAATAGAAGAGAATAAGAATAATCCCAGGTTTATTTTCAACACTGTAGCTAGGCTGACAAAGCGTCAGGACTCTGTCAATCCTCGCATCCCCCTAGAGCTTACTAGTCAGGACTTTTTGAACTTTTTCAATCTTAAAATTTTGTCTTTTAGAGATAAAATCAATCAGATTTTTCCCACTGTAAACTTAAGTACAGCAACTACTACAACTCATTCAATTGACATCTGTTTGGATAAGTTTACTCCAATTGACCTTTTAGAGTTAGATAAAATAATCTCCTCATCCAAGCCTTCTACTTGTCTTTTAGACCCTATTCCTACCAGGTTATTAAAAAAAGTCTTCCCATTTATTGGTAGCCGTATTCTTCAAATAATCAATTCTTCTTTAACCTTAGGTCATGTTCCGCAGGCTTTTGAAATTGCTGTAATTAAACCCTTACTCAAAAAGCCAACGCTCGACCCAGGAGTTTTAGCTAACTATCGACCAATCTCTAATCTGCCTTTCATTTCAAAAATCTTATAAAGAATTGTTGCTACGCAATTATTTGACCACTTACAGGGAAATGGTTTATTTGAAGAGTGTCAATCTGGGTTCAGAATTCATCATAGTACTGAAACAGCCTTAGTGAAGGTCACGAATGACCTTCTTTTCACATCTGATAATGGTCTCGTTTCTGTACTTGTCCTTTTAGATCTTAGTGCAGCTTTTGATACCATCAAACTATCGATCATGATATTCTACTTGATAGATTAGAACACTATGTTGGACTAAATGGTACTTCACTGCAGTGGTTTAGATCTTATTTGTCCGATAGATTTCAGTTTGTTCATATCAATAATGAGTTTTCTTCCAACTCTAAGCTCAGTCATGGAATTCCACAGGGATCTGTGTTAGGCCCTACTCTTTTTAGTTTATATATGCTTCCGTTAGGCAACATCATTAGAGAGCACTATATACATTTTCATTGTTACGCAGATGACACACAATTGTACCTGTCGATGAAGCCCGATGATTGTAATCAATTAGCCAAGTTAGAGGCCTGTCTTAAGGAAATCAAAGCTTGGATGACTTGTAATTTTCTGCTATTAAACCCGGATAAGACCGAAGTCATTCTTGTTGGTCCAAAAAAACTTAGAAATACCTTTCCAAATCAAATTCTTAATTTGGATGCGGCTACTCTTACTCTGAATAGTTCTGTGAGGAACCTTGGAGTTATTTTTGATCAAGATGTTTTTTAATTCACATATTAAATTTGTTTCTAAGGCTGCCTTCTATCATCTGCGCAATATTGCCAAGATTAGGAGCATCTTGTCTCAGAGTGATGCTGAGAAACTGTTCCAAGCTTTTGTTAGCTCTAGATTACATTATTGTAACTCGTTATTATCAGGTTGTCCTAAAATATTTTTAAAAAGTCTTCAGTTGATCCAAAACGCTGCAGCAAGAGTTTTAACAGGTACTAGAAAGAGAGATCATATCTCTCCGGTTCTGGCCTCCCTTCATTGGCTTCCCATAGAGTTTAGAATTAAGTTTAAAATCCTTCTTCTCACTTACAAAGCTCTTAATAATCAGGCCCCCTCTTATATAAAAGATCTGATATTACCCTATCATCCTAACAGAGTACTAAGCTCCTAAAATGCTGGATTACTTGTAATACCTAGAATCTCCAAAAGTACAATGGGAGGCAGAGCCTTCAGTTATCAAGCTCCTTTCCTGTGGAACCAGTTACCAATCTGGGTTGGGGAGTCAGGCACGATCTCTGTTTTTAAGAGCAGGGTAAAAACCTTACTCTTCAATATAGCCTACGATTAGGGAGGGATCTTGTGTCTCTTAACCCTCCCTTTGTTTTGCTGTTAATAGATCTAGACTGCCGGGCGACCTCCAATAATGTACTCGGCTTCTCTCCGTTAATGTTTGCTCTCTTTATGTCTGTTCTTTCCATCTTCTCTATCCCCTCACCCCCCAGCCAGTCGCAGCAGATGACTGCCCCTCCCTGAACCTGGTTCTGCTAGAGGTTTCTTCCTGTTAAAAGGGAGTTTTTCCTCTCCACCGTCGCCAAGTGCTTGCTCACAGGGGATTGCCTGATTGCTGGGGTCTTTCTGCAATTGTGGGGTTTCCCCTACATTTGAAAGTGCCATGAGATGACTGTTGTTGTGATATGGCGCTATATAAATAAATCTGAATTGAATTGAATTGAATAAACAGAACAAAAAAGATGATGTAGACATGGAACTTAATATTAACAACAAATTGCTACAGAATCACACGGTCATTGCTAAAGAGTTTAACAACTTTTTCATAAACTCTGTGCTAGAAATATCCAGTTCCATTTAATCTACCTGACCATAACTTTAGTCCTATTAACCCCTCACAACCAGTCTTTAACCGGAGTGGTGGCTCAGTTGGTAGAGCATCTGCCCCACACCCGGGAGGCAGGGGTTCAAATCCCGGCCGGGTCATGCCAAAGACCATATAAAAGTGGAACTTCCTGCCATCCAGCTTGGTGCTCAGCAATAATGGAATGGAGGAGGGAAATTTGTGGCGGCGCCTTGCATGGCAGCGGCCCTCTGATTCTGCACTTGAGGTGTGTGTGATTAACACAGTAGATAGGTAAAGCACAATCTCGTTCTACTGTACATGATTGGTTGTACAGTTGAATGACAATAAGGGTGATTTAATTTAATTTAATTTTATATTAGAAATAACTGAAAGTGAAGTTGCAAATATCATCCGCTCATTGAATAGCTCAAAGCAACAGATGAACATGGTCTTAACACCAAATCTTTAAGAGATAATGAGATAATGAGTAATGTCCAATTACTCATTAAGGGGCAGATTTACTAAGGCAGTGCAAATTAGTGAGTGTGCAAATTAGACAGAGCACCTCAGGGAGTGGCTAATTTTTGCCAGTGATCTACTAACAACATGCAAAATTATGAACACAGATGCAGTCACTTCATTTCAATAATGCCCACCCATCCGCCAAGACTGCAAAATTGCACACAGGCACAGCCAGTTGGGAGGATCGTCATATACAAAGCTTTTTTTGAAAAAAAAGTTTTTTTTTTAAGCGCAAACTTCACTAAAATAGCTTATTTTTGTTCATTATATTTCAAAATTTAGATTTTACCCATAAGAACCCACGGTGACACCAGTGTAACAAGCACTTTGAAGAAATGTGTTCTGTGTGGTCCACTTGGTCTGTGGTATATCCCACATAATTTTCCTTTAAGGAAAAATGGGTCTGGGTTCTTATGGGTTAACATGGTAGACTTTTTTGTTTAATATGTATAAATGAAGCATTTGTATCTAATTTAATAAAACTACTCATGAATAAATTGATTATTTAACCAACGTGTTTATTTTATTAATACTAGAACCATCAAGATGGTCTGATGGAGACTCTGGGATTTTATTATGTGAATAACTTTGTTTTTAACAAAATCTACAGGTCTCCCAGTTCACAACTTTTTATAAATGCCATTGAATTACTGTGTTGCAATTTCGGGGGACGTTTCTATGGATCTGTGCACTCTTTTTGTTAATAATTGCATTGTTGTTTTCTTCCTATATTGTGTATCCTGAACTGGCAAAGAGAAATTGTCATGATGCTTACATCCTCCGTGCTGTGTAAAATTTGCGTGGGCGGATCAGCCTCGGGAGTGGGGTTTTCCGGTAAAACCACAGCGGTTGAGAAAAAAAGAGTTCTGCCGGGGAGGCTGCCAAATCCTTCTTAGGTGCGGAACGCAACCCTAAAAGAGCCCAAGGCAGGCGGTCGACCCAATTTGTGTCCATGAGTGAAGCTCTGAGCGCTGCTTTAAGTGATCTGTGAAAACGCTTGCATAACCCGTTAGCCTAGGGCATTTGTTAAAGCCTGTTCTCGCTTGGGAGTCCAATCGATGTTTTCTGCCGACTTCCTTTTTTTAACTGCGGCATACAATGGCTGCATCAGCTGGGCTGCCTGGGGAAGAAAACGGTTATAAAAATTTACCATTCCCAAAAACTCCTGTAGTGCCCTCACAGTCTGTGGGCGTGGAAAGTCCGACACAGCACGCACCTTGTCCGGTAATGGGATCACGCCCTCTGGCGAAATGCGGTGGCCCAAAAAGTCAATCACTGGCACACCAAACTGGCTCTTCGCTGGGTTAACTATCAGCCCGTGCGCTTCCAAGCTCTGGAAAACTGTCTTGAGATGGGTGATATGCTCCTCCTCAGACACGCTGGCTACCAGAATGTCGTCTAAGTAGACAAAAACGAAGGACAAGTTGCAAAGGTCTGTGCCGTGCCTTTTAATTCAAATGGCATGCGTAAAAACTCGAAAAGGCCAAAAGAAGTTATTACCGCCGTTTTTGGAACATCTTCTGTGTGCACCGGGACCTGGTGGTAACCACAGACCAGATCCACTTTGGAAAAAACACACGCCCCCACCAGGTGTACGGAAAAATCCTGGATGTGTGGAATAGGATAGCGATTGTGTTCCGTAGCGTTGTTCACGTGCCGGAAATCGCCGCATGGTCGCCATGACCTGTCGGCTTTAGGCATCATGTGTAGTGGGGATGCCCATGGGCTGTTGGAGTGCCTGATGATGCCCAACTGTTCTAAGTTGGCAAACTCCTCTCGCGCGCTGGCAAGTTTAGCTGTGCCCAGGTGCCAAGGTCACATGAATACCGACGGCCCTTTTGTAGTTATGAAATGTTCGACCCCGTGCTTCATTATCGTTGCTGAAAATGTCGGGACTGTGAGTGCTGGGAACTGTGCGAGTAACTGTTGGTACTTACCCCCTGGAGCTATAACGTTAGCCAGTATTGCCGACCCAGGTCCCCGAGCTGTACAGGGCAAAGAGGCAAAAGAGACAGCATTCACTAATCTCCTATTAGCAACATCAACTAATAACCCATAAGCACATAAAAAATCTGTGCCTAAAATATCGTCAGTGTCTGTTCGTCAGATGTCCTGATGGTGGTTCTTTTGGTGGCTGTGAGCTTGGGACTGCTGCGTCCTGCCACCCTGTCTGCGTTGACCGGCAGGACGAGGCCCTTCTGGGAGCCGGAGTCCACCAAAAACTGTCTCCCCAAATGTGTGTCCGTGACATAAAGCAGTCTGTTCCTGTCGCCATCGGTTGCAGCTGCCACCAAATTCCGAACTTGCCATCTTCCTGGCTTCTTGAATTGGCATGGTGACAGGCAGCGTTGGTCATTCGAGCCGAAACGGCGATGATAAAAACAGATCACCCCGTTCCTTTGTCTTCTGGTGTCTGTCCTGGCTACCACGAATGGCTCCTCGACCTCGCTGGAGTCCCTCATGGATGCCGGTGCCACTGTCTGTGCGCTGGGAGCTCTGGTTGCCAAGATTATGCAGTCCGCTTCCTGCGCCAGGGCGCGGTAGTCCTTAGCAACCAGCCGCGGTGAGTTGGCCAGGATCGCCCTCACTGTAGCCGGTAGGTTCTTGAGGAACAAGTGGGCAAACAGGAAAGAGTCGTCGTCCTTCCCCCTCAGTGCCAACATGCTCTCCATCAGCTCCACTGCTGACTTGTCCCCTAACTCTGAACGCGTTAGGAGTTTCTCTGCCCTCTCACTGTCGGAAAGGGTATAGTGCTGGAGAAGCATCCTCTTGAGCGCTTCATATTTTCCCTCGGCCAGCGGCTCCTGGAGCAGGCTCGTCACCTGTTGGATGGTGCGCGCATCCAGTGCAGCAACCATGTAGTAATATCTGGTATCGTTCGTTGTTATCCTGCGGAGTGCAAACTGGGCTTCTATGTGCAAGAACCACGCAGTCAGGTTGTGAAGCCAGAAGTCTGGGAGCTCGACTGAGACCACACACGTGGCGCTGGTGCTCTCCCTCCAGGCAGTCTCCGGGGCTGTCCTCAGCTCACTTTCCATGGCACGTCTTGGGTCACCAATGTGGAGAAAGGAGGCAGGCGAGGCAATGAGCTGGACGACACAGAAACTTTATTCCGTCTCTCCAAAATAATTTACAGCAAAAGAGCATTACGGGCCTCTGTGCATCCCTCTCATGTCTTCATTTCCATGCATTGAGGCCCGGAAGTTCCGACCATAACACATTATGTTTAGAACAAAGCCTGTGTGGCACATTAACATGACATAACACCGGCACCGCTCTCATCCTTCTCCCAGCAGCCCGGTATTTACTCCTCTCCCCGGGGGGCGCATAGTCCTTATTGTCCCGTCTGAACCCGCGGTGACACCTCCTCTTTTGGTCCATTGTCCTGTTGCATCTAAAATGCTTTCACCCCCAGTTCTTTTATACGAAGGCCAAATAACCAGACTGAGAGATGAAATATACTTTCACTTATTTTACTGAAAATGAGATATGGATACAGGCAGCGCTGGAACACCTCTTAGGTACATGCCCCGAGAGAGTGCTCCCGAATTCTGGAACTTACAGTTTTATGAAACCTGACCGCACCCTAAGCTCACCCGCTCCCTTATGCAAAAGGGAGGGGTTTGTCCCTCAGTGTATCTATATTTTTTCACTATGTGATGACCCAGCTTCAGGATGGGTCAGCTCTATCTGGTTTCAGCAGTCATGTCATAGGGTGTATGCATGGGTGTGTGACCTCAACAAGCTGTGAGCTGTGTGGCATGCAGGGCAAGCAGAGGAGGAAGAGAGATAACATTCTTGCACAGTAACTGACATTCTAAGAAAAACAGATGCATTAGGAGATTTTCACCAGCAATACCCCCTGTTGAGGTGTCCTAACAGGGTACCTCACACATTTGTCAAGTTCATATTTTGTTTTTGCATCTCCCTCTGATGAGATGGGTCTAAACCCATCTCATAACCCTATTCTAATCCCTGTGTGTAGTGAGTCTAAGATTCTATATGTGCATGATGTCCTCTTTCCGGCAATCGGATTGACCTGCCCCCCTCAGGTCGCCATATCTCCAGAGGACATCTGGTGTGGTGCAGACATCGTGGATTACCATAACAAAAGGCCTATGTGTGTACGATGTATAAAACTATACTACAAATAACCAGTGCACATATGTGGACACAGGATAAAGGCACACACATGCATGTATATGCACATGTGTATGTGTTCATTTGTGAGCACTTGCACTATATAAACACATGTATATACAAAATCAGTGGTCATAATGGAAACCTGTGGGGCCAAAGCACAGCAAAGCAAAATCTAACACCATGTAAATGTGTATTGTAGACCCTATCATAGATCCTAAACTATTTCATCCGCATTCTCCGGGTCCCCGTCAGAGTCCAGCCTTGGCACGACCTCGTCGTCATCCTGGTAGTGAGACAGCAGGTGGACAGCTTCCTGGACACCTTGGTATGGGGATAGGTCTTTAGAGGAGAAAGCTGCAACAATAGATCTTTCAACAAGTCGTTTAATCATAGGAATACAGCAACACCCACAGAAAGCAATAATCATTAAAGTAATACCAATGCTGACTAAGGCCCCCTGTATAATCTTCCTCCATTTACCGAACATATTGTCAAACCAGCTACCTACTGTGTTATCTATGCCACATTGAACTTTTAATTCATCAGATAAGGCCCTTAATTTGTTTAGACTTTTAGTAAACGACCCATCGGGGGCGGTATGATTAGGGATCACGGTGCAGCACGACTCCCCAAAAATGCTGCACACACCCCCCTTTTCAGCCAACAGAAAATCAACTGCCATCCTGTTTTGCCAAGCCACCAGGGATATAGTACTAAGTTGCTCATGTACTGCACTAAAGGCGTTTTGGGTGTAATTGGCTAATCTTTGGACATTATAGTGAATTCCTTTTATGCGATTTACATTTTTGTTTACAGTAATGGGGAAAAGAGAACTAAATATGGGGAAAGGCTCAAATCCTGCTGCTACCTCATCAACCAGTTTATATTAGTCTGGGATGTTTCTAAACATCCCTATGGCGTCTACAAATACAGGATCAGGTGTTTCTCCTACCCCCCCGATTAAGGACCGTTTATACCTTTTAAACTCAAATTTAGCCAATGTTTTACTCCAATCGGTACTCATAATCTGGTCTGCCCCAGGGTAAAAGTTTGTTGGAGAAAAGAGGGACACTAATGCACAGGTACCAGTCCAGTGTTTAGGCAGGGTATTGTGTAGGCTGGTTCCCCCACAATACCACCACACATCAGCTCTAGCCTTTTTAAGGTTACCAGCAATGGAGATCCCTGTTAGGTTAACAGTTTTAATGCAGTCTGACAATGTTCCAAGCTCGGCTACCTTAGGAGTGGTATCATAATTTGTAAAACAAGTAACATTATGGATTGGTCCAGGAACAAAAATGGGAGGAATTGCAGATTTTGGAGACAATGGGTATATCTTATCCCACCCTGAGCAAGGTACACTTGGATTATCTTGTGACATGATATCTAAAATACAACTAGAGTTACTTCCAGCGGTCTTGGTACCGTTTATTGAGTATTCCAAGGTAGTTCTTATCATTTGCAGTTGTGGTCTGGCCTGCGTACAGATTATGCAATTAGTTTGATTTTAGTTCAATTGCAATTCTTTGAACATATTCTATCCAAACATTGTGTGATTTAAATCCCAATTCTAAAGATAGAACCTGAAGGAGAGTCATACCTTGGACATTTATCTGATGCACTCTAGAGTCAGACTTCAAAGAAACTCCCTTAAGGGACGTAGTAGTGGTATCAATATTATTCAACTTGTGTGGCGCATACTTAAGTTTAGACTCTACCATAATAGAAAGCAGCCCTTGTGGATTTCCTTGCGTATACACTCCGAGAACATAGGTACCATTATCTGACATTGGGCAATCTCTTAGGGTAATGACAAGAGAACTGACTTTCCTTGCAGATGAAGAAGCTTTGGCCTGTATGATATACATTCGAGACCTTAGATCATACAGTAAGGGTGCAGTCGTGGCCTGCACATGGGATTTATAAGATCCCAGAAGACATCCGTCTTCAGGCATTCCTGTGCTGGCCATGCAGCATTCCCAATTTATTGCACAGTCGCATTCCCGAGGGATTTTTTGGTATTGTTTAGATTCAATACTTTTGAGACAATAACCTGAGATTGTGCAAATAAATTTATCACTCTTTATGTACTCGATTCTATCGTCCTGGGGGCAATCGATCGTGTCACATAAGTCTATCTGGGCAGCACTAGTAGTTCCTTCTATGCATGTAATTATCATAGGGGAGCCTTTTGATTTTGTAGTGATTTTCCCTATGGTAGTACAGACAATAAGAAGTAGGGCTATCAATCCCAGTGAAAAGATTGGTTTTAACATTTTTTTTTTCAGATTCTGTGTTGTTGTTAGATATAAATGTATACATTGTTTTTTTCTTGTATCCCCTATTAGTTTTTCATCTTAGTTTTGCATCTTTTTGCATCTATTTAGCTTCTAGTAAATTTTGTGAAGCAATGGACTCACGGACTTCGGCTAACGTCCGCATTCCAGGTGGCACGGAAGTCTTGATGCAGTGTGATTTGTGCCAACTTAGCGTTTCTTCTGTTTCATCAAAATAGACGCGAAGGGCATGTGATGTTGAGTCGTGCACCTTTTACGGGCCAATGAATCGAGGGTCCTTCCAGGTCCTCGTGAAATGTTTCCTGTAGATATAATCACCAGGAGCAATGGTAGGCCGCTCTGGGCCCTGGATTTCCCGTAGAAGGTCATCCTGTTGGAGAGGGGTGAGAAACTGAACCGCCAAATGTAATTGTTCAATGTAATCAGAGAGTTCCTGTTCCTGCAAGTCCAGGTCTGGTGTACTTCCTGGCTGCAAATCTGCTGTCAATGGACAGGGCATCTTCCTTCCTGTCAGCAACTCATGTGGTGTAAGACCACCCCGAGACGGACTCTGTCTGATAGAAAATAGAGCCAATGGGAGTGCTTTTACCCAGGACAAACCAGAGTCAGCACAAATCTTGGCCAGCATGGTCTTCAAAGTTTGGTTCATGCGCTCCACTAGGCCTTGAGAAGCAGCATGGTAGGAACAGACGAGAGCCCTGCGGATGCCAAAGTAGTTTTCCACCTCTTGCAACTGTTCAGAGGCGAAGTGGGTGCCATTGTCAGAGCGGATCACTGCTGGCACATCAAATCTGGGAATGAGGTCATAGACTAGCCATTCTATCACCATTTGAGAGGTAGCAGCTTTACAAGGCTTGGCTTCTACCCAAAGGGTGAAGGAATCTACTGCTACCAGCATGTATCGGTACCCCTGTACCCTGTTGTCTGGACCCATATCTACAAAATCAATCACAACTTCGGCCCAGGGATATGGAGGTACAGGAAAAGCTCCCATCCCTAACTTCATTGTAGGCCTTGGATTATATTCAGTACAAATAGAACAAGTATTTACAAAATATTTACAAATATCTGCAAGGTGTGGGTGCCACCAACGCTGAGAAATCTGATCACGTTAAGTCCTTGTGTCATTTGTGGCCAACTGAATGAGTTTTGTTGCATAACAACAAAAGCAACGCGGCAGATGCCGCAATTTTTCCAGTGTGTGAGCGCCAGATGCCCTCAGCATCCTTGCGTGCCCCCCCCCCCCCGCCCCAGTGACCCAGGCCTGGCGTTCATGTGGGGCCGCTTGATCTCGCATGCCTTTCAGTTCCTCAAGAGTAGAACACCTGATGTTGGTGTCCTGAACCTGTGCAAATTGCACGACTGCCTGTATTGGAAGAGGTTTGTTAGGATACCCAGCAACCAGCTTAGCAGCCGCATCTACTGCATCATTACCTTTGGCTGTAAATGTGTCCATTTTGGAGTGACCTGTACACTTAACAATGGCAACTTTCTTTGGCAAAGTTAGGGCAATTTTTAAGCGTTTTGTTAAGTCATGATGTTTGATGTTTTTGCCAGTGGTGGTTTTAAAATCAGTGCTAATCCAAAACTTGATGTGATATAATGCTGCCGTGCATGCATAGGCTGAATCGGTGTACAACGTGAATTCTTTCCCGTCATAGAGTTCACAGGCACGGACCAAAGCAAGGAGTTCCATTGACTGAGCAGAGCCACCTGGGATAACAGCAGATTCAGTAGTGACAAACTCATCATTGGAATGTTCCACAATGGCATAAGAAGCAACAATAGAGCCATTTGCTGCATGGCTATGACCATCACTAAAGACTTGGATAGAGTGAGGAATGGGCTCAGTGACAACATTGGGAAAAACAGAAAGTTCCTTGGCAACCACTTCCATACAACAGTGAGGAGTACCCAAGTTAAAAGGAGTGGTCATGTTAGCGTCTGAAGCCTGGAACTTAAGGTGTAACTGATCAAGGACAGACAGTATTTTAGAGCGTCAAGGACCGCTCAAAGTAAAGCGAACACTGTTGAGGTATGAAGCCACTGAGTGAGATGTGTGAACAACAGTGGGAAAACCACGAGTAATGTGGGCGGTACCCATGACAGCCAATGAAATAGCACACACAGCACGTGTGCAAGGGGGTGACCAAGCTCAGTAGGATCAAGAGCTTTGTTGTAGTAGCATAGGACAACCCGGCCTAGGTTAGATGGTTGCCATAGAATAGCAGAGGCAAAACCTCCTTTTTCAATGACATCCAGGTGAAAAGGTTTAGAATGATCAGGGTGTGCCAAGGAGGTAGATGAATGCAATGCAATTTTGATGTCTTGAAAAGCTATTTCAGCCTCTTCTGTCCAAATCAAAGGAGCAGACAGATTTGTGTGTCCAGCCTCTGACATTAACTTTCTCAACGGGGCGACGGTAACGGAAAAGTCTTGGACATATTGCCGACTGTAATTAGCCATACCCAAGAATTGCATCATTTGATGAACAGTTTGGGGTTTGGCATGATTCAGAATGGAGGATCTGTCAGCCTGGGACAGAGACACAGAGCGGTGTGACAAAATCCTGGCCAAAAAGTGGACACGGGAACGACAACACTGAAGTTTTTGACAAGAGACACGGAGCCCAGATTTTGCCAAAAAGCACAGAAGATCTCGTGTCAGGACAGCCGCATCATGATCAGTCTCTGCAGCAAAGAGAAGGTCATCGACATAGGTAAGAATGACACATCTATCAAGGACAGGAGAATGGAAGTCCTTGAGAATGTTAGCAAGGACAGCATTAAACAATGATGGTGATTCAGTCAGTCCTTGTGGAAGACGTGTGTATGTGTATTGCTGACCATTGAAAGTGAAAGCAAAGAACTTCTGTGACTCTTCAGCAATGGGAACACAAAAGAAGGCGTTTGACAGGTCCATGACTGTGAACCACTGAAATTTGGCATCAATGTTAGACATCATGGTAAAGGGATTAGGTGTGGCTGTGTTTTTGGAGATCAAATGTTGATTAATTTGCCTGAGATCATGTACTAGGCGGGCGTCTGGTTCTCCTGGCTTCTCTACAGGATTAATGGGTGTGTTGTAAGGTGAACTCGTAGTTATCAGCACACAGCTTTCAACAAGTCGATTGATGGCATTGGTGATCCCCTGCACCTTAGCAGGTGACAATGGGTATTGCTTTTCACAAATGGGCCTATCTGTTTCTAGTTCAAGATGAATAGGTGGGATTGAACATTTGCCCACATCAAAGGGGCCTTTGGACCAAACCTCCCCTGGCACCTCATCCAATAGCCTAAGGCCATATGTGGAATCAGTGCCCTCTCTACCACGGTACCTAGTGTGAATGACCTCTTCTAATGTGACCTTAACCTGTCCCTGAATGTCAATCTTGTAAATGTCGGTGGATGGTGAATACCACAAACGGTCATGCTGTGTCTTTATCCAATCTGTGGCAGTCAGCCCTTTGGCGGTCATTGGCCCTAAGTTTCTGGCTTCTCCCCCTGCAATGATTTTCAGTGTGATATGTGGGGCCATATCAGGTGCAAGTGCATACAGTTCCTGTAATTCAGGTGTGAGAGCAGGTGTAGCTGCGACTCCCAAATCTCCCACCAATAGGCAGCTGTATGGCATGGACACCACCTGGATGTCTGATTGGTGCTTGGCCTTCAAAATTTCCAACATGTCACCCCATTTTTCCAAATAGATTTCATAAGGAACTTGGTCTTCTGGTAATCTTAAATAGTCCAATGTGACATGCAATGGGTCATGAGGATCCACATAGGAGTGAAGAGACTCAATCCACGTCTCTCAAGGGGCTGTCTGATTTTTCATGGCCTCAACTGAATCACCAGTAAGGGCACCCCAAAATACATGGACGGAACCCTCTCCTTCAGACAAGTCTTGTACCATTTGAATAGGTTTATCAACTATAGACCTACACACCTGACCATTTGGGAAGATCACATCCGAGTAATTTGTTCCACACACAACCACTGCATTAACGGCAGCAATCAAATCTCTAGCCATTAAATTTATGGGACAATCTTTACTCACCAAAAATGAATGTTCAAATGTCAATTTGTCCTTCCCCAACACAATTTCAAATGGCATCCTGGTCGACAAGGGGCATCGTTGTTTTATTCCGGCAAACCCTACTACCTCAATGAAGTATGGAGAGAGTGGTAGATCACATTTCACAGTGCTAAACTTTGCCCCTGTGTCTACCAAAATTGTAATCTTTTGTCCACCTACATTGACAATTATCTCTGGTGCAGGATAACCTAGTCTCCCTCCAGTAGGGTCCCGGACCCCTAATGGTAGTTAACCATCTGTTGGGGGAGGAGAGCAGCATTTGGAGTTTGGTGTTGCTGTTGCTGTTGAGCTGGCTGCATTGCTTGCATATTTTGAACAGGCTGCGTAAGCTGCACAGGTGGTAGCATTGGTTGTTGGGGCATCACAGACTGATACTGTGATGACATGTAGGGCACTGGTTGTTGTACCATCGGTGGCGTGTAGGATGGAGCTCCCTGTCCATATGAGTTATAACTCTTGTAATTGGATATGTTTTGTCCACAGTTGCGTGACATATGTCCTGGTCGACCACAAGTATAGCATATCACAGGGTTCTCATATCCACGCCCCCTGCCACGACCACGTCCACCACCTCTGGTAGACATAGGTTGTTGTTGATAGGCCTGTATGGCTTGACACTGAGGCTCCTCCTCAGCCTGAACGAGCTGAGCACTCAATTTTTGCTTACCTTTGTCTTTTGTTTTTTTCCTCACTCACCTGATCCTTTAACATCTTCAACTGCATTGATTTTAACTGAAGTTCAGTGTCTGCTAGTTTGTCTGACTTTTGAGTATTGGCCCGATCATAGTTGTTCATGTGATGTATCACATGCTCTTTCCACTCCGCATATGGTTTAGTCATGAGGCCCACAGTGGCTTCCAATGGGGTCCTCACTGCTTGGGGCAGAGATGTTATCACAGGATTTTTAAAGAGACACATGTTTCCATCATCTAACTTGTTACCTAACATTCCTCCACACACTCATGCACCGGTTAACATCTATCCCTGGTGCTTCATCAGGCTTTCGTGTTATCGATTGTAATGTAGTCATATCCACCTTTGTTGGCCATTTCTTTCTCACCTCCGGCCAAAGGTAATCTGCCACACTAAACAGTCTCACATGGTCAGCAAGCTGATAAGTTTTAGCCTTCTTTTCTACTTCCACTAATTCAGAATGAGGAACTCCACACGCAGAAAAGCATCTCCTGAAATCTCCTAACGCAGCTGTATCAGTAGGTACACCCTGGATGAATTCTTTAATCCAATTTGCTCCCCCTTTCTCTATTGGTGGGAGTGTGTTTTTCAACAACTCCATGTCTTTCAAGGCCAATGGTTTACATTCTGTTTTGGATAGCTGCCCACTTGTACCGTGAGATAAGACCAGTGGGAAGGCTCCTACACAATTTGAGTTATTGTAGCATGCTGCCTGTTCTTCTAAACTGCCCCAGTCTATTTGATTCCCATCCTCTCCGTCATCACCATCTTCTCTCTGGGTGAAATTCCCGACTAATGCCACTCCCTGATGGAACCCAGAACCAGTTGGCATGCGTGATATCTCAGAGCATGAATGTCTTCTTAGAACCTGTTGGAAACGCGCCCTGTGTGTAACATTTCTCATTGTAACATTAGCTGGTACATCTGTTAAATCATCTTCATTCACAGTGGCAGTAAAGGGAGGAGTTCCTGTTGTTTGAACCAAATATTGTCTTTGTGAGCTTGGGCCTTCCAAAATTTCTTGTATCACCACTAAAATATTTGAAGCCATTTCAGACATGGCTGGTCTTACTGTAAACACTGTCTGACCTACTCTGAACCTTCCATGCTGTGTTACTCTGGGGCCATGATGTTTATATCGCCTGTGTCTGACTGGTGATGTAGAGGGAGAGGAATCCCTCCCCTCACCAGCAGAGGAGTCAGTCCTGCTTAACCTTCTTCCTTCTCTACCATTTCCTCTATTCGTCCCCGTGTCTATGCTGCCAACATTTCCCCTCTGACTCGTTGTACTGTCACTATCTGAATTCTCACTTCATCTAGACGAACTACCCCTACTGTGATTGTGTTTTCTCTGCCTTTCTTCCGTCATTAACACTGCCAATTCAGTAATTTGTTGTTGCATGCTCAAAAGCGTACTGGTAAGATCAGCCTGTTCCTTCGCCCTTTCAACTTTCTCTGCCGTGGTAGGAACTGTCACACAATCTAACACTCCCTGCTGTACATGCAGTACTGGAGCTTGAATTCCTCCCTGATTGTGCACTGCCTGTGCTTGCTGCAATAATCTCTGTGGCTCAGTGTAGGGACTCAGGGCGGGCTTTAACGCTGTGCCTGAGGTATAAAGTGGTAGTTTGTCATTTTTTTCAGATTTTTCAATCCCTCCATGTGTGTGTGTCATGGTGGTCTTACCGTCACCTGTCTCGTTTTCCAGTTTACTGCTTTCTCCTGTCTCCGTTTGGTTCACTTGGACCCCACAAGGCACCTGTTTAAATGGAGATTCGCTAAAATACCGTTGTGTTAATGCCAGTTTATCTTGTATGATTATTTTCGCTGCGCGTTTTTTACTCCTCTGAAAAGGTCCTGCCTCATCCTCCTCTCTTTTTGCCTGTTCTTGTTGACAGTGTAATCTCTCCACATACTCATTTTTGCAGGATTTATTTGGTAGGGGATCCCCTAAATTGCCAAATAGGCCGTCCCTTTGCAACCACTTCACCCAGTTTTTAAACTGTTTTCGTTCCTCATTTAATTTTTCCCGTCGTACGATTGCTTTTAATTTTTCCCCCATTTCCTTCAGTGCATGCCCTAAACCCCCCAAAGAGTATTCAGAACTGTTTTTATCGTCATCCATTTTATCATTATCCTTAGTACGGTTGGTCCGTTTTCATAACCATTTTAGTCCAATCTGTATTAGTTAACTTCACAAGATTAATTTCTGATCAGTTCACACAAATAATAATGAAATATTAATATATATAGATAAAAAAGGTTTTTTTATGCAGTAAGACTAACTTATAATTTTAGGGACATGCCCGTTGCAATCCCAGGGAGTTACAACCTTTTAGTCTGAGCAAAAATGAGCTAGGGGTTGCCAACTCTACTTTTTGAAATTAAGCAATAATTTCAAGGGGTTTAAACCTTTTGGCAAAGCTATGCACCAGCCGAATAACACCTCTTTTTCGGTAACCCTATCTCAGTCACCCCGGGTTTGAACCTTTTATCCGGACTGCGCAATGCACAACGGGGTAACTCTACTTTTCAGTGGATTCCCATAAATATTTTCCACTGCGGGGTTTAAACCGTTTACCCAAGCTATCTCCAACTCTACTTTTAGGGACAGTGTTAACGTGTCTGACTGATCCCACGGGGTTTAAACCGTTTGGAGATTTCTCTCTCTCTCTCTTAAATTCAGTTAATGTTCTTCTCAATTCAACACATTAATCATTTAAATCAAGACCATATCTCATTTCCATTCCACAAATAAAATCACACATGCATGAGTATTTAATCTCCACAGAAAGGACTGTCCCTGAAGGGACAGGCAGAAATTTGTGGAAAAAGGTTTTCTGCTTACCTTATGTTTATGCGGCCGCCAGACTGTGGAGAAAAAATCTTCACACCGTTCTCAAAACAAACTAAAAATTTTTTCAGCCTCCTAACCGGGCGGAAACACCAAATTGTTGCGTCTAAAATGCTTTCACCCCCAGTTCTTTTATACGAAGGCCAAATAACCAGACTGAGAGATGAAATATACTTTCACTTATTTTACTGAAAATGAGATATGGATACAGGCAGCGCTGGAACACCTCTTAGGTACATGCCCCGAGAGAGTGCTCCCAAATTCTGGAACTTACAGTTTTTATAAAACCTGACCGCACCCTAAGCTCACCCGTTCCCTTATGTAAAAGGGAGGGGTTTGATCTATATTTTTCACTATGTGATGACCCAGCCGCGGCTGGGTCAGCTCTATCTGGTTTCAGCGGTCATGTCATAGGGTGTATGCATGGGTGCGTGACCTCAACAAGCTGTGAGCTGTGTGGCATGCAGGGCAAGCAGAGGAGGAAGAGAGATAACATTCTTGCACAGTAACTGACATTCTAAGAAAAACAGATGCATTAGGAGATTTTCACCAGCAGTCCCCTTGGGGGAGAAGTCCAACACCGTGTCCCCACCACACTGCATTAAGTAAAGGAACCGCGCACACGACAACGTTTTTACCCCAAACCGTGGGTGTTCGTCTACAGTTTAGCTGTCTGTGCATACTATGCGGGGTTTCTGGAGGAGTGAAAGTGTAGAGATTTGAAACCAGCCTCCAGAGTGGAAAAGTTTTCACGGCATTGTTTAAACGTGCCCGTATCTATGGATATAAAGCTCTACGGCCCCAGTTTACAACAGATTTCAGCCAATCCACAAACCAAGAAGCATTTATTTCTCACAAAGAAATACAAATACGGAGCTTGTGTTTCTCACAGAAATACAGAAATACGAGCTCCGCGATTAAACTTTAAGCCTGATGTGTTTATAGTTAGGATTAGGTTAAAAATGGGCTCTTAACGGTATCTGTAAAACTGCTTTTTTTTACACTAAAGATGCAGCCTTATATAGAAAAATAATCCTCAAAATTATAACCAAGGAGGATGCCTTCCTTTGCTGAATAATGAACAAATCACCGTAGAGCTGCCGATCTCAAATCCAGTTTTGTGCTACGCAAAATGAGATGTCGGCTGTAGCCCGACGTCTCATCATATCACTATTTTTTCTTACTTGTAATGCTTTTGTAAAAGTTATGACTGTAGACTCCTTATCAAATATTCAAATCTGCTGTCGGTAAGTCAGATGTATTTATTGCCTGCAATTATATAGGTTATTTATTTTATTCAGCTTTATTTGTGTAGCACCTAATCACAACAAACGTCATCTCAATGCTCTATTTATTTATTTATTTATTACTCCCTCATGAATATAAATATTTATTGCAGATGGAATCTGTCATTTATAGTAATAATCCAAAGTCCCTAGTAAAACTTCTACTTGTCATCAGTTTTTACCTCGTTGGTGGATCCGTGTGCACGCACAGTTGCTTCTGTGCAGTGTGGTGTGCATGCAGATGTTTCTCTCCAGGGCTAAATGAAAACGTTGTGTGCACCAGGCCTAAATTAATCCCTTCCACAGCATGTGGGACACCATGTGGTGTGTGGGGCGGTGCCTGTCTCTGTTTCAATTAAATGTCATGTGTTCAACGTATTATCAAGAAAAATGCCCTGTGAAGTTAAATAATATTTAGCCAAGTTCACATATTACAGAGTTGTACATATAATTTCATTTTTAAAACAGATGACATTTTATGAGTGTAATATGTAGTAAAATAACACCTTTACTAAATGTCTGCATAGCATCTGGGCAGCAAAGTAAATGTTAAATGGTGTTCACTGATATAGCACATTTTACTCATCTCTAGATGACCAAAGCGCTTTACAGATCCTGCTATCCACCCATTCACACACTGATGGCGGCGGAGCTGAAGGAATATCTGAGTATTCCTTCAGTAAACTGGTATTTAATTTTCAAATGTAGTATTCAAATATTTACTTTGAGCCCAAGCATCTAATTTTACTGCTTATAAAAATACAAATTTAGGAGAAAAGTTGAACAAATTTAAAAGACAAAAGTAGCAACTTGATGATAAAGTCCACAATTTACCTAAATGGTTACACATTTACATGACTAAATTCGTAATATAAGAAAAAAAAAGATTAAAGCAACCTGAGACATCATAAATATATGAGGAAAAATGTCATGAAATTTACATGAAGTGCAGTAAAGGGAAAAAGCTGCATATTTATAATAAAAGCTATGTAGATTTATGAGGAAGAAGTCCCATATTTAAGAGGAAAGCTATTAATTTATGAGAAAATAAATATATTTTCACAAAATAATTCCAGGGTTAAAAGAAAAGTCAGACTGCAGAAAAATATCGATGCAGTCCACTGAGGGAGAAAAAAAAACACTGTACAGAACATTCAGGTGTTTACTCTTCATCATTCCTTAATATTCAGAACCCTCAAACTGGTATTTGGGACAGCCCTACTGTCAGGTAAATCAAAATTTAATCAATGACTGTTGAGATGAATCTGTTTTATATCAACAATGAGACAGTGATTGACAAAGTAGCAGAAATGTGATGCTGAAGGCCTTAACAATTGTCAGAGCAGGGTGATTTATCTTCCAATTTGTCACTTATTTAATTTATGGTTTACTGAAGAGAACTATTTAAGTCTGTATTACAGGATAGAAATTGAAATTGAGCTTTTTTTTTAATTAACAACATTTGAGTTAATTGGAGGCACACCTGTGGATGTATTTTAACCCCTTGAACTCTGTGAATTCCACGGGCGGTCACGTCTCTGCATCTTAGTGTGTCTCAGTGCGCACTGAAAAAAAAAGCTGTATTTCCGGTCTTCCAGTACAGACACAGCCTTGTTACAACCTGAGAAAAAAAGCTGTGTAATATATTCATTTTTTGTGGAATTTTTACAAAATTTTGACCTGAGCTTGAAAACACTTGGTTCTACATTTCTGTTGTGTTTTCCAGCCAGTATCTGACAGCTGTATGTTATTTGCAAGCATTTGTATCTAAAAAAAAAACACCCAGGCGAACTTTCTTGTTACTCAGTGGCAGGAGCACTTAGAGAGATTATGACTGTTTTGCCAAAAAATTCAGAGTGTTTTCTTTTTTTTTGTAATGAATGAATGAATGACTCTTTATTTCAGATAGTACAGGTTAAAAGGAACTGAATAATATAGCAAAGGGGGAAAGAAAATCCAACAAGGTCAAATTAGACAATAACTCCTCTGATTATACAATTCAACATAAGTTATCCGAAATGGGTGATGGCTGAAGCCGCAGCTTATATTGCCCACCCATATTCCATCCAAGAATTCAAAAGAAAAAAAGACAAGACAAGAGCGATTACAATTCAAAAAAAAGCGAAGCTAAGACAGAAGTGTGACAGAAAAAAACTAAGCTACAACACAACACAGGCTGGATATGACAATCCTTATGTGATTTAACATGTCATCTTGTATATATGTTTGGAGTATTTCTTCCTTTAGTTTTTGTTTAAATTGTCCAAGCGTTGTACATGATTTTAATTCAGGTCCAAAATCGTTCCATAATCTGACTCCTTGCACTGAAACACAGTGTTGCTTGGTGGTAGTTCTCACTGAAGGTTTTTGAAATATACATGTTCCTCTAAAATGATATTGTTTCTCCCTTATTTGGAACAACTTTTGGATATTTGCGGGCAGTGATAGATTCTTCCCTTTAAACATTATTATTGCAGTTTTAAAGTCAACCAGATCTTTCAATTTGAGAGCTTTTAGTTTAAGAAAAAGCGGGTTTGTTGGTTCCCTGTAAGCTGCTTTGTTTATTATTCTAATAGCTCTCTTCTGAAGCATAAAGAGTGGATATATGTTTGTTTTATATGTATTTCCCCATACTTCATTACAATATGTCATGTATGGGAGTATTAATGAATGATACAAGGTATATAGTGTGGGCTGATTCAGCAAATATTTCACTCTGTGTAATATTGCAATTGATTTGGATATTTTACCTTTAATATAATTAATATGTGACTTCCAACACAGTTTATTATCAATTATTACTCCAAGAAATTTAGTTTCAGATACCCTTTCAATCTCTACACCATTTACACTGAGTTTAGATACTGAGTTGTTGTGATGGTTGTTAAAGACTATAAATTTTGTCTTACTTAAATTGAGCGTTAATTTGTTTGAATCAAACCACAGTTTAAGCTTTCCTAATTCCTTTCCGAGTGTATCCAGAAGTTGTTCCAAATTGTTTCCACTGCATAATAGATTAGTGTCATCGGCAAACAATATTAAGTCCATTTTTTCTGAAACTTTACATATATCATTTATATTCATTTATCATTGATATACATATTGAATAATAATGGCCCCAAAACTGAACCCTGTGGGACTCCACAAGTAACCTTCAGTAACTGTGGGTTTTTGTTACCAACACATACATACTGACATAATGCACAGCTCAGGAGACGCACACACACAGGCTCAGAGTAGCTCAAATAGCTTTATTGGCAGCAAGGGTGTATGAATGTGTGTCTGTGAGATGTGAATGTGTTGGTGGCAGCGTCTGCTTCGGGCACAGAGGCAGGAGACCGTACAGCCGGACAACCCTATGGGAAAAGCACAGGGAGAAGGGTGACGGGCACACACCAACACAGGAGATATACAAGTAGGAGAGGAGCTTACTTGGAAAGGGCGGATGACTGGCACAGCAAGGAACGAGGTCCGGTAGACAGCCACCTGGAGAGCCCGGTGCAGCAGCGAGGAACAGGCGATGGAGAGGAATAGTCCGCCGCCGGGAAATCCACCTGTGCACAGGGGAGCAGACTTGGAGAAGAGAAAGGTAAGATCTTCTTACCGCTATGTTTGCTGAGAATGAGAGGGAACTCACAGCAATCCGTAGTGAAGTCTGACGGCTTCAGGCCGAAGCCCAGGACGAGGCGGCTTAAATCCCTCGCCGCTGATGATGTGCAGGTGTGCGTGCAGCTGGCGCCGCTGATGAGCGGCGAGGCGTGACAGTACTCCCCCCTCTAGCAGCGCCTCCTGGCGATGGTTTCTCTGGGTGCGCTCGGTGGAATTCAGCAATGAGCGATGGGTCTAACACAAACGACGAGGGTACCTACTGCCGATGTTCAGGCCCATAGCCCTCCCAGTCCACCAAGTACTGCAACCCACGACCCCGGCGCCGGGAGTCCAGGATGGAGGAGACAGGCCAGGCCGGATGGCCATCAATCATCCGGGGCGCGGGTTGCGCAGCAGGAGGAGGGCAAAGGGGGTCGGAGACTGCCAGCTTCACCTTGGACACGTGGAAGGTGGGGTGGATGCGGAGGGAGGGGGGAATAGCTACACGCACAGCCACCGGGTTGATGATCCTGGTGATGGGGTATGGGCCCATAAACCGCTGTGCCAGCTTCCTCCTTTCGCCCTTTAAAATCACGTCCTGGGTCGACACATAGACTTGCTGACCAACTCTGTACGCCGGGGCAGGTCTTCTGTGCCGGTCCGCCACGGCTCTGTTGCGCTCCGCTGTGCGTAAAAGTGCATTGCGCGCTGACGCCCAGATGGAGCGGAACTGCCTGAGATGCGCCCGTACTGAGGGGGCAGTTACCTCACTCTCCTGCGCTGGGAGCAGCGGGGGGTCGTAACCCAGGGACGCCTTAAAGGGGGACATCCCTGTAGCAGAAGAGCGAGCGGTGTTGTGGGCGTATTCAACCCAGGCGAGGTGGTTACTCCAGGACGTTGGTTTGGACGCCGTGACGCAGCGGAGCGCAGCCTCCAGCTCCTGGTTGGTCCGCTCACACTGCCCGTTGGTTTGGGGGTGATGGCCGGAGGAGAGGCTCACCTTGGCTCCCAGGGCGTTGCAGAACGACCTCCAAACCTCTGAAGAAAATTGGGGCCCCCGGTCCGAGACCACGTCCACCGGAATCCCATGCAGCCTGCCCACGTGCTGGATTAGGAGGTCCGCCGTCTCCAGGGCAGTTGGGAGACCTCGTAGGGGGACGAAGTGTGCCGCCTTGGAGAAGCGGTCCACGATGGTCAGGACGGTGTCGAAGGTGTTAGAGACTGGGAGTCCGGTGACGAAATCCAGGGCGATATGCGACCAGGGCCTGCCAGGGACGGGCAGAGGCTGGAGCAAACCCGCTGGAGGGGCATTACCTGATTTGCTGGTGGCACACACTGGGCAGGCCCGGGCGTAGCGGGCAGCGTCCCTCCGCAGGCCCGGCCACCAGAAGGACCGCTGGAGGAGGTCAATCATCCGGGAGGAGCCAGGGTGGCAGGTGAGCTTGGATGTGTGCAACCAGTGGATTACCTCCCCCCCAACCGTGGATGGCACGAACAGCCTCCCCTCCGGTCCGCCGCCAGGGTCAGGTTCCACTTCCTGCGCCTTCCGGATCTTGCTTTCTATGTCCCAGGTGACGGCTCCCACGACGCACGACCTGGGTAGGATGGTGTGGACCGTGTCCTCCAACTCCTCAGGGGCGAATTGCCTAGAGAGGGCGTCGGGCAGGCCGTTCTTGGAGCCAGGCCTGAAGGTGATGGTGAATTGGAACCTGGCAAAGAACAAGGACCAGCGTGCCTGGCGGGCGTTCAGGCGCTTGGCAGATCTTAGGTACTCCAAGTTCTTGTGGTCCGTCAGGACCACGAACGGCAGGTTCGCCCCCTCTAGCCAGTGACGCCACTCCTGTAGCGCGAGCTTGATGGCGAGGAGCTCTCTGTCCCCCATGTCGTAATTCCGTTCCGCCGGGGACAAGTGCCGGGAGAAGAAGGCGCAGGGCCGCTTGGTTCCGTCATCTGGCGACCACTGGGATAGAACCGCCCCTACTCCTGTGTCCGAAGCGTCCACTTCCACGATGCACTGCAGCGCAGGGTTGACTTGGCTAAGGACCCAGGAGGAGGAGAACTCCGCCTTCAGCGCCTGAAAGGCAGCCGCGGCCTCTTCTGTCCACCGGAACGGGACCTTAGGGGACGTGAGGCGGGTCAGCGGGCCGACGATGGTGCCAAAATTTGGGACAAAGCGGCGGTAGAAATTTGCAAACCCGACGAACTGCTGCACCTGTTTTCTTGATGCAGGTGTGGGCCATTCCACCACCGCCTTCACCTTCTCTGGGTCCGGAAGCACCTGGTCGTGGGAGATGATGAACCCGAGGAAGGATGTTGTCTTCGCATAGAACTCGCATTTTTCGGCCTTCACATACAACCGGTTCTCCAGCAGTCTTTGGAGGACCCGCCTCACGTGGACCCGGTGCTCGTCCCTGGATTTGGAGAAGATGAGAATGTCATCCAGGTAGACGAACACAAAAAGGCCAAAGAAATCCCGGAGGACATCGTTGATAAGGCGCTGAAAGACGGCTGGAGCGTTGGTCAACCCGAACGGCATCACCAGGTACTCGAAGTGGCCGTTCGGGGTACGGAAGGCTGTCTTCCACTCATCTCCCTCCCGGATCTGGACGAGGTGGTATGCGCTGCGTAGATCCAGCTTGGTGAACCAAGTCGCCCCCTGGAGGGAGTGGAAGGCGGTGTCCATGAGGGCCAGGGTGTAGCGATCCTTCTCCGTAATGTCGTTTAGGGCGCGATAGTCGATGCAAGGACGGAAGGACCCGTCCTTCTTACCCACGAAGAAGAATCCTGCCCCCACAGGTGATGACGATGGGCGGATTATCCCAGCACTCAGCGACTCCTTGAGGTAAGCGTTCATGGTCTCCTTCTCCGGCGCTGACAGGCTGTAGAGTCGCCCAGAGGGTAAGGGTGCCCCCTGGCGGATGTTAATTGCGCAGTCATAGGGCCTATGAGGAGGAAGAGACATCGCCTTGGACTTGCTGAATACCATACCCAGGTTGTGAAATTCCAATGGCACCAGGGACAGGTCCGGGGGCGCAGCGTCCGTAGGTGTAGGGGGAGAGGACGGAGAGCAGGCAGCGGACTGTAGACAGGTGCTCATGCAGAATGTGTTCCATGCCGACACCCCGGCGGACTTCCAATCCAAAACGGGGTTGTGGAGGCGTAGCCAAGGATACCCCAGGATGACGGGCGACACAGAGTTGGGCAGGACGTAGAAGGTTATCTCCTTCCAGTGGTTTCCAGAGATGATAACCGGAACGGGGACGGTCTGGTGTGTTACTCTCACCAGGGAGACACGGGAGAGGTTGACCAGGGAGATAGGGGTTTTTAATGCCTGGCAGTGGATGCCCAATCGGGTTGCCAGGCTTTGTGAAATAAAACTGCCCTCCACGCCCGAATCCACCAGTGCGTGAGTGAGATGCCCAGTGGAGTTGTGACAAAATCGGACGGGCAGCTTCAATTGGGTGAGGGGACTTAACCGATTGACTTCCGCGAGGCCCCCTACAGTGACTCGCGGACCCCGCCGTTTGGCTTCTGTGGACAAAGCTCTACCGTGTGTTGATTATCTCCGCAATACATGCAGAGATTCAACTCACGGCTGCGTTGTCTCTCCGCCGGGGAGAGCTTTGTCCAGCCCGTCACCATCGGCTCCGACTCCTCGGGGCGCGATGGTGGCGGCGTCGCCAGGGGGCGAGCTTGGAACGGGCGCGACGAGGCTCCACGAGGGTGAGAAGAAGACGACTTCCGCCCCGAGGAGCGCTCGCGCAGCCTGTTATCCAAACTGATGGCAAGAGACGTTAGCTCCACTAGAGTCTCCGGGATATCCCGTCCAGCCAGTTCATCCCTCAGATCATCGTTGAGACTGCGGAGGAAAAGGCCACAGAGTGAGCGTTCCTCCCAGCCCAATTCCTCCGCCGCTACCCGGAAGTCAACCGCATAGTCCGCTGCCAACCGGCTTCCCTGCTGGAGGCTGAGAAGCCGATCGACCTGGACCGTCTCGGTACGAGAGTGGTCAAAGACCTCCAGGAAGCGTCTCACGAATTGGTCATACGTAAGGGTGGCATAACTGGGCCTCGCCATTACGGCGTAAGTCCAGGTTAGTGCTCGCCCCTCTAGGAGATTCCCGATATAACCAATTCGGCTATGATCTGAAGGGAAGTCTCCGGGAACACGGTGGAACACGGACTCACACTGCCTTATGAACCCCCGCGCTCCGCCGAGCTTACCGCTAAAGCGGGCGGGGGTTGGAATGGGCGTGAGCCGAGTCGGTGCTCCCGGAGCCTGCTGGACGGCCACTGGAGCAGCAGGAGCTGCGCCACCCTGACGAGCCGGGGGGAACGGCTGTTGGGGGTCCAAGCAGTCCAATCGGTTAGTTATACTGATTGATTGATTGAGTATCACTTGTTGCTGATAGGCTATTTGGTCCACTCAAGCCTCGAGAGTGGTAAGCCGGTGTGCGAGCCCGCCGTCTGCCGAGCCGCTCTGCTGAAGCCGTACTGACATAATGCACGGCTCAGGAGACGCACACACACAGGCTCAGAGTAGCTCAAATAGCTTTATTGGCAACGAGGGTGTATGAATGTGTGTCTGCGAGATGTGAATGTGTTGGTGGCGGCGTCTGCTTCGGGCACAGAGGCAGGAGACCGTACAGCCGGACAACCCTATGGGAAAAGCACAGGGAGAAGGGTGACGGGCACACACCAACACAGGAGATATACAAGTAGGAGAGGAGCTTACTTGGAAAGGGCGGATGACTGGCACAGCAAGGAACGAGGTCCGGTAGACAGCCACCTGGAGAGCCCGGTGCAGCAGCGAGGAACAGGCGATGGAGAGGAATAGTCCGCCGCCGGGAAATCCACCTGTGCACAGGGGAGCAGACTTGGAGAAGAGAAAGGTAAGATCTTCTTACCGCTATGTTTGCTGAGAATGAGAGGGAACTCACAGCAATCCGTAGTGAAGTCTGACGGCTTCAGGCCGAAGCCCAGGGAGAGGCGGCTTAAATCCCTCGCCGCTGATGATGTGCAGGTGTGCGTGCAGCTGGCGCCGCTGATGAGCGGCGCGGCGTGACACATACTGATATCTATTCTTTAAGTAACTACTTAACCAGGACAGTGCTACCCCTCTAATACCACAATTTTGTAGTTTCTTTAATAATAAATTATGATCCACTGTATCAAATGCTTTTTTAAGATCCAGGAATACTCCAACTGAATACTCTTTATTTTCAATGGCAGTTGATATTTTTTCTATAAATTCCATTAGAGCAAATACAGTTGTCCTCTTGTGTCTGAACCCATATTGCTGCTCACACAATAAATTATTCTTCAGTATGTAGTTGTCATAAGACATAAGACATAAGACACATTAAAAAGTGTTCCTTTAATCTGAGTAAGCTGGACTAACCTGCCACAATTTCGATATCCAGCTTATTTTTTCCCATTAAAATCTGATGTGTTTTCAAAGTGTTCCCTTTATTTTTTTGAGCAGTATATAAACACCATGGGAATGTCCAGCCATTATAGTGGCCAGGAAGGAGACGAGTTCTGTGTCCCAGAATGTGTTTTGGTGCGAAATATTCATATCAACCCAGAACAAAAACAAAAGACCTTGTGAAGATGCTGGCTGAAGCTGGTAAAGGAGTCATTATCCACAGTAAAATGAGTCATGTGGCTGAAAGGCCACTCAGCAAGGAACAACATAAAAAAGCCAGATTGCAGTTTGCAAATGCACACAGGGACAAGGACCTTAATTCTGGAGACATGTCCCGTTGTCTAATGAAACTAAAATTGACCTGTTTGGCCATAATGACCATCGTTGCATTTGAAGGAAAAAGAGGGAAGCTTGCAGTCCTGAGAACACCATCCCAACTGTGAGGTACGGGGGTGGCAGCATCATGTTGTGGGGGTGCTTTGCTGCAGGAGGGACTGGTGCACTTCACAAAATAGATGACATCATGAGGAAAGAACATTATGTGGAAATACTGAAGCAACATCTCAAGACATTAGGCAGGAAGTAAAAGCTTGGGTGCAAATGGGTCTTCCAAATGGACAATGACCCTAAGCATACCACCAAATTAGTTACAAAGTGACTTAAGGACAACAAAGTGAAAAAAAACCCACATTGTGGGCAGAGCTGAAAAGATATGTACAAGCAAGATAGTCTACAAACCTGACTTAGTTCCACCAGTTCTGTCAGGAGGAATGGGCCAAAATTCCATCAAACTATTGTGAGAAGATTGTAGAAGGATACCCAAAATGTTTGACACAAGTCATATAGTTTAAGGGCAATGCTACCAAATGATGAGAAAATATATGTAAACTTTTGACTTTAAAGAAAGTAATAAAAAAAATCTCTAAAAAATTATTTAGCAAATATAAAAAAAAAAATTGTAAATAGAAATAATTTTGGTAATCCTAACTGACCTAAACCAGGAAAAGTTTAGTCTGATTTAATGTCAGACAGTGAGAAAATAAAAGGTTCTGTGTCTTTTTACTGTATACAGGTGCCCAAAGTGAGAAAATATTGAATTTTTAGCAGTTGTTATGCTCTCATGATCCTTCAGCAATCTCTCCTGGTCTCTCAGGAATCTCTCCTGGTCTCTATCATTTCTACTGGTCTCTCAATGATCTCGCCTTGTCGCGCAGTAATTTTTCAAGGATCTTTCAAAGACCTGTGTAGATCGTCATAAAAATCATACAACGACATTTACACAGAAAAGGATTTTTTTTTTTTTTGAGGCTTTAGGAGATTGTTGAGAGATCAGGTCAGTTTTTTTTAATCTTTCAATGATCACCCAACTATCTCTATCTGTGTAAAGATCCCCTTACCAAAATAAGAGGGTTTTATCTTATGAACTCCAATGGATCTGCTAGTATTGAGTCATGGGACAATGACATGGATGCTACTCTTTTCTTGTACTTTTATGAAAATGGATGTTTTGTGTTAGCTGATTACAAATTGTACCATGTTTATTAGGCACTACTGTGTCGAGTGCATCAGAAAGGGACAAGAAGTGACAAATTACTGTTAAGCAGGCTTGCACAGTGCTGGTCTTATAGGATTTGTTGTATCTGAATAGCCCTGAATAAAGTCATCCCCGGCCCTTTAGCATTTGTCATATTAATGTAATAACTGTGCTTGGTGCAGTGAAAGCAATGTTTCCAAACATCAATAGCCCTAACTATTCTGCCAAACAAAAACTATTTATCACAGCAATTTTTCAGTCTCATCAGAAAAATGCTTTTCTTCCGTTCTTCATTTGTTTTGATCCTCTTTATCTCAGTTCGATTGCAGTCTAGTCTGCAATGCCAGGAGATTTCTCTCCCTGTCCATATCAGTCTTCTATCCCACTGTTCTCTCTCTCTCTCTCTCTCTCTCTCTCTCTCTCTCTCTCTCTCTCTCTCTCTCTCTCTGGGCTCAGTCTTAGCTCAGATATCAAATATTAATCAAGGCAGGTTGAGAAGTAGTTGATCAGCTGTCCCTTCATTAATCTGCCTGCTCTTCTTAGCACTGAAGTGTCCCTTCAAAAAAACCATTTGTAGTTTTTCTCTCAATCTTGACATTGTTTCTTCTTTACTTGTGTCCATTCTCTTCGAACTGTCACAGCTGTGTCTTCTAGCTGATCTCAACATCTTGACATTGTAAATCAGCAAAGCTGTGGCATGCCACGTTTCAGGTCTCAGTGTTAGAGGAGTCCATTTGAAATCAGACCAAGCAGTGCACATCTGCACTAACCTTGGCAGATTTTTGCTACTGACTAATACATAAACTCTTGCAACAGCTTTAATAATTCTCAATGGACAACAGTTATTTAAATTCTGACATGCAGTCATTCAGTGATCAATTTTCTTAACCTATTTACCTCCCAGTGAAGGGGAATGGAGTGGTCCCAGTATGCACTAAGCAGGACTCGGGGTTACACTCCTCGACTGCAGATTCAGTTAAGATTTACCAACAGACAAACTGGGTTTTATACCTGTTCTTCTGTTCCTAGGCATTTGCCCCACAGATCCCCAAACTCATGCACAAGGATCCTTAGGAATGTTTGCATCCAGGTTGTGCTCAAGGTCAAAGGTGATTAGATCTGGGCATTTATGTGATTTCAGAAAAAAATAACTGGTCCTCCTAGGCAATTGCCTCAATGTTCACCAAAGTCCCTCACAATGATCCTCAGGTGGGTCTACATCCAGATTGTGCTCAAGGTCAATCAAGGTCAAAGGCCAGGATATCTGGGCACTTAGATGATTTCATTAAAATTGCTACTTCTCCAAGGCAATTTCCCCAGTGTTCACCAAACTCACTCACAAGAATCCTCAGTAAGACTGGCCAATTTGATCTTAAATCACAATCACGATTAATTGATCCTTTCATGTTGGTTTTGGGTGTTTTTTTTATTTCCCTTGTCCTGTCAAGCAGCTAGGTGAGCAGAACAGAAATCTGCTTCCCTTATTGTGCCAAACAGATTTACTGTGCCCAAAGGAGCTTTATACAGCACATATACAGTATATGTACTGTATATTATTTATAGACTTCTCTTGTAATAACATTTAATACTTTATTTAAAATGTTTTACCCATGAAGGACCTGACGGGGGGAATTGTCATAGCCCCTCGTGCGCCATTATGCAGCGCACGAGGGAAGGAATGGAAAACCTAATAGCGGAAGTAGATTGTGCCATTTTATTAGATACCACAAAAATAACAAGTCCAGCTGACCCCCAAAAATACAGGAAAATGCAATTGATGAAATTATGGCCACCGGCATACAGGGCGCCAGCCGGATGCTCTACAGCCCGGTCAATAGGGAGCCTAGTGCTGCAGGGCGGCTAAGCACAAAGGGAAAGGCGATCATGACACTTACAGGACTGGAGTGATCCCGGGGCGAACCGTGCAGTCTGGAGGATGAAGTAGAGAAGCTGGGCCAGCCGTAACACCGTATATGGACAGCAGAATTTTTTTTATAATAGTTGTTCCAAAAAGGCACCTCAAACTGTTTATAGACCATCATTACAGATTGCAGCTGTTTGCTTGTTTTGTTTGTTAACAGTAAAATAAAGATGTTGTCAGCTGTGAAGAATGTGTACGGAAATCTTCATTATTTCAAATACCACAGCATATTAAGCAGGAAAATGAAAAACATGGGGCGGCGCGGTGGTGGAGTGGTTAGCACTGCGGCAGCACAGCAACTCACCCTTGGCCTGGGGATCCTGGGTTCAATCCCAGCCCCCGACCAACAGTGATCTGTGTGGAGTTTGCATGTTCTCCCCGTGTCTGTGTGGGTTTACTCCGGGATTTCTCCGGTTTCCTCCCACATGCCAAAAACATGCAAGTTAGGTTAATTGGCATCAAAACTGTGGGGATTCTAAATTGTCCTTAGGTATGACTGTGAGAGTGAATGGTTGTCTGTCTGTCTGTGTTGGCCCTGCGATGGACTGGTGATCTATCCAGGGTGTGCCCTGCCTCTCGCCCAAAGATGCTGGGATAGGCTCCAGCCCCCCCACGACCCGAAAAGGATTAAGCGGAAGAAGATAAATGAATGAATGAAAAACATAAAAATAAACCAGTCAATGGCATGTCTCACACATAGCAAAAACATAAACTACAAAAACAGATAATTGTCCACAGCAGCACTTTTTATGGCTGATGGGGGGCCCCTCATTGTCTAAAATAGGCACATAGTGCATTTCTGAATGTGGCCCCCACTGTTGGCCTGATGGTGATTCTCAGGCTCCAGCTTTGGCTCCAGCGCCACAAACGAGCAGCTGTTGTAACTGTGCGACTTTGTCCAGGCAGTTTGGTCCGCTTGAGTCAAGTGCTGTGTGAATGTAAACCAAACCAAACGAAGGTGTGAAAATTCTCGCCATTCCCCGCCCAATCGAATCAAGACCCCAGACTATCCTGGTCTGAATGCAGCCTAAAGGTGTCTTCACACCAAATGCGAGCAGGCAAATTTTTTGTGCAGCACGAATACATTATAACTCAGTGTAAACACACAAATAGACATGAATTTACCATCTGAGTGAGATGCAGACAGGCGAAGTTGCCTCTATAACTTCTGCAGCAGTGTTCAACCTACTGTGGAAATCCCCAAAATAACGTCATGCTTAGGTTTACATTATCCGACGGAGGGCTCCAAAACTTTCCAAGATGATGGGTGTTTCCATTGCTAGCTTGTTAGCCTTGCTAGCATGTCTGTGGCAGGAATCCGTGCGTAAATAACAATGACATCCCGATTCAACTGAAGAGCTCCCGGTCCTTCTGTCTCAAAGTGAGTGGCAGTCTCGTTTTCAAACTAGTTTACTCTCCATTGTTGATACTTGTATTCAGGTGGTGGCAGAATCTCAAAGCTAGTGCTATCCCTTGGATGTGAACGCATGAATGCGCAAGTTCACAAGTACTCGCCTCTTTCCATTGACTTTGTATGCATTCGCGCCACCCGTTCGCATTTGGTGTGAAGGCACCTTAACACAACTGAAACAAACAGAAGACAAACTGTTTCTTCTACTGAAAAGGTCTCATCATGAGTCTGGTATTTGCACCTTTTAAAGGACAGAGAGACATACGTGTATGTGCATGTGTGTGCGTGTGTATGACAGCGCACACAAAGTAAGTGTCTGCATGTGAGTGGTTTGGCAGGAAGCATACAAAGAGGGTGGCAGGTCACAGCAACCCCTCCCCGAAAACCCCGAGCAAGCAAGACAGCACTACCAATGCCCACACAGCACAAATGTCCTGAGGCCGACAAGCCCCAGGATAGTCAGGCATCCACCCCAGGAAGCCCCCCCCCCCCAGACACCCCCACAGCGGGCCTGTGCCCACCCCAGCGCCCCCGACACACACCCCGTGAGCCCCCAGTTCCCAATACCCAAGGAAGGGGGCAGCAAGGCATAGTTTTTTTTATTTAATTTTATTATTTTTCTCCTTTCTTCTCCTTTCTAGTTCACTGGCAAGGCTTGGGATTAAGCAATATTACACAACAGTATATCATATCACTGCAGTGTCATAGTAAATACAATAATATGATGAATAACAGGCCTATTGTCATTTCACACACAAATTAAACATTGTCCAGCATAGAAGTCAGTGTTTGTTTACATACATCTTGAGGGTTTGTGGGTCACTTGACTTGAAACAGTGGCTAATTAGCTTGGTAGCTGCACTGGGAGAGTCCTTTATGTAGTGGCTGTCTTACCACATCATAGTGACTGAGAGTCTTTCATCGGGTTCTTAAATATAATCTTAACTTGTCCATTTTGTCATGAATTCCCACTGTAAAATGGATGAAATGACACCGATAGCCGCCAGTGGCTAACAGTGACTTAGCTTCAGGTATCTACATGTCAGTTTCCATGCACTTAGCTTGCTTTTCTTGGCATCTTCAGATGAAATAAAAAGTCAGTCATCACATACTATGTGGACGGAGACCACATTTCTTTTCATTACAGACTGTTTTAATTAGGCTGTGTGTCCACCAAATGCACTTTTTTGTCACTGGACCACCTTGAACCTCTTTTTTACAGCACTTGTGTGCTTTGGAAAAAAGTCTGCACCCTATATCCTAGCAACAGCCTGTCACTCACATCTCAGCACTTTTGCTTTTCCCATCAAGACTTTCTACTTATTTTTTATAGCAGTATCAACAGTCTCTAAATAATGATGGATAGGAAACACATTTTGGCATTGGCATCAGCCCTGGATGCAAAATGTGATTACACGGAAAAGAAAAGAAAACTCGGTACAGGACATCAACCGGTCGAGGAAACATCTGGGAGAGTATCACTGACTTGTACAAGAGTTGCACCTTGATGGTGCCCATTTCAAGGAGGATGTTAGATTGACTAGGGGTCAGTTGAACTGGTTTCTCGGATTACATGGATGCAGACATTACAGAGAGCCCATCTGCCCTTCTGAGGTGAGTAGTCTCGTCGGCCTCCGTCGGTCTATGATGACCATGGAAGAGAATCCTAAACGTCTACTCTGCTGGAACAGCACCGCCTGTGGCTGAACAGGCCAATGCGCACCGGTGTTCTACCTTCCAGCGTTGGGCGTTGGTAGGATTCAAGCCTGGGCAGGAAGATATGGAGGACAAGATGTTACCCATGCAGCATGTCCCCCCTCTCCACGTCACTGATGAATCCAAAGGAACAGCAGGGCTGCTATAGTTTGGCACCAGCGCCGTCGCAGGAGCTGCCAGAACGATGTTGAGCACAACAGAGAACTGCCTTAGGGGCTCCGACTCCGGATTTTTCCTCAGGGTTGACTCCCAAAGCCTTTCCCATGACCGGGTGTGCCACAAGGCAGCGGAGGTTTGAAATCAGGGTTTACCTTCCCCTAGATGGGCTACCTTCCCAGGTTGACGAGCCACCATCTACCCGAAGCATCTGGTTTTAAGGCGCCAGAGATCCGCCCTCGCCCCTTCTCCTATTAGTAAAAGCAGTTCCGCCGGGCTTAGAGACTAAACCACACGGGCAGGCTAGGAGTTGGACTTGGTTGTCAGAGGCTTTTCGAGACGCACGCCGTAAGGAGCATTTTATGAGCACTGGGAGCTTAACCCCAGTGCCGCTCCTGGCTATGACAACCTTGGAACCTTGGAGGTGAGTAGTCTATGGCCAAAATTTTGTTGATTTTTGCATCTATTTTCATAAAACTCATGCTGAGATATGCTCAACAGTGTCCTATACTCATAAATGACTCATATATGATCACATTTCACATTGGAGGTATCTCCATTTTTTGCAGTCATCAACTGTACAAATTAACATAGTATCGGTTAACTACCTTATCTACCGCAACAAACTTGTAAGAAATATGACCATGACAAAGGTACAAACACTCACCTGACACACTGATACTGTAGATGTGGACATGTTCCTGCAAATGTTTGCTTTCAAATTTTGATCATGATATCCTTTTAGTGTCAGATCAAAGAGTACTGGGTTGTCTGATACAGCGATGATCAGGCTGTCCTCCACCATCGTACCATTGTCTTCTTCCTGTACTAGCACCCTATGTCCTGCTCTTCTTTAATTCTGATTGGCTGGTTAGAAAGGTTTGATATTGAGGAGTGGAGCTGCACTCTAAAAAATTAAATTCTTTTCAAGTTGCAGTGCCCTGAGTGCTGTGACAAAAAACAATCACTGCTGAGAGCGTTTTAGCGCCGAGGGCGCTCACCACTTTATATGCTGGACTACATAGAGAATGAATTGAAAACAGTTGCCCACAGCAGAAAAAAACACGTTTGGTGGACACACAGCCTTATTCTGCAATACTTTGCTGCTTCCAAACAGCACAGTTAGTGCTGTTTGGAGTTTGTTGCATTATGTCTCCAGTCATGTAACTCAGTGGGCACATCTTAAAGGGGAAGTACATGAAAAGCTCTTTATCCACATGCAAACAACAGGGAGAAAGGTATAGTATTACCAAAAAACTGACAGGAGCAAGATTACATCAGTTTTGCACCCTGGACATCGGTTTTGGCTTTCTTTCTCTTAATTGCCCAGCCCTAATCCTCAGGTAGGTTCTGCATCCAATTTGTGCTCAAGGTCTTTGCAATTATCATGATGATAGATGATCACGTAATGAGTACCTTGTGAAGCGTGTAAATGAAGAGGCGGATTTGACTCAGACGATTTATTACACATCTCACACAAGAAGCACAGACAGAATGACATCTCAGCAGAGACTCTTCTCTTAAATAACATGGCATTCCTCTAGAAGCTTCTAACACACAAAAGGTCACATTGCATTCACTTCATTCATCCTTCACACCTCCCTGTTATCTCACCAGGGAACCTCTGCTCTTTGTTCTTGTCTAAGATGGTATACAATTATGCTCTCCCCATGTGCCGCCATAACCTCATTAAGTTTACTGAGGTGTCTTTGTTTTGGAATTTAGCATATACTCAAATTGAATGGCTGCCATACATGTAGAGATGACAATTTAGGAAATATTTTGCCTCATGGATCGTTATCTTATTGTGGCAGAGGGATTTGCATGCTGTAGTGATCCCAGGAGCTATGTTGTCCAGGTCAGTTTGCCTCTGGTAGGGTGACCCAAGATAAACTGGTCCTGGGTGAAGGGCCAGACTAAGAATGATCCAACAGATTCTCATGATGAATGCTCGAACAAGGATTCAGTATAAACCACCCAGTATGGGGTTCGTGGGGCCCCACCCTGGAGCCAGACCTGGAGGAGGGGCTCAATGGCTAGTGGCTGGTGGCTGGGTTTCTGCCCATGGGACCCGCCCGGGCTCAGCCCAAAGGAGTTACATGGGTCTGCCCTCCAGTGGGCTCACCACCTGCAGGAGGGACTATGGGGGTCCGGTGCTATGTGGATCAGGTGGCGGTCGAAGGCAGAGACCTTGGTGGTCTGATCCCAGGCTTCCTAAACTGGCTTTTGGGACATGGAATGTCACCTCTCTGGTGGGGAAGGAGCCTGAGCTGGTGCATGAGGTTGAGAGATACCAGCTAGATATAGTCGGCCTCACCTCAATGCACAGCTCTGGTTCTGGAACCAGTCTCCTGGAGAGGAGCTGGAGCTTAGCCTACTCTGGAGTTACCCCAGGTGAGAGGCAACGAGCAGGGGTGGGTATTCTTGTATCCCCCCACCTTGCTGCCTCTATATTGGAGTTTTCCTGGGTGGCTGAAAGGGTTGTTTCCCTGCACCTTTGGGTTTGGAAATGGGTCCTGATCATCATTTGTACATATGCACCAAGTGATGGTTCAGAGTACCCACCCTTTTTGTAGTCTCTGACTGGGGTGCTGGAGGGTGCTCCTCTTGGAGACTCCATTGTCCTACTGGGGGACTTCAATGCGCACGTGGCCAACGACAGTGACACCTGGAGGGGGGGTGATTAGAAGGAACGGCCTGCCCGATCTGAACCCGAGTGGTGTTCAGTTATTGGACTTCTGTGCTAACCACAGTTTGTCCATAACAAACACCATGTTCAAGCATAAGGGTGTCAATATGTGCACCTGGCACTAGGACACCCTAGGTCGCAGGTCGATGATCAATTTTGTTATCGTGTCATCAGACCTGCGACCGTATGTCTTGGACACTTGGGTAAAGAGAGGTGCAGAGCTGTCAACTGATCATCACCTGGTGGTGAGTTGGATCCGATGGCAGGGGAGGATGTCATTCAGACCTGGTAGACCCAAATGTATAGTAAGGGTGTGCTGGGAACTTCTGGCTGAGGCCCCTGTCCGGGAGGTCTTCATCTTCCACCTCCAGAAGAACTTCGACCACATTCCGAGGGAGTCTGGAGACATGGAGTCTGAATGGGCCATGTTCTCCATCTCCATTGTAGAAGCAGCTGCCTGGAGCTGTGGCTGCAAGGTCATCGGTGCATCTTGTGGTGGCAACCCCCGAACCAAGTGGTGGACACCAGAGGTGAGGGGGGCCATTAAGCTGAAGAAGGAGTTCTATCAAGCTGGGTTGGCTTGTGATACTCCCGAAGCAGCTGAGGTGTACTGGCAGGCCAAGCGGAGTGGAGCTCGGGTGGTTGCTGAAGCAAAAACTTGGGTGTGGAAGGAGTTCGGTGAGGTCATGGAACAAGACTTTCAGTCAGCCTCCAAGAGATTCTGGCAAAGTGTCCGGCGGCTCAGGAGGGAGAAGCAGCTCCCTGTCCACACTGTGTATGGTGTGGATGAAGCGCTGCTGACTTCGACTGGTGATATTGTCAGGCAGTGGAAGGAATACTTCGAGGATCTCCTCAATCCCACTGAACACTTTCCACAGAGGAAGCAGGGCTTGTGGATGAGGGGGACGGCTCGCCTATCACAGGGGCTGAGGTCACGAAGGTGGTTAAAAAGATTCTTGGTGGCCGGGCCCCAGGGGTGGACAAGATTCACCCTGAGTACCTCAAGGCCCTGGATGTTGTAGGGCTGTCATGGTTGACACACCTCTGCAACATTGCGTGGAGGTCGGGGACAGTGCCTTTGTCATGGCAAACAGGGGTGGTGGTTCCTCTCTTCAAGAAAGGGGACCGGAGGATGTGCTCCAACTTTAGAGGGATCACACTCCTCAGCCTCCCTGGGAAGGTCTATGCCAAGGTACTGGAGAGGAGAGTCTGGCCGCTGGTCGAACCTCGGATTCAGGAGGAGCAATGTGGTCTTCATCCTGGCCGTGGCACATCGGACCAACTCTTTACCCTCTCGAGAGTCCCCGAGGGTTTGTGGGAGTTTGCCCAACCAGTTTACATGTGTTTTGTGGACTTGGAGAAGGCATTCAACTGCGTCCCTCATGGATTTTTGTGGGGGGTGTTTCGGGAATATGGGGTGCCAGGCTTGTTACAAGCTATCTGGTCCCTATACGACCGTCGTGAGAGTTTGGTTCTTATTGCCAACACTCGGTCAGACTCATTCCCAGTGAGAGTTGGACTCCACCAGGGCTGCCCTTTGTCACCGATCCTGTTCATAATTTTTATGGACAGGATTTCTCGGCGTAGCCAGGGAACTGAGGGTGTCATGCTTGGTGGCCACAGGCTCTCATCTCTGTTGTTTACAGATGATGTTGTCCTGTTGGCTTCATCCAGCAATGACCTACAGGTCTTACTGGGACAGTTTGCTGCTTAGTGTGAAGCAACTGGGATGAGAATCAGCACCTCCAAGTCCGAGTCCATGGTCCTCAGCTAGAAAAAGGTGGATTGTCCTCTCCGGGTTGGGGACAAGCTCCTGCCCCAAGTGGAAGAGTTTAAGTATCTCGGGGTCTTATTCACGAGTGAAGGGAGAATGGAGCGAGAGATTGACAGATGGATCGGGGCAGCACCTGCAGTGATACGGACATTGTACCCATTCGTTGTACTGAAGAGGGAGCTAAGCTCTAAGGCAAAGCTGTCAATTTACCGCTCAATCTACGTTCTTACCCTCACCAATGGTCACAAGCTTTGAGTAATGACCGAAAGAATGAGATTGCGGATACAAGCGGCTGAAATGAGCTTTCTTCGTAGGATTGCTGGACTCACCCTTAGAGACAGGATGAGGAACTCAGTCATCCGGGAGAGGCTCAGAGTAGAACCGCTGCTCCACCACATTTAAAGGAGCCAGTTGAAGTGGTTTGGGCATCTGATCAAGATGCCTCCTGGACGCCTCCCACTTGAGGTGCTTTGGGCACGTCCCACTGGGAGGAGACCCCAGGGCAGACCCATGACTCGCTGGAGAGACTATGTCTCCCAGTTGGTCTGGGAACGCCTTGGTATCCTCTGTGAAGAGGTGGAGCAGGTGGCTGGGGAGAGGAAAGTCTGGGCTTCTCTGCTTGAACTGCTGCCTCCGTGACCTGGACCTCCAGAAAAGCTGTAGAAGATGGATGGATGAATATACTCAAATTGAATGGCTGTCATACATATAGAGATGACAATTTAGGAAATATTTTGCTGTGGTCTCTTATTTTTTTTTCTAGTGCTGTATATAAATTCACTTCAATATCCGTCTTGTCTACTGCAGCTTCACTGAACTGAAGGCACTCTGTACTTGCGCATGCTCAGACAGTGAGACTGAAAGATCAGACTATGTGATGACAACATGCTGTGACACGCATCACTATGACAACAGATGAGCAAGGATGCAAATGAACACAGCTCAGCAAACATTAATTTTGTCAATTCTAATTTACCAAACAATGAATGCTATGCTTAAAAGTGATGTTAATATCACTAGAAAAATACTACCTTGATTTAGATTCTGGATCAAATTCATTGTTCAAAAAGATATGGAGTACGTATTCAGGTGGAAAAGCTTCTATCAAGTCTTTAAAACAGATCATTAGTTTACAAGCCAAACCAGAAACAACAATTCCGTGCCAGTTGAGCAGATGTGTTTTCCTGTTTTAATTTCCCAACTGCAGCCCCAGCAGTTATTCCAGCTTGAATAGTGGGTTTGAGACAATTATACCACATTTCACCAAAGAGGACCTCTTCCACTTAAGGCTGGAAATTCAAATCAATGCATCGTGGGAGTTCCCAATAGGTTGTTGATTTACATTCATGCAGTATAATAGCCTAGACTAGACATAATCCCCATATATGCAAAATGCTGCAGCAATTTTGAGCACAATAGCACTTTGAAAGTGTAAATTGCTTTGATTGCAAACAGATCTTTTGTTTTTCTATGAAACAATACAAAGCTATTTTCCCATGTTTCACTGATTTGTTTTTCATAAACATTGATTACTGTTTTGTGAATGTGCGCTAAAGCATAAAGCTGAAGTCAGGATGTGGCTGAGCTATCTTAATACAAGCAGAGCAAAACTAGCTTGGCCAAGTTTTTTTAAAAAAAGAAAGAAAAAAGCTCCTTCTACAGCTGTCATTGGAGTTGAGCAGGGAATCTTTGGTGACAGCTGCAACCCTGTGAGTAATGTCACAGATTTGCACCAATTATAAACAAATAACAGTAGTTTCCAAATTGTCTTTTCGTGGCCACTTTCTTTTGGATCTTGAGCTGCTTTATTGGTCATTACCTACTTCTGTCTGTGCTCTGACTACAGCTGCTTCCCCTCCTCAGATCTTCATTAAACTTGGAATGAAGCCAATAATCCTCAAGCTTGGTGAACATCCCAGACTGAAACCAATAGGTCCCCTAGAATAAAAAGAAGGACAAAGGGAAAACAAGAATGGGAAAAGCAGGACTTATTAAATATTAAACAGTTTGTCTCCGGGGACACGAGGGGGAGTTGTGGCAATGCAGCGTCTGACCTAGTTAGCTTCCCCTGTTCACCTGACAGACTTCAGCGGTGGCTTCATTCTTGACTTTTACCAGTCACGACAAGTTGCTTCTTCTGAGATACTCAGACTCTTCAGGAGGGTTATTTCAACTGTCTTGTATGATAATCGTGACATGATGCATCTGTGCCTGTCACATGCTTGAAGAGAACCATTGGAGCTTGGTGAAATATCGGTCATTACCAGCTTCAAAACAACCTTGCTTAGGCTGTCAAAAGTTACCGTGAGGCTCCTCCAGATTAACACTTACCATTTGTCTTTTTATGCATCACATTTCCCTGGAAATCTTTTTTTAACCTTGATTTACTTAGGGGAAGTCCACTGAGATGCAACCTCTCTTTTTCAAGGGCGCCCTGTTCACA
The DNA here is from genome assembly GCA_020510985.1 of Pholidichthys leucotaenia. Taxonomy (NCBI): domain Eukaryota; kingdom Metazoa; phylum Chordata; class Actinopteri; order Cichliformes; family Pholidichthyidae; genus Pholidichthys; species Pholidichthys leucotaenia. The sequence goes on along the minus strand of CM035840.1, from coordinate 176,877,819 downwards.
TTCACACCTAGAACCTGCCCAATACAAACACAAACTGACCTGTGGCCAATCAGCAGCTCCCCAGGAGCAGTTGGGGTTAATTGAGAAGCAATTAACTATGCAACTTTCATTACTCTTGTAAAATACAAAATTTACTCATACTCACATTTACTCCATATTAACTCATGAAATCCACACATATAAAGAAATGAAAATATTTACAGTAAGTCCATAAATAAAGATATGTATAATAAAGTGGCATGAAGCAGGAAAAGGCATTGCACACAGTAACCAACATTTATGTAATATTAAGTGCGGAAGACACTTCCTGTACAAGGAAAATAATCTCCCGCATTGATCATGGTGGAGTTTGACCCATTCTACGAAACGGACTACCTTTAAATCCTGAAAATTCCAGCATGCCACCTTGTGAATGAAGATCTTTAGTTCTTTTGTCAGGTGACTGACTGGCCATAACAACTTTATTTTCTTTGTTGCAAACTAATTTATGTTTGGGATCATTGTCCTACTGGAAATTCCACCACCATTTCATCCTCGTCATTCTGGTAGATGGCATCAGATTATTTTCAAGTACTCTATAGTTACATTCCTTGTTTCTTTATTTACAGTGGATATAAAAAGTCTACACACACCCTGTTCAATTGCCAGGTTTTTGTGATGTAAAAAATGAGACCAAGATAAATCATTTCAAAACTTTTTCCACCATTAATATGACCTGTACAACGCAATTGAAAAACAATCTGAAATATTTTAAGGAGAAAAATTAAAAAAAAACTTACAATAACCTGGTTGCATAAATATGCACACCCTTGAACTAATACTTAGTTGCAGCACCTTTGGCTTTCATTACAGTACTCAGTCTTTTTGGGTAGGAGTCTGCCAGTGTGGCACATCTTGATGTGGCAATATTTGCCCACTCTTCTTTGCAAAAACGCTCCAAATCTGTCAGATTACGAGGGCACCTCCTGTGCACAGCCCTCTTCAGATCACCCCACAGATGTTCGATCAGATTCAGGTCTGGACTCTGGCTGGGTCATTCCAAAACCTTAATTTTCTTCTGGTGAAGCCATTCTTCTGTTGATTTGGATGTGTGCTTTGGGTCATTGTCCTGCTGAAATATTGACTGACTGATACCTTTGAACAATGAGATCCCTCTGATGCTTTGGAAGCTCTCTGCGGACCATGGCTTGTGCTGTAAGATGTGACTACAACAATGTCAGGAAAAGCCTACTAGAACAGCTGAACTTCATTTGGGGTTAATCAGAGGCACTTTAAATGGTGGCAGGTGTGTGCTGACTTCCATTTAATATGAGTTTTAAATACGATTGGTGAATTCTGAACACAGCCACATCCCCAGTTATAATAGGGTGTGCATATTTATGCAACCAGGTTATTGTAAGTTTTTTGTTTTCTATTTTTCCTCTTAAAAGATTTCAGTTTGTTATTTGATTGGGTTGTACAGGTTATAGGTCACATTAATGGGGGAAAGTTTTAAAATGATTTATCTTGGTCTCATAGTTCTACACACGGCAAGAATAGTTCTTTTGACATACCATGTCAATGTACTTAAAAAAAAACAAAACAAAAACTTATGACTGACTTGAGTAGACATCAATTATCCCCAGTTGGAGGAAGTCATTTGACACAGAGTGAGGAAACTCAAACTCTGAAAATATGCCATTATGCTGAACATAAACTACAAGAGATGGAGAATGATATTGATCCTGATACCCACTTTTTCAATAATATTCATAACCATTGTGAATATTACACTGAAAAGCAATTCAAAAGTCAAGTGCAACTAGATGGTAAACTATCAATAATACACTTCAACAGCAGAAGTCTTAACAAAAACTTTCCACAGATTCAGGACTATTTAAAACAGCTAGACAGAAAATTTACAGCTATCGCAGTCTCTGAAACTTGGCTTAATGAAGAGCAGGCTCCCCTGATGGCAGTAGAGGGATATCAGATGTTTCATATTAACAGATCTCAAAAAAAAGGGTGGTGGTGTTGCACTGTGTATTGATGACCTGTATAGGTGTAAGCTAGTAAATAGAATGTCCTTTGCACTACCAGGGATTTTGGAATGTGTTACTGTTGAGATTGACCAAGATAAAACAAAAAATCTAACTATAAGTTGTATATATAGAGCGCCGGGAACTTGCATTGAGACATTCAGAGATAAATTAGTCGAGCTGTACAATAATATTACTCGTAAGAAAATGGTAGTAATCTGTGGAGATTTCAATATTGATCTACTAAATCCATATCAACAAAATGTAATTACAGAGTTCATGAACTCTATGTACAGCATGAGTCTATATCCCACAATAACACATCCCAGTAGAATCACAGTTCACACTGCTACACTTATTGACAACCTGTTTGTTAATATTATTGATAAGAAAATAGAAAGTGGATTATTGATAAATGATATAAGTGACCACTTGCCAACCTTTGCACTTATCCATGGCCACACGGGGGCCAATACAGAAAAATTTTTAAAATCGTTCAGATACAAATCACAAAATGCAATCAGTTCTTTTAAAGAGGACTTGCTGAAGCAAGACTGGACAGAAGTCTATGTATCAGATGTAAATGAAGCCTATGACACATTTATAAACATTGTTACCACTCTTTATGAAAAAAATTGTCCATTAGTAAAGAAAAAGCTTAAACATAAATTTGTCGATAAGTCATGGTTAACCAAAGGATTACAAAAGGCGTGTAAAAAGAAAAATTTATTATATAAAGCTTTCCTAAAGAAAAGGACAAAAGAAACAGAGCAGTGGTATAAAACATACAAAAATAAGTTAACATATATAATAAGATGTAGTAAGAGAGACTATTACAGTAAAGAACTGGAGAAAAACAGAGACAATATTAAAAATACATGGACAATACTTAACATTATTCTTGGAAATAAAAACAGAAATACACGCTACCCAACTGATTTTTCAAAAAATAATAAAACGACACAGAGTGTGAATGCAGCTTCACCTGCAGATGAATTTAATAACTTTTTTGTTAACATTGGTCCTAATTTGGCTCGAGAAATACCCATTACGGCGCCTACAGGTGATACAATAAGCAAAAACACTGCTATAAAAGACTCCATTTTCATAAAGAACACAGACGAGAGAGAGGTCATTGAAATTGTGAAATCATTTAAAAATAAAACATCTACGGACTGTGATGGTATTGACATGCTCTTAGTCAAAACTATTATTGAATGCTTAGTGCAGCCACTGACATATATCTGTAACCTGTCTCTCCAAACAGGTATATTTCCCAATGCAATGAAAATAGCTAAAGTAATTCCGATATACAAGACGGGTGACAGAGGGGAATTCTCAAACTATAGACCAATTTCACTATTGCCGCAATTTTCCAAGATACTTGAAAAAATATTCTATGAGAGAACTGACAACTTCATACTGAAGAATAATTTATTGTGTGAGCAGCAATATGGGTTCAGACACAAGAGGACAACTGCATTTGCTCTAATGGAATTTAGAGAAAATATATCAACTGCCATTGAAAATAAAGAGTATTCAGTTAGGCCCTAACTGAATACTCTTTATTTTCAATGGCAGTTGAATACCCTAACTGTTAGGGTATTCCTGGATCTTAAAAAAGCATTTGATACAGTGGATCATAATTTATTATTAAAGAAACTACAAAATTGTGGTATTGGAGCGGTAGCACTGTCCTGGTTATGTAGTTACTTAAAGAATAGATATCAGTATGTATGTGTTGGTAACAAAAACTCACAGTTACTGAAGGTTACTTGTGGAGTCCCACAGGGTTCAGTTTTGGGGCCATTGTTATTCAATATGTATATAAATGATATATGTAAAGTTTCAGGAAAAATGGACTTAATATTGTTTGCCGATGACACTAATCTATTATGCAGTGGAAGCAATTTGGAACAACTTTTGGATACACTCGGAAAGGAATTAGGAAAGCTTAAACTGTGGTTTGATTCAAACAAATTAACGCTCAATTTAAGTAAGACAAAATTTATAGTTTTTAACAACCATCACAACAACTTAGTATCTAAACTCAGTGTAAATGGTGTAGAGATTGAAAGGGTATCCGAAACTAAATTTCTTGGAGTAATAATTGATAATAAACTGTGTTGGAAGTCACATATTAATTATATTAAAGGTAAAATATCCAAATCAATTGCAATACTACACAGAGTGAAATATTTGCTGAATCAACCCACACTATATACCTTGTATCATTCATTAATACTCCCATACATGACATATTGTACTGAAGTATGGGGAAATACATATAAAACAAACATATATCCAGTCTTTATGCTTCAGAAGAGAGCTTTTAGAATAATAAACAAAGCTGGGAACCAACAAACCCACTTTTTCTTAAATTAAAAGCTCTCAAGTTGAAAGATCTGGTTGACTTTAAAACTGCAGTAATAATGTTTAAAGTGAAGAATCTATCACTGCCCGCAAATATCCAAAAGTTGTTCCAAATAAGGGAGAAACAATATCATTTCAGAGGAACATGTATATTTCAAAAACCTTCAGTGAGAACTACCACCAAGCAACACTGTGTTTCAGTGCAAGGAGTCAGATTATGGAACGATTTTGGACCTGAATTAAAATCATGTACAACGCTTGGACAATTTAAACAAAAACTAAAGGAAGAAATACTCCAAACATATATACAAGATGACATGTAAAATCACATAAGGATTGTCATATCCAATCTGCGTTGTGTTATAGCTTAGTTTTTTGTCACATTTTGTCTTAGCTTTGTTCTGAATTGTAATCGCTCTTGTTTTGTTTTTCTTTTGAATTCTTGGATGGAATATGGGTGGGCAATATAAGCTGCGACTTCAGCCATCACCCATTTCGGATAACTTATGTTGAACTGTATAATCAGAGGAGTTACTGTCTAATTTGACCTTGTTGGATTTTTTTCCCCCTTTGTTATATTATTCAGTTTCTTTTAATCTGTACTTTTAATCTATCCGAAATAAAGATTCATTCATTCATTCATTCATTCATTCATTCATTTTTTTACATCACAAAAACCTGGCATTTGAACAGGGGTGTGTAGACTTTCTATATGCACTGTATAGGAAGTCTGCCAATGATTCTTCCACCTTCAAATTTCACTGTTAGAATAATGTTTTTTGGTTGATGTGCTGTGCCATTTCTCCTCCAAACATGGTTTGGAGTACGGCAGCCGAAAAATTCTATTATCGTCTCATCTGACCACACTGCATTCTAACAGCATTTCACAGGCTTGTTCAGATGCTGCTTACCAAACTTTAAATGCGCTTCAATGAGGTGAGCGAACCCATACCCTATAGAATGATTTGTATGTCGGCCAACAACACTGAAAATAACAACACACCCTTAATTATCTTTCTACATTAAGCCGGCAAGTTCGGGTTTAGGTGTTTGTTGTTGAGCTTATACTAAATATACTCAAATCATCTATCCATCCATCCATCTTCTATCACCTATCCAGGAATCTGGGTCACAGGGCATCACGGGGGGCATCAGTCCAGGCAGAGTAGCCTGATTCACATAGCACCATGATCCTCATGATCCCTCCTGCAGGTGGTGAAGCCACTGGAGGGAAGATCCAGGTGGCTCATTTTGGTACACTGGGTCCTTGATGTAACATTTTTCATGGAGATCCATTGGACTGCTCTTAGTCTGGCCCTTCACCCAGGACCAATTTGCTTTGGGAGACCCTACCAGGGGCAAGTTGCCCCTGACAACATAGCTCCTGGGATCATTTGGGCACTCAAAACCTCCACCATGATAAGGTGGCAATCCATGGAGGGGAGGTGGCGGTTCACAGAGAGGGCATTCAAATCATTGATTTATTACATTTTTATCCTCCGCCAGTTGAAGAAGAGATGAGATGAGATGAGATACTTTATTTCGAACAAAAAAGCAAAAACAAAACAAATGACAAGTGCAATAAAAGTGACAGTGTACAGTGTTCGAAAGGGAGAAGGAAGAAGTTAACACTTATTTACTCTAACTCTTTTCCCTAAATACAACCCTTGTGAAATATATACATTTGACTTCTATTAAGATAAGATAAGATAAGACAAGATAAGATAAGCCTTTATTAGTCCCACAATGGGGAAATTCCAGGATTGCAACAGCACAGGGATAGCAACACTCAGAGCAATAATTAAGAAGATACGAAAAATATAAATAAGAGCAGTGGATATACATATGTACACATAAATAAATATATGTACAAAGTGCAGAGCATTGTAGCAAGATGGAATAAACAGCATAACCGTCTACTTAGTTATCCTACATAATATGAATATGTACCTATACATATTGTCACCCTCCATAGCGACTGATATTGTCCTAGTTGTATACTGGAGGGGACCATTTGTGTAAGTCTGTTGCGTCCCAAGAACCCCAAGAAGACAATTAACTATATTTTATACATGGCAACACTGACACCCATCCATCCCTACATACTGTACATACAGTCCATACATATACATACATCTATATGCAGCCCAAACCAACATGGATATACACAGTACCGTCCCACCTACCATACCAGTGTCCCAGAGTGAGTTTAATGCATCTTGCATATTAATACTACACCTCTAACATATATCCTTTCAGCAAATAATGTTTATACCTCTTTTTGAATTGATTTCTGTTTGTACATAGTTTCAGTTCCAGCTCCAGACTGTTCTACAAATCCACCCCACAGACAGATATGCACATACTTTGTTGTTCGAACCTTAGGTTTTGTAAAGTTTAAGTCTCCTCTCAAATTGTAATCATTGTCTCTTTTTTTAAATATTTTTTGTATATTAGTTGGAAGTTGCTTATTAATTGCCCTGTACATTACTTGTGCTGTCTTAAATTTAACTAAATCCATGAACTTTATGGCATGTGACTTTAAAAACAGTGAGTTGGTATGGTCCTATATCCTACATTATTTATTATCCTTATGGCTTTTTTTTGTAATGTGCATATTGGCTGTAGGTTGGTCTGGTAGGTGTTTCCCCAGACCTCTACACAGTAGCTAAGATATGGTAAAAACAGTGAATTTTACAGTAAGAATAATGATTTATAGTCCAAAATGCGTCTTGTCTTCCCCAGTACCCCTATACATTTTACCAACTTGGCCCGGATGTGACTGGTGTGAGGTTTCCAGCAGATTTTGTCTAGCGTCACCCCCAGAAACTTATTTTCCTGTACTATTTCTATTCTGGTATCGTCTATCGTTACCATTATTTCATGATTTATTTTATAATTTCCAAACAACATAATCTTTGTTTTTTTTTTCAAATTTAGAGATAATTTATTTTTGTTGAACCACTGCGTTAACCTTTCCATTTCTGTTGTGACCGCTTCTAAAACCTGCTGTAACTTCTCGCCAGTGCAAAGGATATTGGTGTCATCTGCAAACAAAATAAATTTCAGAATTTTTTATACTTGGCATATGCCATTTATATATAAGATAAAGAGTTTGGGTCCCAAAACTGACCCCTGGGGCACACCACAAGTGATGTCCATGAATGGTGATTTGTGCTCACCTATTTGTACAAATTGCTGTCTGTTACTTAAATAACTTTCCACCCAGCTCAGTCCAACCCCTCTTATCCCATACCTTTCCAGTTCCCTCAGTAGAATTATATGATCAGTGGAGTCAAAAGCTGTCTTTAAATCTATAAATACTCCTACAGCAAACTTTTTTTTTATCTATACAACTAGTGATTTCTTCTATGAGTTCAGTCAGTGCCAAAGATGTAGATTTGTCCATTCTAAAACCATACTGACTGTCTGTAAGGAGGTTGTGTTTTTCAATGAAATCATCCAGTCTTTTAGTGAAAATTTTTTCAAGTATTTTGGAGACTTGTGAGAGTAAAGAAATCGGCCTGTAATTTGTGAAATGATGACTGTCTCCTGTTTTGGATAGTGGTATTACTTTTGCTATTTTCATTTTGTTTGAAAATTTACCAGTTTGAAATGACAGGTTACAGATGTGAGTGAGTGGTTTAACAATTCCTCCAATTACTTTTTTCACTACTGTCATGTCAGTTTCATTCCAGTCAGTTGATTTTTTGTTCTTAAAGTTACTTACAGTCTCAATTTCCTTTTCAGTTACTGCATCCAAAAAGATTGTGTTTGGATTTCTATCTTCTATTTCATTTACAGGTCCACTATCGTTTGTTTCTGGTGTCACTATTGTTTTTGTTAATAGTGGACCAACGTTTACAAAAAATTTATTAAAACCCCTAATCACATTCTCCATATTATTTATCAAATTGTAATTTTCAGTAAAATATTCTGGATAATTTGCATTCATTGATCAGTTACTAATAATCCCATTTAGCACTTGATGAATGGGAGATTATGTTATGGGGCAGTCTGACTCTCCATCTGTCTGTCCATTCATCCATCCATCCAGCTGCCCAATGTCCGTCCATCTGTCCCACTTTTGTGAAATTAACTCCTCCTACAGTTTTGTTTTGATTGCTGTGAAACTTGATACCAGGTTTAATATACACTGACGATACACATATCTCAATTTGACTCTGATTGGATGATATTTGCAAGAATTAGAGACCTTGAGGTCAAGGGCAAAGGTCAGTTTTTCCCCTAAACCTTGTAAACGCAATAGCTACTGAAATGATGTAGGCTTTTCTGATTGATGCCATAGTTGTATCTAAAATAAAACATGGATAGCTTACACCTTTGATCTGACTATGAGTTTGAAGTCAAAAGATCAAAGGTCGAGGTGAACATTCCATTTGCACTATTACTATCCACCTTATTCCTGAGGGTGCTGCTGTAGAAACGATTATGGGGGCAACTTCCGGTTTCAGCTGAAGTAGTGTTAAATCAGTCAGCAAGAGTGGAGTAGTGGGACATTTAAAATAGCATTTTTAAAAGTGTTTTAAATTTGTTTTAATATATAGTCCACATACCTGTTTTGCAATCAAGTGGCAGCTAATTTCACCACTTGTAGTTTTTGTAATTTTGAATGTTTTTGCATAGTTCTGGTACTTGCTGCTGTTCGTGGTGTGAGACTCCTAAACCTCAGCTAAATCTGTGGTTTCAACAGCAATGTATAGCTCATGCAGTGAAAACTAAAAAGGACTGTTGGTGTGATCAGTGGTAAAGACACAGGACAGACACAACAGCACCAGGTATGTTTTCACTTGTATGAATGTCATAGATTTGACATTTATATATCACCAGATGCAAGGCTGCATGAAGTAAAATAATAAATAAAAAAATAGTAACAGTTTGCTTCCTAAGGCTTAATAACTTAAGAAAGATATCAAATAGGTGTTTTTTACCTTCGCCAAGGAGGTTATGTGATCATCGGCGTTGGTTTGTCTGTCTGTTTGTTTGTCTGTCTGTTTATTTGTTAGCAAGATAACTCAAAAAGTTATGGACGGATTTTCATGAAATTTTCACAGATTGTCAGAAATGGGGTATCCTACAGATGTTTACATTTTGGTGGTGATCCAGATCACCGTCCGGAAGAAAACCGCCATTACGGAAATGCCATTTTCGTCAATAACTACTGAACCACTAATCCTATCATTGTGAATCCAATTGCTAGTCATATGTTTTCATGGTCAAGGAATCTGAAAACGTACACACAAACACTGTATGGGGGGAACTGTGGCGCTTGGCGGAGGTCTGCGCTCTCCGAGTGCTTTTCTAGTTGTTTTTTGTTTTTTTTTTGCATTCGTTGTACTACATTGGAACGATATGGACTTGATATTAGCAGCTTCAGCATGCATTAATTTTTAAATTATCTCAAAATATAGATCAAGTAAAATTTTGAACAATTGTCAGAAAATGTCTGTACGTGTTAAGGTAAATATCAAGCATTCATGTCATGACAGCAGCATGACCATTTTAATTTTGGGGTAGAACAAACAGCTGCAGCTGTCTGTATTTACCCCGACATTAAAACAGCCAAGCACGGTGTTGTGGTTCTTTGTGGCTCTGACTAGATTCTACGTCTGCTCTGAGGTAAATTTGATTATGTCCAACATATTTTAACAAAATGCAACCGACTTTATTGCGATGGAAACATTGATATATCTCAGTTTACATCTCTGTTTACAGCATTAGCATTTTTGCAGCGAAGCTAACTAACAGAACTACTGTCTGTGAGGCCACTTTTTAAGGTCATCTTCTCATCCCTCAGTAGTCATGGGAAGTGGTATGATTATACTACTCTTTTTGAGGTACAAAAGGCCGTGTTCCCGCATTTTTGATGCCGAAGTCATTGTTTTTTAACAAGGAAAAGTGTCCCGTTTCCGTGACAACCCCACTTTCTAAACTAGTACCAGAAATTGCACCCATAATTCACGCAAGGCATCATGGGGGCTAGGAATAAGGTGGCTAGAACGAGTAAAGCTAGGGTCATCAAACTTTGTACAAAGGTTCACCCTGAGACCCTGAATGGTCACTATGGTTTTGGGATTGCAAAATAAAAGGTCAGTGTTAGAATATTATATAAACTATATCTCAGCAACAAAGAAAGCTAGGGTCACCTACACAGGTTCACCTTGGGATCCTGACCTACATATACGTAAACGCCGAAACTTGTCTGATACTGCTGTACTTTGTAAATGAACACTGCAAATAAAGATGCCACAAGTTGAAGATCTACTGTATATATTTAAGCAATATTACACAAGAGGAAGTATGGTATCAATACATACGTATAGTAACTGTGGATGTGATACGTCGGCATGAGAGTATCACCCCCATAGTTATTATATTCATGATAATGTACAACCTCAAGTGTAATATTGCTTTTATACAAGGCAAGGCAAGTTTATTTGTATAGCACATTTTGTGTACAAGACAATTCAAAGTGCTTTACATAAAAACATTAAAGCATTACAGCAAGTTGCAAAAGGAATACATAAAAATTTAAAAACAAAATGTAAAGTAAATTAAAGAGAAACAAAAACAAGCTAAAATAGAGTATGACAGAATCAGAAGTTAGATTAACAATTGTTCTACTGAAAGGCCATGGCAAATAGGAAAGTTTTCAACATCGATTTAAAGTAGCTGAGAGTTTCAGCAGCTCTGATACTTTCTGGGAGTTTGTTCCATATATGAGGGACATAAAAACTAAATGCTGCCTCACCATGTTTGGTTCTAACTCTGGGCACAGATAGTAGGCCTGACCCTGACAACCTGAGGGCTCTGGGTGGTTCATCATGGACTAGGAGATCTGAAATGTATTTTGGCCCGAAACCATTCAAAAATTTTTAAATCAACAGGAGTGTTTTGAAGTCTATTCTTTGGCAGACAGGAAGCCAGTGTAAAGATCTGAGGACTGGAGTTATATGATCCACTTTCTTGGTCTTAGTGAGGACTTGAGCTGCAGCGATCTGAACCAACTGCAGCTGTCTGATGGACTTTTTAGGGAGACCTGTGAGGACAGTGTTACAGTAGTCCAGTTTAGTGAAGATAAATGCATGGACAAGTTTTTCTAGATCCTGCTGAGCGATCAGACCTTTAATCTTCACTATGCTCTTTAAGTTATAGTAGGCTGACTTCAATACTGTCTTAATATGGCTGTTAACATTCAGGTCTGAGTCCAGAACCATACCCAGATTTCTGGCTTAGCTGTTGGTTTTTAGCATCATTGATTGAAGCTGAGTACTAACTTTGAGTCTTTCTTCTTTGGCTCCAAAAACTATTATTTTGGTTTTGTCTTCGTTTAACTGAAGAAAATTCTGGCACATTCACTCTTTAATTTGACCAATGCATTTGATTGGTTTTAATTGGACCATAGTCTCCTGGTGAGACTGCATAATTATGGTAATATATTATGTTGTTTTCTATGATTTGAGCTAGTGGGAGCATATAGATGTTGAAAAGCAAAGGTCTCAAAATGGAACCTTGGGGAACTCCACAGGTTATTTTTGTTCACTCAATTTGTAGTTACCTATAGACACAAAATAGTCCCTGTCTTTTAAATAGGACTCAAACCAGGAAAGTGCTGTACCAGAAAGTCCCACCCAGTTTTTCAGCCGGTCTAGTAAGATGTTATGGTCGACCGTGTCGAATGCAGCGCTGAGATCCAGTAGAACCAAGACTGAAATGTTGCCATTATCTGTATTGGAGTGGTTGGAGTGGATGTCATTAAGGACCTTAATTAGAGCTGTCTCAGTGCTGTGGTCTGGCCAAAAACCTGACTGGAAGATATCAAAACAGTTATTTAATGTCAGGAAGTAGTACAATTGTTGAAAAACAGCTTTTTCTATTATTTTACTAAGAAAGGGGAGATTTGATATAGGCCTATAGCTGTTCTTGAGTGAGGTGTCTAGGTTGCTCTTTTTTGGAAGTAGCTTGATAACAGCTGTTTTTAAGCACTGAGGGAAGACCCCTGAACGCAGAGACATATTTATGATCTGTAGTAGCTCTGAGGCCATACAATATGAAACGTTTTTAAAAAACCCTGTTGGGAGGGTATCAAGGCAGCAGGTAGTGGATTTCAGGTGGTGTATGATGTCATCCAAGATTTTATGATTGAAAAAATTTTGCCATGGTGTTTGCATCTTCTCTATGTGGACACAGAGGAAGCACATGTCCAGCATCTGGCATAGGAGCACTGACTGTCTAATTTTCTGAATTTTGTCAGTAAAGAAAAAGGCAAAGTCATTGCAGGCATAGTTGGATAGAAGTTCAGGAGCTAATGACACAGGGGGATTTGTTAGCCTGTCAACAGTCGTGAACAAGGTGCATGCAATATTGTTATAGTGTCAGAAAAATATGCTTGCCCTGCATTTCTCAGCTCCAAATTATAAATGCTCAATCTCTCACTATAGATTTCATAATGAACCTGTAATTTAGTTTTTCGCCACCTGTGTTCAACTTGTTGACACTCTCTTTTTTCACTTTTTACTAGTTTGGCATTTCTCTATGGAGGTTTCTTTTTAATAGTGACGACCTTCACCTTGATGGGAGCAATTGCATTGATAATATTTGTAATTTTACCATTGAAATTTTCTGCAGGTTCATTTACTGAAGGTGAAGGGGGGGGGGGAGCTTGGATGAATGTTTCGCTGGTATTATCACTGATGTACCGTTTTTTTGATGACCTCTGTCTGGATATTTCTGTTGACATTAATAGCACTCTCAAAGAAAATACAACAATGGTCATTTACCTTTTATTCTTATTAAAGACAAAAATAAAAAGGAGATGTTTTTACCTTCTTTACATGTTTCGACTGTTCACTGCAGCCTTCGTCAGAAGTGTCAGCTGATTGCTGCGAGGTGTCATTTTATCAGCTAACTTTCATAGGCGGGGCCAGCCCAGCGGACCTGTCAGATCCACCAAGCCGGCCCCGCTTTCCGCCATCCGATGGTCTCTGAAAGGCCCCCTCATCCCGGTTCATGCTATCTTTTCCCTGCTTCCTGATTTCTATGGCCTCCTTGATCCAGCGTTTGTGTTTGTTGCTCTCCAGTCCAATAATTTTTGCATTGTCCCAGTCCATGATGTGATTATTTCTTTTGCAGTGATCTGATATTGCTGGTTTTAATGTTTCTTGTTCTGCCTTTTCTTTTTGTGATCTTGTGAGTCGTCCTTGTGTTTCTTTCTCACATTCCTTCTGGTGTTCTTTTTTCCTCGTCGTGAATGATCTTCCAGTTTCTCCAATGTAGGTTTTGTTGCATGATCTACATGATATTTCATATATTCCATTGCATTTTTTGTCTTGTTCTATTTTGTCCTTGGGGTGTACTAATAACGATCTTATTTTTTTTTTGCGTGGTTTTACTGCTGTTTATTTTGTATTTTTTCATGATCCTTTGAATTGGTTTTGTTATCCCTCGGATGTATGGTATAAGATAAGATAAGCCTTTATTAGTCCCACAACAGGGAAATTCCAGGATTGCAACAGCACAGGGATAGCAACACTCAGAGCAACAATCAGAAGGCAAGAAAAAAAACAAGAGCAGCGAGTATACATATGTACATATAAACATAAATATATAGACACACGATGCGGAGCATTGCAGCTAGATGGAACAAACATGCAAATATATAAACACACAGTGCGGAGTATTGTAGCTAGATGGAACAAATATGCAAACACATAAACACACACAGTGCGGAGCACCGTAGCTAGATGGAATAAATATGTAAATATATAAACACACACAGTACGGAGCACTGTAGCTAGATGGAATAGATATGTAAATATATAAACACACAGTGTGGAGCATTGTCGCTAGATGGAATAAATATATAAATATACAAACAAACACACACAGTGCGGAGCATTGCAGCTAGATGGAATGAAACAGCATAACCGTCTACTTAGTTATCCTACATGGTATGATTATGTACCCATACATACTGTCACCCTCCGTAGCTACCGGTATTTTCATAGTTGTATACCGGAGGGGACCATTGTGTAAGTCTATTGCGTCTTTTGCATTCAATACTATTAGGTTGTCACGTCTTTTTGCTATCTCTGCGAGCAGCCCTGCTTAGGTTACACAGTCTGACAGCCGTTGGTAGGAAGGACCTGCGAAACCTCTAGGTTGTGCACCTAGGATGATGTAGTCTGCTGCTAAATGAGCTCCTTAGTGCATTCAGTGTATCCTGCATAGGGTGGAACTCGGACTCCAGCAGAGATGACAGTTTAGCCACCATCCTTCTCTCTCCCATCTCCTCCACTGGGTCAAGGCGCTGCCCCAGGACAGAGCTAGCTTTCTTGATCAGTTTGTTCAGTCTCTTCCTATCGGCTGCAGTAATGCCACTGCCCCAGCAGACCACTCCAAAAGTGATGGCTGATGCCACCACCGTGTCATAGAATGTCTTCAGCAGCGCCCCTTGTACACCAAAAGACCTGAGTCTCCTCAGTAGGAACAGCCTGCGCTGTCCATTCTTGTAGAGTGCGTCAGTATTGTGTGACCAGTCTAGTTTATTGTTCAGATGAACACCCAGGTACTTGTAGGATGTCACCATCTCAATGTCTGTTCCCTGGATGTTTACTGGTGCTGTGAGGGGTTGTCCTTGCCTGCGGCAGTCCACCACCAGCTCCTTAGTTTTCCTCGCGTTGATCTGGAGGCAGTTCCGATGGCACCAGTCCACAAAGTCCTGGATAAGCCCTCTGTACTCAGCTTCATCTCCGTTGGAGTTGAGGCCAACGATCGTAGAGTCGTCAGAGAACTTCTGTAGATGGCAGTGTGTTGTGTTGTGTGAGAAGTCCGCAGTATAAAGGGTGAACAGGAAGGGTGCCAAAACCATTCCCTGTGGGGCCCCCGTGCTACCGATGATCGTGTCGGACACACAGTCCTGGGTTCTCACAAACTGTGGCCGGTTTGTGAGGTAGTCCAGGATCCATGATGACAGGTGCTGGTCCACTCCTGCGCACAGCAGCTTGTCCTTCAGGATCATCGGTTGGATGGTGTTGAAAGCACTGGAGAAGTCAAAGAACATGATCCTCACTGTATTCCCGGGCTTCTCCAGGTGGAACAGAGAACGGTGAAGAAGGAAGATGACCGCATCCTCCACTCCAATATCATGCTGGTAGGCGAACTGGAGTGGATCCATCGCTGGACCCACCAGGGGGCGGAGGTGAGCAAGGAGCAGTCTCTCCAGGGTCTTCATCATGTGGGACGTCAGGGCCACTGGTCTGTAGCTGTTCAGATCTTTGGGGTGGGAAGTCTTTGGTACAGGTACCACACAAGATGTTTTCCACAACTGTGGTACCCTCCCCAGTGTCAGGCTCAGGTTGAAGATGTACGCCACAATCCCACACAGCTGGTCTGCACAGGACTTGAGGAGCTTTGCACTGATGCCGTCCGGTCCCGACGCCTTCCTCGCCTTCATCTTCCTCAGCTCCGTCCTCACCTGGGTCTTAGTGAGGGTCAGGTTGGGGGGCTGTGTGTTGGGAGTGGGGGGGTGATGGTGGAGTGGGGAGTGGGCAGCAGGACTTGATGTCTTCAGTGGCAGCAGTGGTTGTTGTGCAGTCGGGGGGGAAGGCGGTTGGTCAAACTTATTAAAAAACAGATTCAGATTGTTCGCCCACTCCCTGCCCCCCGTGGCCTGGGGGGAGGTATTCTGGAGCCCAGAGATGGTTTTAAGGTTTCTCCAGACCCCGCTGATGTCGGTCTGTTGCTGCTTGTCCTCCATCTTCTTCCTGAAGCTGTCCTTGCCTTCTCTGCTCTTTCTCCTCAGCTCCCTCTGTACGGACTTCAGCATCTCCCTGTTCCCCGACCTGAAGATCCTCTTCTATAGTTATGGTGTCCTTGTTTTTGATTTCGGCTTTTGTTCTGTGTCTTATTTCCTGTTTGTTTTTTTTGTTTTTGACTTGCTGTTTCCCTTTGTTTATGGTCCATACTGGATATTGGCAGCGTATAAGTGCATGTTTTATGTGGTTTTCCTCCTCCTGTCTGTCTTCTTGGTTGTGATGATGGTGGCCCGTTCATATAGTGTCCTGGCAACTCATAGTTTGTGTGCTCTGGGGTGTTCTGATGTCCATAGTAGGTGTTGATCTGTGTGGGTTGGTTTCCTGTAGACTGTGATTTTTATACTGCCATCATTGTTATGGTGGATTTTCATGTCCAGAAAGGCTATGGTGCCATTTTCTTCCTCTTCGTGTGTGAATTTTATATTCCCAGTGCACTCCGTGCTATTCAGATGGTCAGTGAGTTCTTGCGTGTGTCCTTTCCTTATTTTCTCCAAAATGTAGTCCACGTATCTCTTCCATAGGGTGGGTTTACATTATGCGGGTGCTGTGTTGATGGCTTTGTTTTCCAGATCCTCCATGAAGAAAACTGCTCATGATGGCTGATAGTGGGTCTCCCATTGCAAATCCTTCTTTTTGTCTGTAAATTTTTTTCTCTGTATTGAAAATAGGTGGATTTTGCAACAAATTGTAATAGTTCAGATATGTCGTCAGCTGTGAGATTGGTGCGTCTTTTAAGGGTTCTGTCATTCCTGAGGTATTCTTGCACTATGTGTAGTATGACATCAACAGGGGTCTTTGTGAATAATGAAATGACATCATGTGAAATGAGGATCTCGTCTGATTCTATTTTCATATTTTTAAGTTCTTGTGCCAGCTCTTTTGAGTTTTTGCAGTGGTATTCTGCTCAACCAGGGCTTTTGATAAGTTGTATGTAACTGATCCAATACTGTCTATTATTGGCCGCAGTGGGATATCCTTCTTATGTATTTTTGGGGTTCCATAGATCCGGGGGGTGATGCTGGCTGTGGGAATCAGGTGATCGTATGCGTCCTTTGTGATTTTTTTTGCTTTCTAATAGGGGTTTAAGAAGGGCTTTTAGCATTTTTTCTTTTCTTCTGTGGGGTTTGTTTTTATGATTTCATATGTGCTGCTGTCTGTCAACATGGTTTCCATCTGTTTTTCATACGTTTCCGTGGCCATTACTACCGTCGTTCTGCCTTTATCTGATGGGAGGATTGTGATTGTTTTATCTTTCTTGAGTGAGTTTAATGCTTTTTCTTCTTCTTTTGTAACATTGCTTTGTGGTAATTTGTCCGTTGTGAGGATTCCCACGACTGCATTCCGGAGTGATGCCTTTTCCCCTTGGTCCTGGATTTTTTCACATGCCAGTTCTGTTGCAAGGATGTACTCTTCATGAGGTATTTTAGCTGGTGTGATGGTGAAATTCAGTCATCTGCTCAGCACTGTTTTCTCCGTGTCTGTGAGTGTGCATTTTGATAAGTTTTTGACCCACTTAGCGTTCATTTCTATGTGTGTTTGTCTTTGTCCGTTCTTCCATTCTGTGAGTTTTTTTAGTTTCTTTAAATGGCGGTTTTTCGTTATGGTGAATTCCTGTTCGTGTGTGTGTTTTAATTGTGCTTCTATCTGCTCTTGCATTTCCTGGTTGGTCAAGTAGTGTTTCTTGAAAATGTCAATTTCCCCCTTGATCTGGTTGTTAATTCTGTCCACTTTGTTTGCCGTCATTCTTATCCGTTCTTTGATCAGGTCTTTCCGTGCTTTATTGATAATTTTCTCTGCGTTTTTGGTTGGGATTGGATTTTTTATGTTGAGGCTTGCTGGCGTGACGTCCTCATCTCTGCAACGGAGGTTAAATTTCAGGTGGTTTCTGTAGCGTGCCTGTGTTTTCTCCATTTTCTCCAGCCGGCGGAAGTCTTTGATGCAGTTTTGTCCATAACTTCCATGTAACAGCTCAAGTAGGTTCATTTTGTCTTCTTTTAATTATTTACCTTTTGTTCTTATTAAAGACAAAAATAGAAAGGAGATGTTTTTACAGCATTTTAAGTCAGCTGATAAAATGACACCTGGCAGCAATCAGCTGACACTTCTGACGAAGGCTGCAGTGAACAGTCGAAACATGTAAAGAAGGTAAAAACATCTCCTTTCTATTTTTGTCTTTAATAAGAACAAAAGGTAAATAATTAAATGAACCTACTTGAGCTACAACAATGGTCAGACAGAGCAATGTCCATCACCATAACCTTAGAGATGTTCAGACCTTTTGAGATGACCGAGTCCAGACTGTGCCCTCTGTTGTGTGTTTTTTTCCATTACATGCCAAATCAGTCCAAAGTTATTAAAGACGCAACACAATTCTTTGGTCCCTCTGTCCTGAGGGTTGTCAACATGGATGTTAAAATCACCAACAATAACTACACAGTCAAAGTCAGCACAGATAATAGACAGCAGCTTTGTAAAATCATCAATAAGGGTTGCATGGTATTTTGGTGGTGTGTAAACATTAAGGAACAGTACACGGGAGGAGGAATTCCTCCCGTGAAGAGCCACATATTGTGCCACATATTGTGAAGAGCCACATATTCAAATGAAGTAAACTTATCATAAAACATCTGGGAGAAGGTGAGAAATGAATGCTAGATTTGACCACTTTATTAAATGTAGCTTGTTTTGTGAACACAGTTGCCTTGATTTCTTTGTATATATGGGGTTGGGTTGTTGCTGATATCTGGTGAAAATTTCAGGTCAATGGCTCCATCAGAAATATGTTTAATGAGAAAAATGACGTGTTCAATACTGTTAACATGTTCAATTCTTATTTTACTCGCTGTAGTAATTTATGGAATCCCTGTTGCCCAATGAAATTGCTCAGTCAGAATTAAGTGTTATATCAAAAACTTTGGAGGCATTTTACACAGTTTCACTATTTTTGCAGTTATTGTATTTTGCTTTTGGGGGGCAGAATTGTACACAATCTTATTTTCAGTTTTTACAAAAAGTGCTAACACGGAATGAATGGGAAATGGACCACAATATAAATGAAGACAGTTTTTAAGAATGACTCATACTCCTCAGTTCCCCTTTCTCAAATATGTGATAAGTATTCAGACATTGTAATTCAATAATCAGGTAGTCAATGGTGTGCATGGCTTGTCACGAGATGAGAGCTTTGAGATGAAAGAGATGAATTAAAAAAAAGAAAAGGAGGAGAATGGGTACCAGATGGCAAAAGACAGAATCTGCCAAAACATTTTAGTCCACTTTATCTTGTTTTCACCTTCTCCATCCAAGTGAGGAGACTGTGGGTAGAATCAAGAAAGCACAACAAACAAAAATAACTTTTCTTTTAATATGGGACATCTTTTTATTTTTTATTTTCATTCATCACCTTTTAGCTGTGAGGTGAACTGACAAATTGATTTGGTGTTTTTAGACACTTGTCTGGCAGTCTGAAGATTCACTTACTGTTCACCTGTCTCTTGTAAAATATCTACAATGTCTCTTGTTTCTGATATGATCTGCAGCTGGGACATAACCAAAAAAGAAAGACTTTTATAAGGCTCAGGAAGTCTGATAGAAATGCTATATCAGATAATTAAACTCAGTTGCAACCAATTATTCATGTTTTATGTTGCGCCCATGTCGTAATTGATCACTAATGACACATCTGTTCTGACAAACATGTCATCAGATCAGAAGCACAGACCTTTCAGTGTGTGTTTGTGTATGTTTCAATGGGCTTTTCAATAAAATGTGCTCATTAACATACAGCTGGGATTACTGGACTCCTTTAAGCTTGTCTTTCTACACTTGCTGCCAGTAGCAAACACCGCCAAATCATCAGAGATGACAAAGCATTTGGATGGTTTTACAGTGCAGTAAGACAAAGCTGTTGGGGGGTTCAGTCAAGAATAATTGCCAGCATGGTCTGATTTAATGCCATGTTTGTCTTCTAATAGTTTTTCCATACAGCAACAGGGTGCAGGAGTTATTCTGCTCAAGAAAGGGAGCTGTACAGCATATTGTTAACCAACTGTGTCAGCTGCATCTCGGCCTGTTCTTACTATTGCAAAAAATAACCCTAAATGTCCACTGTTGTTTTTTTAAGACAGCTTTTTGATAATTGCTCATGGCATAGGCATTATGTTTACTCCACACTGTGTGATGTCTCAGCTGAGAGTAGGCCAGCATCTGAGCCCTACCACTCAAATCTCATTAAGCAGTAACCGAGAACCTTCCTCAGAGTGTGGGCTTCTCTTCTCTGATAAACCTCTGATAGAAAGTTGTTCTATATTCTATGTGTAGAAACTAATATCAGCCAGACAGATACTTCATGAATGACTATAAAAAGGTTTTCTTTACCAAGGTATCACAGAAGAAACATCTCATGATGAGTAAAAGCCAAGAGCTCTCCCAAGACCTTTATAACCTGATTATTGCAAAACACATTGATGGATTTTGTTATAGACTTATATCAAAATGTCTGACTCTTCCAGTAAGCACCACTGGAACCATTAAATGCAAGTGGAAGAAACATTACTCTACCATTAACCAGGGAGCCAGAAGGATAGTCAGAAGAGTAACCTAAGATCAAAGGACAACTCGGAAAGAGCTTCAGAAAGACTTGGCGGCAGCAGGACAGCGAGAACAATGGGAGTGCACTCTATGACAATGAGCTCCATGCATGCTCACCTCTTAAGACTCTCTTTTTAAAGAAAAGACATGTAGAAGCTTGTTCACTTTGCCAAGCAGCATTTGAACAAGCCAATGAAATACTTGGAGAATGCAGTGTGGTCAGATGAGCTGAAAAAAGAAATTTTTTGGCAGTCATAAAAGACACCATGCTCAAAGGAGAAGTGACACTTCACATCCCACCAAACAAACCACAGCAAAACTGTCAGTTGCCTTACAGGCCACAAAGAATGATGAAAATTTTGGTGGCCCAGATCTGATTTGCCAGTCACCTCTGGCAAACCAGATCATGGCACTGTGTGGGAAAGAGCCGGGCCAGACCAATAATGCTATGTGGGAAACAAACACAATTCCAGCAATGAAATATGGAGATGGAAGGATCATGTGGTGTGGTTATTTCTCATCTCATGGCACTGGCAGACTTCATATAACTGAAAGAGTCATCAAAAAGTACATTTATTTCAGTAATTCAATTCAAAAAGTGAAACTCATATTATATAAATTTGTTACACACAGTGATATATTTCAAGCATTTGTTTCCTTTAATTTTGATGATTATGGCTTACAGCTCATGAAAACCCCAAATTCAGCTTCTCAAAAAATTAGAATATTACGTGAGATCAATTTAACCGCTTCGCATTCCAGCCAATTTCCATTCGAAGCACTTGAAAAACATACCCAGACTAAATTCAAAGCTGCTCTTCAACGCTTTGCAGTATCTTCATGGGGTTGGTCTCATTCAAAAGAAAACATTCAAAATTCTTTGGCAAAACAGTCAGAATCCCTGTAAGTGCTTCAGCCACTGAGTAACAGTGATCTCAGCATACTACATTTGAAGAAAATAAAGATCACTTGGGTGTTTTTTTTAGATACAAATGCTTGAAAATAACCTACAGCTGTTAGATACTGGCTGGAAAACAGAATAGGAATGTAGAACCAAGTGTTATGAAGTTCAGGTTAAAATTTTGTAACAATCCCCTCAAAAATGAATATATTATACAACTTTTTTACTCAGGCTGTAACAAGGCATCTTCAGACTGTGCCAAATGGAATTATGGCCTGTGATTCTTCAGCGAACGACTCGTCACTTGACCGGGTCAAGTATTTAATAATTTCTTTGATGTTCAGTGTTAATTTCAGCCATTTTTCAAAAAGGTGAGTGATGTTGCAGCGCTGCTGCCGTTTGGATTCACGGACTGGTTTAAGCTGGATTTATGCACCTGCATCAAGTTGACCCCATTACCGACGTATGTCACCAATGCAGTGATTGGCAATTTTTTCTTGTGCGTTGGGTTGAATGCATTGTTCCATTGCTAAAACAGGTTTCAGCTGATGTGTAGAGTGATTTGGGTTCATTGTGTGTTTATTAAATAGTGATGGACAAGAGCAGATTGCGATGGAGTTGGAGCTAATAAATGTTAAGAAAAGCCAACTTTTCATACGATCGCTGCACAGATAAAAATAGAAGAAGTCGGCGAAAACGGTGCGGGCAACCACCGCTGCTGCCATTATTTGACAGTTTGTGTAATTACTGGGGTTATGACAAGCCGCAAAATGTTCTCTGTGTGCTTGGTTCCTCAGTATTCTTTTGAATTTGGACCGCTGTTTAACCGACTCACTTCGGAAGTTGTGCCACCATGAATAGGCAAAGTGAAGCAGCAGCAAGAACCAAGAAATGTGAAGGAGACAAAGCGGACCAATCACAGCTCTTACGGTCTGCGTCGCCAACATGCACCTCTCCTTTTCTGGAGAGGTGCACGTCACGCGACGCAATAGGAACACATGTTGCTGCTGTGTCAACACTGCGTCGACGCCGTCACAGCTGTGTCGTGTTGACATGGGTGCATAATGCAAGCTTTACTCCAGCTTTACGCATGGGCTATAAAGGGGATAAGTGTGATGGAGCCGCCCGTGTAAGGAATCCCTGAATTCAGAAATTGATTGGTTACACCACACATCCATCACCTGCTTACTCAGCTGCAATTGGCTCATTGTGCTCCCGTTAGTCATGAGGCTGGACCTTCATGCTAGCTTTATCACTCACTGGTTATTGAAGGCTGTGGAAACCCAAATGGAGGCTCTATTGGGATGTGACAAAGATGGCACCCACCGTTGGCGAACTTCTTTGCTTCCGCTCTCGAATGCCGACTTTTCTCCTTTTTTGCATAGTTGCTGTTCTTTCTACAGTGTATGGAGGTCATGCACTGCTAACATACGACTGACAGACACTACTGGATATGGCCAAGTCAAGCAGCCACATGGCATTTACTGGCTTTATACCACCCGACCTGCAATGCATCGTCTGCCCCTGCAGTGACCATCAGCACCCCCAGGAAGGCCCCGAAGCATCAAGGCCACGTGAGCATGCTGACCCCAAGAGAGTGCATCGGAGGTGGGGCTGAAGGTGCTGAAAGCGAGGCAAGAGAGGAGGGCTACATGCTAGGCTAAAGGCTCGCCTCAGCCAGCCACCACTATTCAGTTTCTTAATGGCAAATGCTCAGTCTTTGAAAAATAAGCTATACAAACTAAGATCAAGGATTGAAGACCAGGAGGAGGCAAGAGAGTGTTGTGCCCTAATTTTCTGTGAGACCTGGCTTTCAGACAGCGTCCTGGAGAGCGCTATTCAGCTACAGACACATTCAACACACCGGGCAGACAGAACATGAGACTCTGGTAAAACGAGGTGTGTGTGTGTGTGTGTGTGTGTGTATTTATAAACCACTCGTGGTGTGGAGATGTACAAACCGTCTACAAGCACTGCTCGCCCGACATGGAGTTTTTACTGCTGAAATGCCGTCCCTATTATCTAGCGAGGGAATTTACTGCTGTGTTTTTGGCCGCTGTATACATTTGTCCACAGAGCAACTACACAGTAGCGCTAAACAAACTTCATGAAGTCATCAGCACAGTAGAGACGAAACATCCCATACTCTTTTTATTGTTGCTGGCGACTTTAACCAGTGCAATTTACGGACTGTACTCCCCAAATATTACCAGCATGTGGACATTCCCACCCGCAATGAAAGCACATTGGATCATGTTTATTCCAACATACGTGGCGCCTACAGAGCAGCACCCCGCCCCCACTTCGGACAGTCAGATCACATCTCACTGTTTATGTACCCAGCCTGCAGACAAAAGCTGAAAGAAACAAACCCTGTTATTAAGCAAATTAAGCGCTGGACCCCAGAGACTGAGAGCACCCTACAAGACTGTTTTGCCTGCACAGAATGGGATGTGTTTAAAGCTGCAGCCACCCGAGAGGACTGTTCTGTAAACATACAGGATTATGCTCAATATGTGACGGCGTACATCAGCACGTGCGTTGATACCATCGTACTCAGCATACAAGTCAGGAAGTTCCCCAACCAGAAGCCCTGGATCGACAGTCAGGTACGTCAGATGCTGCGTGCTCACTCTCGTGCATTTAAATCAGGCTGTGAGGTCGAGTACAAAGCTGCAAAGTATGGACAGAGAAAGGCTATAACAACAGCCAAGAGGCAGTACAGAGAAAAGCTGGACAGTCTCTACTCCACTCCTGACCCGGGGCGCATGTGGCAAGGCCTGCAACACATCACAGACTACAAGAGGACCAACAGCAGCACTGCTAGCTCTAAAGACAGCCTGCCGGACGATCTCAACATCTTTTACACCGCTTTGAGACCACCAGCCACAGCACAGAGAAGAGACACACACTCACGCAACCCCCCAATCCCACTAAGAGTCTCACCAGGCCAGGTAAACAAAGCACTGAAGAAGGTCAACCCCTGCAAGGCAGCAGGACCAGACAACATACCTGGGCGCGCCCTCAGAGCATGCGCTGCAGAGCTGACTGATGTTCTCACAGCAATCTACAACCTCTCCCTCAACCAGAACATAGTCCCCTCCTGCTTCAAAATGACAACCATTATCCCCGTCCCCAAAACGAGCCAGCCAACGTGTCTGAATGATTACAGACCGGTAGCACTCACTCCAATCATCATGAAGTGCTTTGAGAGAATGGTGCTGCCCCTCATTCAGGACAGCATACCGGGCACCCTGGACCCCCTGCAGTACGCCTACTGGCCCAACAGGTCCACCTCAGATGCCATCACTGCAGCACTTCATTATTTTCTCTCCCACCTGGAAGATAAAGACTCCTACATTAGGATGCTCTTTGTCAATTACAGCTCCGCCTTCAGCGCAGTCATCCCCCACAAACTCACCGACAAACTGTACTTCACTTGGCCTGCAACCCACCCTCTGTGACTGGCTACTGGTTTTCTAACTGGCAGGCCCCAGTCTGTCAGGATGGGTAACAGGACCTCAGCCAGCATCATCACAAACACAGGTGTCCCACAGGGTTGTGTTCTCAGCCCCATCCTCTACAGCCTTTTCACCCATGACTGTGTTGCCTCCCACAAGAACAATATCATCCTAAAGTTCGTGAATGACACAGCAGTGATAGGACGCATCACTGGTGATGATAAAGCATCCTACAGGAGGGAGGTGGCCAACCTAGTGTCATGGTGTGAGGACAACAACCTCACCCTCAACACGGACAAGACAAAGGAGATGATAGTTGACATGAGGAAAGGGAGGAGGAGACCCCATCGGCCACTGTTCATCCGGAAGCTTGAAGTGGGTGAGCAGCTTTAAATACCTGGGCATCCACATCAGTGAGGACCTTAAGTGGACACACAACACCACAGAGCTGGTTAAGAGAGCTCAACAACAACTGTACTTTCTGAAGAGGTTGAAGAAGTTCGGCATGTCCTGCAGGATCCTCAACAATTTCTACAGCTGCATCATCGAGAGCATTCTGACCAACTGCATCACTGCGTGGTATGGCAGCACCACTGCCCTTGAGCGTAAACGCCTGCAGAGAGTTGTGAGGACAGCGGAAAAGATCATCAGGACTCCACTCCCCTCTCTGCAGAGCATCTACCACCGCAGAGTCCAAAAGAGAGCTGAAGCCACCCTCCGGGACCCCACCCACCCCCAGCACAGAATGTTCACACTTCTACCCTCAGGCCGGAGGTACAGAAGTGTGAAATACCGGACAACCAGACTGAAGAACTCCTTCTTTTCCACTGCCATCAGACTCCTGAACAGGTAACAACTTCCAAAACTCCGTAACACAGCTTTGCATATAGGAACTCACACACCGGCTGCTAAATTTGCACATTGCTCACCTGTACAGTAGTTATAGTCTCACCTGTCTGATGTCCATATCATCTCTGCTGCTACTTATCATGCACAGTTTGTAATTTATAATTATACACTGCTCATTGCACAATGCTCATTTGCACACTGTACATACAGTAGGTTCATGCCATCTCAGGTTCACATCGTCTCTGACATCAATATACCACTATCACTTTAGTCATCCAGTGAATTTTCAATTTCATTCCTCTTGTCTGACTGCTTTAATTGCTTTAACTGTCCAAACTGCCGAGTGTGTGTTATTAGTACTCATTAGTTTTAGTATTTAGTATCAAGGTGTGCTTAAGGAGCCCTAACTGCCTAACTGTGTGTCAGTGTGTGTGTTATTAGCATCCATTAGTATTAGGATTGAGTTACTGTGTTAAGTGTGTCATGACCTTATTAGAATTGTTGTTTCTGTACCTTTTACCTTGGCATTCGTTTGGAGAGCAAAGTAAGAATTTCATTGCTCAGGAAATGTAGCATTTCTTAACTGTGCACATGATAATAAAGCCTTTGAATCTTGAATCTTGAATCTGTTGGGTCGAATGAGGTGTCAATCAAATCTAGACAACCACCCCAGTCTTGGGCTTCCGTTTCTGGTCCAGTATCTCAGAAGTGTAGTTTTTTAGCCACAATCAGCTGGCATTTGCTGCTGATTTTCAAACAAATGCTCCAATTTTATGGGCAGTTTCCCCAGTTGTCATCAAGATGGACAATAAATCCTACTCAAATGGATCTATTGGACCTTTTGCAATACAAATGGACTGTATTTGTTGAACTATCATTCATTCAAGGATGGCAAGGAAGCTTTTTTGGTGAGCCAATGCTATGCTGCTATGCTACTCTAGCTTGTTTAAAGTCCTATTTAAATCCAGTGTTATAATTTTGTCTGAAATCTGTTTTAATAACCAAATAGATGAAATTCTACGCTTTCAAATACTGTAAAGTATGACTACCTACTGTAAGCATGTTTACCACAATTCACTGTGTCGCAGCTGACACATTTAAACAACATTGCTCCTCCCGCGGGCCCCGAAACATCAACAGGTTTGTGAGTTTTAATAGAAATGTTGGCTGACTGAAAAGTGTGTGCATGTACACACTCAGTACTTGGTCGGGATTCCTTTTGCATGAATTAATATTGCATCACAGCGGTCTTGCATGGAGGCGATCAGCCAGTGGTACTACTGAGGTGTTATGGAAGTCCTAGTTGTTTTGATAGCGGCCTTCAGCTCGTCTGCATTGTTGGGTCTGGTGTTTCTTATCTTCTTCTTGACGATACTCCATAGATTCTCTATGGTGTTTAGGTCAGGAGAGTTTGCTGGCCAATGAAGCATAGTGATACCATGGTCATTAAACCAGGTTTTGGTACTTTTGGCAGTGTGGGCAGGTGCCAAGTCCTGCTGGAAAATGAAACCAGCATCTCCATAAGCTTCTCCATAAGCTTCTCAGGCCTCTGATTCACATTTATTTGTGTCTGCTTAAAAGATGAGTAAGGATCAGCCTAACCAAACAGCAGTGCCCACACCCCAACAGAGATCCAGTGTACTGGAGTGTTTATATGACACCTTAGCTTTCTGCCATTTCAAACCTCTGTAAAGAGTAATCCATGACCCAAACACTTGAATTATTGTTAATCAAAATTTACAAATTACATAAACTGATTGTACATCTCAGCAAATGCCTTCGGGCTTTGGTAAAATGCTGAAAAATATCTGTGTTGGAAGAAAATTACTTGTGAGACAGAGTTCACAGGGGTGTGTGAGCCTGTATGTATTTGCACTTTAATAGTGGATTTTGTACATCCTTGGAGGAATTTATTTTGATAATGATGAAAACAAAAGTGGGCCCCTTAATTTTTTGATTGCACCTGATTGCAATGTTTTACTGATGATGTTTAGAGTGGGTGACCTTCAATTAGAAATTTTCAACAACTTTATGAAACAAAAATTGAACATCACATATTAGTGATGTGCATTAAGATAAGAATAACAAATGTAGAGCATTAAAAACTAACTAGCATACACTTTTAAAGTTCCAGGTCTGTGTGCTTTCCACTGAGCTGTATTTCTGTTATATAAAGTCTTATTCTTCTTTCATCCATGTCATGTCACTTACCCTGTGCAACTTCTTGAAGCTTCTAGGGAGTGACAGCCAAACAGCTTGGTTCACTTGTCCTCCATCAGCATATCCTGAGGAGATATGCTGATACCTGACAGGATGCTAGTTGAGCCACTTGACACCTGACAGATACAGTGTTGTTACCCCTAGTTAGATCTTTTTCTGAAAGATCACTTGGGTTTCTCCAGCAGAAGCACTTTTAAATATGATCACTGTTAAGAACAACTATGCATTTATGTATGGATGCGTAAGGAAGAGGCCAAATGTGTGGTGGTTTACTGTCCATCCATCCATCCATCCATCTTCTACCGCTTTTCCAGAGGTCCGGGTCATGGAGGCAGCAGTTCAGGCAGAGAAGCCCAGACTTCCCTCTCCCCAGCCACCTGCTCCAGCTCTTCAGAGAGGATACCAAGGCATTCCCAGACCAGCTGGGAGACATAGTCTCTCCAGCGAGTCCTGGGTCTGCCCTGGGGTCTCCTCCCAGTGGGATGTGGCCAAAACACCTCAAGTGGGAGGCGTCCAGGAGACATCCTGATCAGATGCCCATACCACCTCAACTGGCTCCTTTCAATGTGGAGGAGCAACAGTTCTACCACTGGTGGTTTACTGTGATGAGTACATTTATTTTTTTTAGCTGTCTATACAACACAACTATGAAATTGATCTGTCTGCTCTCATCAAAATTATTTTCAACTACAGAAGGCAAATTCACTGTCTTATGTCAGCCATACAGAGCCAGACATATCAGGCTGTAACCAAATATTTGATTATCTGGATTAAATGGTGTTCACTTTTCAGATTTGATAGTAAGAAAGTTACAAACGTACATTTAACAGTTACTTAAAATTTGCAAATTTAGTTAAAAAAAATCACAAATTTCCAAGAAACATATAATACAATATGACGAAATAGGTTGGTCTGTGCAGTTCTAAGTCAAACAGGCTTTTTTTCACGTTTTCATGAACGCCACATCACCAATTGTGTTAGTGGCTGGAAAAACCCCCAGCCATGTTGTAACGTCATCGACAGAACACAGTGCTTGGCTGCCCATTGTACACACAGGATGGAAGCAGTAGAAAACATCAACGATGGTTCCAGCACATGTAGTCCGGAATTGGTTTGTCTTGTCCAATCTTCAGACGATTATAGTTCAGAAGAATGGGATGACAATGAAGAATCTGGGGGCATCAGACCGTATAGGTTTGAGCTGTGCCAAGCGGACATCATGCCTAGCGAGTCAGACTCAGAGAGTGACGGTGGTGAGGCACACATACCCCACCACAGCAGCAGCAACAAACACACGGCAGGGGAACACAGAGTGGTATGCTTTTGTTACAGATATTGCAACAAATTATTTGTTCATAAATATAATTTATTGGGTTTATTTGGCATTGGGTTTATTATGTATTATATTTTGAGTATATTATTATATTTTTAGTATATTTTGAGTATATTTATTATGTATTATATTTTGAGATTATGTATTATATTTTGAGTTATATTTTGAGTTCTTGTTTTTGTTTTGTACATGTGTTTTATATGCATTTTGACCCATTTTCAGATGGGCACTGTCCAAGATTCGCTGGTCCGACCATGCCCCATTAATCTTTGACAGTCAGCTGTTGATGTTTTGTGCGCATCATCTGCCATGTTGTCAGCCAGCCAATATTGCCAACACTATCACGATGTGTTAGCCACTCCACACAGCCATGGTTCTGTTGCGCCCCTTGAAGCGAAGTCGGCCCTGGGGCGCAACTGTGGTTAACACGTCTTCTCTCCATGTTTGCTGGGTGATGTCAACCCCAAATGCCAACTGTAAGTGTTTCTGTTTATTTTTGTAAGTTTTCACCTTTTTGGGAACTGTTGTCATCATTCTTATGTTCAATATATGTGCTGTGGTGAATTCTGCATATAAATCCATTCATCATGACACTCCGTGCGCTGTTACGCAGGGCATGGAGAGGCAGGGTGAAATAACAAGGATTTACGTGCAGGGTTCACCACAGCACACTTAATACAGAAAGACAGACAATTCCCAAAAAGGTGAAGACGTACAAAAAACACAAACACACTTACTGATGGTGTTCGGGGCAACGCCCAGAGAACAAATGAGAGGAGATGTGTTAGCCACAGGTGCGCCCCAGAGCCGACATCGCTTCAAAGACGCATGAGAACCACGGCAAACATGGAGTGACTAACATTGTGACAGTGCTGAAAATGCTCGCAGACCAACAGCACAGATGACAATATTATGGACCAGCAGTGCGTGACTGGCAAACGACCGCTAAGTACACGCATTGCTAGTGATGATGTGAGGAGAAGTACCTCGGCGAGGACCGGGAAAGATAATCAGCGGGAGGGGAATCAGCTGGTGATAATGAGAGAGGGAACGTGCCCGCACCGGCGAGCGTCAGCATGCAATCCCAGAAAGTAGGTCAAAGCTACGCGTAAGTCCATTAATCCTTCCCCTCCTCGTGCAGTCCTCCTGCGTAAAAGTGCATGAGGAGGCTTATGACAGTTGAAGCTGAAGCGTGTGATGTGGTTTTTCACAGCCTGCTGTTTATCTACGCCTGCGACACAACGCGAAGGCATAGCCATAAAATTAAAACAAGAAACCAGAGAAACTGAGAGCTACAAAGCTGCTGTCATTCCAGTCAACAACACCGGCATCTGTTCTGTCGCTTACATCATGGTGGTGCCGCCCTTCATTCGGTTGGCGGCACCACAGTCCAGTCAGCGGCTGCGGTTTTTTGATGATAACTAGTTTATTCAGGCGCAGTTGTAAATATTATATTGATCATCAACAACGACTTTTGGGTTTACACAACATGCTAAAAAAATGTCAAAATCGTGTCATCAGAGCTTTAAGGGAGAAGTAAGACTGTACAGAATATTCAGATATTTGTTCTGGATTGCTCCTCAAAGCATCTGGATTTTCCTCAAAGAATCTCACACCACAAATGCTGCTCAGAATAATTGCCTTCCACTTGATCATCCAATAATATGCCATTTAAGGAGGGACATAAAGATGGTTGACCCCTGGTTATAATCCTGACTTCTGAATCACTGTTTACTGTTCCAGCCCTTTGATTTTGATTTTAAGATAAAAAGATGCACCTGTGGAGAGCGTGAAATGAAGAGGCTGAATTTATTTCTCAATTCAGGTTTATTAACAATCACGTGTCTCCAACATCTTCTCAAACAGAAAAGATACCATTTTGCAGCCTCCTGCTCTCCAGCCTTAACCCTGTTGGTCCAGACTGGAGCGCGCACACGTCCGCGTCGCTACCTTGATCCGCAGCCATGGCTGCGTAATCTATCCCCACGTGGACTAGGGCTGCGTACGCTTCCGCGCTGCTATTTTGCTCTGCGGCCGCGGTAGTATAATCTACCTCTGTGCGGACTGGAGCAGTTACGGCGCGAGAGAGGCAGTCTGCCACCACATTAAGTTTACCCGCTATGTGTTGAATATCAGTAGTAAATTCTGAAATTGCAGCCAGCTGCCTCTGCTGCCGGCCTGACCATGGTTCCGAAACTTTGGCCATCGCAAAAGTGAGCGGTTTGTGGTCGACAAATGCGGTGAAACGCCGACCTTCTAGCCAGAACTGGAAGTGACGAATGGCTAAGTGGAGCGCTAACAACTCCCTGTCAAACGCGCTGTATTTTCGCTCGGCCTCACACAAGGTCCTGCTGAAAAAGGCCAGCGGCTGCCAAGCCCCGGCAACCTGTTGCTCCACTACCGCCCCTATGGCCACGTCTGACGCATCAGTGGTGAGCGCTATGCGGGCCGTTGGGTCTGGATGAGCCAACAACGCAGCGTCCGCAAGGGCTTTTTTTTACCTCAGAGAATGCGCGCTCCCGCTCCGGGGACCATTCGATTGCATTTGAGTGTTTTTGTTTTTTAAGCGCGGCATACAATGGTTGCATGAGCTGCGCTGCGCGGGGGAGGAAACGGTTATAAAAATTCACCATTCCCAAAAACTCCTGTAGTGCTTTGACCGTTTGTGGCTGGGGAAAATCTGCTACTGCGCGCACTTTGTCCGGCAGCGGAACTGCTCCCTCTGGGGAGACGCGGTGCCCCAAAAAATCAATCTGCGCCACCCCGAACTGGCACTTCGCTGGGTTGATTATTAACCCGTGCTCCCCCAACCTCCGGAAAACTGCCATGAGGTGCTTTTCGTGTTCTTCTTCGGACGCGCTGGCTACCAAAATGTCGTCCAGGTAGACGAACACAAAAGGGAGATCGCGTAACACCGCGTCCATCATGCGCTGGAAAGTTTGCGCGGCGCCTTTAAGCCCAAACGGCATGCGCAAAAACTCAAAAAGTCCGAACGGAGTTATTACCGCTGTTTTGGGAATGTCCTCAGTGCGTACTGGGACTTGATGATAACCGCGGACTAAGTCTATTTTAGAAAAAATGCGCGCCCCCGCCAGATGAACTGAAAAATCCTGAATATGGGGAATTGGGTAGCGGTCGTGCGCTGTGGCGTTGTTCAACTTGCGAAAATCACCGCAAGGTCGCCACGAGCCGTCAGCCTTAGGGACCATGTGAAGCGGGGAAGCCCATGGGCTATTCGAACGCCGGATGATGCCCAACCTTTCCAGGTTGGCGAACTCCTCGCGCGCTATGGTCAGTTTAGCTGCATCCAAGCGCCGACCTTTTGCAAAAACGGGGGGACCAGCGGTAGTGATAAAGTGCTCCACCCTGTGTTTAACAACGGCTGCTGAAAAAGTAGGAACCGTTAGTGCTGGAAACTGAGTGAGGAGTGTGTGAAACTTACCGCCTGCTGTGGCAACGTTGGCTTGTGCTGTGGGCGGGGACACTCGAGCTGCACAAGGGATAGAGTAAAACGAGAGTGCATTAACCAAGCGTCTATTGGGGAGATCAACCAACATCCCATGTGAGCACAGAAAATCAGCACCTAACATGTTGAAACCCACCGCCGCTATAATAAAAGTCCACTCATATGTGCGGCCGTGCAGGGACAGAAGTAGAGTCCTTTCACCGAAGGTCTTAATGCTCGAGCCGTTCGCCGCTGATGCTCCGTGACTCCCGGGGCCCGCCAGCCGGTCAGCGTAGGTTGGCATGATGAAACTCACTTGGGAGCCTGTGTCCACGAGGTATTGCCTCCCAGAACGCGCATCCGTCAGGTAGAGCAGCTTGTTCTGTTCACCGAGGGCCGCAGCTGCTACCGACTCCCGGTCCTGGAGTTTCCCGAGCTCTTGAACTGACACGGCGGTATACACTTGCGTGCCCTCTCTGCGAAACGACGATGGTAAAAACAGAGGTCGTCTCCTCCGCGGTGTCGGGGCTTTGCCGCCGCCGTTGTTGGTGTATCTGCCTCCATCGCCTCTGGCCCTTTGCCGTTCCCGGTCGTCGCGCCGAGGTCTGCCGCTGCTGCGGTGGCCGTGTGCCGTCCGCTGGCGTTGAGGATCCGCTGCGCCTCCTGGGCTAGCGTGCGGAAATCCCGCTGGGTCACAAACTGGGAGCCCGCCAGGGTCGCCCTCGTCTGCGACGGTAGACTTCTCAGGAAGATGTGAGTGAAGAGGAAATCGTCGTTGTCTGAGCCTCTCAGCTTCAGCATGTCTTCCATCAGGTCAACAGGCGTGATTTCTCCCAAGTCGTGCAGGGCCAGGAATCTCTCAGCTCTCTCCTGGGCTGAGGGAGTGAAACGCTGGATGAGGGCAGCTTTCAATCCGCCCTCACCAGGCTCTGCACATGTCGAGCTGTGCGGCTGTCGAGTTTGGCGATGACGTGGTAGAACTTTGTGTCATCTGCTGTTATTCCCCCGAGAGCGAACTGGGCTTCGGCCAGGAGGAACCATGAGTCCGGGTTGTCCTGCCAGAATTCTGGTAGCTTGACTGAGACTGCGCTTGCCCGGCTGGTCCCTGGCGAGTCTGGTTCGGGGAAATTGTCTCTGCCCATTATACGTCTTAAGGTCACCAGTGTGGAGAGCGTGAAATGAAGAGGCTGAATTTATTTCTCAATTCAGGTTTATTAACAATCACGTGTCTCCAACATCTTCTCAAACAGAAAAAAGAACTAACTTCCCACATCTCCCCTTTTTATACCTGGGACATCAGAGTACAGAATCACATTGTCATTCACTCCCCAGAAACAATACATCACCCCCCAGGTCTTCTCTTCTCCACCTAAACCCTGGTGGTCAGGAAGTCTTCTCAGAGCCATTTCTAAAGACACATTTCACACCCTCCTGTCATCCCCACGAGGTCCAGACTTATTGTTCCTTCTAAGACGTGAGGTAACAGTGATATACATATGCAGCCTAAGCATCTCAAAAGTAATATACATATGCAGCTTAAGCATCTCAAATATGTGTGCCACACACCCTGGGTTATTAATCATAATCAGTGAGTGAATTATAAAAGTGAATGGACCTCATAGCTTCATAAGATTTTAAGTTTTGAAAAATTCATTTAAATTCAACTTTATTTATATAGTGTCATTTCACAACAACAGTCATAGCACTGTCAAACTGTAGGGGAAAACCCCACAATTGCAGAAAGACTCCAACGATCAGGCGATCCCCTGTGAGCAAGAACTTGGCAACAGTGGAAAGGAAAAAGTCCCTTTTAGCAGGAAGAAAACTTCAGCAGAACCAGGCTCAAGGAGGTCATCTACGGTGACTGGCGGAGTGGGGGGGGGGGAAGAAGAAAAGATAAGACATGTAGAGAGCATACAGCACGACGACGGGGACTCAATCTATGGGAGAGAACAAACAGATGTTAATGACCGGCAAAAATATTACCTTGAGAGTGAAGAAAGGAATGAAGCCCAGTACATCATTGGAGGTCCCCCGGCTGTCTAAACCTATTAGCAGCATAACTAAGAGAGGGTTCAGGGTCACCTGATGCCACCTTAACTATAGGCTTTGTCAAAAAGGAAGGTTTTAACCCTATTCTTAAAAACAGAGATTGAGTGTGTCTCCTGAATCAGATTGGCAACTGGTTCCATAAGAGAGGAGCCTGATAACTGAAGGCTCTGCCTCCATTTGACTTTTAGAGATTGTAGGTATTACAAGTAATCCTGCATTTTGGGAGTGTAGTGCTCTGTTAGGATAATAAGGTTGTATCAGATCTTTTAAATAAAAAGGGTCCTGATTATTTAGAGCTTTGTAAGTGAGAAGAAGGATTTTAAACTTAATTCTAAACTATGGGAAGCCAATGAAGGGAGGCCAGAACCAGAGAGATATGATCTCGCTTTCTAGCACCTGTTAAAACTCTTGCTGCAGCATTCTGAAAAAATTTAGAGACATTTTAGGACAGCCTGATAATAAAGAATTACAATAATCTAATCTAGAACAAACAAAAGTTTGAATTAATTTTTCACCATCACTCTGAGGCAAGAAGATCTTGGCAATATTACACAAATGATAGAAGGCAGTCTTAGAAACAAGTTTATTATGCAAATTAAAGGACAAATCTTGATCAAAAATTACTCCAAGGGTCCTCTCAGAACTGTTAGGAGAGAATAATCCCATCCAAACTAAGAATCTGATTTTGGAAAGAATTTTTAACGTGTTTTTGGGCTGACTAGAATAACTTCAGTCTTATCTGAAATTAACAGTAAAAAATTACAAGTCATCCACGCTCTGATTTCCTTAAGACATGCCTCTAATTTAGTTAATTGATTACTGTCATCTAGTTTCATTGACAAATATAATTGTGTGCCATCTGCATAACAATGGAAATTTATGCAATGTTTTCTAATAATATTAACCTCACAGCAGCATATATGAGCTAAAAAGAATAGGACCTAACACAGAGCCCTGTGGAACACCATGACTCAGCTCTGAATTTGATGAAGTCATTATTGACATGAATAAACAGGAACCTATTGGATAAATAAAGTGGAAAACAGGCTTTTATTTAAAAAGAAAGCATTTCAATAGGGATAGGCAACCATGTGCCATTAAATGCCAAGATGCTGCATGCTTTTTTTTTTCCAACTGTGGGCAGCATGGTGATAAAATGGTTAGGACTGTCGCCTAACAGTTGGAAGGTTCCAGGTTCAAATCCCCAGGTTGGCAGAGGTGGGAACCTTACTGTGTGGAGTTTGTATGTTTTGCCTGTGCTGTGTGGGTTTACTCCAGGTGCTGTGGTTTCCTCCCACAATCCAATGACATGCATGTTTGGTTTATTGGTGACTACATTTTCGCCTAGGTATCTGTCTCCAACAGGCTCTTAGAATAGAGGGTTAAACTCTTTGAGACAAGAAAAGGCGCTATACACTGCGTTCCAAATTATTATGCAAATCATATTTGTCTCTGATTTTCCTAAATTGTCGATGCAAATGACAGTCAGTACAATTTTCAAGTCATCAGCCATTAGAGCATAATTCAAATTTTACTGAACAAGCCTCCCAATGATAACTATTTTTTGCAACCCCCCCCCCCGCCCCCAAAATGCACTGTTCCAAATTATTATGCACAACAGTGTTTCAAAACATTGTATTGGTTGTAAAGAACTGAAAATGGTCAGTTGTTGAATTTGCAGCATTAGGAGGTCATATTTACTGAAATCAAAAGCTATTTCAATCTAAAACATCTTAACAGGCCAAGTTACATGTCAACATAGGACCCCTTCTTTGATATAACCTTCACAATTCTTGCATCCATTGAACTTGTGAGTTTTTGGAGAGTTTGCGCTTGAATTTCTTTGCAAAATGTCAGAATAGCCTCCCACAGTTGCTGTTTTGATGTGAACTTCCTCCCACCATCAGATTTTTTGCTTGAGGATGCGCCAAAGGTTCTCAACAGGGTTGAGGTGAGGGGAGGATGGGGGCCACACCATGAGTTTCTCTCCTTTTATGCCCATAGCAGCCAATGACACAGAGGTATTCTTTGCAGCATGAGATGATGCATTGTCATGCATGAAGATAATTTTTCTATGGAAGGCACAGTTCTTCTTTTTGTACCATGGAAGAAAGTGGTCAGTCAGAAACTCTATATACTTTACCGAGGTCATTTTCACACCTTCAAGGACCCTAAAGGGACCTACCAGCTCTCTCGCCATGATTTCGGCTCAAAACATGACTCCGCCACCTCCATTGCTGACGTTGCAGCCTTGTTGGGACATGGTGGCCATCCACCAACCATCCACTGCTCCATCCATCTGGACCATCCAGGGTTGCACGGCACTTGTCAGTAAACAAGACTGTTTAAAAAGTAGTCTTTGTAGAAGAGCTTGGAAATGAAGAGGCGATGTGGTTTATAAGCAAAGCTTTAATATTCAGCTCTTCTAACAAGTCTCATCTGGTGCAGAGAGTGGCAGAAGGGAAAAGAGACAGAATCTTTCCCACTCGCTGATTATATACATGCACACAACAAAAGACATGCATAACAAAGGCTGACATCCCTCATTATCTTAATCCCCCCATTGTCCTGGTATTTCCTCTCCTCGCCTTGGGGGGTGAGGGTGGCTCCTCTGGTCTCCTCCGCCGCGTCCGGGAACGTCTTTGTTCTTCACTCGGCGGGTGAGAGTCCTTTGTCCTTTCAGAGGTGTGAAGTTCTTTACATATGTAATCATCAAACATTTCCACATGCTTTAACATATGTAGGTTATGGAATATATGGTTAATATAGACAACAGGCCCCCCAAACAACTAAGAAAGGACAACAGGAAGGTTCACAGTCTAAGATAGTTATTATGACATACTAAGTGTTACATCTGTTGCCACGGAAGAAACTTTCTAGCAGCCATGCTCCTAAGAGAGTTCAGTGGTAATCATAACAGCATAGTAAAATCATAAGTCAGTCCTAAACTGTTGCAGCACAATTAATGAAAAATTGTGGAGTGGTTTGTATCAGTCCCTGTGCTGTCTGGGTTTTAATCTTCTCCCAAAACTGCTGTAGGTTGGTTTAGGCGCCCTGCTGGGACCTTCTTGAGAGGGATCTGCAGTGTGGGAAGGAGAGAGGTTAACTGTTCCCTGCTGGGGGGCTGAGTCTTTTCTCTTGGGGGGTCTACCCCGCCGAGGTGCTCTCGCCAACTGTGCAGGCTCGTCTTTCAACAAGAAGGCAGGTTTAAGTCTGTCAATGCTGACTGTTTCTTTTCTATCCCCAAAATCAAGCACAAAATGTTTATCACCATGTTCCAGCACTCTGTATGGCCCATCGTATACTGGGCGAAAGGTAGGTTTTAAAGCTTCATGCTTAACAAAAACGAACTCAGCGTTTTTTAAAGCCTGAGGGACAAAAACCCGTGGGAAGGAGTGATGAGCTGGACCGGGGAGAGAGTTCGGTCTGTTGCTGCCTAAAAACCTTGGGACTGGAAGGCGCCCTGGCTCTGGGTTCTCTGGTAAAAATTCACCTGGGAGCCTGAGAGGTTGAGCAAAGACTAATTCTGCGGGAGAGGCGTCTAGATCCTCTTTAGGCGCAGCACGCAACCCCAATAAAACCCAGGGAAGTTTATTTACCCAATTTGTGTCCGTTAGTGAGGCTCTGAGGGCAGCCTTTAAAGACCTGTGAAAACGCTCGCATAACCCATTAGCCTGAGGGTGATAAGCGGTGGTGCGGTGAATTGTTGCCCCTAAGCTGTTGGACATGGCTGACCAGAGCTCTGAGACAAATTGAGGCCCCCTATCGGACGTGATGTCCGATGGGACGCCGAAACGTGCTACCCAGTTTGTCAAAAAAACGCGAGCGACTTCCTCCGCTGTGGTTGCCGCTAGAGGGACCGCCTCTGGCCAGCGCGTGGTGCGGTCTATCATTGTTAACAGGTGTGTGAAACCTTGGGAGGAAGGTAGTGGCCCCACGAGGTCGACATGAATGTGGTTGAACCTTCTAGCAGGGATTGGAAAAGGCTCCAGAGGGGCTTTTGTGTGTCTGTGTATTTTGGCGCGTTGACAAGAAATGCAAGTTTTTGCCCATTCTTTTACGTTTTTGCGCAGGCCTGGCCACACAAACTTTTCGGCGACCATTTTAACCGAGGCGCGCACACCTGGGTGCGCGAGGGAGTGAATTGCGTCGAAAATACGGCGGCGCCATGCAGCTGGTACTAACGGGCGGGGTCGGCCGGTTGAAACATCGCATATTAGGGGGGGCACGCCGTCGCGTAAACCCTTTTTCTCCAGCCTTAACCCTGTTGGTCCAGACAGGAGTGCGCGCACGTCCGCGTCACTGTTTTGTTCCTCCGCCATGGCTGCATAATCTATCCCTGCATGGACAGGTGCTGCGTATGTGTCTGCGTTAGTGAAGAGCTCTGCTGCTGAGGCAGTATAATCTGTCTCCTCGCGCTCTGGAGGTGTCACAGCGCGAGAGAGACAGTCTGCTACTACGTTAAGTTTGCCTGCCACGTGTCGAATGTCTGTGGTGAACTCTGAAATCGCAGCTAGCTGTCTTTGTTGCCTGCCTGACCATGGTTCTGAAATTTTAGCCATTGCAAAAGTGAGCGGTTTATGGTCTACAAAAGCCGTGAAACTCCGCCCTTCTAACCAGAACTGGAAGTGGCGGATGGATAAATGAAGCGCCAGCAGCTCTCTGTCAAAAGTGCTGTATTTGCGTTCAGTTTGGTTTAGCGATTTGCTAAAGAATGCTAAAGGTTGCCAGACCCCGCTGACAAGTTGTTCTACAACTGCCCCTATAGCTAGGTCTGAAGCATCTGTGGTTAGTGCGATGCGGGCCAAGGGATCTGGGTGAACTAACAATGTGGCGTTAGCTAGGGCGCTTTTTACTTCCGCGAAAGCGCGTTCGCGCTCCGGGGTCCATTCGACCGCGTTGGAAGCTTTCTTTTTTTTGAGCGCGTCATATAGGGGCTGCATGAGCTGAGCTGCGTGGGGGAGGAAGCGGTTGTAAAAATTAACCATCCCTAAAAATTCCTGTAGCGATTTGACCGTTTGTGGCCGTGGGAAACTTTCTATCGCATGAACTTTGTCTGGAAGTGGAACTGCCCCCTTCGGAGAGACTTTGTGTCCTAAAAAATCAATTTGTGACACGCCGAATTTGCATTTGGCTGGATTGATTATTCGCCCGTGCTCTTCCAGCCTCTGAAAAACCGTAGTGAGGTGCTGCTCGTGTTCTACCTCAGACGAGCTGGCTACCAGCATGTCGTCGAGGTAGACGAAGACAAAAGGAAGGTCGCGTAAGACCGCATCCATCATTCGTTGAAAAGTTTGAGCAGCGCCTTTGAGGCCGAAAGGCATTCGCAGGAATTCAAAAAGGCCGAAAGGGGTTATTACCGCTGTTTTAGGAATGTCTTCTGCTCGGACTGGGACTTGGTGATAACCGCGGACTAAGTCTATTTTTGAAAAAATGCGCGCACCCGCTAGATGTAGTGAAAAATCTTGAATGTGAGGGATTGGGTAATGGTCATGCGCTGTAGCGTTGTTTAATCTGCGGTAATCTCCACACGGTCTCCAAGAACCGTCGGATTTCGGAACCATGTGAAGTGGTGAGGCCCAGGGGCTCTTCGAGCGTCTAACAATGCCCAATTTTTCAAGAGTTGTAAACTCGTCCCGTGCTATGTTGAGCTTGGCTGTGTCTAAGCGGCGCGCTTTGGCAAAAATGGGAGGTCCCGTTGTCGGAATGAAGTGTTCAACCCCGTGTTTAGCCACAGTGGCTGAGAATTTGGGGATTGTGAGTGCTGGAAATTGGGTGAGGAGTTGCTCAAACTTACCTCCTGCCGTGGTGACGCTAGCCTGCACAGGTGGTGGAGAAACTCGGGCTGAGCATGGAATAGAAGCAAAGGACAGTGCATTAACCAGGCGCCTATTTGCTAGATCCACTAATAACCCGTGTGCACACAAAAAATCTGCGCCTAATAAGTTAAAACTCACCGCCGCTACAACAAATGTCCATCTGTAGCTGCGGCCGTGGATGAGG
Source organism: Pholidichthys leucotaenia (assembly GCA_020510985.1). NCBI lineage: Eukaryota > Metazoa > Chordata > Actinopteri > Cichliformes > Pholidichthyidae > Pholidichthys > Pholidichthys leucotaenia. The sequence continues at coordinate 176,836,737 of CM035840.1, read as the reverse complement.
AGGTGCAGGCTCTTTTCGCCGAATGTGTCGATGCTAGAGCCGTTGGCTGCCACGGCTCCGTTGCCCCGGATGCCCGTGGCTCGATCTGCGTGGGAGGGCATGACGAAACTCAGCTGGGCTCCTGTGTCGATGAGGAGCTGCTTGCCTGAGTGTTCATCCGTCACGTACAACAGCTTGTTTTTCTCACCGAGAGCCGCTGCCGTTAACGGCTCTCGGCTTTGGCGTTTAAATTTGCAGGGGGGAACGCATTTGTGAGCCTTCTCGGCGAAGCGGTGGTGGTAATAACAAACATCGCTCCGTCTGTTACGTCTTGGCCGTGTCGCTGTCACCGTGGGCTGGGTCTGCTCCGTGGGTTGTGGCTCCTCGTGGCTCGGGGCGTCAGCGTTGAGGTCTGCGGATGCTGCTGTGGGTGTCAGCTCCTTGCAGGCGTTGACGAGCCGATGAGCTTCATTGGCCAGTGTGCGGAAGTCTTGGTGGTTGTTGCACTTCATGCTGGCGAGTGTCCCTCTCATGTGTGGCGGCAGCGTGCTGAGGAAAATAAACTGGAAGAGGAAGTTGTCATTGTCCTCTTCTTTGAGCTGTAGCAAATCCTCCATGAGGGCCTTCGGTTTGCACCCTCTGTGGCCATAGACCGCCAGGATCTTCTCGGCTCTCTCTTCCGCTGATGGGACGTAGTTCGCCACGATGGTTGCTTTGAGCGTCTCGTATTTGTCCCGGGCCGGTGGTCGCCGGATCAAGCTCCGCACACACTTCGAAGTGGTGGCGTTGAGTTTGGAGACAATATGATAAAATTTGGTGTCATCAGCCGTGATGCCCGCCAGCGCAAATTGGGCTTCAGCCCGCTGAAACCAAGAGGCGGGGTCTTCTTGCCAGAAGTCTGGCAGCTGGACAGCGACGGCATTTGTGCACACCATCACTGTTGTGCCCGCCGGGTGAGAGTGCCTTGCCTCGGCTCTCGCGGCGGTGCTGGTGCTCGGTTGAGCCCTCTCAATCTCTTCTGCCGGGGGGAGCAGTTGTCCATCTGCTCCCTCGTCTGCGTGGCGGCTGGCATCTGCCTGGGTCGCTGCGGATGAGTCAATTGCGGGGGAACGCCTCAGGTCCATACTCGCGTCAAGGTCACCAGTGTAGAAGAGCTTGGAAATGAAGAGGCGATTTGGTTTATAAGCAAAGCTTTAATATTCAGCTCTTCTAACAAGTCTCATCTGGTGCAGAGAGTGGCAGAAGGGAAAAGAGACAGAATCTTTCCCACTCGCTGATTATATACATGCACACAACAAAAGACATGCATAACAAAGGCTGACATCCCTCATTATCTTAATCCCCCCATTGTCCTGGTATTTCCTCTCCTCGCCTTGGGGGGTGAGGGTGGCTCCTCCGGTCTCCTCCGCCGCGTCCGGGAACGTCTTTGTTCTTCACTCGGCGGGTGAGAGTCCTTTGTCCTTTCAGAGGTGTGAAGTTCTTTACATATGTAATCACCAAACATTTCCACATGCTTTAACATGTGTAGGTTATGGAATATATGGTTAATATAGACCACAGTCTTCATGTATTTTTGGGCCCACTGCAACCGTTTCTGCTTGTGAGCATTGGTTAGTCGTGGCCGAATAGTAGGTTTACGCACAACTGCAAGCCTGTGGAGGATCCTACACCTTGAGGTTCATGGGACTCCAGAGGCACCAGCAGCTTCAAATACCGTGTTTACTGCATTGTAATGGCATTTTAGCAGCTGCTCTCTTAATCTGATGAATTTGTCTGGCAGAAACCTTCCTCATTATGCCTTCATCTGCACGAACCCATCTGTGCTCTGAATCAGCCACAAATTTCTTCAGAGTACAATGATCATGCTTAAGTATTTGTGAAATAGCTAATGTTTTCATACCTTGTCCAAGGCGTTGCACTATTTGACGCTTTTCAACAGCAGAGTGATCCTTTTTCTTTTCTATATTGCTTGAAACCTGTGGCATGCTTAATAATGTGGAACATCTTTCTTAAGTAGTTTTTCATTAATTGGGCTCACCTGGCAAACTAATTATAACAGGTGTCTGAAATTGATATCAGTGATCCAAAGAGCCCTGAGACACAATACCACCCATGAGTTTAATTGAAAAACAAAAAACTGAATGTTTATGACACTAAAATCCTATTTGCATAATAATTTGGAACACGGTATATACAGTAAGTACAGATCCCTAAAGCAAGTGTTTTCATTGATTAGCAATAAATGGAAAGGATTTTAGTGAAATCACCAGTTGAATGTCCTGGTTGGAAATAAAACCTACAGTGGCTCAGCACTCACTGCCTACCCCTGCATTACACCATTACACCAAAAGATGAAGAAATGGATTCTGGAAGTAGAGTTTGGCACAATGATAAATTATTTCATATTTAAACTGGAATTCAATTCTGGGTTCAATCCCAGCCCCCAACCAACAGTGATCTGTGTGGAGTTTGCAGGTTCTCCCCGTGTCTGTGTGGGTTTACTCCGGGATTTCTCCGGTTTCCTCCCACATGCCAAAAACATGCAAGTTAGGTTAATTGGCATCAACTGGGGATTCTAAATTGTCCTTAGGTATGACTGTGAGAGTGAATGGTTGTCTGTCTTTCTGTGTTGGCCCTGCAATGGACTGGCGATCTGTTCAGGGTGTACCCTGCCTCTCGCCCAAAAGATGCTGGGAAAGGCTTCAGCCCCCCCGTGACCCAAAAAGGATTAAGCGGAAGAAGATGGATGGATGGATGGAATTCAGTGACTAAGTGACTCTATAATGGTGTTGAAAAATACTTCTGAACTTTACTGCGTAACTTGGCAGTGTGTTATTATGTAGATTCATATGGCCCTATTATGACGATCAACAGCACGTTTTTGCACCATGCTTCCCGCCTTGTGCCAGTGCTTTTGTTGGTTTCTGTCAACGCATTGTCTGTTTTTTATGCTTTGCATCATGCAGTCTAATTACAAGTAGACAGCGCACCAGCTTTGTGCTGGGAGGAGTCATTTCAAAAAGGTGTGGCAGTGCACAATGTCATGTGCATAGGTATTTTGGTGCATTTTTGACAATGCACTCTTCACGGGGAAAAAGGAGGTCTGTCACGAGAAGTGCACTGTTTAATGCTATTTCAGCTGTGTGTTTTGAAACTGTGCAGCTCCTACTGACAGGGGCACATGAGGAAACACCACACTGGGATTTTCAGTTATTTTAATGGAGAGAGTTGTAACAGTTATAATCTAATAACCTGTCATTTTAATTATAATATGATGATATGCTTAATAGCTTTTTATTCCGTCCACATTTTCATTTAAATTGCAGACTTACCACTGGAGTCTATACTGTAGATTAGGCATTAATGTATTTTTTTTTTAGGGGAATGAATGCCAAAAACATGCAAGTTAGGTTAATTGGCATCAAACTGGGTATTCTAAAATTGTCCTTAGGTATGACTGTGAGAGTGAATGGTTGTCTGTCTCTCTGTGTTGGCCCTGCGATGGACTGGCGATCTGTCCAGGGTGTACCCTGCCTCTCGCCCAAAGATGCTGGGATAGGCTCCAGCCCCCCCCCCCCCCGCGACCCGAAAAGGATTAAGCAGAAGAAGATGATGAATGAATGAATGATACTGTCAGTCTGAAGATTTTAAACAATAAACCTGTCTTCTGTGATGACATATTCTGTCCATTAATCTGTCATGTCTGTCATATCACATCATCATATCTTGTGTCAGGGGCGATTCAAGGATTTAGGAGTGCTGAGCACCCAATTGTCTCAACCACCACCACACACCCACCTTTTTTTCCCACAACAAAAATTATTATTATTATATCGTGATCAACTAGAGAATAAAATAGAACAGAATAAGTGAAATTTAGGGCAGGAGTTGAGGTCAGGGTGTTGTGTCATAAAAATATGAATAATTTAGGATCCAAAACAGACAGTCTGATAATCTTTTCTTAATGTTATAGAGACCATTTACAGATTGTAGGGATATGATCTAAAGGCACACACAGGCATTTAAAAGATGCTTTTCAGCAGATAGAATGATCGTTACATTTTAGCCTGGAGGAAATGGCGTCCATGATTTCCAAAAACAATTTGAAATGCGGACTCATCAGACCACAGCACACTTTTCCACTTTGCGTCAGTCCGTCTCAGATGAGCTTGGGCCTAGAGCAACTGCAGTGGCATTTCTCTGTGTTGCTAATATATGGCTTTCGCTTTGCATGGTAGAGTTTTAACTTGTGCTTATAAATGGAGCTACAACTGTATTAACTGTTAATGGCTTTCCGAAGTGTTCCTGAGCCCATGTGGTGATATCCTTGACAGAATGATGTCAGTTTTTAATGCAGTGCTGCCTGAGGGATTGAAGTCACCTGCATTCATTGCTGGTTTTTGGTCTTGCTGCTTATGTGCAGAAATTCCTCCAGATTCTCTGAATGTTTTGATGACATTATGGACTGTAGATGATGAAATCCCTAAATTTCTTGCAGTTGTATGTTGAGAAATATTATTCCTACACTGTTAAACTATTTGCCCACACAGTTGTTCACAAAGTGGTGACCCTTGCCCCATCCTTGCTTGTGAATGACTGACCCTGTTGAGGATTTTCCTTTTATACCTAATCATGACACCTGCCTGTTTCCAATTAATTTGTGCACCTGTGGAACTTTGCAAAAACGTGTTTTTTGAACATTCCTCAACTTTTTCAGTTTCTTGTTGCCCCTGTCCCAACTTTTTTGGATTGTGGTGCATGAATCAAACTCAAAATGAGTGAATATTTGCAAAAAACAATAAAGTTTTCATTTTGAACACTAAATATCTTGTATCTGTTGTGCTTTCAGTTCAATGCAAATCATTGTATTTTGTTTTTATTTACATCATTTATTTACATTTTACACGATATCCGAACTTCACCAAAGTTGGGGTTATACTGTAATTAACTTCAATGATTGTGTTGCTATGTGACAGCATATTTATTTCAATTTTCCTATTTTATTTCAAAGAACATTTCTTACCTTTGATAAATGAGCAAGAAGTGTTGAAAGTATAGTAGTTGGTCTGTTTTTTCTCCTCGACAGAAGATTTGCAATTGAAAATTTTGAGACCCGCAGTCAAAAGTGGCAACAGCGACACAAGGGTCACAGTGGCAGAAAATATATTACATCTGAAGTAGTTTATTTAGCACTAGCACTGAAAATGATCAGCTAAAGAATTCCAGGGTCAGGCGTGATCTTAGGTTCAACCCCTTTCATGTCTGCTGTAGCACAACGGAGCGGCGTCAGGTGTGCATCCTGCATTAATTTAAATTCACTCAATTGTTCAGCCCATTTGTTTAATCACAGCTTCCTCTTCCTCCATCCATCCATCCACCCACCCATCCTTCCCATCTGCATGGATGGGATACAGGACCCAGATTTTAGATTCAAATTCAAATTATATTTATTTGAAGCTGGTGAACTAGTGACGCAGCTCGAGGGCAAAATCCAATAGCACAAGACTCGGCATCATGCCGGAATGACGAGGACGCCGTGCCCAGGTGAAGAACAGCGTCCCTTAAATAACAAATGGATAGGTGAAACAATAATTACAATCAGGTGTGAACAATCAAGGATGGAACTAAGCTCAGATGGAAAATAACTCCGGACACTGTCACAATAAAACCAAACCAAAACTACAGATAAAGACAGGAATAACAATAAGCAAACATAAACATGACTCAGATAATAATGATACTAATAAACCAGACTGACTAATAATGATAATAATACTAACAACCAAGGACTGAGAATACGGCAGGGATGAACAGACAATCACTTACAGGGAATACACTTGAAACATAATATCAACGGATCAGGGGAGACAAGACCAAGAAAACCAGGATAATAATCATCATCACTCTATATATAATTTAAGAAATCTCTGCCTGTCTGTCTGTCTGTGTGTCACAATCATAGGACTTTGTGTTGCCATGGTAACCATGTCAAAGTTCAAAGGCAGGCATCACTCACGATCATAGGACTCGCTATGACATCATCAAAGATCAAAGGCAGGCATCACTCATGATCAATATATAATTCAAGAGCATCACTCACGATCAACATATAATTCAAGAAAATCTGTCTGGAGCGGGTGTCAGCAGCGTGCTGTACTCAGTAATCAATGATAGCAGCTTGCTGACCTCACGGGCTGACAGTTAGAGTGCATCGCTTTCAGCGGCTGATGGTGGAGGCCTGCCGGGCTCTGGCACAGACATTTCTTTCTTCTTGCTCTGAGAGAGAGCAGTCGCATTTTTTCTTCCCTCCTCCCGTCTGCCTTCCTGACCTATTCCCAGCTTTGCAATGTTGCGTTTAGTCGCTCTTCTTTGCTGAATCTTAATCTAAACGGAAATTATGGATTTGGAAGCGGCTTAAATGTGCTATTGTCACTATTTTTCAACAAGAATCGGGCCAAGGGGGAGCCCAAGAATTGGAACCTGCGAGGAGACTCATGGACATTGGAATTCATGCGTCTGTGGAAACATCATTATTGGTTATGATCTCAGGACTTTTATTTTTGGCTGTGAAGTTCCCTGATGTATCAGAAATTGAAGGAAGATGAGAGAGCTGATCAAAGCGGACCCGGCAAGCTCCTTCATCAAATTCGACCAGTTGGGGAGGGCACGAGTAGCGGCAAATGGTGAACTGAATGACAGTGATTCAGTGGAGGAATACATCTGGAGCCCTGTGCTTTCCATGGGATTAAAGTTTAAGCCTGCATATGGAAATTATGAAAGCACAGAATTGCATGGGTGAGGAAAAATCTATTCTCTGAGTGCACTGTGCAGATTTGATTTGACCTTGTTTGGTACCCTGTATTTACATTCCTGCTGATGAAGATAAGCGGAAGAGTGGCTCTGCTAACCCAAACATCGACAAACAATGGCTGTTGTTCTGCAGATTGAGCTCCTCAAGGACAACGCTCATGTGTTTACAGAACTTGCCACCTGCATGAGGAGAGATAAACTCTGGACATGCCGTGTAGAACACATGACTAGCCGTTGCCAGGGGGTGCCCTCTGCTGTTCACCAGCAATTGACATATTTCCACACTGCATTACACACTGATCATATGATGACTACATACACTGGTCTCTCTCGCTTGTTATTGTGTGATCTGTCTGCTAAATGTGCATTGAGGTTTTTTTTTTCCTGCAATCAAAATTTCGCTCACTCACTGAGCGATATTTTGATAAACATGTTTTTTTCTCTCACCTACTGTGTCATCCCATATTTCTTTCTTTATCTCCACTATGACTGGCGCCTAGCGGCTGCCCCGGCCATGGATGCGCTCTGCAGAGCGTGCCCAAATGCCAAGTCACATTTCGTTACCTTGTATTCATATATGTGTAATGACAATAAAGTTGAATCTCATCTCATCTCATCTCATCTCATCAGAGGGGCTTCTAGCTCCGGGAACAGCACCAGAGGATCCACCAGCTTGAAAAACTGCAGCAGGAGAGCTGCCAGCTCAGTGACCGTTGACAGCAGGCAAGCATTGGTCTCAGTGAGAGATGACGAGAGCGTGTCAACCTCTGCAGCTCTCTCAGGAGCCGACGGCGGATGCGCACTGTTCTCAGGAGGAAATGATTTGTGTGCACTGAGTATAGGAAGAAACGGCGGGGGCACACCGGCCTCTGGAACAAATGACGGATGCACACCGGCCTACAGAACAAATGGCGGATGCACACCAGCCTCCAGAACAAATGGAAGATGCACACCGGCTTCTGGAACAAACGGCGGATGCCCACCGGCCTCTGGAACAAATGGTAGATGCACACCGGCCTCTGGAACAAACTGCGGATGCGCACCAGCCTCTGGGACAAATGGCAGATGTGCACCGGGCTCTGGGACAAACGATGGAGGCACACAGACCTCAGAAAGAGGAGACAGCAGCACACCAACCTCTGGAGCAGATGACTAATGTGCACCTCATTTGGGAACTGGTGATTTAGGCATGCCGGTCTCTGGAGCAGCTGGTTAGAGTGCGCTGACCTCTGGGGCCACTGAGGCTGACTAATCAGCTGTGAACCCAGACGCTGCAGGCGGCACATCAGACGAGGTGCTTGGGGAAGAGAAGAGGGGAGACGTAGGGGAAGACAGAGGGGTGACAACAGCAGCAGATATGACAGCAGACAACGGTGGAGAGAGCTCAGCAGCGGTGGTAATTGGCTGCTGCTGAGGCCCCTCACTGGGTACAGGACAATACCTTTCTGTGGTGGATGTTAAAGAAAGGACAGGTACTTGCCTCTGTCCTGGCTCTGCTGCCACTTTAGAGTCAGATGAGTCCTCCTGGGAGTTCATGGGGCTCGTCCAATGAGGAGCCACTGCCCGATGGTGTGGTGCAGTTACTGCGCAGAGGGAAGAGGATACGGAGGTCCGCTGTGGCTCTGGTGGTGGAGAAATGCCAGACCGCTGTGTTCCTCAGTGCCGGCGTGAGCTGTGTCTCCCCTCGGCTCGCTGTTGCTTCACCTTCCCCTGCTCTCCTCCAGCCGCAGGTGGTGTCTCCACCAGCCCCTGGACCAACACCAGTGGATAGGGAAGAGTGCGCAGGAGTCCTGCAAGCTGGGGGCAATACCGAAGTGCGGGAAAATCCTCAGTGACTCTGGAGGCACCTTCCAGGAGACTGAGGGCTTGTTCTGGCGTGTCGGAGGAGTGGGCATCCTCGATGAGGCTTTTGATTAAGGAGGCAGCCCAAACCTCCTTTTCGCCGAGGCCCATTAAAGAAAGCTTGGAGTCTGCTGGGTCTATCTGATGGCATCCTGCTGTCACAGTTTGTAGACACAGATACTCAGACTCAGAAGGATACAGGCTAGACAAGGCAGGAACAAGACATGAAGCGTGTTGATCATGCCGGGATGACGAGGACGCCATACCCAGGTGAGGAATGGCATCCCTTACATAATAAACGGACAGGTGAAACAATAATTACAATCAGGTGTGAACAATCAAGGATGGAACTAAGCTCAGATGGAAAATAACTCAGGGCACTGTCACAACAAAATCAAACCAAACTACAGATTAAGACAGGAATAACAATAAGCAAACATAAACATGACTCAGATAATAATGATGCTAATAAACCAGACTGACTAATAATGATAATAATACTAACAACCAAAGTCTGAGAATATGGCAGGGATGAACAGACAATCACTGACGGAATACACATGAAACATAATACCAACAGATCATGGGAGACAAGACCAAGAAAACCAGGCTAATCACTGTGTATATAATTCAAGAAATCTCTGTCTGTCTGTCTGTGTGTCACGATCATAGGACTGTGTATTCCTGCCTTTTTTGTGTTTTCTATTAAGAGGCAATTCACTAAAATATCTTACACTTGTCTTGTTAAAATTATTAAAATTATTTATAAAATCCAATTTGTAAATCTGACCCTGAAAGCATCACAGCCTCACCGGAAATGAAAGTCACCACATGTCACTGCTGGAAAATGAAACCAGCATCGCCATAAAGCTTGTCAGCAGAGGGAAGCATGAGGTGTTCTAAACATCTCTTGGTAGACGACTGCGCTGACTTTGGACTTGATAACACACAGTGGACCAACACCAGCAGATGAAAGTAAATTTTACATTTCAATTGGAAATCAAGATCCCAGAGTCTGGAGGAAGAGTGGAGAGACACAGAATCTAAGTTGCTTGAGGTCCAGTCTGAAGTTTCCACAGTCAGTGATGATTTGGGGAGTCATTTGCTAGTGTTTGTCCACTGTATTTTATCAAGTTCAAAGTCAGCACAGTCGTCTACCAGGAAATTTTAGAGCACTTCATGCTTCCCTCTGCTGACAAGCTTTATAGAGATGCTGATTTCCTTTTCCAGCAAGACTTGACACCTGCCCACATTGCCAAACATACCAAAACCTGGTTTAATGACTGTGGTATCACTGCGGTTGATTGGCCTACAAACTCTCCTGACCTAAACCCCATAAAAAATCTATGGGGTATTGTCAAGAGGAAGATGAGAGACACCAGACCCAACGATGTAGATGAGCTGAAGGCCGTTATTAAACCAACCTGGGCTTCCATAACATCTCAGCAGTACCACAGGCTGATCACTTCCATGCCATGCCGCATTGATGCAGTAATTCTTGCAAACGGAGCCCCGACCAAGTATTGAGTGCGTACATGGACATACTTTTTAGTCAGCCAGCATTTCTATTAAAAATCTGTTTTTTTAAAATTACTTTTATGTAATATTTAAATTTTTTGAAAAACTGAATATGGGGTTTTCATGAGCTTCAAGCCATAATCATCAAATTTAAAATAAATAAACACTTGAAATATATAACTCTGTGTCTAATGAATCTACATATATACGAGTTTCATTTTTTGAACTGAATTACTGAAATAAATTAACTTTCAATGATATTCTAATTTATTGAGATGCACCTGTATGTGCTATACTGTAAAAGTATTTTTGCACCTGTATGTTGCTTTACATTTTGTGTGTTTTTTTTTTTTTTTTCCAGTGCTGAGCCAGTGCCCCATCCCTGCACTCTCAGCCAGACGGTGCCACACCATCTACAAGGGTTTTGCTCAGTGTCTGATGGCCCTGGGTGACAGTCTGACGGACAGCGCTCGCAAAGATGAAGACACACATGAGATACACTCCATCTGCAGGTCCTTCACTACAAACACAGATACTGGGCCAAATTAAACACGAGCACACTCTCATTGATATATAGGCAGAATTCTGGTTCTCAAGATTCAAGTAGGCATGCAGCAACCCATGAATATCCAAAGCTTGATGGTGCTTGAGCTATCAACTTGATTGCACCATAAATTAGAAACATGCCTGATGCTCCTCATATTCAAAATCATAGTTGTATGCAGTGGGGTGAACTAATACATATCATCACTTCATCACTCTATATATAATTCAAGAAAATCTGTCTGTCTGTGTGTCACGATCATAGGACTCTGTGTGTGTGTGTCACACTCATAGGACTTTGTGTTGCTATGGTAACCATGCCAAAGAGCAAAGGCAGGCACCACCATGGTTACTGTTGCCATGGTAACCATGTCAAAGATCAAAGGCAGGCATCACTCATGATCATAGGACTCGCTATGACATCATCAAAGATCATAGGACTTGCTATGACATCATCAAAGATCAAAGGACTCAGTTAGGACTCGCTCTGACATCATCAAAGATCAAAGGCAGGCATCACTCATGATCACAGGACTTGCTATGACATCATCAAAGATCATAGGACTCAGGACTCGCTATGACATCATCAAAGATCAAAGGCAGGTATCACTCATGATCATAGGACTCGCTATGACATCATTAAAGCTCATAGGACTTGCTATGACATCATCAAAGACCATAGGACTCACTATGACATCAAAGATCAAAGGCAGGCATCATTGAACAAGTGGTGACGTCAAAGATCAAAGGCAGGTTTCACCAGGGTTACTGTTGTCATGGCAACCATGTCAAAGATCAAAGGCAGGCATCACCATGGTTACTGTTGCCATGGTAACCATGTCAAAGATCAAAGGCAGGAATTTTTGATTTGATTTTGTGTACTTTATTGATCCCCAGAGGGGAAATTGAGGGCATCCACCTGGATGGATGAAGCAGCCACTGTACGGCGCTATCCCTTAACCATTCACACACACATTCACACCTAGGGCCACTTTGCAGAAATGCATAAATAATCCATGAGAAAAAGAAGTAGTAGAAATTTTATTCTTGTACTGTTCTATCTGAACTGCCTTGTGAGAACAGGTTAAACATTTTTCTGCGTCTTGGTAACAAAATTCCCAATTCAGTCTGTAACCAACTGGAAAATTATTGTGATATTTCTCAGATCTGCTGCTCTTTTTTCACCCGCATTGTCATGTTCGTGCGCATTTGTGCAGCGAACGGGGGGAAAAGATATGAGCCCAAAATGCAGGTGAAGTGAACGAGTTTATTAACAGAAAAACATTCATACAAAGTGTCCCATTAATGCAATTCAAAATGAGGAGATAGAGAGATGAGCTGGCTACAAACTCCATTTGCTGGAGGAAAGATGAGCCTCACGCGCTCCCAGGCAGAACTGGGCAGTGGAGAGGAAGGGCAAACAATAATGAGGAGGGTATCTTACATGAGGGTATCGGAGCGTAGCTGGCTCTGGAAAAACAACACCACCCGAAGCCCAAAACCAAATAGGAGTGAGCCTGATCATCAAACGTTGACTTACGCCGCCACTCTGAGTGCTCACACTGTCACCCATAAATACCCCGTGTACCTAATGAGTGACAAGTGGACATAGTTGTGCTGCGGCAGCCGGTGCGTGAGTGCATGTCAGCGAATGTAAGAATGAATGTGTGTGTGTGTATGAGTGGGTGAGAGTGTACAGGGGAGTGGACAAATGGTAATGGCAGTCAGCTGGTGGATGCCAGTGGAGAGGAAGAGGCGTGGCTGTAGACTGGCAGGGAGCCCAGGACCCAGAGGCTCCTAAAACCTGCCAGCTGAGAATTAAGAAAACAATGATCAGGGAATATACAGCCACAAATCAAGGATGGGGTTGGAGACGTCCAACCCAGCCCATGACACTCATGTGTTCTTTTAATTTCTAGTTGTATTCAACTGCCATTCTCTGAAGGGAATCTTAGGAAAAAGCTCTCTAAAAGACTACAAAATTCACAGATGATTTGTGCTGAGATAGCTTATAGGGTATTGTTCATATTTAAGAAAAAAATTGCTTCTTCTTTTAGATTTGATTGGCGGTTGGCAACCAGCTTACAGGTGCATTACCACCACGTACTTCACTCTATATCATCACTCTATCCTCATGTGTCCTATCCACGTACTTCACTCTATTTCTGCCACGTACTTCACTTCTTCTTTAAGATTTGATTGGCAGTTGGCAACCAGTTTACAGGTGCATTACTGCCACATACTTCACTCTGTATCATCACTCTTATCTGGTCAGGAGCTCTACATCACTCTATATATACAGTATAAGGCTGTCTGTGTACCCATATCATCACTCTGTAATTCAAGAAATCTCTGTCTGTGTGTCATGATCATAGGACTGTGTGTGTGTGTCATGATCATAGGACTTGCTATGACATCATCAAAGATCAAAGGCAGGCATCACTGAATGAGTGGTGATGTCAGAGATCAAAGGCAGGTGCTGGATAAGGACAGCTGGTCTGGATACAATGATGGTATGCGCAGTCTCCCGCTGATCGGTGGCTAAACTAGATAAGTTCTAAAAAAACCAAAGGCTACTTAGACTTTAATCCCTAGATCTAACAAAAGCGAACTTTACAGAAAAACGTGTGCTACAAAAATCTACAAAACAGTAACTAGAAAACACAGGCAATCACCTGGGCAGAAACTTAAAAGAAGAGACACAGACAAAGAGAAAAGAGTTGTAGAAGAGTGTAGCCATATGGAGAGCCAGAAACAGAAGAGCGTGATCTTGTGTGTGGTCTGACTTTAAACTTCCCTCTCCCCCAGCTGGAAGGGAGGAGCTTGGAATCTCTCAATGAATCAGTGAATGAGAAACTGTACTGAGATCTGGCAGTTGCTAGGGCAACTCCACATGCAAGAAGAAGGGGGAGAAAACCCAGTAATCACATTGAATAGACATCATAACTAACACTAAAACACATTTTTCTAAACTGAGCAGATCTGCTTGGTTAATTACACAACATAACAAAAATAATTTTTTTGTAAGTTGTCTGTGTTTTTTTTCAACTGATTTAAGACAATTTTGCATTGCTGAATCCGAAAATGACATCCGTTTCTCTCAATCAGGTCAGGTTTTTATGCTAAGTTGTAAGCAGTTGTACAGTTGCACTGTAAATTGAATAGTAGACATTGATAAAGGTAAGTACATGTAAATTGAATGTTACGTCATCATTGTTCAAAATTCAGAGAATTTCAAGAAATAAAAAATAATTTTGCATTATATATGTCATGTCAGCTAGAAAAAGGTGGATTGTCCTCTCTGGGTTGGGGACAGGCTCCTGCCCCAAGTGGAGGAGTTTAAGTATCTTGGTGTCTTATTCATGAGTGAGGGGAAAATGGAGCGAGAGGTTGACAGACGGATCGGAGCAGCATCTGCAGTGATGCGGACATTGTACCGGTCTGTTGTGGTGAAGATGGAGCTGAGTTCTAAGGCAAAGCTGTCGATTTACCAGTCAATCTACGTTCCTACTCTCACCTGTGCTCACGAGCTTTGGGTAATGACCGAAAGAACAAGATTGTGAATACAAGCGGCTGAAATGAGCTTTCTCCGTAGGATTGCTGGACTCACCCTCAGAGATAGGGTGAGGAGCTTAGTCATCCAGGAGAGGCTCAGGGTAGAACCGCTGCTCCTCCACATTGAAAGGAGTCAGTTGAGGTGGTATGGGCATCTGATTAGGATGCCTCCTGGACGCCTCCCACTTGAGGTGTTTCGGGCACGTCCCATTGGGAGGAGACCCCGGGGCAGACCCAGGACTCAGAGGAGAGACTATGTCTCCCAGCTGGTCTGGGAACGCCTTGGTATCCTTTCTGAAGAGCTGGAGCAGGTGGCGGGGGAGAGGGAAGTCTGGGCTTCTCTGCTTGAACTGCTGCCTCCGAGACCCGGACCTCCTGAAAAGTGGTAGAAGATGGATGGATGGATGGATATGTCATGTTCACTGCACAAACTGCGCAGCAAACATATGAAATCGGCAGTGAGCCCAAAGCGCAGTTTGTAATGTGTTTTATTGACAAAAGAGTGAATACACAAATATGTCCAAATAACAGTCACAATGGCATAGGTGAGACAACTGGCTACAGCTTCGTTGGCGGGGGGTGAAATGCCCAACGCGCTCCAGGCAGGGGAGGAGCGGAGAGGAAGGGCATGAATGAGAAGCGACTTACAATATGTTGGAGCAGAAAGGCTCAGAGGAACAACACAGTTCAGTCCAGGGAAGAGGCCAACTGTCGCAAGCCAGGAAGTCCAGCGTTGACATTCGACTAAGCTGCCGCAACAAGTGATCGCACAAAACTCTGTTAATACCCAAGCCCAAATGGGCACAAGTGGACACAGCTGTGAGGAGGCAGGAGCGTGACTAATTGAACTATGTGTGTGT
Organism: Pholidichthys leucotaenia; assembly: GCA_020510985.1. Lineage (NCBI taxonomy): Eukaryota > Metazoa > Chordata > Actinopteri > Cichliformes > Pholidichthyidae > Pholidichthys > Pholidichthys leucotaenia. Next base: position 176,821,630 of record CM035840.1, on the reverse strand, counting down.
GTGTGAGTGTGTGAGTGTGTATGAGTGCATGAGTGCGTATGAGTGCATGAGTGCGTGAGTGTGTATGTGGTGTGTGAGTATGTACACTACCGTTCAAAAGTTTGGGGTCACCCAGACAATTATTTTGTGTTTTCCATGAAAAGTCACACTTATTTACCACCATGAGTTGTAAAATGAATAGAAAATATAGTCAAGACATTGATAAGGTTAGAAATAATGATTTGTATTTGAAATAATAATTTTTTCCTTCAAACTTTGCTTTCGTCAAAGAATCCTCCATTTGCAGCAATTACAACATTCCAGACCTAACATGATTGCACAAGGGTTTTCTAATCGTCCATTAGCCTTCTGACGCAATGAGCAAACACATTGTACCATTAGAACACTGGAGTGATAGTTGCTGGAACTGGGCCTCTATACACCCATGTAGATATTGCACCAAAAACCAGACATTTGCAGCTAGAATAGTCATTTGCCACATTAGCAATGTATAGAGTGTATTTCTGATTAGTTTAAAGTTATCTTCATTGAAAAAAGTGCTTTTCTTTCAAAAATAAGGAAATTTCTAAGTGACCCCAAACTTTTGAACGGTAGTGTATGTGGTGGGCCAGAAAGCTGGTGAGTGCCTGGTGAGAGGGGGCGTGGCTGTGGGACTGGCAGAGAGCAAGGCTCAATCCGCCAGCTGGAATTAATAAGCAATAATTAAACCCAACAGCCACAAGTCATGCTTGAGGTGACGACCCCGAACATGACAATATAAAACGAAAATACCCGTACATGTAAACAAAAACGTAAAAAAAAGTGGCCATAGTTCAAAAAGTTGATCTGATTGAGCAAAACCAGTGTGATTTTTGGATTCAGCACATCAAAATTGTCCTAAATCAGCTAAAAAAAACTTAGACAATAAATTTGGTGTCGACCAGTGTATCTTTACTAAAAATAACTTGATCATAAAGCATGCAGATGTTTAAAAAAAAAAAGGGGCAGACATGTGTAAGGTATATTAGAGGTCCAGTCATGAAGATTGGAATTCTGTCAGTGACTCAGTTTGTGTGACTTTGAGGTCTTATTTCCTGTAGGAAGCAAATGAGCTTTTTCAATAATAAAATTTCATCCATCAGAGATAAAATCAATCAGATTCTTCCCACAGTTAACTTAAATACTGTAACTACTACAACTCCTTCTATTGATGTCTGTCTTGATGAGTTTACTCCAATCGACCTTTGTGAGTTAGACAAAATAGTTTCCTCATCCAAACCTTCAACTTGTCTTTTAGACCCTATTCCTACCAGGTTATTTAAAGAAGTCTTCCCACTTATTGGTAGCTTTATTCTTCATATAATCAATTCTTCATTAACTTTAGGCCATGTACCGCAGGCTTTTAAAACGGCTGTAATTAAACCCTTACTCAAAAAGCCAACGCTAGATCCAGGAGCTTTAGCTAACTATAGACCAATCTCTAATCTCCCTTTCATTTCAAAAATCTTAGAAAGAGTTGTTGCTACGCAATTATTTGACCACCTGCAGGGAAATGGTTTATTTGAGGAGTTTCAATCTGGGTTTAGAATCCATCATAGCACTGAAACAGCCTTAGCGAAGGTCACTAACGACCTCCTCATTGCATCTGATAATGGACTAGTTTCTGTACTTGTCCTTTTAGATCTTAGTGCAGCTTTTGATACTATTGATCATAATATTCTACTTGATAGATTAGAACACTATGTTGGACTTAATGGAACTTCGTTGCAGTGGTTTAGATCTTATTTATCTGATAGGTTCCAGTTTGTTCATGTAAGTGATGAGTTTTCTCTCAGCTCAAAGCTTAGTCATGGAGTTCCACAGGGATCTGTGCTTGGCCCTACTCTTTTTAGTTTATATATGCTTCCGTTAGGCAACATTATTAGAAAGCACTGTATACATTTTCACTGTTATGCAGATGACACACAATTATACCTGTCAATGAAGCCAGATGATACTAATCAATTAGCCAAGTTAGAAGCCTGTCTTAAGGAAATCAAAGTTTGGATGACTTGTAATTTCCTGCTATTAAATTCAGATAAGACTGAAGTCATTTTCAGTCAGTTGGTCCAAAAAACCTTAGAAATTCCTTTCCAAATCAAACTTTCAGTTTGGACGCAGTTACTCTTTCTCTTAATAGCTCTGTGAGGAACCTTGGAGTTATTTTTGATCAGGATTTGTCCTTCAATTCACATATTAAATTTGTTTCTAAGACTGCCTTCTATCATTTGCGTAATATTGCCAAGATTAGGAGCATCTTGTCTCAGAGTGATGCTGAGAAGCTGATCCACGCTTTTGTTAGCTCGAGATTAGATTATTGTAATTCTTTATTATCAGGCTGTCCTAAAACATCTTTAAAAAGTCTTCAGCTGATCCAAAATGCTGCAGCAAGAGTTTTAACAGGTACTAGAAAGAGAGATCATATCTCTCCGGTTCTGGCCTCCCTTCATTGGCTTCCCATAGAGTTTAGAATTAAGTTTAAAATCCTTCTTCTTACTTACAAAGCTCTAAACAATCAGGCTTCTTTTTATTTAAAAGATCTGATACTACCGTATCATCCTAACAGAGCACTACGCTCCTAAAATGCAGGTTTACTTGTAATACCTAGAATCTCCAAAAGTACAATGGGAGGCAGAGCCTTCAGTTATCAAGCTCCTCTCCTGTGGAATCAGCTGCCAATCTGGATTCGGGAGTCAGACTCGATCTCTGTTTTTAAGAATAGGGCTAAAACCTACCTTTTTGATATAGCCTACAATTAGGGAGGGATCATGTGTTTCTGAACCCTCCCTTAGTTATGCTGCTAATAGGTTTAGTCAGCCGGGGGACCTCCAGTAATGCACTGGGCCTCACTCCTTTCCTCACTCTCTATGAAATATTTTTTTTTTGCTGGTCATTAACATTTGTTTGTTCTCTCCCATAGATTGAGTCCCCATCGTGCTGTTTGCTCTCTACATGTCTGTTCTTTTCTTCTTCTCTGTCCCCTCACCCCCCAGCCAGTCGCAGCAGATGACTGCCCCTCCCTGAGCCTGGTTCTGCTGGAGGTTTCTTCCTGTTAAAAGGGAGTTTTTCCTCTCCACCGTCGCCAAGTGCTTGCTCACAGGGGATCGCCTGATTGCTGGGGTCTTTCTGCAACTGTGGGGGTCCTCCCTACAGTTGATAGTGCTATGAGATGACTGTTGTTGTGAAATGGCGCTATATAAATAAAGTTGAATTGAATTGAATTGAATTGAAATGTAGATTATTGACAGAGTCCAAAAGCATAGTGAAGTTTAAGATTGTTTTTATCTGAGACAAATGTTACCAGCTGTCCTGTGACAGTGTTTGGGTATTCCATGACTGTCCGAGGGTGCTGCTTTCTGGGGGAAAAGAATCAAATTTTCCATCATTTCTCACCTAGGTGTTGATAAGAATTAAATGAACTATTAGGAGCTATTCAATGAACACGGAGGTGGAAAAAGTATAACTGCTGGGAGTTGGGGGCAGAAATTCACAGGGCAGGCTTTGGAGGCCGGTGGGATAAAATGATAAAAAAAAAAAAATTGGCCTGATCAGAGCTCTGGAACTGGGTCTTCCTTTGAAGATCTTATAAGGAGTTGTTCAGAACTCATAAGATAAGGTATGGTAATGTGACTGGAATTCTATGACTGAACAACACCATATAAAGAGCTGTTCAGAACTCCTTAGGTGTTCTTAATATGTGCCATCTATTCTTTGGTGCAAGCATCAGTTCTATGATGTCACCAGACCACACGGGGTTATAAGGGCACTGCACTAATATCTATTTATTTATTTATCCATCTATGGATGTCTATGCAATAATCAAAGATATACTGATTTATTTTTATTTCAGTTTCACTTACAGTACCGGAGTGGTGGTTCAGTTGGTAGAGCATCCACCCCACACCCGGGAGGCTGGGGTTCAAATCCCAGCCGGGTCATACCAAAGACCAGGTAAAAATGGTACTTTCCACCCTCTAGCTTGGTACTCAGCATAACAGAATGGAGAAACGCGAGCAGAGAGGAGTGGCAACCCCTGTCCTGTATAAGCCAAGAAAGGAACACTTGTTCCCGAGGAGACTCGACTGCAAAAAAAAAAAGTTTCACTTTAATTATATGCTTGCCTTCCCCCAAGCGTATCTTCTCTTCTGTTTTTAGTCGTACTCTTTCGGCTGGAGGCCTGATGGAGCCAATTAAACATGCACAGTATATCACTTTTGTTTTGTCTTCCTCACTGTTCTTTTTTACTAGCTGCTCCTTTCTCTATATCCTGTACTCATCTGTCATTTATCCCCTGCTCACCGTCATCGCAGCTCCACACTCACCTCTGCCATCCATCATTCAGAGGATTTCTCTAGATGAGGGATAGGAAATAGTCATCAAATAGGATCATTGATGTGATAAACTTTATTTCTGTCAGCTTAGATTTGTACCAAAGCAAAATAATCACAATGAACTCCCAGGGTCTACTCAGCTGAATATACACAGATCCAGCAGTGGCCAATGTCACAGTTGCAGAAAACTGACTCAAATGCCAACTTCAGGAGAAGAGCAGGTGCAAAGAGAAAATTATTTATTTAAACAAAAAAAACTATCCACCTTATCCCTGAGAGCGCTGCTGTAGAAACGATTATGGGGGCAACTTCTGGTTTCGGCTGAAATAGTGTTAGTCAGCAGGAGTGGAGTAGTGGGGCATTTAAAATAGCATTTTTAAAGTGTTTCAAATTTGTTTTAATATATAGTCCACATACCTGTTTTGCAGTCAAGTGGCAGATAATTTCAGCCCTTGTAGTTTTTGCATTTTTGAATGTTTTTGCGTAGTTCTGGTACTTGCTGCTGTTGGTGGTGTGAGGCTCCTTACGAAAAAGCACAGCTAAATCTGTGGCTTCAATAGTAATGCGTAGATCATGCACTGAAAACTAAAAAGGACTGTTGGTGTGATGTTGGTACAGACGCAACAGCACCAGGTATGTTTTCACTTGTATGAATGTCACAGATCTGACATTTATACAGTATATGTCACCAGATGCAAGGCTGCATGAAGTAAAATAATAAATAAAAAGTATTAACAGTTTGCTTCTTAAGGCTTAACGATTTAAGAAAGATAGCCAAGATAGAAGCCTGTCTTAAGGAAATCAAAGCTTGGATGACTTGTAATTTCCTGCTATTAAATTCAGATAGGACTGAAGTCATTCTAGTTGGTCCAAAAACCTTAGAAATACCTTTCCAAATCAAACGCTTAGTTTGGATGCGGTTACACTTTCTCTTAATAGTTCTTTTTTGGAACCTTGGAGTTATTTTTGATCAAGATCTGTTTTTTAAGTCACATATTAAACTTGTTTTTAAGACTGCCTTCTATCTTTTGCATAATCTTGCCAAGTTTAGGAGCATCTTGTCTCAGAGTGATGCTGAGAAACTGATCACGCTTTTGTTAGCTCTAGATTAGATTATTGTAACTCTTTATTATCAGGTTGTCCTAAAACATCTTTAAAAAAGTCTTCAGCTGATCCAAAATGCTGCAGCAAGAGTTTTAACAGGTGCTAGAAAGAGAGATCATATCTCTCCGGTTCTGGCCTCCCTTCATTGGCTTCCCATAGAGTTTAGAATTAAGTTTAAAATCCTTCTTCTCACTTACAAAGCTCTAAATAATCAGGCTCCTTTTTATTTAAAAGATCTGATACTACCGTATTATCCTAACAGAGCACTACGCTCCCAAAATGCTGGATTACTTGTAATACCTAGAATCTCCAAAAGTACAATGGGAGGCAGAGCCTTCAGTTATCAAGCTCCTCTCCTGTGGAACCAGCTGCCAATCTGGATTTGGGAGTCAGACTTGATGTCTGTTTTTAAGAATAGGGTTAAAACCTTCCTTTTTGATATAGCCTATAATTAGGGAGGGATCATGTGCCTTTGAACCCTCCCTTAGTTATGCTGCAAATAGGTTTAGACAGCCGGGGGACCTCCAATGATGCACTGGGCTTCACTCCTTTCTTCACGCTCAGTGAAATAGTTTTGCTGGTCACTGTTTGTTCTCTCCCATAGATTGAGTCGCCGTCGTGCTGTTTGCTCTCTACATGCCTGTTCTTTTCTTCTTCTTCTCTATCCCCTCACCCCTCAGCCAGTTGCAGCAGATGACTGCCCCTCCCTGAGCCTGGTTCTGCTGGAGGTTTCTTCCTGCTAAAAGGGAGTTTTTCCTCTCCACCGTTGCCAAGTGCTTGCTCACAGGGGATCGCCTGATTGCTGGGGTCTTTCTGCAGTTGTGGGGGTTTCCCCTACAGTTGAAAGTGCTATGAGATGACTGTTGTTGTGAAATGGTGCTATATAAATAAAGTTGAATTGAACTGAATTGAAAGGTATCAAATAGTTATTTTTTTGCATTCATTGCATTGAATTGGAACAATATGGACTTGATATTAGCAGCTTCCGCATGCATTAATTTTTAAATTATCACAAAATATACTGTAGATCAATAAAATTTTGAACAATTGTCAGAAAAGGTCTGTAGATTATAAGTTAAATAGCAAGCATTCTGGCATGACAACAGCATGAGCATGTTAATTTCGGGGTAAAACAGACAACACCCAAGCACGGTGTTGTGGTTCTTTGTGACTCTGACTAGAGTCTACGTCAGCTCTAAGGTAAATTTTATTATGTCCGACATATTTTAACAAAATGCAACTGACTTTATTGCATTGGAGACATTGACGCAGTCATGTGAAAAAATTAGGACACCCTGTATAAGCCTGTTTTTTTTTTTTTTTTTACATATTTGGACATATGGATATTTAATATCAATGTTAAAAATACTGGGAGATTCATGTAATACAACTAAACAATTAAAAATGAATTAAAGACTTTTCTCAAATTTTCTGTAAAATGTAATTCTAAACAAATAGTGAGGAATAAATTAGGACACCCCCATCTTTTTTAGGACACCCCCACATTCATTCCCACTTAAAATGGCTAAAATAAATGTTAAAAAAAGGAATAAAAAACAAAAACAAGGTTAGACATAGATATGTGAACATTTTTTAATAAAGAACTGAATATTTAATGGTGTGTCCCAATTTTTTCACATGACTGTATATCTCAGAGCTTTTCTTTGTTTACAGCATTAGCATTTTAGCAGCGGAGCTAACTAACAAAGCTACTGTCTGCAAGGCCACTTTTTAAGGTCATTTCTCATCCCTCAATAGTCGTGGGAAGTGGTATTATTATATTACTCTTTTTTTGCAAAATATATTACTATATATTATTCTTTGGTGCAAAAGGCCATGTTCCTGCATTTGTGATGCCAAAGTCATGGTATTTTATCAAGGAAAAGTGTCCCGTTTTAGTGACAACTTCACATTCTAAACTAGTGCCGGAAGTTGCGTCCATAATTCACGCAGGGCATCATGGGGGCTAGGAATAAGGTGGCTAGAACACAAGATTCTGTACTATAGCAGGCTAAGGAGCAAACAAAACCCAGGCAATTGAAGAACTGAGAATTGACACAAGGACAAGACAAAGACTGAGGGAGACAGTCAGCAGATTTTATACACTTGGGTAATTCGGGAGTCAGACACAGGTGGGGAAGGATCAACAGGTAATAACTGTCACGGGAGCCCCATGTCCATGGGCGTGGAGCTCAGGGAGGAGGAGAGAGGGAAGGCAGCAGCTGTCTGGGAAAGAGCCGGAGCCGATGGTGGTATGCAGTGTCAAGAGGAGTGACATCTCCCGATGCCTAACTTCCACCTGGGTCCGCCGAACACCAACCGAGATCCATGGAATTCTCTCTTAGCAGCAGATCTCTCCCAAGGGGTCTGTGGTGCTGCAGGCTCTACAGGATGTAACTGTGATGGGAGGGCGGCTGACTCCAGCGAGGAGGAGATGGTGGGAAATGGTGGTAACGGAGGGTGGGAGAGGTTCTGCACCTGGGCGTGAGAGGGCACGCTCGGCCTCGCAGCAAGCAGATTCACGACTCCACCCCAGCAAAGCAGCTCATCCTCATGGGAAGAGTAGTTCCGAGCGCCGACAACCATGTCCTCGATCATAACTACCACCTCCAGCTCATTCCGACTCCACTTCTTCCTCCTCATTTGTTCGCCTGCTGGGTCCTGGACTGGTGGTGTCCTCCTGTGACGGGATCTCCTCTGGAGCAGGGAAGGTGAGGACCCAAACACCAGGTGGTATAATAAACCATAATTTATTGCAAGACTCGAACAGGAAGAGAAAATAAAGCAGCGTGTGGGCTGAAACAAAAGCAAAGGCACGGCAGAACTCTGAGAGGCAGGATAATACTAGACAACGGCACAAACAGGCAAGACGGAAGCATGTAATCACGGCAATACAAGACAAGGATGTCACAACTGACAGAGAATGACACACACACATATACAGACAGGGATAATTAGCAGACAACGAGGAACAGGTGGGTACAATTGGGGGCAATGAGAGACAGCAGGGAGTGGGTATCAGCATGGAAAACATGAAGGACTGAGACAAAAGGTAAACAGGAACACATGAGACATGACCATGGGATCATGGGTTGACAAAGCTACTACTTAAAGATGCACTCCAGTGGATATAAATGCCACCCTCTTCTCCAGGACTGGAACAAGAACATAGTGTCATGACGTGTTAAGTTCTTTGATAGCTCACGTGCATGATGCCAAACACAGGATGAACCACACAGAAGGGCATGTCTGACAATTTATTAATAGCAAAAACACAGCAGTGCACAGCTACAGAAACAGTCACTCGCCAGGGGAAAGGACCTGTGGGGGGAAGACGAGAGCTGTGAGCTGAGGAGTGGAGTGAGAGGAAAATGGGCGAGCCAAATTGCCACTTACCTGGGAAAACCAGGGATGACCAGCAGGACCCAGCGGGGAATAGACGAACCAGTAGGGTAGGGGGGAGTGGTAGAGCTGATGGTGCCTGACCGGGGGGAATGAAGTTGCTGATGGGTAGTGAGGTGGAGCAGGAGAGCTCGCGTAGTCCCAGGGACACACCTACACGGTGGCAGCAACCTGAAAAGAGAGAAGAAAAAGGAGGTTAATGACGTGTTAACGATTCCAACAATATGCAACTAGTCCGAAGGACGGGCAGTATACCCAGATGAGCCAGCGTTGACTGTGCGGAGAAGGCCTCCTTAAGCACGCTGGCTGATGAGCGGGCGCAGGTGTGTCTTCTACCTCAGGTGCCGTGATGAGCTGGAGGAGATGGGACCGGAGGGGAGGGGTGCGCCCCCGCTGCTCATGACACATAGAGTCTGCTAGCTGTGGTCAGCTAGTCAGACCACAGCTAGCGGAGTAATTCAACTGAAAATGTTTGTACCAGAGTGACGCTAAAGAGGATCAAACTGTACATCATCGCATGCTACTGAAGATGACTGCAGATGTCAGTCGAAGCATCCATCCATCCATCCATCCATCCATCCATCTTCTACTGCTTTTCCGGAGGTCCGGGTCGCGGAGGCAGCAGTTCAAGCAGAGCATCCACCCCACACCCAGGAGGCCTGGGTTCAAATCCCGGCCGGGTCATGCCAAAGACCATATAAAAGTGGAACTTCCTGCTGTCCAGCTTGGTGCTCAGCAATAATGGAATAATGGAGGAGGGAAATTTGTGGCGGTGGGTTTACTCCGGGATTTCTCCGGTTTCCTCCCACATGCCAAAAACATGCAAGTTAGGTTAATTGGCATCAAAACTGGGGATTCTAAATTGTCCTTAGGTATGACTGTGACAGTGAATGGTTGTCTGTCTCTCTGTGTTGGCCCTGCGATGGACTGGCGATCTGTCCAGGGTGTACCCTGCCTCTCGCCCAAAAGCTGCTGGGATAGGCTCCAGCCTCCCTGCGACCCGAAAAGGATTAAGCGGAAGAAGGTGGATGGATGGACCTTGCATGGCAGCAACCCCTCTGATTCTAGATGTGATTAACGTTGTAGATAAGAGAAACGTAATTTTGTTCTACTATACATGATTGGCTGTATGGATTGAATGATAATAAAGCTGGCTTTACCTTTACAAAAGGAAGCTAGTGTTACATTCACAGACATCAAAAGGAGGCTGTGGATCTTTGAAGAGGCAGAAAAAACTTAGCAGAGTCTACAGACAATGGTCCTCATTTATCAAAAGTGCGTAAGACAGAAAAGTGGCCGTATGATCAATTCAATGCAAAGTTTGATATTTATGAGTCTAAATGTGATCATATGGTGGGCTCAAATCTATGCTAAGCAAATTTTCAAGTCGTTGTAGACTCGTGATGCAGTAAAGAATTATTTGATCATATCAGATTATACACTGAAAAAATTTTTGGGGGATTTTTTTTTATTTTAATGTGTACATCGGTCCCAAATTATCCAAATGTGTCCAACCGACATACTTTTCCTCTTCCTCTCTGTTAATTATTGCTTGTTAAACCAAAGTATCTCATTCACGTCACACTGTTTGAAATAATCATGTTGTCTGAACATAATATTTTCCAGTTACCGTAATACTAATTGATTGTGTAAAACTGTTAAAAAGTTAACCCCCTTCCACAGCATGTGGGGGTGCCTATCTCTGTTTCACTGACCCTAGGCTACACAGCTACTGTAAGTAGTGAATGCTACAGTGTGTGTGTGTGTGTGTGTGTGTGGGGGGGGGGGGTCAGTCCTCTGGTAGCTCTGTGCATTAACTTTCCTTTCCCTGTTCTGGGATTTGAACCCACAACCTCCTGGTTGTAGGGCGGATGCTGTACTAATTGGGTAGAGCAATGCCGGTATCTTTAAATTACCATAGAAAAATGTATTGTATAGACTGTTTAAATCAGTCCAATCATGTGCCATGGAGGGCAAACACCCTGCAGGTTTTACCTCCAACCAGTGTCTTCAATAGCAGATTTCACTGAATTTTCACTGAATTTCTTCTCACTGATTGCTGATAAGTGAAAACACCTGCTGAAGAGACTGGGTAGGAGAGAAAACCTGCAGGGTGTTGGCCTGGATGCCCCAAAATAGCCATTTTACTTCTGGTGGTGGCCAAACATTACTGAAATGTTTTTACATTTTTAATTCACTTACTTTCTGTTAATACAAAAGAAACTAGTATATTCAACATTTTTAAAAAACAAACAAAGACTATATGATCAAATCATGTTCATAGTGGGAATATGATTCAAATGTGTTGTACTAATTAACTTCATTTTTGTATATCCAAAGACCCACCAATTCCTTTTTTTTTTCAGTGTACTGAGCAGTGCATCCTTTCAGGTTGATATGTTTGCCTTGTGTTGTATTTAGATGAGTGTTTTGTTGATTTACTTTAAAGACTAAAAAAGCTGCTTTTAGTAATTATAAATGCACAACACACATTTACAGTACCGTAGCGTAAAAAAGTGTTTGCCCCCTTTCCTGATTTCTCATTTTTTTGTGTGTTTGTCACAATTAAATGTTTCAGATCATCAAACATATTTAAATATTAGACAAAGATAACACAAGCAAACACAAAATGCAGTTTTAAAGTAATGGTGTTTATTATTAAGGGAAAAAAATCCAAACCTACATGGCTCTGTGCGAAAAAGTGATTGCCCCCGTGTTAAAACATAAATTAACTGTGGTTTATCACGTCTTTGGAAAGCTGAGTTCAATTTCTCTAGCCACACCCAGGCCTGATTACTGCCACACCTGTTCTCAATCAAGAAATCACTTAAATAGGACCTGACTGACAAAGTCAAGTAGACCAAAAGATCCTCAAAAGCTAGACATCATGCGTCCATCCAAAGAAATTCAGGAAGAAATGAGAAACAAAGTAATTGAGATCTATCAGTCTGGAAAAGGTTATAAAGCCATTTCTAAAGCTTTAGGACTCCAGCAAACCACAGTAAGAGCCATTATCCACAAATGGTGAAATCATGGAAGAGTGGTGAACCTTCCCAGGAGTGGCCGGCCAACCAAAATTACCCCAATAGTGCAGCTACGACTCATCCAAGCGGTCACAAAAGACCCCACAACAACCTCCAAAGAACTGCAGGCCTCATCTGTCTCAGTTAAAGTCAGTGTTCATGACTCCACCATAAGAAAAAGACTGGGCAAAAATGGCCTGCATGGCAGAGTTCCAAGATGAAAACCACTGCTGAGCAAAAAGACATAAAGGCTCATCTCAGTTTTGCCAGAAAGCATCTTGATGATCCCCAAGACTTTTGGGAAAATACTCTGTGGACTGATGAGACAAAAGTTGAACTTTTTGGAAGGTGTGTGTCCCATTACATCTGGTGTAAAAGTAACACAGCATTTCAGAAAAGGAACATCATACCAACAGTAAAATATGGTGGTGGTGACTTCCGGTTATGGCTGCCACGTAGGACGGACGTGTTTCGCTCTGCTCTGCTCCTGGAGAAAAAAATCGGCAAATAACTCTCTCATTTGGGACAGAACGTATCCCAGCATTTGAGCGAGGATATGTCGGCGAAGCCTAAGGCTGGAAAACCAGGAAAAGGAAAAAGCGAGCCGCCGAAACAGTCCAAATTAACGGACTTTCAGGTCTGTGACGCAGCAAACAAGGCTCCATATATGGCGGAGGAGGCTGGCGGCGGTGCGATTTCTGCGGGGAATGGCGCAGATGCGCTGATGGCTGCCATGAGTTCAATGAGAGCGGACTTTTCCTCTAGATTTGATGGGATTATGACAGCGTTGGAAGGAATAAGAAAGGAATTGGGTGACTGTGTAGAACGAACGGCGCAGATGGAGCTCCGTCTCGCTAGTGCTGAAGATGACGTCACCCGTCTTCAATTAAAGGTGCGCACTTTGGAAAAAAAAAATAAATCTCTGGAAGATAATATTTTGGATTTGGAATCTCGGTCGAGACAGAATAATTTGAGGCTGGTGGGTCTTCCAGAGGAATCAGAAGGTCGGGACGTATGTTCCTTTCTGGAAAAGTGGATTCCGGAGGTGCTGGGCAGCGAGGAGTTGCAATCAGCAGTGGTTCTGGAAAAAGCACATCGTATTGGCCCACGGAGAGATAAGGGACCGCCGAGGACCTTAATTATGAAGTTTCTTAGCAACAGAGACAGGATGAAGATCTTCAACGCTGCACGTGCTAAAGGAGAGATTAAACACCAGGACCAGCAGGTGCGGTTCTACCCAGATTTGGCCACAGGAATCCAGCAATTGAGGAAGCAGTTTGATCCCGTACGTAAGGAGCTGCGCAACCTTGGGATTCGTCATGGTGTAATCTATCCTGCGAGACTGCTGACCACGTATGAGGGCAGAACCCACATCTTCAAGACCCCAGAGGAGGCGCAGGAGTTCATCAAGAAGATCAAAGAAGAAGAAGAGACTGGTGGGAGCTAAGCATGAACAAAATATAAGGTAGAATAATTAAGCATTTGCACAGGCATCTGACTGACTTGAAGTAAATAGTAAGTTTACAAAATATAGATTGTATTATATATTAAAAAAACAAAACAAAAACAAAACAAACAAAAAAAAAACTATGATGTACAAAGTTGTTAAAAATTTTGGAGTTAAGTTGGAAAACTACAGAGGAGAGTTAATGTTACGTCATTAAAAGCAGTAGAGTTAGGGTGATTGGGAGGATGAAGAAGGAGTGGCTTAGGCTGTTCCCCGTGGGTGTGGAACGGTCGATGGCTATATCGGGAGACAGAATTTTTCTTTTGATTTTGGGGGGTTTGCCACAAGTGTGGGAAGGGGGAATTTGTTTGTGTGTAGTTTGTAGGATGAATGTTCAACCACTCATGTTTTTGCTTCTCTGTATGAGCATGTTTACACTGCAAGGTAATCCTAAACTCTCTATTGATCATGGACCAAAGTGTTAATCTTAATTTAACTTCATGGAATTGCAGAGGTCTACAAAATTTAAAAAAACTTAAACAAGTTATGAATAAAATAAAGGACATGGGTTCAAGAATTGTGTTTTTACAAGAAACTCATCTGGTAGAGGAGGATGTTAAAAGAATTAGGAGTAGATGGCAGGGAAGTGTATTCACCTCTTCATTTTCATCCCGAGCCAGGGGAGTTATGACTCTCATACATAAATCAGTTCCTTTTCAGGTGAAAAATGTAATTGGAGACAAATTTGGAAGATATGTAATCATTCAAGGTTCTTTGCTATTAGAAAATATAAATCTTGTGAACTTATATGGTCCCAATATAGATGATCAGAAGTTCTTTGCTAATTTATTTCTCATCTTATCATCACTTACAGGGCAACATATAATAGCAGGGGATTTTAATTGTACATTGAATCCAGGTGTGGATAGATCAACAGGACTGGATTGTACGCACATTGGATGTAGGATGACTATTAATCATTTTATGAAAGAATTGAGATTGTTAGATATATGGAGAGAAATGAAACCACAAGTTAAAGCCTATTCTTGTTATTCCAGTACCTACAAGACATTCTCACGTATTGATTATTTTTTGATTTCCACAGAATTAAGGTCCAAGATTCAAAACTGCTTTTATGATAACATCGTGATCTCTGATCATGCACCCTGTTGTCTAATATATGTAGATAAAAAATTGACAAAGGAATCAGGTAGATGGCAATTTCAGCATAAATGGCTTCAGGATGAGGAATTTGTCAAGTATATAGAAAAACAGATAGACGAGTTCTTTGACATCAATACTACACAAACATCAGCATGTGTAAAGTGGGAGGCTTTCAAAGCTTTTATTAGGGGACATATTATTAGTTATACAGGATCAAAATCTAAGAAGACTCGAGAGGAGAGAGCTAAATTGGAACATAAAATAAAAAATCTTCAGGAAAAAGTGTATGCAGGAAGTGACCCAAGGTTGGAGAATGAATTACTGATTTTGAGAGCTGAATACGACAAAAAATCAGCGAATAGAGCTGCCTCGAGTCTTCTAAGATTGAAACAATCTTTTTATGAACAAGGTGAAAAATCAGGAAAATTATTAGCATGGCAGATTAAACAATTGGAAATTAAAACACCAATTACCAGTATTATAAGTAATGGACAGGTAGTTATAGGTCCTTTAGAAATTAATAGAGCCTTTAGAGATTACTATGAAAAATTATATGATACCAAAAATGAACCTGATTTAACAAAACTAAATGGGTTTTTGAACGAACTATCTATACCGTGTATTCCAAATGAAAACAGGGAGATATTGGAGTCTAAAATTAGTCAAGAAGAAGTTGGGCTAGCCATTGATAATATGAAATCAGGAAAAAGTGCAGGACCAGATGGTCTTCCAGTTGACCTTTATAAAAAATTTAAGAATAAATTAATAAAACCTTTTTTGGAAATGGTTTTAGAAGCATTTCAAAATAATAATTTACCATCATACATAAATAATGCCTTAATTATACTGCTGCCAAAACCAGGTAAGCCCTCTAATAAATGTGAAAATATGAGACCAATAAGCCTATTAAACGCCGACCTTAAGATAATCTGTAAAATTTTAGCAAGACGAATACAAGAAATTTTACCAAATATTATTAATCGAGATCAGAATGGCTTTATAAAGGGTAGACAAGGCTTCCATAATGTAAGAAGACTATTTAATATTATTTATTTTAATAAAGAAGCACCGGATACAGCTCTCCTATCATTGGACGCCGAAAAGGCCTTTGATAGAGTTGAATGGCCCTTTCTTTTTGAAGTCCTACAAAGGTTTGGACTTGGAAATAATTTCATAAAATGGGTTCAAATAATATACAATAATGCTACAGCAGAAATCCTAACAAATAACAATATTTCAAAACCAATAAAAATCAATAGAGGATGTCGACAAGGCTGTCCACTTTCACCTTTACTGTTTACTATGGCAATTGAACCTTTAGCGATAGCGATACGTTTACATTCACAAATATATGGAATTAAAGTTGGACCAACAGAACATAAAATCTCCCTGTACGCCGATGATATAATTTTGTTTATGTCGAATCTAAAAAAATCAATTCCAACCTTGTTGAATTTAATAAAGAATTTTGGGGAAATATCAGGATATAAAATAAATAAAACTAAATCTTCAATATTAATGCTAAATGAGACCCAGAGAAATTACCCAGACCCTGAGGTAAATCAATTCAATGTTGTAAATCAGTTTAAATATTTAGGAATCCAAATTATGCCTAAGCTAGAATCAGTTGCCAGTGTCAACTATGAAGCCTTAATGTCAGATATCAGTGAGTTAACTCAGAGATGGATGTCACTACCAATGTCGATGATCGGGAGAATCAATATACTTAAAAGTAATATTTTACCTAAAATACTTTATTTATTTCAATACATTCCCTTATCACCACCTTTAGATCTATTCTCAAGAATAAAAAAAAAGTTAGTGGAATTTATATGGAACAACAGGAGGGCTAGATTACGTTTGTCTTTATTATATTTACCATTTGATCGTGGAGGTCTGAAATGTCCAAATTTTATGTTGTATTATTGGTCGGCACAACTGAGGTCTATGACATATTATTTTTCATCACATGATCTCCCTCACTGGACTGAAATGGAATCATACAATTTACCTTTACCTCTTCCCATATTCATATACTCAGATTCAGCAAAAAAATTACAAAAACAAGTTAAAAATCCATTTGTAAAGCATATGATCAAAATATGGTGTGAAGCTAAAAACTATTTAAAAGAACCACAGTTATTGTCACAATTTAGTCCAATATGGGGTAATCAATATTTTAAACCAGGGAGAGCGGACGCTGTATTTAAAGTATGGAATTTAAAAGGGATACAAAAGATTCAGGATTTATATTTGCCAGGTGCAGACAACATAATGTCTTTTGAAGAGCTGAGGATCAAATTTAATCTCAATAGAACACATTTTTTTAAATATCTTCAACTTAGAAACTTTATTCGATCAAATCAAAATAAAGCTCTCACTCGACCTATTTATTCATCCTTGGAAAAAATGATGATGAAAGATAGTAAAAGAAAGGGTATTATTTCAGAGTTTTATAACTCATTGACACTATCTTCAAGTGAAAATTCACTGAAAAGATTAAACTACTGGAAAGAAGATCTGCAATTTGAAATTTCAGAGGAACAATGGGAATTGGCTTGTACAGAAGCTCAAACCAAATCAATAAATGCACGCCTTAAATTGATACATTTCAAATGGTTAATGCGGATGTATGTTACACCGGAGGAGTTAAATAGATATAACAAAAATATACCAGATACATGCACAAAATGCATGGAAAGTAAAGGAACCCTATTTCATTGTTTATGGGAATGTAGATTAATAAGAATGTTTTGGGAAGAGGTGAGGGTAACAATTGAAAAAATAATCTCAAAACAAATCATATTGAATCCTAAACTGTTTTTGTTGGGTCTGTACCCAGAAAAGCATAATTTTAATAAAAGTGAAAGAACATTCATAGACCTCAGTTTGCTTAATGCCAAAAAATGTATTGCACTATTATGGAAAAAGACTCATAGACCAGATGTGACTCAGTGGTTAAGACAGATGTTAACAAACCTTCCATTAGAAAGAATAACATATATACTAAAATCAAAGGAAATTGTGTTTGAGAATATATGGAGACCTTTTATTGATTATGTAAAAAATTTAAACATAACTCTTGAAGAAGAAGGTGAATGATGTGTGTGGACCTTGTAAATTCCAAACTGGTGAACATAATATGTATACTTATGTATTGGATTGTCTAGACTAAACAGAGGAGCATTGTTGAAGACTTGATTTTGTTGGTGGTTGTTGGTGTTTTTAGTGCATTTTTTTTTTTTTTGTAGTACTTTAGTGTTAGTGTTTGATTGTTTGTATCATGTTTGTTAAAAAAAAAAAAAAAAGGTTCAATAAAGATATTGTGGAAAAAAAAAATATGGTGGTGGTAGTGTGATGGTGTGGGACTGTTTTGCTGCTTTAGGACCTGGAAGACTTGCTATGGTAAATGGAACCATGAATTCTGCTGTCTACCAAAAAATCCTGAAGGAGAATGTCCGGTCATCTGTTCATGACCTCAAGCTGAAGCGCACCTGGGTTCTGCAGCACCATAATGATCCAAAACACACCAGCAAGTCCACCTCTGAATGGGTTAAGAAAAACAAAATGAAGACTTTGGAGTGGCATCGTCAAAATCCTGACCTAAATCCAATTGAGATGCTGTGGCATGACCTTGAAAAGGCTGTTCGTGCTTGAAAACTCTCCAATGTGGGTGAATTACAACAATTCTACAAAGATGAGTGGGCCAAAATCCCTTCACAGCACTGTAAAAGACTCATTGCCAGTTATTGCAAACGCTTGACTGCAGTTGTTGCTGCTAAGAGTGGCCCAACCAGTTATTAGGTTTAGGGGGCAGTCACTTTTTCACACAGGGCCATGTAGGTTTGGATTTTTTTCCCTTAATAATAAACCCCTTCATTTAAAAACTACATTTTGTGTTTACTTGTGTTATCTTTGTCTAATATTTAAATTTGTTTGACAATCTGAAACATTCAAGTGTGACAAATATACAAAAAAAGGAGAAGTCAGGAAGGGGGCAACATTTTTTCACACCACTGTATATCACTACAACCAATATAGTGGATTTAACCAGAAAATCTAAAATCTAATTGATCAGATGTAGAAACATGTAGTAAACTTTTAATGTATGAAATGTATAATTTTTTTTATATAGTTGTGATTGGTCTCAGAGCTTTTCAAGATTGCTGTTTTTATCTTTTTATCTTTTTAGCTATACACATACAGTTAAAACAAGAAGTTTACATACACTGTATAAAAAGACAACCTTTTTTTTCTCTCACTGTCTGACATTAAATCAGACTAAACTTTTCCATTAATGTTTATAGTTTGATGTAGCATCACATCGAAAATATAACAAAATAAGCCAGAATGACACAAGATCAATTGTGGATTAGTGAATCAGGTGGAAACAGGGATGTCTATGGGGGGGGGGGGGGGGGGAGATATAAAGTGCGCTTGGTGAATTAATTCCATAGTAGCACTGAAGCTACTGTAATCTCTAATAGCTAATATTTGGCTCCCCGCTTGTCTACATGACAGACAGTTATGCTGGCCAATATTACAGAAGGGCTTTCCTTTTCTTGGTGTGCAGGAACAAACGTGGAAAAGTTAAAATGGCTCCTTAGACATTAAAACAATATAAAGGCTGTGCTTTTAAGAGAAGTGTTTTTGATATATATATATAAATTTGATAATCACACAACCAATAGACCCATATCAGAAGGTTAAAACCAACAAAAACACAATTTTTCAGTCAGTGGCCCTTTTAAAGCAAAATACACTGAAATGCATTTTGGGAAAGGCTACTTAAGCTGGAAAAGAAATGGTGCTGCAATATTTAATCCCTGAGGTGTTTGGACTGAATCATATCTGTCATGAATTGCCCTACGGGGCAGGAAGGTGAGACTCACGTGCTGAACTGTGAGTTTGGGCAATTTATTTAAAAAAAGGCAACAAACATAAAGTTTGACAAGGTGCTCTTAACACAAAATACAAATGAGGGAGAAAGCTTACAGATATTGCGCACCAGAGCAATCTGGTGGAGACGAGGAGAATACAACCAAGACAGTGGCAAATGGAAATGAAAATAACTCCCCTTAAATAGGGATCAAAAACCATTTACATAATTAATAACAGGTGTGGGTTATCTGAATGGGCAGGAGAAGGCAATGCCACATAATTAGGACCAGCGGGGGGCAGTGAGAGAGGGGCGAACCGAAGCTGACAGGGCAACGTCCACATGAAGCATCATGCCACTGACAGCTGTCAACCAGCAAAAGAACAACAATGACGATATAAAGAATAAAATATCAACCCACGCAGACTGAAATATAAATATAAATAAATACAAAATAAAATGTAACAAAACTAAAACACAAACAGGAAAATGGCAAACAGTACACAAATACAGAAGACCAGAAGGCATAAAATACAACAAATATGTAAATAAACGGAAAAAGCCATGAGACCGAGCCTAGCGGAAACCTTCAGCTCTTTGCTCATGACAATGTCAGACATTTCCTTGATATGGAACAGGCAAAGGAGGGAGGACCCAGGTGCAGGCCATGATGTACACTACCGTTCAAAAGTTTGGGGTCACCTCAGACAATTTTGTGTTTTCCATGAAAAGTCACACTTTTATTTACCACCATGAGTTGTAAAATGAATAGAAAATATAGTCAAGACATTGACAAGGTTAGAAATAATGATTTGTATTTGAAATAATAATTTTTTCCTTCAAACTTTTTCTTTCGTCAAAGAATCCTCCATTTGCAGCAATTACAGCATTGCAGACCTAACATGATTGCACAAGGGTTTTCTAATCATCCATTAGCCTTCTGACGCAATGAGCAAACACATTGTACCATTAGAACACTGGAGTGATAGTGGCTGGAAATGGGCCTCTATACACCTATGTAGATATTGCACCAAAAACCAGACATTTGCAGCTAGAATAGTCATTTACCACATTAGCAATGTATAGAGTGTATTTCTGATTAGTTTAAAGTTATCTTCATTGAAAAAAGTGCTTTTCTTTCAAAAATAAGGAAATTTCTAAGTGACCCCAAACTTTTGAACGGTAGTGTAGATTCACAAAAATTTACTGAACATAAGATGCACCTCGTGGGTTGGGAAAACTTACGCTAAGCTGTGGTCCAGGTGTAGTGTGGCTGACTATTGAGTGGAGGATCAGTGGATAGATTCCCACTCTGTCTGCAGTCTACATGTTAAAGTGTCCTTGAGCAAGACATGGACCCTCCAGTTGCTCCTGGTGGGTCAGGCCAGCACCTGTGCATGGCAGCTCCACCGCCATCAGTGTGTGAATGTGTGTGTGAATGGGTGGATAGCAGGATCTGTAAAGCGCTTTGGTCATCCAGAGATGAGAAAAAAGGGCTATATAAGTCAACGGCATTTACCATTTTACCATTTAAAACACAAGGAGAATTTAACTGAAGAAAAGCCTAAACAAACCAGAACAACAAGGAGCCAGGAAACAAGGGAAACCACGGGGAGTTTGGAGGGAACTTCCCCAACATAGTAATATAATGTTGATGTGAGGCGGGGAGAGAAAAAAAATCAATTTAAAGGGGAGTAAGCTAATCAACAAATGGTAGGAAAATAGAAGGACTGCTCTCAACCTAACCTGAAGCTAACCTGAATAAGAATGAATCATAATAATAAAATAATAGAATAACTCAAAGGGTGGTGTGATGTTGTTCATACAGTAGGATGTATTATTGTGTGACATGGGTGGTGGCTCCACCTTTCCGGTTCTGCCACCACCCAGGGTATAAAAGGGCTGTGAGGAAGGTGGCGGTCTCTTTGACCACCTCTCAACCTAGCGGGAGCGCTTCTGTATATCCCATGAGTCTATAATAAAGTCTTGTTCAGTTCCACCTTAAGTCTTGTCATTCACCCTCAATTACAGACATAACATTTGGTGATGAGGGTAAAAAACAAAAAACGGAAAAAGGGTAATGAGGGTAAAAAACGGTGATGAGATGATGAGCGTAAAAAACGGCGACACAAAGCGGACACCCCTGCTCCAACTCCTACGGTTATCCGCACCGTCTCTCTGAACACTGATGGCCGTACATACTGTATGGTGAAGCTGGACGAAGTGGAGGTGCCGCTGCTGATTGAAACGGGCGCAGTGAGGTTCGTGTTGAATTGGCCTACCGTGAGAAGTTTCTTCCCATACTACCAAGTGAGAGGTCATTCAGCGCCACTATGTGGGTATGGAGGAAAAAGACTAGCCATTGTGGGTTTGGTGGACCTGACGGCTAGGTACAAATCGGCGGAGGTGTCCGACCTGCAGTTTGTGGTGACCACCGATGGCGAGAATATTATGGGCTGTGACCTTTTTTATGGACTGGACTTTTCGATCACCAGTGG
Source organism: Pholidichthys leucotaenia (assembly GCA_020510985.1). Lineage (NCBI taxonomy): Eukaryota > Metazoa > Chordata > Actinopteri > Cichliformes > Pholidichthyidae > Pholidichthys > Pholidichthys leucotaenia. The sequence continues at coordinate 176,799,764 of CM035840.1, read as the reverse complement.
TTTTGGAGAAGAGTGGTCTGGCTGTGGCTTGTGGGACCGGCCGGTTCCGCGAGTGGTGGACGATGCTATATGGGACGAACCTTGGCCTAGTATTCTGGAAGATGAGCAGAACCAACCCTACCCAGGGCCATTGCGGGAGGGTCCCGGTGTCAGTGCCCCAGTAACCCTAACTGAGGGAACTGGGCAACGCAGTGGGACGGCTGTGACGGCGGGTGGAACTGAGTGGCTGACCCACTCTGCTTCCAGAGTTTGGCTGGAAGGTACCGAGAAGCATGGGGTCACAACGGCTTCGCCAGTGTCTGAAATGAAAGCCAGCGGGGCAGGACTGGCTGGCATGGTAAAACGACGTGCCACTCAGGGACACTGGAAGCCGAGTCAGGCTTCTCTAGGGGTTGCTGATGTGGTCCGGCCCAGAGACGAGGCCCGGTTGAGAGGGGTTCGTAGAAAGCGCAAGCGACAGGAGGACCAGGGGTGGCTGCAGGTGGTGGCCATTCGGGAGTATGGCTACCTTCAGCTGTCTGATGGCTCATGGCAGCATCCCAACAAGCTGCGGCATGCCAAGCTGGAGAAGGAGGTGTTTGGACAGCAGCACAGGCCATCCCTGGGCGTGAAGAGAAGAAGGTGCTCTGGAGGGGAACCGTCTGATGGTTTTCCGGGGATGGGGGGGTTCCTCTGCTGGGGCAGGTTGATATTTGGGGTGGTGTTTATTGCGTGGTGTTGGTATGAATAGTAACTAAGTTGTTTATTGGATCTATTAATGGGGGTATAACCTGTTTGTATATATGTTTGTTCTAATAAGGGGATTGTTTTGAATTATTTATTTTAGGAACACGGCAATTTTCTGTTTAATGGACTGTGTTTTAGCAATGACGGCAGAATAATCCGTCTAACCGTGTGGGGGGTGGGACGGTAGTCCACCTGTCTCCCCCTAACCTTAGTTGTTTTGTGTGAATGTGGTAGGCCCTGATATTTCTGTTCACTTTTAGTGCGTGATTCGGGTTCTAAATTGGGAGGGTCTGGATTGTATGCATGTGTTTTGGACCTTTTTGAAGGGGGGGGGGGGATGTGATGTTGTTCATAGGACGTATTATTGTGTATCACGGTTGGTGCCTCTACCATTCCGGTTCCGCTGCCGCCCGGGGTATAAGAGGGCTGTGAGGAAGGGGGGCGGTCTCTTTGACCACCTCTCAACTTAGTGGGAGCGCTTCTGTATAACCCGTGAGTCTATAATAAAGTCTTGTTCAGTTCCACCTTAAGTCTCGTCATTCACCCTCAATTACAGACATAACAGATGGGGCATGATAATAATTCATGCCATGAAAAAAGGCGAACATAAAGGTTTCAGAAACTACCCCACCACTTCATCAGCAGTTCTGATCAGGTATTACACCTAATGTATTGTTTCACAGATCCCCTGGCAGAGCTTATCCCCTTAGTGGTATTTTAAACCTTTGCTCCATTTGTCTCTTGCTTGTACTCTTTCATCTCTTATCCTTTCCTCAAAATAATATACTCCAAATGGCATTCTTTGGCTCTTTCCTTTAATCTCTAAGTTGCATGTGCATGTATGCATTTTTTCCTCAAAATTCAAGTTTATTGCTGATGTCAGACTAAAATGAGGGTAAGCCAGTGGTTACAGAGAATTTCCTCACAAGTAGAATTAACAACTTATGGAAGTGTGTGTGTCACCCTGCCCCTTTAGCCCACCCCTAGTACCACTCCACTGTTGTTAAGTCTCCTCTATTCCTTGAGGTACCAATTAAACAACTAATCCTGCAACCCAGCCACCTTACTGCAAGTGTTGCTGGCACATAAGAGCTCACACAAACATGAAATCCTCTTGTCCATATACACACACTCTCCTCACTTGTTCTCCCTCGTATTTTGTGTTCTCTTCCTTGCCTTCTCTCTTTCCTCCTCCAGTTTGTTCCTACCCCTTTCCTTCTCCTTCATCCTTCCACTCTGTTTTTATTCTGTCCTTCTCTTCACGTAGGAACATGGGTTTAGTGCTTCTATCAGAGCCACCTAATGAGGAGATTGCTCCTCTCCGAAGATCCACATACGCATTTAGCAGTGCACACATTTTTTACACAGGCACTCTGTTGTGTATTGTGAATGAGAGGCTCTGATTTGCATCTAGGCCAAGGCTGCTCCATTGTCAGGGTTCTCCCAGGAGTACAGCACTGGTTTTATTCCTCATATCCACAATAGGCTTTATGCAATTGTAATCATTCATAGCGGATCCAAAGTGGGTGAGGTGAAAAGGAAATATTTGGGGGCTAAATATGCTGAAAAATAGGCTTGATAAAATTAAACAGTAACCTTTTGCTGAAGCTTAAAAAAAACTAAAGGGGAGGTTCAGCTGAACAATATCCACTTTACATATATAGCGCTTATCACTGTCTGTCTGTAAAATTGTAATAATAATAATGCATCAGATTTATATAGCGCTTTACAAATAGATACATTATTCATTCACTCCAGACAGACAATGGTAGTGGCAAGCTACTACTGTAGCCACAGCTGCCCTGGGGCAGGCTGATGGAAACGTGGCTGTCAATCCACGCCATCGGCCTCTCCCAAACATATACACATTCATACCCAGTGTTTTGGACACTGGAGGCAAGGCAGGTAAAGTGTCTTGCCCAGGGACACAACGGCAGGATATCTGGGGAGAACGGGATTTGAACCACCAACCATCCGGTTATTGGATGACCTGCTCTACCTCCTGAGCGACTGCCATCCAACCAAATAAGCCAAAATAAGAGAGAGTTTCTATATTCATGTATACCATGGTGTATAAATCTTGGTATTTGAAATGATCTTGGAAGGAAGGTGTCACAGAAACCTTGAAATATGTTTCAACATGTAGGCTAGGGAGTGAACAACAATATTGTACAAAAATATACATTTACTGTGTTTTCAAAACTCTTAAATTAATTAAATGGGAATGAGCTGCATTAAATTTAGAGTGTCTATTACAGACATCTAGTGATATAAATAGCAACAATCTCAAATGCCCTCCAGCCACACCTGGCAACCCAAAGGGCTTTCACAAGGCTGTTTGTTCATTTGAAGCTACTATAGGAAGGTGGTGGTGCAAATATGGGCATTCCCACAGAGCTAAAGCTAACACTAAAGCTAACACTAGTGGTGTTAGTGCAAGTGGTGGCCTAATGGTTAGGGATGTGGATCTGGACCGGCAGGATCAGATCTGGGTAGGGCAGATAGCATAGCAGTGTTTGCCTCACCCTCCTAAACCCTACTGTGGGTCCCTTGAGCAAGGTCCTTAACTGCAACAGCTCCAGTGGAGCTGCTCAGTGGCCACAGGTCAGTCTGTGGTTGTACGGGGCAGCTTTCAGGTGTGAATGTGTAACTGTATGAGTGTGTACAGGGCGTCCTTGAAAAAGAGAGGTTGCCTCTCAGTGGAACTACCCTGTATAAAAAAAAAGATTAAATAAAAAATAAAAAGAAGGAAGAGGAACATAGGGTGACTTACAAGAGTGGAGGAAGGTGCGCACAGGTGGACTACATCTTATGCAGAAGGAGAAATCTGAAAGAGATAGGAGACTGCAAGGTGGTGTCTGGGGAGAATGTAGCTAGGCAGCATCGGATGGTAGTCTGTAGGATGACTTTGGAAATCAAGAAGAGAAAAACAGTGAAGGCAGAGCCAAAGATTAAGTGGGGCAGTTTACACAAGGAAGAAGGTCGCACAGAGTTCAGGAAGGAGCTGATACAGACTCTAGATGGTAGGGAAGAATTACCAGATGTCTGGAAAAGTACAGCAAAAGTATTGAGGGAAATAGGTAGAAAGGTATGTTTTATATCCTCTGGACAGAGGAAGGAAGACAAGGAGACTTGGTGGTGGAATGAGGAGGTATGGGAAATTATTCAAAGGAAAAGGTTAACAAAGAAAAAGTGGGATATTCAGGGAGATGAAGAAAGGAGACAGGAGTATTTGGAATCTACACATATGGCAAAGAGAGAGGTGGCAAAGGCAAAGGAAAAGGCATATAGTGAGTTGTATGAGAGGCTAAACACTAAGGAAGGAGAAAAGGACTTGTATCGATTGGCTAGACAGAGAGATTGAGTTGGAAAAGATGTACAGCATGTTAGGTTGATTTAGGACAGAAATGGTAATGTACTAACTAGTGATGAGAGTGTGTCGAGAAGATGGAAGCAGTACTGTGAGGAGCTGATGAATAAAGAAAATGAAAGAGAGAGGAGGATGGATGAAGGAAAGATGGTGAACAAGGAAGTTTCGAGTATTAGCAAGGCAGAAGTGAGGGCAGTTCTGAAGACGATGAAGAATGGAAAGGCGGTTGGTCCAGATGACATACCTGTGGAGGTATGGAGATGTTTAGGAGAGATGGCAGTGGACTTTTTAACCAGATTGTTTAACACAATCTTGGAGAGTGAGAGGATGCCTGAGGAGTGGAGAAGAAGTGTTTTGTTACCAATTTTCAAGGACAAAGGTGATGCTCAGAGCTGTAGTAGCTACAGAGGCATAAAGCTGATCAGCCACACTATTAAGATATGGGAAAGAGTTGTTGAAGCCAGATTAAGAGGAGAAGTGGCAATCAGTGAGCAGCAGTATGGTTTCATGCCAAGAAAGAGTATTACAGATGCAATGTTTGCTCTAAGAGTGTTGATGGAGAAGTATAGAGAAGGTCAGAAGGAGTTGCACTGTGTCTTTGTGGATCTAGAGAAAGCAGATGATAGGTGCCAGGAGAGGAAGTGTGGAACTGTATGAGAAAGTCAGGAGTGGCAGAGAATAGGGCTGGGAATGATCCCTAATTTCCAGAATTGATTCGATTCCAATTTTTGAAATTCTGGATCGATTCAATTCGATCTGATCCTGATTCAATCTGGGAAGTTACCATTTTAATAGCCATTTTACTTGCCAAAAAAAAAAAAAAAATCTTTGAAACCTAATGCTGCAGATTGTACCAAGAATACTCTAACTTTGTTAATACATAAATTATCACATATAGAGCTGACCCAAAATCAGTTACAATAATGCACTTTTTATTATTTAACTTATGATTTCACAAAGTGCTCACAAGTGCTTTCTTTAGTGTAAAGGGTGTGTAGTGTCATGTTAACAACTCAGAGTCAGTAAACAAATTCATGCGTGAAGCATGTATACATAATCTCACTGGATTTCAGTTCCTCCAGGATTTTGTTGGCTGTTTTTGTGATTGTTGTGGCCCAAAAACCTGAATTTGTGGAGCTTTTCCAGAAAATTGTAACATTTTTAGAGTTTTTTTTTTGCACTGAAAGTTGTGTGAGGAAGTACAGATTTTAAAGTAGCTGCTTTTTCCATAGTTTACAGAGATGCTGTTCTATGTAACACCGCAAGAAAAGCAGAGGATTACCAAAAATTTCCTGTTAAACAATGATTTATGTAGAATTAAATGCTCAAAAATGACTAACATTGTATTCTTGCTGAGAACTTAAATCAAAAAAGAAATAAAAGAATTAGTCATTACAACAACTAAATTGCATTGAATGCATACTGGAGTATGGAGAAAATTGTGGCAGCACCTTCTTGAATCTTGAATTTACAAACTAAGACCCTGAAAATTTTGAGGGCTCCTTCTGTGCTGAAATCCACATGAAGCAGGGATGCTCCTCCACTGACAACCTCTAAACCTTCAGAACGTCTCAGTGTAGGATAGATCTTAGAGTGGAAACCCAGTTTTCATAGGTGGGAAGGGGAGGTGAAAACAATAGATTTCACAGCAAAATTAATAACTAGAAAAGCACTCGGAGAGCGCAGACCTCTGCCAAGCGACACAGTTTCCCCCATACAGTCTTCAGATTCCTTGACCATGAAAACATGTGACAAGCAGTGGTTCAGTAGTTATTGACGAAAATGGCATTTTCCGTAATGGCGGCCACAGTTCCCCCCATACAGTGTTTGTGTGTACGTTTTCAGATTCCTTGACCATGAAAACATATGACAAGCAATTGGATTCACAATGATAAGATTAGTGGTTCAGTAGTTATTGACGAAAATGGCATTTTCCGTAATGGCGGTTTAGTGCCACAGTTCCCCCCATACAGTGTTTGTGTGTACGTTTTCAGATTCCTTGACCATGAAAACATATGACTAGCAATTGGATTGACAATGATAGGATTAGTGGTTCAGTAGTTATTCATGAAAATGGCATTTTGCGTAATGGCGGTTTTCTTGTGGACGGTGATCTGGATCACCACCAAAATCTAATCATCTGTAGGATACCCCATTTCTGACAATCTGTGAAAATTTCATGAAAATCCGTCCATAATTTTTTGAGTTATCTTGCTAACAAACAGACAAGCAGACAAACAAACCAATGCCGATGATCACATAACCTCCCCCTTTGGCGGAGGTAATCATATTTTTAAATCCCCATACCACAGTAGGGTTTAATAATTTAGTTTCTTTTATTTTTTGTTGTTTATATTTTAACTACAAATTAACTTTCATTCAGAAAGTTAATTTGGTCAGAGAGTTGGACTCCACCAGGGCTGCCCTTTGTCACTGACCCTGTTTATAATTTTTATGGACAGGATTTCTTGGCGCAGCCAGGGAACTGAAGGTGTCATGCTTGGTGACCACAGGATCTCATCTCTGTTGTTTGCAGATGATGTTGTCCTGCTGGCTTCACCCAGCAATGACCGTGTGGCTGCTTGACTTGGCGACTGCAAACGTTTGGTCTTTGGAAAATAAGCTAGACAAACAAAGAGCAAGGATTGAAGACCAGCGGGAGACAAGAGAGTGTTGTGCCCTAATATTCTGTGAAACCTGGCTTTCAGACAGAGTCCCTGGGAGTGCTATTCAGCTCCAGACCCACTCAACACACTGCGCAGACAGAACAGGAGACTAGTTCTGGTAAGACTGGTAAGACGAGGGGTGTGTGTGTGTGTGTGTATTTATAAACCACTTGTGGTGCGAAGATGTACAGACTGATTACAAGCACTGCTCGCCCAACGTGGAGTTTTTACTGCTGAAATGCTGTCCCTATTATTTACCGAGGGAATTTACCGCTGTGTTTTTGGCCGCTGTATACATTTGTCCACAGGGCAACTACACAGTAGCGCTAAACAAACTCCACGACATCATCAGCGCAGTAGAGACTAAACACGCTGATGCTGTTTTTATTGTTGCTGTCGACTTTAACCAGTGCAGTTTACGGACCATACTCCCCAAATATTACCAGCATGTGGACATTCCCACCCGTGATAAAAGCACATTGGATCATGCTTATTCCAACATACGTGGCACCTACAGAGTGGCACCCTGCCCCCACTTCGGACAGTCAGATCACATCTCACTGCTTATGTACCCAGCCTACAGACAAAAGCTGAAACAAACAAACCCAGTTATTAAGCAAATTAAATGTCGGACTCCAGAGACTGAGAACATCCTGCAAGACTGTTTTGCCTGCACAGACTGGGATGTGTTTAAAGCTGCAGCCACTCAAGAGGACTCTTCTGTTAACATACAGGACTACGCTGAATACGTGACGGCGTACATCAGCACGTGCGTTGATACCATTGTACCCACCATACAGGTCAGGAGGTTCCCCAACCAGAAGCCCCAAATCAACAGTCAGGTACGTCAGATGCTGCATGCTCACTCTCATGCATTTAAATCAGGCTGTGAGGTCGAGTACAAAGCTGCAAAGTATGGACTGAGGAAGGCTATAACAACAGCCAAGAGGCAGTACAGAGAAAAGCTGGACAGTCTCTACTCCACTCCTGACCCGGGGCGCATGTGGCAAGGCCTGCAACACATCACAGACTACAAGAGGACCAACAGCAGCACTGTTAGCCCTACAGACAGCCTGCCAGACGATCTCAACATCTTTTACACCCGCTTCAAGACCATCAGCCACAGCACAGAGAAGAGACACACACTCACGCACCCCCCCCCCCACTAAGAGTCTCACCAGACCAGGTAAACAAAGCACTGAGGAATGTCAACCCCCGCAAGGCAGCAGGACCAGACAACATCCCTGGGCGGGCCCTCAGAGCATGCGCTGCAGAGCTGACCGACGTTCTCACATCAATCTTCAACCTCTCCCTCAACCAGAACATAGTCCCCTCCTGCTTCAAAATGACAACCATCATCCCCATCCCCAAAAGGAACCCGCCAACGTGTCTGAATGATTACAGACCGGTAGCACTCACTCCAATCATCATGAAGTGCTTCGAGAGAGTGGTGCTGCCCCTCATTCAGGACAGCATACCGGGCACCCTGGACCCCCTGCAGTACGCCTACTGGCCCAACAGGTCCACCTCACATGCCATTGCCATAGCACTCCATTATTCTCTCTCCCACCTGGAAGACAAAGACTCCTACATTAGGATGCTCTTTGTCGACTACAGCTCTGCCTTCAACACGGTCATCCCCCACAAACTCACCGACAAACTGTCTTCACTTAGCCTGCACCCCACCCTCTGTGACTGGCTACTGGACTTTCTAACTGGCAGGCCCCAGTCTGTCAGGATGGGTAACAGGACCTCAGCCAGCATCATCACAAACACAGGTGTCCCCCAGGGCTGTGTTCTCAGCCCCATCCAATACAGCCTCTTCATCCATGACTGTGTTGCCTCCCACAAAGACAACATCATCCTTAAGTTTGCGGATGACACAGCAGTGATAGGATGCATCACTGGTGATGATGAAGCATCCTACAGGAGGGAGGTGGTCAACCTGGTGTCATGGTGTGAGGACAACAATCTCACCTTCAACATGGACAAGACAAAGGAGATGATAGTGGACATAAGGAAAGGGAGGAGGAGACCCCATCGGCCGCTGTTCATCCGGAAGCTTGAGGTGGAGAGGGTGAGCAGCTTTAAATATCTGGGCATCCACATCAGCGAGGACCTTAAGTGGACGCACAACACCACAGAGCTGGTCAAGAGAGCTCAACAGCGACTGTACTTTCTGAGGAGGCTGAAGAAGTTTGGCATGTCTTCCAGGATCCTCAACAGTTTCTACAGCTGCATCATTGTGAGCATCCTGACCAGCTGCATCACTGCGTGGTACGGCAGCACCACTGCCCTGGAGCGCAAACGCCTGCAGAGAGTGGTGAAGACAGCGGAGAAGATCATCAGGACTCCACTCCCCTCTCTGCAGAGCATCTACCGCCGCAGAGTCCAAAAGAGAGCTGACGCCATCCTCCGGAACCCCACCCACCCCCAACACAGACTGTTCACACTTCTCCCCTCAGGCCGGAGGTACAGAAGTGTGAAATGCCGGACAACCAGACTGAAAAACTTCTTTCCCACTGCCATCAGACTCATGAACAGACAACAACTCCCAAAACTCTGTAACACAGCTTTGCATATAGGAACTCACACACCGGCTGCTAAATTTGCACATTGCTCACCTGTACAGTAGATATAGTATCACCTGTCTGATGTCCATATCATCTCTGCTGCTACTTACCAATAATTTGTAATTAGATAGATAGATAGATAGATAGATTGTTTATTTCGAACACAAAAATATAACAAATACAAGCAAATGGCAAATGCAATAAAGTAACATTATACACTGTTCGAAAGGGAGAAGGAAGAAGTGAACACTTATTAATTCCATCTCCTCTTTTCCATAGATACACCATGTGAATTTTATACAAATTACCACCTTTAAGACCCCAAGTAAACAATTTACTGTATTTTTTACAAATCAACATTAACACCCATCCATTCTAACATACAATGATGTCCATACAACAAAACCAGCCTCAAACAACACAGATATACACAGTGCTGTCCTACCCACCATTCCATAGTGTCCCATAATATCCCAGAGTGAACATAATGAATCGTACATATAACTACTACCCTTCTAACATATACCCTTTCAGCAAATTATACACTGCTTGTTGCACAATGCTCATTTGCACACTGTGCATAAGTCTATACCATCTCAGGTTCACATCAGGTTGCACAATGCTCATTTGCACACTGTACATAGGTTCATGCCATCTCAAGTTCACATCATCTCTGATATCAATATACCACTATCACTTTAGTCATCCGGTGACTTTCATTTTCATTCCTCTACTGCGTAACTGTGTGTTGGTGTATGTGTCTTAGCATCCATCAGTACTAGGATTGAGTTACTGTGTTAGTGTGTCATGACCTATTAGAATTGTTGTTTCTGTACCTTTAAAGTGCTGATGACACATTTTTGACCTTTTTTAGCATGTTGTGTAAACCCAAAAGTCACTGTCAATGATCAATATAATATTTACAACCACGCCTGCATAAACTATTTATCATCAAAAAACAGCAGCCGCTGACTGGACTGTGGAGCTGCCCTCCGAATTAAGGGCTGCACCCCCATGACGTAATCGGCAGAACGGACTCCGGTGTTGTTGACTGGAATGACAGCAGCTTTGTGGCTCACAGTTTCTCTGGTTTCTTGTTTTAATTTTACGGCTATGCCTTTGCGTTGTGTCGCAGGCTTAGATAAAGCGTGTGATGTGTGAAAGACCACATCACACACTTCAGCTCCAACTGTCTGAGCCTGCGCTCCTCCTGCGCTTTTATGCAGGAGGAGCACGAAGAGGGGAAGGATTAATGGATTTACGCGCAGCTTTGACCTACTTTCTCTGATCGCACACCGGTCCGGGCACGTCCCCTCTCTCATTATCAACAGGTGATTCCCCCCCCGCTCATCATGTTTCCTGGTCCTTGCCCAGGTGCTTGTCATCACACCATCACCAGCAATGCGTTAATGGCAAACGGCCACCAAAATGTACACGTACTGCTGATCAATAGTGTTGTCATCTGTGCTGTTAGTCTGCCAGTATTTTCAGCACTCTCACGATGTGTTAGCCACTCCATACAGCCGTGGTTCTCGTGCATCCTTGAAGCGATGTCAGCTCTGGGGCGCAACCGTGGTTAACACGGAACAGTCTGGAGCCGGAACTGAAACTATGTACAAACAGAAATCAATTCAAAAAGAGGTGTAAACATTATTTGCTGAAAGAATATATGTTAGAAGGGTAGTATTTATATATACGATTCACTATGCTCACTCTGGGACACTATGGAATTGTGGGTGGGACAGCATTGTGTATATCTGTGTTGTTTGGGGCTGGTTTTGATGTATGGACTGTATGTATGTTGGGATGGATGGGTGTTAATGTTGATATGTACAAAATATAGTTAATTGTTTACTTGGGGTCTTAAATGTGGTAATTTGTATATATTTCACATGGGTTGTATTTATGGAAAAGAGGAGTTGGAATTAATAAGTGTTCACTTCTTCCTTCTCCCTTTCGAACATTGTATACTGTTACTTTATTGCACTTGTCATTTGTTTTGTTTTTGTTTTACTTTTTTGTTCGAAATAAAGTATTTATCTATCTATCTATCTATCTATCACGTTTCCTCTCCATGTTCGCTGGGCAATGTCGGCCCCAAACGCCTACTGTTTGTATTTCTGTATGTTATTTGTAAGTCTTCACCTTTTTGGGAATTGTCTGTCGTTCTATATTAAATGTGCTGTGGTGAATCCTGTGCTTAAATCCTCGTTATTTCATGCGCCCTCTCCCTGCCCTGTGTAAGAGCACACGGAGAGAGATGATTTACGCGTAAATAATGAGGATTTACACGAGGATTTAAGCGCAGGATTCACCACAGCACATTTAATATAGAATGACAGACAATTCCCAAAAAGGTGAAGACTTACAAATAATATACAGAAACACAAACAGTAGGCGTTCGGGGCTTGACATCGCCCAGCGAACATGGAGAGAAGACGTATTAACCACGGTTGCGCACCAGAGCCGACATCGCTATAAGGGGCGCAACAGAACCACGGCTGTGTGGAGTGGCTAACAGGTCGTGATAGTGTTGGCAATATAGGCTGGCTGACAACACAGCAGATGATGCACACAAAGCATGAACAGCTGACTGTCACTGAGTCTGACTTGCTAGGCACAATGCCCGCTTGGCACGGCTGAAACCTATACGGTTTGATGCCCCCAGATTCTTCATTGTCATCCCATTCTTTGGAACTATAATCGTCTGAAGATTGGACAACACAAACCAAGTCCAGACTACATGTGCTGGAACCATGGTCAACGTTTTCAACCGCTTCCATCCTGTGTCTACAAAGGGCAGCCAAGCGCTGTGTTCCGTTGATGATGTTACAACGTGGCCGGGGGTTTTTCGAGCCACTGACGCAATGGGTGACGTTGCACTCATGAAAACGTCACATGTTCGCGTGTAAAAAAGCCTGTTTGACTTAGAACTGCACAGACCAACCTATTTCGTAATATTGTATTATGTGTTGAAAAATTAGAGGAAGTCAAGACTGTGTCATCAGCACTTTAACTTGGCATTCGTTCGGAGAGCAAAGTAAGAATTTCATTGCTCAGGAAATGTAGCATTTCTTAACTGTGTACATGATAATTAAAGCCTTTGAATCTTGAATCTTGAATGACCTACAGTTCTTACTGGGACGGTTTGCCGCGGAGTGTGAAGTGGCTGGGATGAGAATCAGCACCTCCAAGTCCGAGTCCATGGTCCTCAGCCGGAAAAAGGTGGATTGCCCTCTCCGGGTTGGGGACAGGCTCCTGCCCCAAGTGGAGGAGTTTAAGTATCTTGGAGTCTTATTCATGAGTGACGGGAGAATGGAGCGAGAGATTAACAGACGGATCAGAGCAGCATCTGCAGTGATGCGGACGTTGTACCGGTCTGTTGTGGTGAAGAAGGAGCTAGTTCTAAGGCAAAGCTGTCGATTTACCAGTGTTACAATAATTTTGAGCTTAAATTATTCAAAGTCAAATAATCAGGCGGAAAGTTGAATTTATGTACATTTATTACAAAAATATAAGGAATCACCCCATTGGCCACCTGGGGGAGAAGTTACAAGGCATGAAATTCAGACACACCAAGAATCTCTAAAGGATCCATTCTTCTAAATCTGATATATATAGGTAGGAGAAAGGAGAGGGAGGATGAGGATAAGGGAAGGGACAGAACGGGACAGTCCTGATAACTGAGCTAATCCAGGCGGACGTCAGACACTCTGGAGACCTGGGTCATGAAGACAAGAGATCCATAAAACTAACAGAATGTCCATGAAACACTAATCTATAAGATGAGGAGTTCCTGTGTTCCTGTGACCCGAAACAGGACATGTCAAAGAGATTATAATAAATGGCTTAGATCATTCCTTACGCATGTACTAACCCTATCTGAACTCTCTGAAATTGCTCACAGAAACAGGCCAAGAATATATAAACTTATCCTATATGGAATGCACATATAAACATTAAACATGGCATATGAAAGGTATGCTACTTCTCAAATAGAATAATACATTATTAATATCAATAATAGACTTAGACTTAGGCTTAACTTTATTAATCCCTTTGGGATGACTCCCTCTGGGAAATTTAAAATTTCCAGCAGCACATAAAAGGAGCATACAGATCAGAAAAGCAAAAAAGAAAAAAATAAACACTTAACATAATATACACAATATAAATACAAGGCTAAATATGGCTTGTACAAGTATGGTTAAGTTAAGGTTATTTGCACTATGAATGCCCTACTGTCCTCTGTACTCTATGTCCCCCCCACCCAAGTAAGGAGTTATAGAGTGTGATGGGATGGTGGACAAAAGAGTTCTTGAGCCTGTTGGTCCGACACTTGGGAAGGAGCAGTCTTTCACTGAACAGGCTCCTCTGGTCACTGATGACGGTGTGCAGAGGGTGGCTGACATTGTCCATTATATCCAACAGTTTATCCAGAGTCCTCATCTCTGCCACCGTCACCAGGGTGTCCAGCTTCGCGCCGACCACAGAGCCGGCCCGCCTGATCAGTTTATCCAGTCTGGATGCATCCTTCTTGGATATGCTGCCCCCCCCAGCACACCACGGAGTAAAAGAGGACGCTGGCAACCACCGACTGGTAAAACATCCGCAGAAGTTTACTGCAGATGTTGAAGGACCGCAATCTCCTTAGGAAGTACATCCTACTTTGTGTCTTCCCATACAAGTGGCTAATGTATGTTGTCCAATCCAATTTATTGTCCAACCACAACCCGAGATATTTGTATGAATCCACAACCTCCACCTCAGCTCCCTCTAACAGGACTGGTTGAGGTCTTGGTCTAGACCTCCCAAAATCAATAACCAGCTCCTTCGTCTTAGAGGTGTTGAGCTGTAGGTGGTTAGTGTGGCACCATGCAGTAAAGTCCCCTTCCAGTCTCCGATACTCCTCCTCTCTGTCATCCCTGATACACCCAACAATGGCTGTGTCATCGGCATACTTCTGAATATGACACAGCTCCGAGTTCTAGCAGAAGTCCGAGGTGTACAGGGTGAAGAGAAGAGGGGCCAATACTGTGCCCTGGGGGCTCCAGTGCTGCAGACAATGGTGTCAGACGTAATGTCCTTCAGCCCGACATATTGTGGTCTGCCAGTGAGGTAGTCGGAGATCCAGTCCACCAGGTGGGAGTCCACTCCCATCTTGCTTAATTTATCCCGAAGCAAGGGGGGCCGAATGGTATTGAAGGCACTGGAGAAATCCAAAAAGAGGATCCTCACTGTGCCACTTCCCTTATCCAGATGGGAGTGGGCTCAATGAAGCAGGTAGAGGATGGCATCCTCCACGACACCTGGTTGGTACGCAAACTGCAGGCGGTCCTGGGCGTGTTGTACCTGGGGTCTGAGGAGGCTGAGGAAGAGCCGCTTCAACGTCTTCATCAGATGTGAAGTGAGTGCCACTGGTCTGTAGTCATTCAGCTCGCTGGGCCGGTTCTTTTTTGGAACTGGAACGATGCAGGATGTCTTCCAAAGAGAAGGCACTCTCCCAATCTGCAGGCTGAGGTTGAAGATCCGTTGTAGTGGTTCCCCCAGTTCTGCACCGCAGGTCTTCAATACTCTTGGACGCACTTTGTCCGGGCCTGCAGCTTTCCTGAGTCGGAGCTTCCTCAGCTGCCCTCTGACCTGTTCTATGGTAATAAATGGCAAGGGTCGTACTGATGTAGAGGAGGAGGGGGGGTTGCAATATTTGGAGGGAGGTGTGTGGAGGGGAGGGGGGCGTGGCTGTAATGAGGGCGGGGGTGGGAGGGGCAAGGGCAAAGGCTGGTTGAACCTGTTGAAAAAATTGTGTAAAATAGTGTAGATAATATGGAATTTTTCTATCAACCAGTCATTCTACGTTCCTACTCTCACCTATGGTCACGAGCTTTGGGTAAAGACTGAAAGAACGAGATTGTGGATACAAGTGGCTGAAATGAGCTTTCTCTGTAGGATCGCTGGACTCACCCTCAGAGATAGGATGAGGAGCTCAGTCAACCAGGAGAGGCTCAGAGTAGAACCGCTGCTCCTCCACATTGAAAGGAGCCAGTTGAGGTGGTATGGGCATCTGATCAGGATGCCTCCTGGACGCCTCCCACTTGAGGTGTTTCTGGCACGTCCCACGGGGAGGAGACCCCGGGGCAGACCCAGGACTCGGTGGAGAGACTATGTCTCCCAGCTGGTCTGGGAACGCCTTGGTATCCTCTGTGAAGAGCTGGAGCAGGTGGCTGGGGAGAGGAAAGTCTGGGCTTCTCTGCTTGAACTGCTTTCTCTGCGACCCGGACCTCCAGAAAAGATGGATGGATGGATGGGTGGATAGACTCGATGGGTTTTTTTTCAGAAAGTAGGAAATTCTACCCATTATCTTCACCACATGTTGGACCTTGTTCTGACATATGGCATAGAAATAGAAAATCTGGAAGTGTCTCCTCATAACCCTGTACTGTCAGACCATTGTCTGCTAACCTCTGATTTTACTATTTCTGACTATTTGGCTCCTCAAGAAAAATATTACTACAGTAGATGCCTCTCAGATGATGCTGTTAAAAAAATGTAAGCAGATTGTTTCCTCTATGCCATGTGGCAACACATGGAGATAAGCTGTGGAGAGCTTGCCCCTTCTGTAATTAATAGCATGGTAGATAGTGTTACAGCTTCTCTGCATCAGACTCTAGACATGGTGGCCCCTTTAAAAAAGAAAAAGTCTAATCAGAGAATTCTAACTCCTTGGTTCAACACAGAAACTCGTAGCTTAAAACAGAAGACTCGTCAATTAGAAAGAAAATGGTGCTCCACTAAATTAGATGAAATCTATTTAGCTTGGAGAAATCATCTTCCAATTTATAAAAAAAAAAATCTCTTCGGAAAGCTAGAACAAGTAATTATTCCACATTAATAGAAGAGAACAAGAATAATCCCAGGTTTCTTTTCAGCACTGTAGCCAGGCTGACAAAGAGTCAGGACTCTGTCAATCCTAGCATTCCCTTAGAGCTTACTAGTCAGGACTTTATGAACTTTTTCAATAATAAAATTTCATCTATCAGAGATAAAATCAGTTAGATTCTTCCCACCGTTAACTTAAATACATAACTACTACAACTCCTTCAATTGATATCTGTTTGGATGAGTTTATTCCAATTGACCTTTTAAAGTTAGATAAAATAATTTCCTCATCCATGCCTTCAGCTTGTCTTTTAGACCCTATTTCTACCAGGTTTTTTAAAGAAGTCTTCCCATTTATTGGTAGTGTAGAGAGAAATGAGCAGGCGAGGCAGTGAGCTGGATCGGCGTGGACTTTATTTCTCTCTATCCTCAAGTCAACAAGAATAAAACCAGGTCGCTGGGCATCTCTTTTTTATACAGTATGCTACATGCCTTGCCTAGTGACGTGGAGGCTCACACCACAATACACATTATCACAATGCCTGTCGGCGCATTACCATACAGTCCTTCAGCACCATTAACATACAGTCCTTCAGCGCCATTAACGTACAGTCCATTAGCGCCTTCACCTCTGCTGTCCCGTCTCGACCCCCGTTGGCTTCTCTCCTCCTGTGCCCTTCAGTGTGAGTGGAGAATGTGAAGTCTAGGTCCCCCACTGTAACAGGGGGTCGCTGGCTCCGAGGCGCTGCTGTGCTGGTGGGGTGCTCCTGGAGGCGCGTCCGTCTGTGGGGAGACATTAGGGAGGGGGGAAAACACATCTACATCATGCCATTGTACCTGAGCTGACGAGTCATTTACCTGGGGAGCTCTCAGTGGGAGTCGTCTGCGCCGAGGAGCCCTGGCCAACACCACCTGCTCGTCTGCTAATACGAACGCTGGCTTAAGCCTGTCTATGCAGACTGTTTCTCTGTGTCCCCCCAAGTCTAACTCGAAATGTTTAGCCCCAGGTTCCAACGCTCTGAACGGGCCATCGTGGGGCGGGTGCAACGGGGCCCGGTGGGCATCGTGTCTGACAACCACGAACGATGCATCCTTCAAAGTCCTTGGGATGAAAACGCTAGGAAAACAGTGGTGGGCCGGGCCCGGTGCTGTCCCTGTCTCTGCTGTACGTAGTGAAGGCAGGGATGGGACAGCGTTTGGCGCGGGGTTGTCAGGCAAAAATTCACCAGGGAGTTGCAGTGGCTGGGAAAAAACAAGTTCTGCTGGGGAGGCAGCCAAATCCTCCTTTGGTGCTGAACGCAACCCTAACAGAACCCACGGCAACCGGTCCACCCAATTTGCATCCGTAAGCGAAGCCCTGAGTGCTGCTTTAAGTAACCTATGGAACACAACGAGGTTGTGCGATAAATGGTGACACCCAGGCTCCGGTCCATCGCAGACCAGAGGTTGGAAACGAACTGCGGACCCCTGTCGGACGTGATGTCCGAAGGGGTGCTGAAACATGCCACCCATGTCACCAAAAAAGCGTGTGCGACGTCCATAGACATGGTGGAAGCTAGTGGCACTGCTTTGGGCCAGTGCATGGTGCGGTCCACCACTGTCAGGAGGTGCGTAAACCCCTGCAATTGCGGGAGGGGCCCCATGAGGTCCACGAGGTCCACGTGAACGTGATCGAACCTCTTAGCCGAGACATGGAATGGCTCGAGGGGGGCCTTTGTGTGCCTGTGCACCTTGGCTCGTTGGCACGCTACGCAGGCTGCAGCCCACTTTTTCACCTGTTTACTCAGGCGCGGCCAGATGAACTTTGCTCCTACCATTTTGACTGACGCGCACACTCCTGGGTGCACCAGGGAGTGAACCGAGTTGAAAATGAAGCGGCGCCAAGCGTGTGGAGCCACCAGGTGCGGGCGGCCTGTGGAAATGTCACAGAGTTGGGGGGGGGGCGTCTTGCAGTACTCTGCTCTCCAGCCTTAACCCTGTTGGTCCAGACTGGAGCACGCAAACATCCACGTCGTTGACTTGCTCTGCGGCCATCACCATGTAATCTATCCCTACGTAGACTGGGGCCACTAATGCGCGCGAGAGGCAGTCTGCCACCATGTTGAGTTTACCAGCCACATGCTGAATGTCGATCGTAAACTCCGAGATAGCAGCCAGCTGTCTCTGCTGCTGGGCCGACCATGATTCCGAAACCTTGGCCATAGCGTACATTAGCAGCTTGTGGTCTACAAACGCAGTGAGGCTGTGCCCTTCCAGCCAGAACTGAAAGTGGCGTATGGCCAGGTGGAGAGCCAGTAACTCTCTGTTGAACTCATGGTATTTACGCTCATTGTCGCACAAAGACCTGCTGAAAAAGGTGAGCGGCTGCCAAGAACCAGCGACGCGCTGCTCCACGACGGCCCCTATGGCCACGTCCGATGCAAGCACTATCCTAGCCACTGGGTCCGGGTGCTCCAGAAGTGCAGCGTTTGCTAGGGCTGTTTTGGCATCGGAAAACGCCTGCTCCTGCTCGGGGATCCAGTCGATGCTGTCCACCGGTTTCTGTTTCTTAAGTGTGGCGTACAATGGCTGCATAAGCTGGGCTGCGCGGGGGAGGAAACAGTTGTAAAAGTTAACCATCCCTAAAAACTCCTGTAGCGCCCTGACCGTCTGAGGCTGGGGAAAATCTGCCACTGTGCGCACTTTGTCCGGTAAGGGTATTGCACCCTCTGGTGAGGTGCGGTGGCCCAAAAAGTCGATTACTGTAACCCCGAACTAGCACTTTGCCGGGTTGATGATTAACCCGTGCTCCTCCAACCTCTGGAAGACTGTCCTGAGGTGGGCTACGTGTTCGTCCTTGGACGCGCTGGCCACCAGGATGTCGTCCAGGTAGACAAACACAAAAGGCAGATCGCGCAGCACAGCATCCATCATGCGTTGGAAGGTTTGCGCCACGCCTTTTAACCTGAAAGGCATGCGTAGGAACTCAAAAAGACTGAACGGGGTTATTACTGCCATTTTGGGTATGTCTTCTGCGTGCACTGGGACATGGTGGTACCCGCGGACCAGGTCCACCTTGGAAAAAATGCGTGCCCCGGTGAGGTGGGTGGAAAAATCCTGAAGATGAGGGATTGGGTAGCGGTCGTGCACTGTGGCATTGTTTAATCTGCAGAAATCGCCGCATGGTCACCATGATCCCTCGGCTTTAGGCACCATATGTAACGGGGATGCCCATGGACTGTTTGAGCGCCTGATGATGCCCAACCTTTCCAAGTTTTTTTTTTTTTTTTTTTTTTTGTTACTTATTTGTACCCGTAGGTAGATTTGGTTTGCAGTCTGGTGACAAGCCACCGGCTGCCGGTCGCTGCGTGCGCAAGCGCCCTAAACCTACATGTTTTTGGTATGCGGGAGGAAACCGGAGAAATCCCGGAGTAAACCCACACAACACGGGGAGAACATGCAAACTCCACACAGCTCACTGTTGGTCGGGGGCTGGGATCGAACCCACGATCTCATGATCCCCGCAATCCCCCGGCCGAGGGTAAACTGTGCTGCCACAGTGCTAAACCACTGCGCCACCGTGCAGCCAGTTGGTGAACTCCTTGCGCACACTGGCCAGTTTAGCTGTGTCCAGGCGCCGAGGTCGTGCGAAAACGGGCGGCCCCGTGGTGGTAATGAAGTGCTCTACCCCATGCTTAGTGATGGCTGCCGAAAACATTGGAACCATGAGTGCTGGGAACTGGGTGAGTAGTATGTGGAACTTACCCCCTGGAGCTGTGACGTTGGCCAGTGTTGTGGACCCGGCTCCTCGAGTTGTACAGGGCAGAGAATCAAAAGACATTGCTTTAATCAGGCGTCTGTTAGCCACATCGACTAATAGCCCGTGTGCACACAGGAAATCTGCACCCAAAATTGGGGAGTTACATGCAGCTATGACGAAGGACCATTGGTAGTTACAGCAGTGCAAACATATGGTCAGTGTCCTCTCACAAAAGTCTTAATGTCTGAGCTGTTTGTGGCTGCAAGCTCGGGGCTGCTACTTCCAGGCAGCCGGTCTGTGTAGGACGGCAGGATGAGGCTCTTTTGGGAGCTGGAGTCCACGAGGAACTGTCTCCCCGAGCGTGAGACCATCACATAGAGCAGCTTGGTTGTGTCACCGGCGGTCGCAGCTGCTACTGACTGCCAGTCCTGGCTTTTCCCGAGCGCTTGAACTGGCACGGTGGCACGCATCGCTGTGCGTCTTCCCCAAAGTGGCAGTGGTAGAAGCAGAGTGTGCCCCTCGGGTGTTTCTTGGCCTCCATGGCGGCCACCATCGATGGCTCCTCGCTCTCACTGGCTGTCTCACTGGGTTCTGGTGCCACTGCATTCACTGCGAAGTTTCTGGTCGCCAGGATAATCTGGTCCGCCTCTTTTGCCAGCGTCCAGTAATTCTATGTGGCCAGCAGCGGTGAATTGGCGAGGACCACTCTGGCCGCTGTTGGGAGTTTCCAGAGGAAAAGGTGGGCAAACAGGAACGGCTTTCCATTTGCACCCATCAACGCCAACATTTACTCCATAATTCGACTGCCGACCTGTCTCCCAACTTGGAGTGCATCAGGAGCCTTTCCACTCTCTCGCAGTCCGAGAGCGTGTAGCGTTGGGTCAGCGCTGTCTTGAGAGTGTCATATTTGCCGTGGGCTGGGGGCCATTGGAGCAGGCTCGCCACCCGCTGTGTTGTGCGTGCGTCCAGCGCTGCAACCACGTAGTAGTAGTTGGCGTCATCCGCCGTCACTCCACGGAGCGCGAACTCGGCCTCGGTGAGGAGGAACCAAGCCGTCAGGTTGTGCAGCCAAAAGTCTGGGAGCTTGACTGAAACAGTGCACACAGTGCTGGTGCTTCCATTCCGGGCCGTCTCCGGGGTGTTTGCGTCAAATTCCATTTTACGTCAAAGGTCACCAGTGTAGAGAGAAATGAGCAGGCGAGGTAGTGAGCTGTATCAGCATGGACTTTATTTCTCTCTATCCTCAAGTCAACATGAATAAAACCAGGTTGCTGGGCATCTCTCTTTTATACTGTATGTTGCATGCCTTGCCTAGCAACCTGGAGGTTCACACCACAATACACATTATCACAATGCCTGTCGGCGCATTACCATACAGTCCTTCAGCGCCATTAACATACAGTCCATTAGCGCCTTCACCTCCGCTGTCCCGTCACGACCCCCCGTCGGCTTCTCTCCTCCTGTGTCCTTCAGTGTGAGTGGAGGATGTGACATTTAGGTCCCCCACAGTAGCTCTGTTCTTCAAGTAATCAATTCTTCATTAACATTAGGCCATGTACCGCAGGCTTTTAAAACTGCTGTAATTAAACCCTTACTCAAAAAGCCAACGCTGGATCCAGGAGTTTTAGCTAACTATAGACCAATCTCTAATCTGCCTTTCATTTCAAAAATCTTAGAAAGAGTTGTTGCTACTCAATTATTTGACCACTTGCAGGGAAATGGTTTATTTGAAGAGTTTCAATCTGGGTTTAGAATCCATCATAGTAATGAAACAGCTTTAGTGAAGGTCACTAATGACCTCCTTATCGCATCTGATAATGGACTTGTTTCTATACTTGTCCTTTTAGACCTTAGTGCAGCTTTTGATACTATTGATCATAATATTCTACTTGATACTGTAGATTAGAACACCATGTTGGACTTGATGGAACATCGTTGCAGTGGTTTCGATCTTATTTATCTGATAGGTTCCAGTTTGTTCATGTCAGTAATGAGTTTTCTTCCAACTCAAAGCTCAGTCATGGAGTTCCACAGGGATCTGTGCTAGGCCCTATTCTTTTTAGTTTATATATGCTTCCGCTAGGCAACATTATTAGAAAGCACTGTATACATTTTCATTGTTATGCAGATGACACATAATTATACCTGTCAATGAAGCCAGATGATAGTAATCAGTTAGCCAAGTTAGTGGCTTGTCTTAAGGAAATCAAAGCTTGGATGACTGACTAATTTCCTGCTATTAAATTCAGATAAGACTGAAGTCATTCTAGTTGGTCCAAAAAACCTTGGAAATACCTTTCCAAATCAATCTCTTAGTTTGGATGTGGTTACTCTTCCTCTTAATAGTTCTGTGAGGAACATTGGAGTTATTTTTGATCAAGATCTGTTTTTAATTCACATATTAAACTTGTTTCTAAGACTGGCTTCTATCATTTGCATAATATTGCCAAGATTAGATACATACTTCGAACATAGATAGATACATACTTTATTTCGAACAAAAAAGTATAACAAAAACAAAACAAATGACAAATGCAATAAAGTAACAGTATACAGTGTTCGAAAGGGAGAAGGAAGAAGTGAACACTTATTAATTCAAACTCCTCTTTTCCATAAATACACCCATGTGAATTATATACAAATTACCACATTTAAGACCCCAAGTAAACAATTAACTGTATTTTGTACATATCAACATTAACACCCATCCATCCTAACATACATTGATGTCCATACATCAAAACCAGCCTCAAACAACACAGATATACACAGTGCTGTCCCACCCACCATTCCATAGTGTCCCAGAGTGAGCACAATGAATCGTATATATAAATACTACCCTTCTAACATATATCCTTTCAACAATTAATGTTTATTTATGTGGAGTGTGTAAAATCAAATGCAGATTCATTTCAAAATGATTATTTCACACTCACATCTCACGAGCACAGAACAGTCTGAACTTTTTACCAGAGACTCTCCTCTTAAGTTTCACGGCTTACATCACACACAACAGGACATTTGCATCACACTGCATTCAACCCCCTACATCTTTGACTCCTTCTCGCTCTCTCACCAGGAGACTCCTGCTCTTTTGTGTCCCATGCTTATTCACTGTCTGTCGTCTGAGATGCTAGAAATCTGACTCTCCCAAGGTGCTACAAATACCCCCCCCCCCAGCATCTTAGATAGGACAATAGAATAACAGTCCACATGCTGTGATAGAACAACAGAACATCAGTCCACATGCTGTTTGGGCTTCCGTCTCCTCCCGTATCTGCTGTAACTGGGTTTTACCGCCTCCACGGCGCTGTTGTGCCGGTGGGAGGTTGCTGGGAGGGGGGGCACTTCGGTCTGTCCGTGTGGCTGCTCTGGCGAATCGTTTCCCTGGGGAGCCCTCCGTGGGGGTCTTCCACACCGAGGGGCCCTAGCCAACAGCACTTGCTTGTCCGCCACAACGAAAGCGGGTTTGAGTCTGTCTATGCCAATTTTTTCCCTCCTACCCCCCAAGTCTAGCAAAAAATGCTTATCCCCTGTTTCCAGAACTCTGAAGGGTCCATCATAGGGTGGGCGCAATGGAGGGCGGTGGGCATCGTGTCTGACAAACACGAACTCCGTGCTCTTCAAAGTTTTAGGCACAAACACACGCGGAAAACTGTGGTGGGCAGGGCCCGGCAGCGTGCCCGTGTTTGTGCTACGCTGCAAAAACTGAGACGCGGAGCTGCCCGGAGTGGGATTATCTGGTAGAAATTCCCCGGGCAGCCGTAGTGGCTGCGTAAAAACAAGTTCTGCCGGGGAAGCATCTAGATCCTCTTTTGGCACGGAGCGCAACCCCAATAAAACCCACGGCAGCCTGTCTACCCAATTTGCATCCGCAATGAGGCCCTGATTGCTGCTTTCAGTGATCTATGAAAACGCTCGCATAACCCATTGGCCTGAGGGTTGTACGCAGTTGTGCGGTGAATTGTAACACCCAGGCTGCGGGCCATCGCAGACCAGAGTTCAGAAACAAATTGAGGGCCCCTGTTGGACGTAATGTCCGACGGGACTCCAAAACGCGCCACCCATGCTGTTAAAAAAGCGCGCGCTACGTCTGCGGACGTGGTTGCCGCCAGCGGAACCGCTTTTGGCCAGCACGTGGTGCGGTCCACCATTGTCAGGAGGTGCGTGCACCCCTGTGATGGCGGGAGGGGGCCCACGAGGTCCACGTGAACATGGTCGAACCTCTTAGCCGGAATACGAAACGGCTCCAAGGGAGCCTTCGTGTGTCTGTGTACCTTGGCTCGTTGGCACGCCACGCAGGCTGCAGCCCACTCTTTCACTTGTTTGCGTAGGCTCGGCCACACAAACTTCTCTCCCACCATTTTGACCGACGCGCGCACTCCTGGGTGCGCCAGAGTGTGAACCGACTCAAACACGCGGCGGCGCCACGCGGCCGGGACCACGGGACGCAGTCGCCCCGTGGAGACATCGCAGATTAGGGGGGGGCATGCCATCTTGCAGCACCCTGCTCTCCAGCCTTAACCCTGTTGGTCCAGACTGGAGCGCGCGCACGTCTGCATCGCTAATCTGCTCCGCGGTCATGGCTGCGTAATCTATCCCCACGCAGACCGGGGCCGCCACGGCGCACGAGAGGCAGTCCGCCACTACATTCAGTTTACCCAACACATGCTGAATATCGGTAGTAAACTCTGAGATTGCGGCCAGCTGTCTCTGCTGCTGGCCCGACCACGGTTCTGAAACCTTGACCATCGCGAATGTTAGCGGCTTGTGGTCCACGAACGCGGTGAAACTGCGCCCTTCCAGCCAGAACTGGAAGTGGCGAATGGCCAGGTGGAGAGCCAGCAACTCTCTGTCGAATGCGCTGTATTTACGTTCACTGTCGCGCAAAGTTCTGCTGAAAAAGGCGAGCGGCTGCCAAGCCCTGGCGACGCGCTGCTCCACAACAGCCCCTATGGCCACGTCTGAAGCGTCAGTGGTGAGCGCTATGCGGGCCGTCGGGTCTGGATGCGCCAGCAGTGCGGCGTTTGCCAGGGTTGCTTTAACTTCCGAGAACGCCCGCTCTCGCTCCGGGGTCCATTCGACCCTATCTGCGGGTTTCTGTTTTTTGAGCGCGGCGTACAATGGTTGCATGAGCCGTGCCGTGCGGGGAAGGAAATGGTTATAAAAGTTCACCATTCCCAAAAATTCTTGTAGCGCCCTGACCGTTTGAGGCCGGGGAAAATCTGCCACGACGCGCACTTTGTCGGGTAGCGGGATCGCTCCTTCTGAAGAGACGCGGTGCCCCAAAAAATCAATCTCCGTTACGCCGAACTGGCATTTCGCCGGGTTGATTATTAACCCGTGCTCCTCCAACCTTCGGAAAACCATCGTGAGGTGGGTTTCGTGCTCGTCTTCGGACGCGCTGCCTACCAGGATATCGTCCAGGTAGACGAACACGAACGGGAGATCGCGCAGCACTGCATCCATCATGCGCTGGACCGTCTGTGCCGCTCCTTTTAACCCGAATGGCATGCGCAGGAACTTGAATAGACCGAACAGAGTTATTACCGCTGTTTTGGGTACGTCCTCAGCGCGCACTGGGACTTGGTGGGAACCGCGGACCAGGTCTATTTTGGAAAAAATGCGTGCCCTGGCGAGGTGAACGGAAAAATCCTGTATGTGGGGAATCGGGTAGCGGTCGTGCGCCGTGGCGTTGTTCAACCTGCGGAAATCACCGCACGGTCGCCACGATCCCTCAGCCTTAGGGACCATGTGTAGCGGGGAAGCCCATGGGCTGTTCGAGCGCCTGATGATGCCCAACCTTTCCAGATTGGCGAACTCCTCGCACGCTATGGCCAGCTTAGCTGCGTCCAAGCGCCGAGGTCTCGCAAAAACGGGCGGCCCGGTGGTGGTGATAAAGTGCTCCACCCCGTGTTTAGCGATGGCCGCGGAAAACGTCGGGACCGTGAGTGCTGGGAACTGAGTGA
Organism: Pholidichthys leucotaenia; assembly: GCA_020510985.1. NCBI lineage: Eukaryota > Metazoa > Chordata > Actinopteri > Cichliformes > Pholidichthyidae > Pholidichthys > Pholidichthys leucotaenia. Next base: position 176,773,845 of record CM035840.1, on the reverse strand, counting down.
GCAGTGTGTGGAACTTACCGCCTGTAGCTGTGACATTGGCTTGTACTGTTGGCCGGGTCACTCGAGCTATACAGGGGAGAGAATCAAAGGACAGTGCATTAACCAGGCGCCTGTTAGCAACATCAACCAATAAACCATGTGCACACAGAAAATCAGCCCCCACTATGTGGTAATTCAGTGTTGCTATGACAAAAGTCCACTCATATGTACGGCCGTGTAGAGATAAGAGCAGAGTCCTCTCACCAAAGGTCTTAATATCCGAGCCGTTTGCTGCCACTATCTCGGGGCCGCTAGATCCTGCCAGCCGGTCAGTGTAGGTCGGCCGGATGAAGCTCCTCTGGGCTCCGGTGTCCACAAGGAAATGCCTCCCCGAGCGTGCGTCCGTCAGGTAGAGCAGCTTGTTCACTTCACCGAGGGTCGCTGCAACTACCGACCCTCGGCCTTGGCTTTTTCCCGAGCGCTGGAATTGGCACGGTGGCGTACATCTGTGTGCGGTCTCTCCGAAGCGGCGGTGGTAGGAACAGAGCATGTCTCTCTGGCGTTCCCTGGTCCCCGCTGCTGCTACCGTCGGTGGCTCCTTGCCTCCTCTGGTCGTCTCGCTGGGCTCCGCCGCTGCTGCGTTGACTGTGGTCGCCCTGGTGGCGATGATGATCCGGTCTGCCTCCTGGGCTAGTGCATGGTAGTCTCGCGCGGCCAGCCGCAGCGAATTGGCCAGAAGTGCTCTCGCTACTGTCGGAAGGTTCCGGAGGAAGAGGTGGGCAAACAGAAAGTGCTCGTCGTCCGTGCCCATTAACGCCAGCATCTTCTCCATCAGGTCTACGGCCAAACCCTCTCCTAGCTCAGTCCACGTCAGGAGCCTCTCCGCTCTCTCACAGTCCGAGAGCGTGTAGCGCTGGATGAGCGCAGCTTTGAGTGCCTTGTATCTGTTGCCTGGCTGGAGGCTGATCGAGCAGGCTCACTACCTGTTGAGCTGTGCGGGCGTCGAGCGCTGCGACCACATGGTAGAATCTGGTGTTATCTGCCGTTACTCCCCGGAGGGCGAACTGGGCTTCGGTGAGGTGGAACCAAGAGCGCGGGTTGTGCTACCAGAAATCCGGTAGCTTGACTGAAACCGCACACGCGTGGCTGGAGGTTCCAGTCCAGGCTGTCTGTGGGATGGCTGCCGCCTCGCTATAGCTTCCTGACCGGGCCGGCTCCGGGGATCTTGCCTCGTGTTCCATAATACGTCTTGGGTCACCAGTGTGGAGTGTGTAAAATCACAGGCAGATTCATTTCCAAATGATTTATTTCACACTCACATCTCACGAGCACAGAACAGGCTGAACTTTTTACCAGAGACTCTCCTCTTAAGTTTCACGGCTTACATCACACACAACAGGACATTTGCATCACACTGCATTCAACCCCCTACATCCTTGACTCCTTCTCGCTGTCTCACCAGGAGACTCCTGCTCTTTTGTCTCCCATGCTTATTCACTGTCTCTCGTCTGAGATGCTAGAAATCTGACTCTCCCAAGGTGCTACAATACCTCTTTTTGAATTGATTTCTGTTTGTACATAGTTTCAGTTCCGGCTCCAGACTGTTCCACAAATCCACCCCACAGACAGATATGCACATACTTTTCTTGGTTGTTCATATCTTGGGTTTTGTAAAGTTTAAGTCTCCTCTCAAATTATGATCATTGTCTCTTTTTTTTAAATATTTTTTGTATATTAGTTGGGAGTTGATTATTAATTGCCCTGTACATTACTTGTGCTGTCTTAAATTTAACTAAATCGATGAACTTTATGACATGTGACTTTAAAAACAAAGAATTGGTATGGTCTCTATATCTTACATTATTTATTATCCTTATAGTTCTTTTTTGTAATGTGCATATTGACTGTAGGTTGGTCTTGTAGGTGTTAAGATAAGGTAGAAACAGTGAATTGTACAGTAAGACCAATGATTCATAGTCCAAGATGTGTCTTGTCTTCCCCAGTATCCCTATACATTTTGCCAACTTGGCCCGAATGTGACTGATGTGAGGTTTCCAGCAGATTTTATTGTCTAGCGTCACTCCCAGAAACTTATTTTCCTGTACTGTTTCTATTCTGGTATCATCTATCGTTACCATTATTTCATGATTTATTTTATAATTTCCAAACAACATAATCTTTGTTTTTTTTTAGATTTAGAGATAATTTATTTTTGTTGAACCACTGCGTTAACTTTTTCATTTCAGTTGTGACCACCTCTAAAACCTGCTGCAAATTCTCACCAGTGCAAAGGATATTTGTGTCATCCGCAAACATATGTAATTTATATACAAAATAAAGAGTTTGGGTCCCAAAACTGACCCCTGGGGCACACCACAAGTGATGTCCATGAATGGTGATTTGCGCTCACCAATTTGTACAAATTGTTGTCTGTTACTTAAATAACTTTCCACCCATCTCAGTCCGACCCCTCTTATCGCATACCTTTCCAGTTTCCTTAGTAGTATTCTGTGGTCAATGGTGTCAAAAGCTTTCTTTAAATCTATAAATATTCCTACATCAAACTTTTTTTTATCTATACAACTAGTAATTTCTTCAATAAGTTTGATCAGTGCCAAAGATGTAGATTTATCTGCTCTAAAACCATACTGGCTGTCTGTATGGAGGTTGTGTTTTTCAATGAAATCATCCAGTCTCTTAGTGAAGATTTTTTCAAGTATTTTGGAGAATTGTGAGAGTAAAGAGACTGGCCTGTAATTTGTGAAACAATGACTGTCTCCTGTTTTGTATAGAGGTATTACTTTTGCTATTTTCATTTTGTTTGGAAATTTACCAGTTTGAAATGACAGGTTACAGATGTGGGTGAGTGGCTTAACAATTCCTTCAATTCCTTTTTTCACTATTGTCATGTCAATTTCATTCCAGTCCGTTGATTTTTTGTTCTTAAATTTACTCACAGTCTTGATAATTTCCTTTTCAGTAACTGCACCCAAAAAGATTGTGTTTGGATTTCTATCTTCTATTTCATTTACAGAACCACTGTTGTTTGTTTCTGTTGTCACTATTGATTTTGCTAATTCAGGACCAACGTTTACAAAAAATTTATTGAAACCACTGACCACATCCTCCATATTATTTATCAAATTGCCATTTTCAATAAAATATTCTGGATAATTAGCATTCTTAGGTCGATTACTAATAATCCCATTGAGTACTTGCCATATTCCTCTTAAGTTATTTTTATTATCCTCTAATATTCTGTTGTAATATTCTTTCTTACATTAGATTAGGAGCATCTTGTCTCAGAGTGATGCTGAGAAACTAATCCACGCTTTTATTAGCTCTAGATTAGATTATAGTCAGTCTTCATCTGATCCAAAATGCTGCAGCAAGAGTTTTAACGGGTACTAGAAAGAGAGATCATATCTCTCTGGTTCTGGCCTCCCTTCATTCGCTTCCCATTGAGTTTAGAATTAAGTTTAAAATCCTTCTTCTCACTTACAAAGCTCTAATCAGGGGTGTCCAACCATGTGCCATGGAGAGCCAAGACCCTGCAGGTTTTCTCTTCTACCCAGTCTCTTCAGCAGGTGTTTTCACTTATCAGCAATCAGTGGGAAGAAGTTCACAGAAATCTGCTGTTGAAGACACTGGTTGGAGGTAAAACCTGCAGGGTCTTGGCTCTCCATGGCACATGGTTGGACACCCCTGCTCTAAATAATCAGACCCCTTTTTATTTTAAAGATCTGATACTGCCCTATTATCCTAACTGAGCACTACGCTCCCAAAACGCAGGATCACTTGTAATGCCTAGAATCTCCAAATGTACAATGGGAGGCAGAGCCTTCAGTTATCAAGCTCCTCTCCTGTGGAACCAGCTGCCAATCTGGATTCGGGAGTCAGACTCTATCTCTGTTTTTAAAAATAGGGTTAAAACCTTCCTTTTTGATATAGCCTACATATAATTAGGGAGGGATCATATGCCTCTGAACCCTCCCTTAGTTATGCTGCTAATAGGTTTAGACAGCTGGGGAACCTCCAACAGTGCACTGGGCTTCACTCCTTTCTTCACTCTCAATGAAATATTTTTGCTGGTCATTAACATCTGTTTGTTCTCTCCCATAGATTGAGTCCCCGTCGTGCTGTTTGCTCTCTACAAGTCTGTTCTTTTCTTCTTCTTCTTCTCTATCCCCTCACCCCCCAGCCAGTCACAGCAGATGACTGCCCCTCCCTGAGCCTGGATCTGCTGGAGGTTTCTTCCTGTTAAAAGGGAGTTTTTCCTCTTCACCGCTGCCAAGTGCTTGCTCACAGGGGATTGCCTAATTGCTGGGGTCTTTCTGCAATTGTGGGGGTTTCCCCTACAGTTGAAAGTGCTATGAGATGACTGTTGTTGTGAAATGGCGCTATATAAATAAAGTTGAATTGAATTGAATCTGTGGTATTATTGTAGGTGGCAGCCTGCTTGAATATATCCCAGTCAGTGGTGGTGAAGCAGTCTTGAAGTGCCTCTAAAGACCCTTCCGGCCACACACGTACCTGTTTCGGAACTGGTTTGGTGACTTTAACCAGTGGTCTGTATGCTTGAATTAGCATAACAGTGATGTGCTCAGAGGCACCGATGTGGGGGAGGGGGAGGGCTAGGGCCTTATATGTTCCTCTCTTGTTGGTGAAAACATGGTCCAGTGTGTTGTTTTCCCATGTAGGAAAGTTGATGTGTTCATGTATTGATGTGTTAACAGACACTGTGTGGTTTCACCTGTTCAGTGCAAAGCAGATTCATGTGACACTGAAGATGCAAGAATACGTGCATCAGAAGAAGAGCCCAGCCAACCCACTGCAGCTGTCCTCCAAATTCTTCCGTGATCTTGGCCTGAACATTAATGTTCCTGTTGCTGAGTGCAAAATTGTTACATTTTACCTCAAAAACAACCAAAAACAACTGTTGGGATATCCATGAACAAGATTAAACAAATCCTGCTTCGATTAGAATCAGAATCAGATTCAGAATCAGATTTATTGCCATTGTTCATGTAGTACACAAACTAGGAATTTGTCTCGGTGCAATGCTACAACATTAAAACATGATAAGATAAAGAGATAAACTAAAAAAAAAAATTAAAGACTAAAACCATGCAATAAGTGTAGAATAACAATAATAACAATAATAATAATAATAATAATAATAATAATAATAATAATGAGTAATACTAGTCACAGCAGTTTTAAATAAATTAGCAAGTAGCAGATGATGTGCAGTCGATAATGCAACAGAAAAACAGTGATGAATGACATGAGTCTGATTGAGCTGCTGTATATAGTGCACGAGAGTCAATAAGTCACTTAATGTTCAGCAGTCTGATGGCAGAGGGGAAAAAGCTGTTCATGTGCCGGGAGGTTTTAGTCTGAATGGACCGAAGTCTTCTACCTGAGGGGAGGGGGGCAAACAGTACGTGACCAGGATGTGAAGGATCAGCTATGATCCGGCCTGCACGCCTCCGGGTCCTGGAGATGTACAAGTCCTGGAGAGATGGGAGCTTGCAGCCGATCACCTTCTCAGCAGTGCGCACGACGCGCTGCAGCCTTAGTCTGTCCCTCGCAGTAGCTCCTGCATACCACACGATTATGGAGGAGGTGAGGATGGACTCGATGATGGCCGTGTTGAACTGCACTAACATCTTGGTGGGTAGCTTGAGCTTCCTCAGCTGCCGCAGAAAGAACATCCTCTGCTGGGCCTTTTTGATGAGGGAGCTGATGGTTGGCTCCCACTTGAGGTCCCGGGTGATGGTGGTGCCCAAGAAGCGGAAGGAATCTGCAATGGTGATGGGAGAGCCTGTGATGGTGAGGGGGGGCAGGGGGGTTGTGACTTCATACCTGCCAACTACTCCGGTTTTGCCGTAATGGTTCCGGTTTTTAACACCCCGTTCCGGGTTCCGGTTTTATTATTCAAAATTACGGTTTTTCACTAAAAAATTCAGTCAAAAAATTTTAAATCGTAAAAAAAACACGGAAAACACGAAAGCAATTCCAAACACGCTGTCGCTCGGAATCGTATCTAAATTTAGAACAAAGGCAATCGGCTCTGCTTCATGTAGGTGTATTGCGCATGTGCGAGAGGTCTGAGCCAATTTTCCATGTGCAATCGCGAGGCAATCAGGTAAGAATTAATACGTTTTCATCATGGAGTCTGCCGGAGAAAAATCACTAACGAGCGTGAAACACAAACGAAAATTACAGTCTTTTCTTGAGGAATACAGCAAAGCATTTCCGGGAGTTATTATTCGCTCAAGAAGGGGTGAAAATTACGCAAATTGCACTTTGTGTAGACAAGACTTTTTGATTGGACATGGCGGAATCAGCGATGTGAAAGACCACGTAAGAACGAAAAAACACAAGGCCAGTGCCAGTGACTCTAGCGGCAAACTTGAAGAACATGTGCTGTGTAATTGCAAGCCTTGTCATGCTTGGTGTATCATGTAAACACATAAAATATCAGAGCGATTTTGCCGTCATTTACGCACGTGTGTTATACAGTGCTAGTATACCCTGCTGATATTTCTAGTCTTCTAGTTACCTCCGCCAAGGAGGTTATGTGATCATCGGCGTTGGTTTGTCTGTTTCTTTGTTAGCAAGATAACTCAAAAAGTTATGGACGGATTTTCATGAAGTTTTCACAGATTGTCAGAAATGGGGTATCCTACAGATGATTATATTTTGGTGGTGATCCGGATCACCATCTGGATCCAGGAATTTTTTAAAGGATTCTTTTTTTTTTTTAATTTAACATTGCGAGATAGGGCCATTTTCAATATTTTATTTATGATGTTAAACACTGTATGGGGGGAACTGTGGCACTTGGCGGAGGTCTGCGCTCTCCGAGTGCTTTTCTAGTATTCATAATACATCACATCTGGCCTATTCAAAGTTCTATGCAGTGTTAAGATAGTCTTTTGAATGCAAATTTAATGAATGAATGAATCTTTATTTTGGATAGATTAAAAGTAAAGATTAAAAAGAAACAGAATAATATAACAAAGGTGAAAAAATCCAACAAGGTCAAATTAAACAATAACTCCTCTGATTATACAGTTCAGCATAAGTTATCTGAAATGGGTGATGGCTGAAGCCGCAGCTTATATTGCCCACCCATATTCCATCCAAGAATTCAAAAGAAAAACAAAACAAGAGCGATTAAAATTCAGAACAAAGCTAAGACAAAACGTGACAAAAAAACCTAAGTAACAACACAGCACAGACTGGATATGACAATCCTTATGTGATTTTACATGTCATCTTGTATATATGTTTGGAGTATTTCTTCCTTTAATTTTTGTTTAAATTGTCCAAGCGTTGTACATGATTTTAATTCAGGTCCAAAATCATTCCATAATCTGACTCCTTGCACTGAAACACAGTGTTGCTTGGTGGTAGTTCTCACTGAAGGTTTTTGAAATATACATGTTCCTCTGAAATGATATTGTTTCTCCCTTATTTGGAACAACTTTTGGATATTTGCGGGCAGTGATAGATTCTTCACTTTAAACATTATTACTGCAGTTTTAAAGTCAACCAGATCTTTCAACTTGAGAGCTTTTAATTTAAGAAAAAGTGGATTTGTTGGTTCCCTGTAAGCAGCTTTGTTTATTATTCTAATAGCTCTCTTCTGAAGCATAAAGACTGGATATATGTTTGTTTTATATGTATTTCCCCATACTTCAGTACAATATGTCATGTATGGGAGTATTAATGAATGATACAAAGTATATAATGTGGGTTGATTCAGCAAATATTTCGCTCTGTGTAGTATTGCAATTGATTTAGATATTTTACCTTTAATATAATTAATATGTGACTTCTATGTCAAATGCTAATATTTGTTTGACACTGCGGCCCCTGGACCCCGGCTAGCTACTAGGCTTTTCAGGTTTGAAAGTTGAAGAAATATGAGGTTGTTAGTTACATTCTAACTTGATTTAATGCTAATATTTGTTTGGCGTCGGGGGGCTAATATTTGTTTGGCAAATATTAGCATTATTATTATTAGCATTAGCATTATTAGCATTAGCATCGGTCCCTGGACCCCGGCTAGCTACTAGGCTTTTCAGGTTTGAAAAGTTGGCAGGTATGTGACTTTCCTGAAGTCCACAATCATCTCCGCTGTCTTCAGAGTGTTCAGCTGCAGGTTGTTGTGGCTGCACCAGGACACCAGCTGGGCCACCTCTCTCCTGTAGACGGACTCATCGCCGTTGGAGATGAGCCCGATGAGGGTGGTGTCATCTGCAAACTTGATCAGCTTAACAGACTGGTGGGTGGAGGTGCAGGAGTTGGTATAAAGGGAGAAGAGTAGGGGGGAAAGTACACAGCCCTGGGGTGATCCGATGCTGATGCTAACAGAGTCTGAGACAGACTTCCCCAGCCGCACATGCTGCCTCCGGTCCGTCAGGAAGTCGGTGATCCACCTGCAGAGGGAGTCAGGCACGCCGAGCAGGGACAGCTTGTCCTGGAGCAGAGCGGGGCGGATGGTGTTGAATGCAGAGCTAAAGTCCACAAACAGGATCCTGGCGTAGGTTCCCGGGGAGTCCAGGTGCTGCAGGATGGAGTGGAGGGCCAGGTTGACTGCGTCGTCCACAGACCTGTTGGCTCGGTAGGCAAACTGCAGTGGGTCCAGGAGGGGAGTGGTGATGGACTTGAGGTGGGACAGGACCAGGCGCTCAAAGGACTTCATGACTACAGAGGTGAGCGCTACAGGTCTGTAGTCGTTAAGTCCAGTAATCCATGGCTTCTTGGGGACAGGGATGATGGTGGAGGATTTGAGGCAGGTCGGCACGTGGCATTGCTTAAGGGAGGTGTTAAAAATGTCTGTGAAGACAGGAGCCAGCTCTTTCGCACAGTGTCTCAGGGTGGAGGGAGACACGCCGTCTGGACCGGGGGCCTTGCGTGGGTTCAGTCTGGAGAACTGTCTGTGCACGTCCTGCACACTGATGACAAGGGCAGGGGGGGGACGAGGAGGAGGGGGGGACCGCTTTTGATGAATTAGCGGCCAAGGAGGCAGTGGAGCTGGATGGAGGGGGGGAGTTGGACACAGTTGACGAGGTGTCAAAACGGGCGTAATGTTGGGACAGTTTTTGACAAAGGGCTTTGTCATCCTGACCTTTAGAAGCCTGAGGCCGATAGTTGGTGATTTGCCTCAGTCCTCTCCACACAGAAGCCGAGTCATTAGCAGCGAACTGCTGCTGGAGTCTCTCAGAATACACAGATTTAGCTCTCCTCAGCTCTCTGTTAAACCGATATTTGACCTCTCTGTAGCAGTCCCTGTCTCCACTTTTCAACGCTGCTTCCTTCTCCTTCCTGATCTGTCTGAGCTTGGCAGTGAACCAGGGCTTATCATTAGAGTATCTCACCCTGGTGCGCGATGGAAGAATGTTCTCCTCACAAAAGTTGATGTATGAGTTCACAGTGTCTGTGTACTCGTTAAGATCATGTGTGGCTCCTTTAAACATGCCCCAGTCAGTTATTTCCATGCACGTTTCCAGATTCTCCTCAGCTTCACTGGTCCATTTCTTCCTGGTGGTCACAACAGGTTTAGTGAGCTTCAGTCTCTGTCTGTATGTGGGAATGAGGTGGACTATCACGTGATCAGATAATCCGAGCGCAGCGCGGGGAACAGCGCGATATGCGTCCTTCACTGTGGTGTAACAGTGATCTAGTGTGTTCTCACCTCTGGTTGGACATTTAATAAACTGTTTGTATCGGGGGAGCTTGTGACTCAGATTGCTCTGGTTAAAGTCGCCAACCACAATAACCAGGGAGTCCGGGAAAGTCCGCTCCGCATGTTGGATGTGATCTGCGAGCGCGCGCTGAGCCACGCGCGTGTCCGCGTCGGGAGGGGCGTACACAGCGATCAATATGAATGAAGCAAACTCCCGCGGGGAATAAAATGGCTTGCAGTTAATGGAGAGAAATTCTAGGTCGGGAGAACAGTGCCGGGAAATCACGGTTACATCAGAGCACCAGCTGCTGTTAATGTAAAAGCAGACTCCTCCTCCTTTAGACTTACCGGAGAGCTCTGTGACGCGATCAGCACGAACAGCTGAAATCCCTCAAGGCTGATCGCGCTGTCCGGAGTAGAATCATTAAGCCAAGTCTCAGTAAAACAGAGGGCGGACGAATTAGCGAGGTCCTTAAATCACATCAGCAGTCTCAGTTCGTCTACCTTGTTAGAGAGAGAGTTGGTATTGGTCAGAAATATTCCAGGCAAGGCTGTGCGCGTGCCCCTCTTCCGAAGCCGTTCGAGAGCTCCCGCACGTTTTCCTCTCTTCCGCCATCTCAATTTTTGGGCTAGAAAGTGGACCAGATCGGCGGCAGGAGCCAAAAAAACCGGGAGAAGGTCCGTGGGAGTGAAAGACCTGATATTTAGAAGGTCTTCTCGGGTATAAGAGCAGGCAGACACACAACTGATGAACAGAAACAAACAAATTAAAGGGCAGCGAAGCACCATGGCGGCCACTGTGGGCGCCATCTTGGATCGAAAAAAAAGCGCCATCTTGGATCAAAAAAAAATTTAAAAAAATTACACATTATTACACAAAATTACACAAAATTACACACAAAGATTACACATTGAATTTGAATTATCCTGCTAAAAGAATGTCAGTGAATGAGGAGAGAAATAACAAAATGGTCATAAATTAGATTATGATGGATATATACTGTGACGTTTCAAGGGTTTACACAATGATGAGAGAGGATTTGTGACGTATAGGTATTTATTCTTCATTGGCTATTTACACAGAACAGAGGGGAGGTCATTCACACAGACACTCATTTCACTCAGTATGATGCAGACACATAAGCCCCTTTTCCACTAGTACCGACTCAGCCAAGCTCGCTTCGACTCTACTTGACTCTACTCGGCTCGACACGGTACGACTGGTTTTCCATTTCATCCGAGTATCACCTCAAGTGGCTGGGGTTGGTTTCATTACAGGAAGGCTGCCCATTATCCCGTTATGTTGTTTACATGCTGATGTTTTCACTGATAAATAACGTAAAAGATACTTAAAATCACAAAACACTCACCATCTTCCCTGTGGGCAGCCATCACCTTGGAAACCTTCTGGTATACAGTAATTTTTCATTTTGGCTCGCTCCGCTGCAGCAGGGCCGATGGGGCTGAAAAGTTCATAGTTATCAAGTTTAACCAAATATAGTTTATTTTTCAAGCGCAGGGATCCAAGCACTGCAACACCAATGGAAGAACTGTACGCACTGATGGGGAGACTGTTGAAAAATAACCACATTTTGTCAAAGTTGACCACTATATGAACTTTTCAGCCCCGGCGCCAGCGAAGCGTTCCGAAGTGAAATACCAGGAGGTCTCCAAGCTGATGGCTGCTCATGAGGAAGATGGTGAGTGTTTTGTGACGGTGTTGATTTGTATGTAGCCATTTATTAAGTTGAGTATCACAGAAATAATAAAAACTCACGGCTGAATTTACAAATGGCGGTTTTGAAACTTGTGAAGACCTCGCTCTCATCCACTGACATTGATGGATTGAGCCATCCCCAATGATGGATCTCCCGCCTTCTGGGTGCATTAAATTGTAAGGGGGGTGCTTGTGACGGCGATGACTGATGAGGCCGATGCGTGAAGCACATGGCATATCGCAATCGGGACAGATGTACATAATTGGCTGCGTGGATGACAACGACTGCTGTAGATGTCTCTGTTGCTGGGTGGCTCCATGATATGCTTTATCTCTCTCTCTAATTCCCTTCCACAGCATGTGGAACACCATTTTGGTGTATGGGGTGGCGCCTATCTCCGTTTCTCTGACCCTAGGCCACACAGCTACTGTAAGTAGTGAAAGCTACAGTGGGGGATCAGTCCTCTGGTAGCTCTGTGCGTAACTTTCCTTTCCCCTTCTATTATGCTGAGCACCACGCTAGAAGGTGGAAAGTACCATTTTTATATGGTCTTTGGTATGACCCGGCCGGGATTTGAACCCCTGCCTCCCGGGTGTGGGGCAGATGCTCTACCAACTGAGCCACTACTCCGGTGATGTGCTTTATGGTGGGCATCCAAATGGGCAGTTCTATCTCTCTTGAAGCGGTCAACCCCTTCATGGCAGAGCTTTCACCAAAGGGGGCGGTTCTTGGCCTGCGTTTCCCATGTCATAGGATAAATCCCACACGACTTGAGTGAGGCTTTGAGCATGTCTTTATACCGCTTCCACTGCCCACCCCGTGACCTCCGCCCTTCGTCCAACTGGCCAAATAACAGGATTTTAGGAATGCGTTGATCTGTCATCTGAACAACATGGCCGGTCCAGCGCAACTGGGCACGTATGATGAATGACTCGATGCTGGTGATATTGCACCAGCGGAGGACTTCTGTATTGGCAACTTTGTCTTGCCACGTGATTCCACACAGCTTCGTTAAACACCGCATGTGAAACTGTTCAAGTTTCTTCACATGGGGGTGATAGGTTGTCCACGACTTGCACCCATAGAGAAGTGTAGATAGAACAACGGTGCGATAGACCTTGATCTTGGTGCTTAGACGAATGCCACGCTTTGACCATAGACGATGCTGTAGGCGTCCATAGGATGCGCTAGCCTTGCTGATGCGGTGGGCAACTTCATCATCAATCTTAGTGTTCTGTGAGATGGTGCCCCCCAGGTAGCAGAACTTTCCAACTGCCTTGACGGGTTCACCACCGATGGTAATAACAGGATTTATCGAGCGCGTACCAGGACGAGGTTGATGTAAAACCTCTGTCTTCTTGATACTTATAGTGAGTCCATAACGATTCGTTGCTCTAGCAAACTGGTCAACGATGAACTGTGTGTCTTCAAGAGTGTGAGCGATGAGTGCGCAGTCATTGACATAGAGAAGATCTCGCAGCATCATGCATGACGTCTTTGTTTTAGCCTTTAAACGTTGCAAGTTGAATACATTGCCGTCAGTGCGAAACCGGATCCTTACACCCCTGTCGTAGTTCTTGAAGGCATCAAGGAGTATTGCGGTGAAGATGATACTAAAGAGCAGCTGGGCCATAACACACCCCTGTTTAGTGCCATTGATGATATGGAATGGATCGGAGATTAAACCACTCTCAACCACTCGCCCGACCATGCCATCGTGGAATGAGCGGATGATATTGACGATCTTAGGAGGGCACCCGACCCTGGCGAGCAGCTTCCACAGGCCCTCTCTCCCTTCAGAGTCGAAGGCCTGAGTCAGGTCTACGAACACTATGAACAAATTACAATTTTGTTTTCGGCACTTCTTTTGTATTTGCCTGACTGCACACATCAGGTCAATGGTGCCTCGTCCTGCTCGAAAGCTGCGCTGACTCTCGGGAATGATGTTGTTGACAACATAGTGATTGAGGCGGTTTATGATCACATGTGCTAGAATCTTACCAGCGATGGCGAGGAGCGATATTCCTCTGTGGTAATCGCAGCAGTGGCGGTTTCCCTTATGCTTATACAAGTGAATAAGCATTGCATCCTTGAAATCTTGTGGAACCGCCTCCTGCTCCCATATGGTGGCAAATAACTGGTTGAGACGGGCGACGACGATGTTACCGCCACACTTATAGGTCTCTGGCGCGATACCATCTCCACCAGCTGCCTTATCGCTAGACGTCTGTTTGATGGCACCTTTAATCTCAGTAACTGTCGGTGGGACATTCAGCTCCTCTGTGATAGGTCTCTGAGGAAGCTGTGCGATGGCTTCATCAGAGATCACAGATTGGCAATTCAGGACACCATTAAAGTGTTCTACCCGATGTTCCAGGATGAGAGACGGCTTCCTTATGAGTGTCTGCACATCCGAAGAGTACATTGGCGTACTGCCCTGTGATGTCGGACCGTAGACGGCCTTCAGGCCATCGTAGAATGCTTTCACGTCATTCTTGTCAGTAGCTTCCTGGAGGTCCTCAGCTCTAGCAATCCACCACTGGTCCATCATGCTACACAGCGAAACCTGCACTGTCTGCCGGACATGGTGGTAGGTTTCCTTCTTTGCAATCGAGCTCTTATCATTCACATACTCATGATGGGCACAGTGAAGACGGTCCAACAATTGGATGGCTGCTACATCATTTTCATCGAACCAATCCCGATGCTTGCGTTTGATGAAGCCGAGCACTTCCTCCGCCGCTTCATAGATATTATCACGAAGTAACGTCCAATGGCTGTCAACGGTCTCAAAAAGGGCATCGTCAAAGTCAGTAAGTTTCGTGACAAGTTGCCGCTTCAGTTGGGTCCTGGAATCCAGTGAGCTGAGCTTGGCCACGTTGAGCTTCTTCACAGGTGTCTTCTGGACCCTACGCTGTGGGGGCTTAAAGGAGAACGCGACTCTCGACCACAACAACCGGTGGTCTGAGAGACATGTTGTTCCCCTCATTGCTCTGGTAAGGTGCACATCCTTGATGTCCCACTGTCGTGTAATGACAAAGTTAATCTGATGCCAATGGCCTGAACATGGGTGCATCCATGGGGATTTCAATTTGTTCGCCTGTTGGAAGAACGTGTTGGTAATAGATAATTGATGCTGGGCGCACAAGGAGAGGAGCAAGGTGCCATTGGAATTCTCCTTTCCAACACCGTGGTGGCCAATAACGTTCTCTCAGGTGGTCCATGAGGCTCCCACGCAAGCGTTGAAGTCCCCTAGGACCACCAACTTGTCAGTATGAGGAGTGGCTTGAATAACACGGTCTAGTTCCTCATAGAACCGTTCCTTGCTCTCGTCTGTGTGTGTCATAGTTGGTGCATACGCACTTATGCATGTTATGTACCCAGTATCAAGCTTCAGGCGGAGCACCATAAGTCGATCACTGACCCCATGAGGTAGAGAGTCAAGCAGGTAGACATAACATGTCTTGATGGTGAAGCTGACTCCTGACTGTCGTGCCTCATCAATCGGGCGCCCACTGTAATAGAACATGTTGCCAGACCCATGCTCAGTGATCTGTGTCAAGTCAGGCAACCGAGTCTCACTAAGGGCAGCTATTGCGATGTCATAGCGGAGTAATTCTTGTGCAACAATGGCTGTCCAATGTCGCAGGCTGTTGTCACTGTCTTGGAAGGTACGGACATTCCAAGCAGCTATGTTTATTGTGTTTTTCACTTTCTTCATTTCTTTCATTTTTTGACCACAGACTTGGATGACCAGCCTGCCGCAGCTAGCGAGCAAGCCAAAAATGGAGCAAGCTTTCTTTAGGGGTCCTTTTCTCCCACTCTCTCCGTCTGGAGAAGGCAGTGTTATCCCTAAAAAGGGCTGCCTTGTCATCCGGGCAGGATACGAACTGGGCCGTTGCTCCGGGTTACGCCCTGGCCAGTCAGTGGTCTGTAATTTGTTGACATCACATTTTCAGATCGACTCAGCATGGTTAGAACCTCAGTGAAGTAGGTCCCAAAAAAGTACCTGGTACCAGGTACTAATGGAAAACCCTACAAACCGAGTAGAGTCGAGGCGAGTGGGGCTGAGTAGGTACTAGTGGAAAAGGGGCAATAATCTATCACCCACAGGGAAAACAACACTATCACAACTGGACTTATAACGTAATTATAACGGTACAACAATAAGGCTGCATGTCCACCAAACGCGTTTTTCTGCTCTGGGCAACTATTTTCCATTCATTCTCTATGTAGTCCAGTGTTTATAGCGCTGAGCACCCTCGGCACTGAAACGCTCTCGGCGGTGGCCGTTTTTTGTTGCGGCGCTTAGGGCACTCAGGGCACTAATAACCTTTAAATCCCCCATGGTGCAAAGCATGCCGGGAGAATCCCCCACCCCTTATCACAGCCCTGACGTTACACTGTCTCCCCCTGGACTGGTTTCTGTTCCCAGAATAATAAGTCCAACTCAAAAGTCCAATACAACCCCATCCAGGTGTTGGGGTGCCTGCCGTTGGCAGCGGCCAGTACGCACGGGCCTGTTAGTGTCCATTCGGGCCTCAACTGGGGTATCCGGTCGGGATGGAGCCTCTGGCTCGGCCACTCGCGTGGCAGCTGGCTCGTAGGGGGCGAGGCGGTCGTGGTGAAGCACCACCACCCGGCTCCTCTTCTGCAGTCTCAGCCTGTACATTACATCCAACAGTCTCTGTAGGACCATGCACGGTCCTGACCAGTGGCCCGCTAGCTTTGGTGACAGTCCCTTTTTCCGCTCCAGGCAGAAAACCCAGACCTGATCCCCAGGTGCAAACTCTCTCCCCTGGCAGTGGGAGTTGTACTCTCGCTTCTGTCGATTCCCCAGGGCCTCCTGAGCCAGCTCATGTACTGTGTGAAGATATTCTCTCAGGCAAAACAAATAATCTAACTTCAGTTTGCCCTCTATCTCCGGCTCCAGGCTCCAAACACCAAAATCACCGGCGTTCGCAGCTCACGTCCAAACATCAGCGCTGTAGGGGTGCACCAGATGGATTCCTGAACTGCTGTCCAGCACTCCCACAGAACCATGGGCAGATGCAGATCCACTAGGATGGCGAGCTGAGTGGTCAGGGTCCGGTTAAAATAATAATAATAATAATAATAATAATAATAATAATAATAAGTTTATTTATAGAGCACTTTTCACAGACAGAGTCACAAAGTGCTTAACATGGTAAAAAACAAAATAAAAACACAGGCACATAAAACAGTAAAAAAAACAAAGTAGACAGTAAAAGCACATAAAAATACAATCAACACATAGTTAATTAACAAGCCAGGCTAAAAAGGTGGGTCTTTAGTTGTTACTTAAAAACACCAATGGAAGGTACAGATCTAAGTTCAAAAGGCAAGGAGTTCCACAGTCTGGGAGCAACAGCAGCAAAGGCTCTATTGCCTTTGGTTCTGAGCCTAGTGCTAGGGACTACCAATAGATTCTGATGAGAAGACTTGAGAGACCTGCTGGGCTGGTGTAGAAAGAGCAGGTCACTGATATAAAAAGGCGCCTCTTCATGAATGGCTTTGTAAGTAAGAACAAGAACTTTAAAATCCATCCATCCATCCATCCATCTTCTACCGCTTTTCCGGAGGTCCGGGTTGCGGAGGCAGCAGTTCAAGCAGAGAAGCCCAGACTTCCCTCTCCCCAGCCACCTGCTCCAGCTCTTCAGAGAGGATACCAAGGCGTTCCCAGATCAGCTGGGAGATATAGTCTCTCCACCGAGTCCTGGGTCTGCCCCGGGGTCTCCTCCCAGTGGTACGTGCCAGAAACACCTCAAGTGGGAGGCGTCCAGGAGGCATCCTAATCAGATGCCCATACCACCTCAATTGACTCCTTTCAATGTGGAGGAGCAGCGGTTCTACTCTGAGTCTCTCCGGGATGGCTGAGCTCCTCACCCTATCTATGAGGGTGAGTCCAGCAGTCCTACGAAGAAAGCTCATTTCAGCCGCTTGTATCTGCGATCTTGTTCTTTTGGTCATTACCCAAAGCTCGTGACCATAGGTGAGAGTAGGAACGTAGATTGACTGGTAAATCGACAGCTTTGCCTTAGAACTCAGCTCCCTCTTCACCACAACAGACCGGTACAACGTCTGCATCACTGCAGATGCTGCTCCAATCCGTCTGTCAATCTCTTGCTCCATTTTCCCCTCACTCGTGAACAAGACCCCCGAGATACTTAAACTCCTCCACTTGGGGCAGGAGCCTGTCCCCAACCCAGAGAGGACAATCCACCTTTTTCCGGCTGAGGACCATGGACTCGGACTTGGAGGTGCTGATTCTCATCCCAGCCGCTTCACACTCAGCGGCAAACCGTCCCAGCAAGAGCTGTAGGTCATTGCTGGATGAAGCCAACAGGACAACATCATCGGCAAACAACAGAGATGAGATCCTGTGGTCACCAAGCATGACACCCTCCATTCCCTGGCTGCACCTAGAAATCCTGTCCATAAAAATTCTGAACAGGATCGGTGATAAAGGGCAGCCCTGGGGGAGTACAACGCTCACTGGGAATGACTCCGACCGAGTGTTGGCAATACGAACCAAACTCTCACAACGGTCGTACAGAGACCGAATTGCTCGTAACAACAAGCCCGATACCCCATACTCCCGAAGCACCCCCCACAAAAAACCACGAGGGACACGGTCAAATGTCTTCTCCAAGTCCACAAAACACATGTAAACTGGTTGGGCAAACTCCCACGAACCCTCAAGAATTCTCGAGAGGGTAAAGAGCTGGTCCGATGTGCCACGGCCAGGACGAAAACCACATTGCTCCTCCTGAATCTGAGATTCGACCAACGGCCGGACTCTCCTCTCCAGTACCTTGGCATAGACCTTCCCAGGGTGGCTGAGGAGGGTGATCCCTCTAAAGTTGGAGCACACCCTCCGGTCCCCTTTTTTGAAGAGAGGAACCACCACCCCGGTTTGCCATGCCAAAGGCACTGCCCCCAACCTCCACGCAATGTTGCAGAGGCGTGTCAACCATGACAGCCCAACAACATCCAGGGCCTTGAGGTACTCAGGGCGAATCTCATCCACCCCCGGGGCCCAGCCACCAAGGAGATTTTTAACCACCTTGGCGACCTCAGCCCCTGTGATAGATGAGTCATCCCCCTCGTCCCCACACCCTGCTTCCTCTGTGGAAGGCGTATCAGTGGAATTGAGGAGATCCTCGAAGTATTCCTTCTACCACCCGAGGATATCCCCAGTCGAAGTCAACAGTGTCCCATCCGCACCATACACAGTGTGGACAGGGAGCAGCTTTCCCCTCCTGAGCCGCCGGACAGTTTGCCAGAATCTCTTTCAGGCCGACCGAAAGTCTTGTTCCATGGCCTCACCGAACTTCTCCTATACCTGGGTTTTTGCTTCAGCAACCACCCTGCCGGTACACCTCAGCTGCTTCGGGAGTCCCACAAGCCAACCAAGCTTGATAGGACTCCTTCTTCAGCTTAATGGCCCCCTCACCACTGGTGTCCACCACTTGGTTCGGGGGTTGCCACCATGAGATGCACCAACCACCTTGCGGCTGCAGCTCTGGGCCGCTGCTTCAACAACAGAGGTGGAGAACATGGCCCATTCTGACTCCATGTCTCCAGACTCCCTCGGACTGTGGTTGAAGTTCTTCCGGAGGTGGGAGTTGAAGACCTCTCGGACAGGGGCCTCAGCCAGACGTTCCCAGCACACCCTCACTATACGTTTGGGTCTACCAGGTCTGAATGGCTTCCTCCTCTGCCATTGGATCCAACTCACCACCAGGTGGTGATCAGTTGACAGCGCTGCACCTCTCTTTACCCGAGTGTCCAAGACATATGGTCGCAGGTCTGATGACACGATAACAAAATCGATCATCGACCTGCGAACTAGGGTGTCCTGGTGCCAGGTGCACATATGAATGAATGAATGAATGAATGAATAAGGTTTATTGTCAATACTACCATACGTAATACATACAGGAGAATTGAAATTTGACTTGACATTGGGCGCGCTCAGTAAGCGCATCCCATAGCCGGGGCAGCCCGAAGGCACCAGTCGAACAGTGAGGGTAAAGAGGGGAAGGGGGGGGGGGAGAGGAAAACACAATAGGCAGAGAGAAAAAACATAGTTATCAGAATAACGCTCGTATAAGCTCATATAAAGCTCAAATGAGCCAAATTTTGATCACACAGAAAAAACCCCTCTATGCACAATTAGCAGACGTTGACAAATGACAAAGCGAGAGAGACCAGTGTATGTAGTCAGCATATGATCAGTGTGTGATGCAGTGTGGAGGTGTGTCAATTGCTGGTGAACAGCAGAGGGCACCCCCTGGCAACGGATAGTCATGTGTTCTACTCGGCATGTCCATTCTCATGCAGGTGGCAAGTTCTGTAAACACATGATAGCGCTGTCCTTGAGAAGCTCGATCTGCAGAACAACAGCCATTGTTTGTCGATGTTTGGGTTAAGCCACTTCTCCAGCGTTATCTTCATCGAGGAGGAATGTAAACAAGGGCACCAAAACACAAGGTCAAATCTGCACAGTGCACTCAGAGAATAAAAAATTTCCCTCTCTTCGATTCTGTGCTTCAAATTTCATACAGGCTTGAATCATGCTTTAGATCATTCTCTGGAGAGCACTCAGCGATCCACAGATGTTATCCACCTACCGAAACATAGGTAAACATGTCCAAGAGAGTCCGTTCTCTCTTCAATGCATGCCAGGTGGTAAATTCCATGTTAATCCTGCCGCTGACAGTCAGTGCTCCCCCCAGCTGGACGAATTGTTGAATTTGTTGAGGGAGCTACGCCGGGGTCCGCATTTGATTAGCTCACCCAGATAATTTCGATACACTAGGAAAACTCCAGGGGCCAAACAGAAGATCCTGTGATCAGTTCAATCTCAGTCGAATCACACAGACACATGAATTCCAATGCCATGAGTCTTCCTTGGGTTCCCCCTGACCCGATCTTCTTCTTTTAAAGTGGTGACAATCGCATATAAGCTGCTTTCCAGATCCATAATTTCCATTTGGATTAAGATTCAGCCAGGTGAACAGCGACATTGCAAGCTGGGATCAGAAGGGAGAGGATTAGGAGGGAGAGGGAAGAAAAGCGTCTACTCTCTCTCAGAAGCGGAAGTGAAGCATATGGACACCCTTATGCTTGAACATGGTGTTTGTTATGGACAAACTGTGGTTAGCACAGAAGTCCAATAACTGAACACCACTCGGGTTCAGATCGGGCAGGCCGTTCCTCCCAATCACCCCCCTCCAGGTTTCACTGTCGTTGCCCACGTGCGCATTGAAGTCCCCCAGTAGGACAATGGAGTCTCCAAGAGGAGCACCCTCCAGCACCCTAGTCACAGACTCCAAAAAGGGTGGGTACTGTGAAACATCATTTGGTGCATAGACACAAATGATGGTCAGGACGCGTTTCCCAACCTGAAGGCGCAGGGAAGCAACCCTTTCATCCACCGGGGAAAACTCCAACATAGAGGCAGCAAGGTGGGGGGATACAAGAATACCCACCCCTGCTCGTCGCTTCTCGCCCGGGGCAACTCCAGAAAAGGCCAAGCTCCAGCCCCTCTCCAGGAGACTGGTTCCGGAACCGGAGCTGTGTGGTGAGGTGAGGCCGACTATATCTAGCCGGTATCTCTCAACCTCATACACCAGCTCAGGCTCCTTCCCCACCAGAGAGGTGACACACAGAGGTGACAACTTTATAATCAATTCTATAATTTACAGGAAGCCAATGCAAGGAGACCAAAACAGGAGTGATATGACAGAATCTACTGGACCTAGTTAGTAATCTTGCAGTAGCGTTCTGGACTAACTGTAGGCGGTGTAAAGAGGATTTGCTAAGACATGTGAAAAGAGCATTACAGTAGTCCAAACGTGAAGAAACAAAGGCATCAATAATGATTTCTAACTGACTGTAGGAAACCAATGACCTAATTTTGGATATATTCCTAAGGTGGAAAAAACAACTCCGGGTCAGAGATTTGACATGCTGATCAAAACTCATTGATTGATCGAAAATGACACCAGGATTTTTTAGATTAGACCGTACGTTAGAGGTTAATGAACCAATGCTATTAACCAACTTAGGAATTAGATTATCAGGTGCTACAATAAGGACTTCAGTTTTATCAGCATTAAGTTGCAAAAAGTTACTAGACATCCAGTCCTTAATTGCAGACAGACAATTATTATTATTATTACAATTATTGCAGACAGACAATTGGGGATATGTGTTCTGCCTCTGTCGGATTTTAATGAAGGTGAAATTTTCATCATGGTCAGGCTTAAAAGAGAAAAGTAGCTGTAAATTGTCAGCGTAGCAGTGATAAGACACACCTTTAAATTTGCTGATAATAGAACCAAGTGGCAGCATATATAGGGCAAATAAAAGTGGACCCAGAATAGAACCTTGAGGCACCCCACAGGTTAAAGGAGCAGAGTCAGATGAATAAGAGCCAACAGCCACGGAAAAACTCCTACCAGAAAGGTAGGAGAAAAACCAATCCAGAGCTTTTCCAGAAATACCTACCCAATCTCTAAGCCTTTGTAACAAAATACAATGATCAATAGTATCAAATGCTGCAGTAAGATCTAATAACACTAAAACAGAGCATTTGCCAGAGTCTGATGACATTAAAATATCATTTGACACCCTGAGAAGAGTGGTCTCTTTCGAGTGTTTCTGATGAAAACCTGACTGAAATTTGTCGAAAATATTGTGTTCAGTCAGAAAGTCAGTGAGCTGCTTGGCAACAATTTTTTCTAAAAGCTTAGAAATAAAAGGAAGCTTAGAAATTGGCCTGAAGTTTTTAAAAACAGATCGATCAAGGTTAGGTTTTTTTTTAAAAGTGGCTGCACAACTGCATGTTTAAAATACAAGGGTACACAACCAGATTGAAGTGAATTATTAATGATATTAACCAAAGATGTACCCACTGAGCCAATTACCTCTTTTAACATTGAGGAAGGCAAAATATCTAAAACGCAGGAGGAGGATTTCATGGAACTCACCAACACTAACAAATCCTCAAAAAAAATTGGGGTAAAATCACTTAAAAAGGTCTGTCTGTTAGGACAATCAAGGATTAGGGGAAAGGAATGAGTAAAACCAGCCCTAACAGCAGTGACCTTGTCAACAAAAAAGGAAAGAAGCTTGTTACAGTCATTAATTGAATAAACAGGGGGAGCAGAACTAACAGGATTAACTATACTGTCTATTGTACTGAAGAGGATGATATTGGAAAAATAAGAAGTTCTTGCCATTTTTATCATATTGTTAAATTCAATTAACAGTTCCTTAAGGTACAATCGATGCACCTCAAGTTTAGTGGACTTCCACAGTCTTTCCACCCTCCGACATTTACGTCTAAAACAATAGAGATCATCATTTAAACAGGGGGATGAATTAACAGCACGGACAGTCCTGATTTTAAAGGGAGCAACTACATCTAAGATGCTTGAACAGTGTGAGTTAAAAGAGCAGACCAAGCTCTCAGTGTCTTCATCAGAGGATAAAACCACACTGCTGTCAAAGACAGCAGAAAATTTCACAGCTGAAAACTGGTCAATGACACGAGAGCATTTTACCCGCTTGTCAGTGTAACAGACTGATTTAACTGATAAATTAAAAAGAACACAAAAATGGTCTGACACAAGAAGCTCCTTAGTCCGAACATTATTCACATTAAGACCAAGTGTAAAAACAAGATCAAGTGTATTTCTTTTGATACGCGTAGGGCCAGATAGACACAAAACAAAATTAAATGATTCAATAATACCCAGGAAATTCACTGCAAAACTGTCACTGGGATCATTAATATGCAAATTAAAATCTCCAAGTAATAAAATCCGCTCACATTTAATAATAGAAGTTAAAAAATCTTCTAAACTCAGATAAAAATGAGGCATTAACTCCTGGAGGGCGGTAAATTAAAACACAATAAAATGGGTTTGAGGAGCCAATTTTTAAAATCATCAGTTCAAACGATGAAAAAGTTCCATGGCTCACTGTCCGTGTAACGAAGCGGCGCCGGTTCACGATAGCCAGACCACCGGCGCGGCCTGTCAATCTCGGAGCACAGAAGAAAGTACAATCCGGTGGACAAAGTTCAATTAAGAAGGTAAATTCCTCACTTCTCTGCCAAGTCTCAACAAGAAATAAAAAGTCCAGCCCTGCAGTAATGAATAAATCGTTCAAAAAGAATGATTAACTGAGATGGAACGTGCGTCAAGCAGCCCCAGCTGGATGGGCTCTGTAACAGCAGCAGTCTCGCCAGGAATGGGGGCCGGTGAAAGTTGACATAGGCACCCGCTACCTGCAGGGGATTTCCTGGCTCGAAGCAGGGAGAAGGCTGGCTGGCACGGTAGAACAGGGAAAATAGGCCGGAGAAATGATGGCCTCACTCCGGGCACACCCGAGGGCCAGGATCCAGGAAAGAGGCCAGCTGCAGAATTAGGAGAAGATGAGGTGGAGCGAGCGAGACAGTGAAGCCGAGCAAGCCTTCTGGATTTCATCGCGGCACCTGCACGTCTTCCTCGAGGTTTGGATCGCTTTCTGCCGGTATAACCACAGCGGGGATCCCAGGTACCAACGGGAAGTTGCAAACGCAGAGACCGATGGAAGAATCTTCCCTCCTGATTATGACAGCCAAACCCCACCATGGAAGATCGAATATCCAGCAGCACTTGGCGATCATAAACAATGGCTGATTGCACGTAATCCAGACACAATAACACAATCAAAAACAGGACAAACAAGCGGAGACGATCAGCAGCCAGAAACACAGGCGGCACGGCCATCTTGGAATTTTTAATTGACCATCAATTGTGACCTGTCAATGGTCATCAATTGTGACCTGTTAAAATGTTTGACCAGGCTGTTGCTCTATGGATGCAGCGGGGTGGTCCAGGTCTTCCAGATGCCCAGAAGCCTGCAGACCTCCCCAAAGACCTCTGCCTCAAAGTTCCGTCCCTGGCCGCTGTGCAGCTTCTTCAGCACACCGTACCAACAAAACATCACATCCATCAGCTTTGATGCTGTTGTGGTGGTGCTCTAATCAAGGACCGCATACACCTCTGGCTACTTGGTGAAGTAATCCATTGTGACCAGAACATAATGGTGCCCCCAATCTGTGGTCAGAAAAGGGCCCAGAATGTCCACTCCCACACGCTCCATGGGTGCCCGTACCTGGTACTGATGCAGGGGTGTGTGGGACTGCTGAGTCAGCCCTTTCTGAGCAGTGCAGGTGTCACAGAGGTGGACATGGAGCTCTACATCCTGACGACACCCCAGCCAGTAGAGCTGGGCCTGAAGATGCTGCAGGGTCTTTGTCACCCCGAAGTAGCTCGCCCCCACCATCCCTTGGACCAACTGGAGCACCTTGAGGCAGAGCCATCAGGGAACCAGCAGCTGCCAGACAAGACGCTGCCCAGCTGGAGACTGCCACCGCCGATAAACAACACCCTCACAACAGCAGAGGTCCACTGGGAATGTAGGGGCTTGGTCTCCAGGTCTAGCACAGGCACAGCCTCCCAGACAGGCTGTTGGCCCACGTCCGGCCACTGCCGGACCTGGAAGATGACAGGATCTCCATCCTGCTTGCTCCAAAGCTGCTGCGCACCAAGGGCCTCTGTGACATTATTGCTGGGGAGAACTGGCTGATTATCTGAGGAGGAACTGTGCGCTGCTGTGCTATCCCCGGCCGCAATGGTCTGGAGAGCAGCAGCCCATGAGACTGCTAGGTCATGATCCTCTGCCCGCTGGCAGTGCCAACAGGCATTCACAGCACAGGGGCACCGGGACAGTGCATCAGTTTTAGCATGGAGGCGGCTTGCTGGATGCACAATCTGAAAATCATCTCACTAGCTGTCCATCCAGCTCTTTATAGTTCAGTAGCCAGGTCAGGGAGGCAAGGTCCGTCCTGAGCTGAAACCTCAGGACGGACTGAATGACTGCCAGCAGCTCTCGGCGGGTGACGCAATAATTCCTCTCGGCTCTGCTGAGAGTGCAGCTGAAAAAAGCAACTGCCTGCTCTCCGTGTTCTTCCTCCTGGGATAGCACCGCCCCGATGTCCTGGTTGCTGGCATCTGTGTCCACGATGAAGGGACGGTTCGGATCGGGATACCACAGCAAGGGGGCTCTGGTGAGCACCGAACGGAGCCGTGAAAAAGCAGCAGCACAGTCCTCACTTCACTCGAATGTGTGGCCCTTCTGTGTCAGCTGATGCAGCGGGCTGGCGATGGTGGTGAAATCCTTCACAAACCTCCTATAATAAGAGGCCAGCCCGAGGAAGCTCCACAGCTCCCCTATGTCCCACGGGACTGGCCAGTTTCTTACCACTGCCACCTTCTTATTAGACTCTCGTGCACTATGTACAGCAGCTCAACCGGTCTCATGACAATTATCACTGTTTTCTTTTTGCACTACCGACTGCACTATGTGGAACTCCACAATACCTGCTGCTTGTTAATATATTTAAAAATTGCATAGATTAGTATTACTCACATTCTACATTTTATTGCATGCATAGTTTTTTTTTATTTTTATCTTTAGTGCTACTCCATGTTTAATGTTGCAGCATTGCACCGAGACAAATTCCTAGTTTGTGTACTACATGAACAATGGCAATAAATCTGATTCTGATTCTGATTCTGATTCTCTGGGTCAGTGGCGACTCGCAGCGCTGACGACATGGCCCAGGAAGGTGGTTTCTTGCCGAAACAGGTGGCATTTCCAGGGGTGGAGCTGCAGCCCAGCCCGGCGGATGGTGTCCAACACCTCCTGGAGGTTAAACAGGGTGCCAACAAAATCAGCTGCGTGAACCAACAGGTCATTGAGATAAATGATGCAGTGGCTCTGGGGGATGTGGGCCAGCACTCGCTCCATCAGGCGTTCAAAGGTGGCCGGGGCATTGCAAAGTTCAAACGGCATTACCTTGAACTGCCACACTCCCTGCCCAATGGAGAAGGCTGTTTTCTGGCGGGCCTCTACTGACAGCTCTACCTGCCAGTAGCCACTGCGGAGGTCGAGTGAGCTGAACCAGCTGGAGCCGGGGATGTAATCCAGCACATTATCAATGCGGGGCAGAGGGTAGGCACCAGTAATCCTCACAGAACCGCCACGAACCATCCTTCTTCTTGACCAGAACCACCGACACTGCCCAGGGGCTGCTGGAGTGTTCAGTGATATCTGCCTGCAACATTTCCTGAATCTTTTGTTCTGCCGCCATCCACCTCAAAAAAGGCAGATGGCGGTGGAGCCGGATTGGCCTGGTCTCACCAGTGCCGATCTGGTGCTGCACCAAACTGGTTCGGATGCACTCTTTTGTCCCTGGCAGCGAAGATGTCGAAGTAGCAGTCCAACAGCTCCCACAGCTGGTGTTCCTGTCCCGACTCCAACCCTCTGCAGCTCCACTGGAATAGCTCCTTGACCGCCTGCTGGGTTTCCAGTGATGTGGCAATTTGCTCCGCTGGCAACCCCCCCTCCCCTGCTGTCTCTGGTGGCAATGATGATCCCTCTGCTTGTGCTGGTGGTGCTGCTGCGGTGGGCTCTGGTGGCAATCCCCTCAGCTCGGTCTGCGCTGATGGCCCCCCAATCACGCAGGCCCCCTGGTTTCTCATCTGGCTCTTTCCGCAGAGCGTGATGGTCTGAGCCCCCAGAAGGAGAGAAGAGCTGGCCATGTTGCTCTTTGCACCCAATTCTGTGAGCAGATCTAGTCCAGTGATGCAGGGGTCTTGGATCTTAGCCAGCCAGAATGGGTGGTTTGTGTTCTGACCGGTCACTCCCACCACAAGGACTCATCGCTCTCCCAGTCTGGCACGCTCACCGGTGGCTGTGGCGATGCAGCGCCTGGTGGGTGCCCACCCCTGCGGTCCAAGTTCATCTGTACCAGGCAGCGCCCCGGGTTGGACTAGGGAGATGGTAGAACCGGTGTCGATCAGGGCCTGGATTGGCGCGCTGTCCAGGCTGCACTGCAGGTACAGCCCTGGTACAGTCCAAGTCGGTCCAGACGTGGTGATGGTTCACTGGGGAAAATGTCTGTGAGAGGGGGGAGGTCCCCATCTGTGCCACCTCGCTCTAGTTTAATGCTGGCGAGGGGGTGCATTGTCGCGGGGTGGGTGCAGGGCAGTTGCATGCAATGTGTCCTGGTTCCCCGCAGCACAAGCATCTCTCCTCGCACCACCATCGTACTCTTGCTGGCCATGCAGCTGTGATCTGGCACAGTTCCTCCTCACCCTTGCTCGCAGCCTTGGCCTGGAAAGCTCTCTGACTTGATGATGATACTTCAGCTGCATAATCCAGCATCAGCCCCACCCACTCCGTTTCTGCCATGGCCATTTCCCAGCTGCTTGTGGCGTGAATCCGGACATGTTTTTGAAGCCAGGCTGTGCGGAGCCCTCAGATGAAGTTCTGAAGGGTGACCTTCTTCACTGTCTCTGGCTCAAAATCTGGGTAGCCATGCTGTGTCAGCAGCCGTACGTCCGCTGCATAGGCTCCCAGGCTCTTTCAGTTGCCTCATTGGTGGCTGGCCAGCTGTTCCCGGGCGTGATCAGCGTGAGTCGTCATCCCAAACCACCTCTGAAGTGCTCCTTATAGCCGGAGATCGCATAGCGTGCAGAGAGCTCCGCCCTCCAAAGCCAGCGCGACCTGCACAGCTCTCTCTTCAGGTGACCAGCCATTTAGCGCAGCAGCCAGTTCAACCTGGATCAGATAGTCGTCCAGCAGGGTTTTGCCACCAAAGTGGAGAAGCTTAGCCAGTTGGCGGGTCGGTGGGACGGTCGCCTCCATGTCGATCACTGCCCTCGGTCGCAGTGGAATCGCTGGCTCCTAGTTCCCCTGCTGGCAATCCCATCCTGCCTTGAAAAAGGCTCTGTCTGGTCCGCTCCCCATCCGTTGCAGCGAGCAGCTCTGGGAGCTGGTGTGTCTGCTCTGCTGTCCATCTCCATCTCCATCTGGGCGATGAGATGCTCAAGCTGTCGAATTTTTGCCTTGATCCCCACTTCTATCTCTTGAAATCCCACTCCTGACACCAATGTGACGTTTCAATGGTTCACACAATGATGAAAGACGATTTGTGACGTATAGGCATTTATTTTTCACTGACTAATTACACAGAACAGAAGAGAAGTCATTCAGACACTCATCTCACTCAGGGTGATGCAGACACATAATCTATCACACATAGGGAAAACAACAGTATGACAACTGGACTTATAACACAAATAAAACAGTAAGAAAATAATGCTCAGAACACAAGGATAATAACAGTCTTTCAATTCCCTGTGGCGCAAAGCATGCCGGGAGAATCCCCTGCCCCTTATCACAGCACCGACGTTATAATACTGTATGTCGGCATTGCCCGGTCTGATGTTCAGTGTGTGCAGATCTCAGCAGACAGGCTCTACTATGGCCACGGGTGTTGACTGTTTCCCATTCCAGCTGGCCAGCAGCCAGCCTGTGGAAAATACAGTGGTGTTTAAAAGTGTTTGCTTCTTGATTTCTTTCCTGATTTTAACTAGAATTATTTATTGCCAGATTTTTTTGTTTAAGTAAAATTATCTGCAAACAGAGAAAGAAAATTTGACTTATCAAACTGCGTAAAACAAGTTAAAACTAGAAAAGCAATCAGAGAGCACGTACCTCCACCAAGGCTCCTTCCTTCCCTCCCTTTGTCCATCCATCTGTCTGTACTTCCCTTCCTCAATCCCACCATAAATTGTAAGATAGGACCTTGGTAGAGGTATGCGCTCATAGATCAGCTCAAAAATCTAATGGGCTCATCTGTAACCCAAGGACCTCCTCTGGTGAAAATTTGATCAAAATCCATCCATTAGTTTTTGCGTAATCCTGCTAAACTACTGCTAGAAGATTGCGCCTTGGTGGAGGTATGCACTCATGGATCACCTAAAAAATGTAATGGGTTCGTATGTAGGCCAAGAGTGACCTCTGGTGAAACTTAATCAAAATCCATCCATTAGTTTTTGAGTAATCTTGCTAAAATATTGTGAGAAGATAGAGCCTTGGCGGAGGAACAGTGGTGTGAAAAAGTGTTTGCCCCCTTCCTGATTTCTCATTTTTTTGTATGTTTATCACACTCAAATGTTTCAGATCATCAAACAAATTTAAATATTACACAAAGATAACTCAAGTAAACACAAAATGCAGTTTTTAAATGAAGGTGTTTATTATTAAGGAAAAAAAGAATTCCAAACCTACATGGCCCTGTGTGAAAAAGTGATTGCCCCCTAAACCTAATAACTGGTTGGGTCACCCTTAGCAGCAACAACTGCAATCAAGCGTTTGCGATAACTGGCAATGAGTCTTTTTACAGCACTGTGGAGGAATTTTGGCTCACTCATCTTTGCAGAATTGATGTAATTCAGCCACATTGGAGGGTTTTTGAGCATGAACCACCTTTTTAAGGTCATGCCACAGCATCTCAGTGGGATTCAGGTCAGAACTTTGACTAGGCCACTCCAAAGTCTTCATTTTGTTTTTCTTAAGCCATTCAGAGGGGGACTTGCCGGTGTGCTTTGGATCATTGTCCTGCTGCAGAACTCAAGTGCGCTTCAGCTTGAGGTCACGAACAGATGGCCGGACATTCTCCTTCAGGATTTTTTGGTAGACAGCAGAATTCATGCTTCCATTTACCACAGCAAGTCTTTCAGGTCCTGAAGCAGCAAAACAGCCCCAGACCATCACACTACCACCACCATATTTTACTGTTGGTATGATGTTCCTTTTCTGAAATGCTGTGTTACTTTTACGCCGAATGTAATGGGACACACTCCTTCCAAAAAGTTCAACTTTTGTCTCGTCAGTCCACAGAGTATTTTCCCCAAAGTCTTGGGGGTCATCAAGATGTTTTCTGGCAAAACTGAGATGAGCCTTTATGTTCTTTTTGCTCAGCAGTGGTTTTCGTCTTGGAACTGTGCCATGCAGGCCATTTTTGTCCAGTCTCTTTCTTATGGTGGAGTCATGAACACTGACCATAACTGAGGCAGGTGAGGCCTGCGGTTCTTTGGATGTTGTTGTGGAGTCTTTTGTGACCTCTTGGATGAGTTGTCGCTGCGCTCTTAGGGTAATTTTGGTCAGCCTGCCACTCCTGGGAAGGTTCATCACTCTTCCATGTTTTCGCCACTTGTAGATAATGGCTCTCACTGTGGTTCGCTGGAGTCCTAAAGCTTTAGAAATGGTTTTATAACCTTTTCCAGACTGATAGATGTCGGCTTTTTTGTTTCTCATTTGTTCCTGAATTTCTTTGGATGGCAGCATGATGTCTAGCTTTTGAGAATCTTTTGGTCTACTTGACTTTGTCAGTCAGGTCCTATTTAAGTGATTTCTTGATTGAGAACAGGTGTGGCAGTAATCAGGCCTGGGTGTGGCTAGAGAAATTGAACTCAGCTTTCCAAAGAGGTGATAAACCACAATTAATTTATGTTTTAACAGTTGGGGCAATCACTTTTTCACACAGGGCAACGTAGGTTTGGATTTTTTAAATCCTTAATAATAAACACCTTCATTTAAAACTGCAAACATACAAAAAAATGAGAAATCAGGAAGGGGCAAACACTATTTCACACCACTGTAAATAAATGTTTAATTTATGTACTTATCTTGTATCTTGTTCACAATTAACACTGAAAATGTAGCTAAGTGAGAACAAAAGCTATTCCATCTTTTATTGCATGATAATTAAAAGAACAAAACAGGTTATGGATGATGACAGATTTTTAAAAAGCAGTCTGTTAACCCATTGCACTCTGGTCAATTTCCCTAAAAACGCCAAAAAATAACGTACCCAAAGTAAATCAAAAGCTGTTCTTCAACCCTTTGCAGCATCTTCATGGGGTTGGTCTCATTTAAAAGAAAACACTTTGAAGTTTTTGGCAAAACAGTCATAATTGTGGGCTATATTAATCATATATTCCATAACCTACATATGTTGAAGCATGTGGAAATGTTTGGTAATTACATATGTAAAGCAACTTCACACCTCTGAAAGGACAAAGGCTCTCAACCGCCAAGTGAAGAACAAAGACGTTCCCAGACACTGCGGTGGAGACCGGAGGAGCTACCCTCACCCCCTGGGCGAGGAGAGGAAATACCAAGACAATGGGGGGATTAAGATAATGAGGGATGTCAGCCTTTGTTATGCATGTCTTTTGTTATGTGCAAGTATAAAGTCAGTGAGCCGGAGATATTCGGTCTCTTTTCCTTCTGCTACCTCTGCACTAGAATGAGACTTGTTAGGAGAGCTGATAAATAAACTTTGGTTTATATATGAAATCGCCTCATCATTTCAAGCTCTTCTACACTGGTGACCCTGACGCGAGTATGGACCTGAGGTGTTCCCCCGCAATCGACTCATCCGTGGCGACCCAGGCAGACACCAGCGCCCACGCAGACAGGGGAACAGATGGACGTCTTTCCCCCCCCGGCAGAAGGGATTGAGAGGGCTCAACCGAGCACCAGCACCGCTGTGAGAGCCGAAGCAAGGCACTCTCACCCTGCGGACACAGCAGTGATGGTATACACGAATGCCGTCGCTGTCAAGCTGCCAGACTTCTGGCAAGAAGACCCCGCCTCGTGGTTTCAGCAAGCTGAAGCCCAGTTTACACTGGCGGGCATCACAGCTGACGATACCAAATTCTATCATATCGTCTCCAAACTCGACGCCGCCACTTCGAGGTGTGTGCGGAGCATGATCCGGCGGCCGCCGGCCCAAGACAAATATGAAACGCTGAAAGCAACCATCGTGGCAAATTACGTCCCCTCAGCTGAAGAGAGAGCCGAGAAGATCCTGGCGGTCTATGGCCACAGAGGGTGCAAACCTAAAGCCCTCATGGAGGATTTGCTGCAGCTTAAAGAAGACAATGACAACTTCCTCCTCCAATTCATATTCCTCAGCACGCTGCCGCCCCACATGAGAGGGACACTCGCCAACATGAGATGCAGCACCCAGCAAGACTTCCGCGTGCTCGCCAACGAAGCTCAACGGCTCGTCAACGCCTGCAAGGAGCAGACACCCACAGCAGCATCCGCAGACCTCAACGCTGATGCCCAGAACCACGAAGAGCCACAACCCACTGAGCAGATCCAGCTCGCGGTGACAGCGACACGGCCCAAACGTAACAGACGGAGCGACGTCTGTTATTATCACCACTGTTTCGCCGAGAAGGCTCACAAATGTGTTCCCCCCTGCAAATTTAAACGCCAAAGCCGAGAGCCGTTAACGGCAGCGGTTCTCGGCGAGAAGAATAAGCTGTTGTATGTGACGGATGGACACACCGGCAAGCAGTTCCTCATCGACACAGGAGCTCAGCTGAGTTTCGTCACGCCCTCCCACGCAGATCGAGCCATGGGCACCCGGGGCAACAGAGCGGTGGCAGCCAACGGCTCTAACATCGACACTTTCGGCGAAAAGAGCCTGCACCTCCACATCCACGGCCGCAACTACAGATGGACATTTGTTGTAGCAGCGGTGAGGTTTAACTTGTTAGGCGCAGATTTTTTGTGTGCACATGGGTTATTAGTGGATCTAGCAAATAGGCGCTTGGTTAATGCACTGTCCTTTGCTTCTATTCCATGCTCAGCTCGAGTTTCTCCACCACCTGTGCAGGCTAACGCCACCACGGCAGGAGGTAAGTTTGAGCAACTCCTCACCCAATTTCCAGCACTCACAATTCCCAAATTCTCAGCCACTGTGGCTAAACACGGGGTTGAACACTTTATTCCCACAACGGGCCCACCCGTATTTGCCAAAGCTCGCCGCTTAGACGAGGCCAAGCTCAACATAGCACGGGACGAGTTTACGACCCTTGAAAAATTGGGCATTGTTAGACGCTCGAAGAGCCCTTGGGCCTCACCACTTCACATGGTTCCGAAATCCGACGGTTCTTGGAGACCGTGCGGAGATTACCGCAGATTAAACAATGCTACAGCGCATGACCGCTACCCAATTCCTCACATTCAAGATTTTTTTACTACATCTGGCGGGTGCGCGCATTTTTTCAAAAATAGACTTAGTCCGCGGTTATCATCAAGTCCCAGTCCGAGCGGAGGACATTCCTAAAACAGCTGTAATAACCCCTTTCGGCCTTTTTGAATTTCTGCGAATGCCTTTCGGCCTCAAAGGCGCTGCTCAAACTTTTCAACGAATGATGGACGCGGTCTTACGCGACCATCCTTTTGTCTTCGTCTACCTCGACGACATGCTGATAGCCAGCTCGTCTGAGGAAGAACACGAGCAGCACCTCACTACGGTTTTTCAGAGACTAGAAGAGCACGGGCTAATAATCAATCCAGCCAAATGCAAATTCGGCGTGTCACAAATTGATTTTTTAGGACACAAAGTCTCTCCGAAGGGGGCAGTTCCACTTCCAGACAAAGTTCACGCGATAAAAAGTTTCCCACGGCCACAGACGGTCAAATCGCTACAAGAATTTTTAGGAATGGTTAATTTTTACAACCGTTTCCTCCCCCACGCAGCTCAGCTCATGCAGCCCCTA
Source organism: Pholidichthys leucotaenia (assembly GCA_020510985.1). NCBI lineage: Eukaryota > Metazoa > Chordata > Actinopteri > Cichliformes > Pholidichthyidae > Pholidichthys > Pholidichthys leucotaenia. The sequence continues at coordinate 176,739,925 of CM035840.1, read as the reverse complement.
TATGACGCGCTCAAAAAAAAGAAAGCTTCCAACGCGGTCGAATGGACCCCGGAGCGCGAACACGCCTTCGCGGAAGTAAAGAGCACTCTAGCTAACGCCACATTGTTAGTTCACCCAGATCCCTCGGCCCGCATCGCGCTAACCACAGACGCTTCGGACCTGGCTATAGGGGCAGTTGTAGAACAACAGGTCAGCGGGATCTGGCAACCTTTAGCATTCTTTAGCAAATCGCTAAACCAAACTGAGCGTAAATACAGTACTTTTGACAGGGAGCTGCTAGCGCTTCATTTATCCATCCGCCACTTCCAGTTCTGGTTAGAAGGGCGGAGTTTCACGGCTTTTGTAGACCACAAACCGCTCACCTTTGCTATGGCTAAAATTTCAGAACAATGGTCAGGCAGGCAACAAAGACAGCTAGCTGCGATTTCAGAGTTCACCACAGACATTCGACACGTGGCAGGCAAACTTAACGTAGTAGCAGACTGCCTCTCTCGCGCTGTGACATCACCAGAGCGCGAGGAGACAGATTATACTGCCTCAGCAGCAGAACTCTTCACTAACGCAGACACATACGCAGCACCTATCCATGCAGGGATAGATTATGCAGCCATGGCAGAGGCGCAAAGCAGTGACGCGGACGTGGGCGCACTCCTGTCTGGACCAACAGGGTTAAGGCTGGAGAAAAAGGGTTTACACGACGGCGTACCCCCCCTAATATGCAATGTTTCAACCGGCCGACCTCGCCCGTTAGTACCAGCTACATGGCGCCGCCGTATTTTCGACGCAATTCACTCCCTCGCGCACCCAGGTGTGCGCACCTCGGTTAAAATGGTCGCCGAAAAGTTTGTGTGGCCAGGCCTGTGCAAAAACGTAAAAGAATGGGCAAAAACTTGCATTTCTTGTCAGCGCGCCAAAATACACAGACACACAAAAGCCCCTCTGGAGCCTTTTCCAATCCCTGCTAGAAGGTTCGACCACGTTCATGTCGACCTCGTGGGGCCACTACCTTCCTCCCAAGGGTTCACACACCTGTTAACAATGATAGACCGCACCACACACTGGCTGGAGGCAGTCCCTCTAGCGGCAACCACAGCGGAGGAAGTCGCTCGCGCCTTTTTGACAAACTGGGTAGCACGTTTCGGCGTCCCATCGGACATCACGTCCGATAGGGGGCCTCAATTTGTCTCAGAGCTTTGGTCAGCCATGTCCAGCAGCTTAGGGGCAACAATTCACCGCACCACCGCTTATCACCCTCAGGCTAATGGGTTATGCGAGCGTTTTCACAGGTCTTTAAAGGCTGCCCTCAGAGCCTCACTAACGGATACAAATTGGGTAAATAAACTTCCCTGGGTTTTATTGGGGTTGCGTGCTGCGCCTAAAGAGGATCTAGACGCCTCTCCGGCAGAATTAGTTTTTGCGCAGCCTCTCAGGCTCCCAGGTGAAATTTTACCAGAGAACCCAGAGCCAGGGCATCTTCCAGTCCCAAGGTTTTTAGGCAGCAATGGACCAGACTCTCTCCCCGGTCCAGCTCATCACTCCTTTCCACGGGTTTTTGTCCCTCAAGCTTTAAAAACGCTGAGTTCGTTTTTGTTAGGCATGAAGCTTTAAAACCAACTTTCCGCCCAGCGTACGATGGGCCATTCAGAGTGCTGGAACATGGTGATAAACACTTTGTGCTTGATTTTGGGGATAGAAAAGAAACAGTCAGCATTGACAGACTTAAACCTGCCTTCTTGTTGAAAGACGAGGCTGCACAGCTGGCGAGAGCACCTCGGCGGGGTAGACCCCCCAAGAGAAAAGACTCAGCCCCCCTGCAGGGAACAATTAACCACTCTCCTTCCCACGCTGCAGATTCTTCACAAGAAGGTCCCAGCAGGACGCCTAAACGAACCCACAGCAGTTTTGGGAGAAGATTAAAACTCAGACAGCACAGGGACTGATGCAAACTACTCCACAATTGTTCACTAATTGTGCTGCAACAGTTTAGGACTGACTTATGATTTTACTATGCTGTTATGATTACCACTGAACTCTCTTAAGGGCATGGCTGCTGGAAAGTTTCTTCTGTGGCAAGAGATGTAACACTTAGTATGTCATAGTAATTATCTTAGACTGTGAACCTTTCTATTGTCCTTTCTTAGTCGTTTGGGGGGGGGCTGTGGGCTATATTAATCATATATTCCATAACCTACATATGTTGAAGCATGTGGAAATGTTTGGTAATTACATATGTAAAGCAACTTCACACCTCTGAAAGGACAAAGGCTCTCAACCGCCAAGTGAAGAACAAAGACGTTCCCAGACACTGCGGTGGAGACCGGAGGAGCTACCCTCACCCCCTGGGCGAGGAGAGGAAATACCAAGACAATGGGGGGATTAAGATAATGAGGGATGTCAGCCTTTGTTATGCATGTCTTTTGTTATGTGCAAGTATAAAGTCAGTGAGCCGGAGATATTCGGTCTCTTTTCCTTCTGCTACCTCTGCACTAGAATGAGACTTGTTAGGAGAGCTGATAAATAAACTTTGGTTTATATATGAAATCGCCTCATCATTTCAAGCTCTTCTACACTGGTGACCCTGACGCGAGTATGGACCTGAGGTGTTCCCCCGCAATCGACTCATCCGTGGCGACCCAGGCAGACACCAGCGCCCACGCAGACAGGGGAACAGATGGACGTCTTTCCCCCCCCGGCAGAAGGGATTGAGAGGGCTCAACCGAGCACCAGCACCGCTGTGAGAGCCGAAGCAAGGCACTCTCACCCTGCGGACACAGCAGTGATGGTATACACGAATGCCGTCGCTGTCAAGCTGCCAGACTTCTGGCAAGAAGACCCCGCCTCGTGGTTTCAGCAAGCTGAAGCCCAGTTTACACTGGCGGGCATCACAGCTGACGATACCAAATTCTATCATATCGTCTCCAAACTCGACGCCGCCACTTCGAGGTGTGTGCGGAGCATGATCCGGCGGCCGCCGGCCCAAGACAAATATGAAACGCTGAAAGCAACCATCGTGGCAAATTACGTCCCCTCAGCTGAAGAGAGAGCCGAGAAGATCCTGGCGGTCTATGGCCACAGAGGGTGCAAACCTAAAGCCCTCATGGAGGATTTGCTGCAGCTTAAAGAAGACAATGACAACTTCCTCCTCCAATTCATATTCCTCAGCACGCTGCCGCCCCACATGAGAGGGACACTCGCCAACATGAGATGCAGCACCCAGCAAGACTTCCGCGTGCTCGCCAACGAAGCTCAACGGCTCGTCAACGCCTGCAAGGAGCAGACACCCACAGCAGCATCCGCAGACCTCAACGCTGATGCCCAGAACCACGAAGAGCCACAACCCACTGAGCAGATCCAGCTCGCGGTGACAGCGACACGGCCCAAACGTAACAGACGGAGCGACGTCTGTTATTATCACCACTGTTTCGCCGAGAAGGCTCACAAATGTGTTCCCCCCTGCAAATTTAAACGCCAAAGCCGAGAGCCGTTAACGGCAGCGGTTCTCGGCGAGAAGAATAAGCTGTTGTATGTGACGGATGGACACACCGGCAAGCAGTTCCTCATCGACACAGGAGCTCAGCTGAGTTTCGTCACGCCCTCCCACGCAGATCGAGCCATGGGCACCCGGGGCAACAGAGCGGTGGCAGCCAACGGCTCTAACATCGACACTTTCGGCGAAAAGAGCCTGCACCTCCACATCCACGGCCGCAACTACAGATGGACATTTGTTGTAGCAGCGGTGAGGTTTAACTTGTTAGGCGCAGATTTTTTGTGTGCACATGGGTTATTAGTGGATCTAGCAAATAGGCGCTTGGTTAATGCACTGTCCTTTGCTTCTATTCCATGCTCAGCTCGAGTTTCTCCACCACCTGTGCAGGCTAACGCCACCACGGCAGGAGGTAAGTTTGAGCAACTCCTCACCCAATTTCCAGCACTCACAATTCCCAAATTCTCAGCCACTGTGGCTAAACACGGGGTTGAACACTTTATTCCCACAACGGGCCCACCCGTATTTGCCAAAGCTCGCCGCTTAGACGAGGCCAAGCTCAACATAGCACGGGACGAGTTTACGACCCTTGAAAAATTGGGCATTGTTAGACGCTCGAAGAGCCCTTGGGCCTCACCACTTCACATGGTTCCGAAATCCGACGGTTCTTGGAGACCGTGCGGAGATTACCGCAGATTAAACAATGCTACAGCGCATGACCGCTACCCAATTCCTCACATTCAAGATTTTTTTACTACATCTGGCGGGTGCGCGCATTTTTTCAAAAATAGACTTAGTCCGCGGTTATCATCAAGTCCCAGTCCGAGCGGAGGACATTCCTAAAACAGCTGTAATAACCCCTTTCGGCCTTTTTGAATTTCTGCGAATGCCTTTCGGCCTCAAAGGCGCTGCTCAAACTTTTCAACGAATGATGGACGCGGTCTTACGCGACCATCCTTTTGTCTTCGTCTACCTCGACGACATGCTGATAGCCAGCTCGTCTGAGGAAGAACACGAGCAGCACCTCACTACGGTTTTTCAGAGACTAGAAGAGCACGGGCTAATAATCAATCCAGCCAAATGCAAATTCGGCGTGTCACAAATTGATTTTTTAGGACACAAAGTCTCTCCGAAGGGGGCAGTTCCACTTCCAGACAAAGTTCACGCGATAAAAAGTTTCCCACGGCCACAGACGGTCAAATCGCTACAAGAATTTTTAGGAATGGTTAATTTTTACAACCGTTTCCTCCCCCACGCAGCTCAGCTCATGCAGCCCCTATATGACGCGCTCAAAAAAAAGAAAGCTTCCAACGCGGTCGAATGGACCCCGGAGCGCGAACACGCCTTCGCGGAAGTAAAGAGCACTCTAGCTAACGCCACATTGTTAGTTCACCCAGATCCCTCGGCCCGCATCGCGCTAACCACAGACGCTTCGGACCTGGCTATAGGGGCAGTTGTAGAACAACAGGTCAGCGGGATCTGGCAACCTTTAGCATTCTTTAGCAAATCGCTAAACCAAACTGAGCGTAAATACAGTACTTTTGACAGGGAGCTGCTAGCGCTTCATTTATCCATCCGCCACTTCCAGTTCTGGTTAGAAGGGCGGAGTTTCACGGCTTTTGTAGACCACAAACCGCTCACCTTTGCTATGGCTAAAATTTCAGAACAATGGTCAGGCAGGCAACAAAGACAGCTAGCTGCGATTTCAGAGTTCACCACAGACATTCGACACGTGGCAGGCAAACTTAACGTAGTAGCAGACTGCCTCTCTCGCGCTGTGACATCACCAGAGCGCGAGGAGACAGATTATACTGCCTCAGCAGCAGAACTCTTCACTAACGCAGACACATACGCAGCACCTATCCATGCAGGGATAGATTATGCAGCCATGGCAGAGGCGCAAAGCAGTGACGCGGACGTGGGCGCACTCCTGTCTGGACCAACAGGGTTAAGGCTGGAGAAAAAGGGTTTACACGACGGCGTACCCCCCCTAATATGCAATGTTTCAACCGGCCGACCTCGCCCGTTAGTACCAGCTACATGGCGCCGCCGTATTTTCGACGCAATTCACTCCCTCGCGCACCCAGGTGTGCGCACCTCGGTTAAAATGGTCGCCGAAAAGTTTGTGTGGCCAGGCCTGTGCAAAAACGTAAAAGAATGGGCAAAAACTTGCATTTCTTGTCAGCGCGCCAAAATACACAGACACACAAAAGCCCCTCTGGAGCCTTTTCCAATCCCTGCTAGAAGGTTCGACCACGTTCATGTCGACCTCGTGGGGCCACTACCTTCCTCCCAAGGGTTCACACACCTGTTAACAATGATAGACCGCACCACACACTGGCTGGAGGCAGTCCCTCTAGCGGCAACCACAGCGGAGGAAGTCGCTCGCGCCTTTTTGACAAACTGGGTAGCACGTTTCGGCGTCCCATCGGACATCACGTCCGATAGGGGGCCTCAATTTGTCTCAGAGCTTTGGTCAGCCATGTCCAGCAGCTTAGGGGCAACAATTCACCGCACCACCGCTTATCACCCTCAGGCTAATGGGTTATGCGAGCGTTTTCACAGGTCTTTAAAGGCTGCCCTCAGAGCCTCACTAACGGATACAAATTGGGTAAATAAACTTCCCTGGGTTTTATTGGGGTTGCGTGCTGCGCCTAAAGAGGATCTAGACGCCTCTCCGGCAGAATTAGTTTTTGCGCAGCCTCTCAGGCTCCCAGGTGAAATTTTACCAGAGAACCCAGAGCCAGGGCATCTTCCAGTCCCAAGGTTTTTAGGCAGCAATGGACCAGACTCTCTCCCCGGTCCAGCTCATCACTCCTTTCCACGGGTTTTTGTCCCTCAAGCTTTAAAAACGCTGAGTTCGTTTTTGTTAGGCATGAAGCTTTAAAACCAACTTTCCGCCCAGCGTACGATGGGCCATTCAGAGTGCTGGAACATGGTGATAAACACTTTGTGCTTGATTTTGGGGATAGAAAAGAAACAGTCAGCATTGACAGACTTAAACCTGCCTTCTTGTTGAAAGACGAGGCTGCACAGCTGGCGAGAGCACCTCGGCGGGGTAGACCCCCCAAGAGAAAAGACTCAGCCCCCCTGCAGGGAACAATTAACCACTCTCCTTCCCACGCTGCAGATTCTTCACAAGAAGGTCCCAGCAGGACGCCTAAACGAACCCACAGCAGTTTTGGGAGAAGATTAAAACTCAGACAGCACAGGGACTGATGCAAACTACTCCACAATTGTTCACTAATTGTGCTGCAACAGTTTAGGACTGACTTATGATTTTACTATGCTGTTATGATTACCACTGAACTCTCTTAAGGGCATGGCTGCTGGAAAGTTTCTTCTGTGGCAAGAGATGTAACACTTAGTATGTCATAGTAATTATCTTAGACTGTGAACCTTTCTATTGTCCTTTCTTAGTCGTTTGGGGGGGGGCTGTGGGCTATATTAATCATATATTCCATAACCTACATATGTTGAAGCATGTGGAAATGTTTGGTAATTACATATGTAAAGCAACTTCACACCTCTGAAAGGACAAAGGCTCTCAACCGCCAAGTGAAGAACAAAGACGTTCCCAGACACTGCGGTGGAGACCGGAGGAGCTACCCTCACCCCCTGGGCGAGGAGAGGAAATACCAAGACAATGGGGGGGATTAAGACAATGAGGGATGTCAGCCTTTGTTATGCATGTCTTTTGTTATGTGCAAGTATAAAGTCAGTGAGCCGGAGATATTCGGTCTCTTTTCCTTCTGCTACCTCTGCACTAGAATGAGACTTGTTAGGAGAGCTGATAAATAAACTTTGGTTTATATATCAAATCGCCTCATCATTTCAAGCTCTTCTACAATAATCTCTCTAAGTGCTCCTGCCACTGAGTAACAGTCATCTAAACATACTGAACTTGAAGAAAATAAATTTCGCCTGGGTGTTTTTTTGGATACAAATGCTTGCAAATAACACACAGCTTCAGATACTGGCTGGAAAATGCAACAGAAATGTAGAACCAAGTGTTACCCAGCTGAGGTCAAAATTTTGTAACAATACCACAAAAAATGAATATATTACACAGCTTTTTACTTCCGCCAGGCCGAAGGCCAGGAGGTTATGTTTTTGCCAGCGTTTGTCTGTCTGTCTGTTTGTCTGTCTGTCTGTTTGTTGTCTGTCTGTCTGTCTGTTGGTTAGCAAGATAACTCAAAAAGTTTTGGACAGATTTCGATGAAACTTTCAGGCGTTGTTGGAAATGGTACAAGGAAGAACTGATAAAATTTTGGGGATGATCTGGATCACCGTCCAGAAGAAAACCGTCATTACGGAAAATGCCATTTTCGTGAATAACTACTGAACCACTAATCCTATCATTGTCAATCCAATTGCTAGTCATATGTTTTCATGGTCAAGGAATCTGAAAACGTACACACAAACACTGTATGGGGGGAACTGTGTCCGCCATTACGGAAAATGCCATTTTCCTGAATAACTACTGGAACACTAATCCTATCATTGTCAATCCAATTGCTAGTCATATGTTTTCATGGTCAAGGAATCTGAAAACGTACACACAAACACTGTATGGGGGAACTGTGGCCGCCATTACGGAAAATGCCATTTTCCTGAATAACTACTGAACCACTAATCCTATCATTGTCAATCCAATTGCTAGTCATATGTTTTCGTGGTCAAGGAATCTGAAAACGTACACACAAACACTGTATGGGGGGGAACTGTGGCCGCCATTACGGAAAATGTAATTTTCGTGAATAACTACTGAACCACTAATCATATCATTGTCAAATTGCTAGTCATATGTTTTCATGGTCAAGGAATCTGAAAACGTACAAACAAACACTGTATGGGGGGAACTGTGGCGCTTGGCGGAGGTCTGCGCTCTCCGAGTGCTTTTCTAGTTTCTTAGGTTGTTCCCAGGCGTTTTTGAACTGTGCCAAATTGTGCTAAATGGCACAGTTTGGAAAAACATCTGTAACTTTTGAATGATTCAATATAGAAGCTTCATCTTGGGCTCTAATGAAAGGTGAAGGGCTGTGTGTGTGTGTGTGTGGGGGGGGTGGTTGTTTATTCATTCATTCATGAATGAATGAACAAACAAGCCCCCACACACAAAGAAGCATGCCACGTAAAAAATGTGTGCCTTTTTTTTTTTTACAAGAAAAAATAACCTACAGTGCACTAAAAATTATACTAAAATATTTGTAATGTAGAAGATAACAACTCCCCCCCCCACACTACAGAGGACGGACATCGTCCATCGCTACATGACGGAAAGCGGTGACGGTGCGCCGCGGTCTACTACGCACAGTTGGACTAAAATATCTGCAATATATCTGCAATCCGCTACAGAAGAGTAGGGGTGGAGCGTTCACAACGTGACGGGGGAGCCGTTCGCAACATGACGGACCCGGACCGCTCCGGGTCCGTCATGTTGCGATAACGCACAGTTGTAATTTACCAATCGGTCAAAAGTCATTTGGATTACAATTTTCAGGGATAAAGAATAATTTAGCTTATAACACTTACCTGTCCACAACAACAAAGTCGCTGGCGAACTTCTCTTCCTCATTGTCAGACGAACATGACGCTGGTCCGCTTGTTACGAACTCGTGGTTCTGGTCACGCGACCCGGTCAAACCACAATTCCATTATTGCGGTTTTGCGCTTCCATGATTGCGGTTTTGGCGAATGATTTTTCAAAACAAATAAGAACAGTAATAAGGAAAAAAAGACTGGCGAACGCCTGTGTGTCACCCAGCCTTACACAAAACAGCTTTCGAACTTCTGTGCTTCAATTGGCTGGTTGTATTCACAGCCGTTGGTAGGCGGGTCCTTCTTGCTAGGTTTTCAGTCATTGGTTCTTCAAGGTTTCAGAAACCTAATTCAAGGCTCTTATTAGTCGAATGAGAGGTCAATCACATCTAAACCAATCAAAGCACTCCTTTGGCTTTCTGTTCGCGGCTGTGTCTGTAGTGGAAGAACGGAAATGCAGCTTCTTTTTTCAGTGCGCTCTAGGACGCAGCGCCCTCGTGCACCCTCGTGCGCCCTCGTGCACTCTAGGACGCAGAGACGTGTCCGCCCGCGGTACACCGGAGTGCAAGAGGTTAAAATCACCGACATTGACAAATTCGAGCCCCAGTGTAGAAACAGACATTCATGCCTTTTAAATGTGCTGCTGAAACAGAAGTCGATAATATGCTGCTGACTTTAGATCTGGTTTTTTGTAGATCAAAGACCCATTGACAGAGAATGCAATATAAAATGAATGTGCCAAACTTTGCACCAAGACTCACATACTTTAAATGAGTCCACTCTAGTGCAGTCAGCCGCAATTTAGGTGGTGAAGGCCCACAGCGGAAAAACAGATGATGCGCTGACAGAAACTAAAGACTCCACTGGCATGAAGCATGGTGCCAATGTCCACTTTAGATTGTCATAATAGGGCCCATGGTGTTTTGCCCCTGTGGGTGACAGCAAAATAGTTTTTTTTCCCTGTGTTTAAAGATTGTTGCTTCAGTCTTGACATTGTTAAAATGAGCTCAAGTCTTTGAGTATTTCAGCAAAGAATAATCAGATTAAAAGTGGGTAATACTTGCTATGACAGGTAAATGAGCCATTTTTATTGCAAACAAAAAAGCTTGAATGGTGTGAACATATGATTCTGAAATCAAGTTAATTATATTAATCCATAAAATAAAATAAGCAACATGTGAATCAAAATACTTAGAGATATGGGTAAATCAAAGACAGTGATATTTTTTTAAAATAAAGTACATGATCTATGATTGAAACAAAAAAAATAGGAAATTTTTCTTCAAGAACATAATGTAAATCAAAAAAAATAAATCAACAATGGCACATATGACAGGGTGTAGCCTTAAAATTAACAGATCCTCTGATTCACCGCTCATCGTAGCTGAAGCATTTGTCAAGTATAAACCACCAGGGCAAAAATGTAATATTGTTTCCTTGGTTACTATTTCACCAAGAAAAAGCAGAAATCTACCAATCCCTAAAAGGGAGGTTATCAGAAAGTGTTTTCTTCTTTCACAGCAGCCTTTCTATTTGCTTTTATATTTCTATCCTCTACAGATTTAGATAAGGCCATTCGTGCTTTCAGTGCATCTCATTGCAGTGCTCTGTGTTCCTATCTCTGCCTGAGTTTAAAGTCACTTTCATCTCTACAACTCATTTGGGATGCAGCAGTTAGGATTCAGACTGCTGTCACACAAAGAGGCCATAATATTCCCAAGTTCAGCATCACTTGCTGGTTATCAGGGAGATTTAGAAGTCATTTAAAGTGACAAGGAGGAAGATTTTCAGGTCTTACTTTTTAATTTTTAGTCCAGAAAGTTGTCATGTATAATAGCATGCCATTATACAGTAGATCTATGGGAGGATATGACGCTCTCCAACATACATACAACAACATACAGTGCATCCGGAAAGTATTCACAGCGCTTCACTTTTTCCACATTTTGTTATGTTACAGCCTTATTCCAAAATGGATTAAATTAATTTTTCCCTCAAAATTCTACACACAATACCCCATAATGACAATGTGGCAAAAGTTTTTTTTTCTTTAGATTTTTGCAAATTTATTAAAAATAAAATAACTAAGAAATCACATGTACATAAGTATTCACAGCTTTTGCCATGAAGCTCAAAATTGAGCTCAGGTGCATCCTGTTTCCACTAATCATCCTTGAGATGTTTCTGCAGCTTAATTGGAGTCCACCTGTGGTAAATTGAGTTGATTGGGCATGATTTGGAAAGGCACACACTTGTCTATATAAGGTCCCACAGCTGACAGTGCCTGTCAGAGCACAAACCAAGCACGAAGGGAAAGGAATTGTATATAGACCTCCGAGACAGGATTGTCTCAAGGCACAAATCTGGGGAAGGGTACAAAAAATTTTCTGCTGCTTTGAAGGTCCCAATGAGCACAGTGGCCTCCATCATCCATACAGTGTCTCACAAAAGTGAATACACCCCTCACATTTTAATAAAAATTTTATTATATCTTTTCATGGGACAACACTGAAGATATGACACTTTGATACAATGTAGTCAGTGTACAGCTTGTATAACAGTGTAAATTTGCTGTCCCCTCAAAATAACTCAATGCACAGCCATTAATGTCTAAACCGCTGGCAACAAAAGTGAGTACACCCCTAAGTGAAAATGTCCAAATTGTGCCCAAAGTGTCAATATTTTGTGTGGCCACCATTATTTTCCAGCACTGCCTTAACTCTCTTGGGCATGGAGTTCACTAGAGCTTCACAGGTTGCCTCTGGAATCCTCTTCCACTCCTCCATGATGACGCCATGGAGCTGGTGGATGTTAGAGACCTTGCGCTCTTCCACCTTCCATTTGGAGATGCCCCACAGATGCTCAATAGGGTTTAGGTCTGGAGACATTCTTGGCCAGTCCATCACCTTTACCCTCTGTTTCTTTAGCAAGGTAGTGATCGTCTTGGAGGTGTGTTTGGGGTCATTATCATGTTGGAAAACTGCCCTGCGGCCCAGTTTCTGAAGGGAGGAGATCATGCTCTGCTTCAGTGTGTCACAGTACATGGTAAATGGTAAATGGCATTCACTTATATAGCGCTTTTATTCTCATCTCTTGATGAGCAAAGCGCTTTACAGCTCCTGCTATCCGCCCATTCACACACACACATTCACACACTGATGGCGGCATGCTACCTAACATGGCGCTTCCAGACCCACCAGGAGCAATTAGGGGTGAAGTGTCTTGCCCAGGGACACAACGGCAGGATATCTGGGGAGAGCGGGATTTGAACCGCCAACCATGTGGTTATTGGACGACCTGCTCTACCTCCTGAGCCACTGCCGCCCCCATGTTGGCATTCATGTTGGCATTCATGGTTCCCTCAGTGAACTATAGCTCCCCAGTGCCGGCAGCACTCATGCAGCCCCAAACCATGACACTCCCACCACCATGGTTGACTGTAGGCAAAATATTTGTCTTTGTACTCATCACCTGGTTGCCGCCACACACGCTTGACACCATCTGAACCAAATAAGTTTATGGTGGTCTCATCAGATCACAGGACATGGTTCCAGTAATCCATGTCCTTAGTCTGCTTGTCTTCAGCAGACTGTTTGCAGGCTTTCTTGTGCATCATCTTTAAAAGTGGCTTCCTTCTGGGATGACAGCTATGCAGACCAATTTGATGCAGTGTGCGGCATATGGTCTGAGCACTGACAGGCTGACCCCCCACCTCTTCAACTTCTGCAGCAATGCTGGCAGCACTGTTATGTCTATTTTCAAAAGACAACCTCTGGATATGACGCTGAGCATGTGCACTCAACTTCTTTGGTCGACCATGGCGAGGCCTGTTCTGAGTGGAACCTGTCCTGTTAAACCGCTGTATGGTCTTGGTCACCATGCTGCAGCTCAGTTTCAGGATGTTGGCAATCTTCTTACAGCCTAGGCCATCTTTATGTAGAGCAACAATTCTTTTTTTCAGATCCTCAGAGAGTTCTTTGCCATGAGGTGCCATGTTGAACTTCCAGTGACCAGTATGAGAGAGATAACACCAAATTTAACACACCTGCTCCCCATTCACACCTGAGACTTTGTAACACTAATGAGTCACTGATACTGGGGAGGGAAAATGGCTAGTTGGGCACAATTTGGACATTTTCACTTAGTGGTGTACTCACTTTTGTTGCCAGCGATTTAGACATTAATGGCTGTGTGTTGAGTTATTTTGAGGGGACAGCAAATTTACACTGTTATACAAGCTGTACACTGACTACTTTACATTGTATCAAAGTGTCATATCTTCAGTGTTGTCCCATGAAAAGATATATTTACAAAAATGTGAGGGGTGTACTCACTTTTGTGAGATACTGTATATAAATACATCTGAGAATTACAGTATGTTCTCTCAAAATCAGCAGGAAGAGACACAAAAACAGCTGTTAACAGTGTGCAGTATTTCATTACTTCAGTCTTTTCTCTTCAGCCAGATTTATACAGTGGGGAAAATTAGGAGCAGACTTAATGACTCCTCAATCGAGTTTCAGCCACGATCAACACCACAACACCTTGTGAGGCTTACAATAACTGTAGCCTACACTAAAGTACGTACACACACACGCTACATGACAGCATATGCTTCAAAATAATAATCAACCCAGAAACAACAGAGAAAAAAGTAAGATTTCCTCTTACCTTAATGCTTCCATATCAGCCCATACATTATTCACAGAGCCCTTCATTTTTTGTGTTTCTTTATTTAACCATCTTCGTGTCTCCAGCATACTGTCTGTGGTTTTTTTTTTTTTTTTTTTTTTTTTTTTTTCTCTCGGCGCCACACGAGTAGGCTGCCTTTTGCAACAGCGGCTCGATTCCGAGTTTTTTTTCCCTTCCTCTCTCTTTTGATCCGTCTTTTTTTTTCACCCCACTTATATCACGGACACACAGATTGTCCTAAATGTCTCCTGAGCCGGTGGACGGAGCCACTGTTTATAGCAGGATACGATACAGCAGAGAACAGCTGCTAGCATTCAACCGCCACCCGGTCCCATTGGAAAAACTCGACATACCGAGAGAACTGAGGCGAAAACGCCGCGGCTGCCGGGCTGGAGTAAGGCGGAGGACAAAAAATATAAGGTACAGACCCTCCCTTCCATCTGTTGTCATGGGAAATGTACGGTCGATACTGGGAAAGTTAGATGAGCTAGCGGCTATCTCCCGTTATGATAGCACTTACCGGGAGTGCTCTCTCCTTTTGTTTACTGAGACGTGGCTAACTGAACTAGCAGCAGATGCTAACATTGAGCTGGAGGGTTTTCACATGATACGAGCTGACCGAACACCAGACAGTGGCAAGGCTAGGGGCGGTGGAGTGATAATGTATGTTAACAACAACTGGTGCAGACCGGGACATATCACTGTTAAACAACGACACTGCAGCAAAGACATTGAGTTGCTAGCTGTTAGCATGAGGCCTACATATCTCCCGAGAGAACACTCACACGTGATCTGCATTGTTGTTTATGCAAATCCGACGGCGAACGCTGGGACAGCACGTGACGTCATCCATTCAGTAACCAGCAGGCTGCAGACAGAACACCCAGATGCTCTTCTCCTCATCTCAGGCGATTTCAACCATGTTTCACTGTCTCCCATTCTACCCACGTTCACCCAGTATGTCACATGCCACACTAGAGACAATAAAACACTGGATTTATTCTACGCAAACACTAAGGAGGCGTACACCTCATCACAACTCCCCCCACTCGGGAGATCGGATCACAACTTGGTTCATCTCCGGCCGGTGTACAAACCCCTAGTGCACAGACAACCTCCGGCCATGCACACTGTGGAGTTATGGTCTGAGGAGACAATGGACACCCTAAAGGGCTGTTTTGAAGCCACCGCCTGGAAGCAGCTCTGCGATCCACATGGTGAGGACATCGATGGCCTCATTCACACCTTCACGGGCTACCTCAGCTTCTGTGTGGACAAATCCGTTCCCACCAAGACCATACGGCGTCACTCAAACAACAAACCCTGGATCAACCCTGAGATAAAAACACTTCTGAGAGAGAAGAAGAGGATCTTCAGGTCAGGGAACAGGGAGATGCTGAAGTCCGTTCAGAGGGAGCTGAGGAGAAAGATCAGAGAAGGCAAGGACAGCTTCAGGAAGAAGATGGAGGACAAGCTGCAACAGAGCGACATCAGTGGGGTCTGGAGAAACCTCAAAACCATCTCGGGGCTCCAGAATACCTCCCCCCAGGCCACAGGGGGCAGGGAGTGGGCGAACAACCTGAATCTGTTTTTCAATAGATTTGACCAACCGCCCTCCCCCCTGACTGCACAACAACCACTGCTGCCTCTAAAGAAATCAAGTCCTGCTGCCCACTCCCCACTCCACCAACACCCCCCCACTCCCAACACACAGCCCCCCATCCTGACCCTGACCAGGACCCAGGTGAGGACGGAGCTGAGGAAGATCAAGGCGAGGAAGGCGCCGGGACCGGACGGCATCAGCGCAAAGCTCCTCAAGTCCTGTGCAGACCAGCTGTGTGGGATTGTGACGTATATCTTCAACATGAGCCTGAAACTGGGGAGGGTACCACAGCTGTGGAAAACATCTTGTGTGGTACCTGTACCAAAAACTTCCCACCCCAAAGACCTGAACAGCTACAGACCGGTGGCCTTGACGTCCCACTTGATGAAGATCCTGGAGAGACTGCTCCTTGCTCACCTCCGCCCCCTGGTGGAACCAGCGATGGATCCACTCCAGTTCGCCTACCAGCATGGCATTGGGGTGGAGGATGCGGTGATCTTCCTCCTTCACCGTTCTCTGTCCCACCTGGAGAAGCCCGGGAATATGGTGAGGATCATGTTCTTTGACTTCTCCAGTGCTTTCAACACCATCCAACCGATGATCCTGAAGGGCAAGCTGCTGCGCGCAGGGGTGGACCAGCACCTGTCATCATGGATCCTGGACTACCTCACGAACCGGCCTCAGTTTGTGAGAACCCGGGACTGTGTGTCCAACACGATCATCAGTAGCACGGGGGCCCCCCAGGGAACGGTGCTGGCTTCCTTCCTGTTCACTCTTTATACTGCGGACTTCTCACACAACACAACACACTGCCATCTACAGAAGTTCTCTGATGACTCTGCGATCGTTGGCCTCATCTCCAATGGAGATGAAGCTGAGTACAGAGGGCTTATCCAGGACTTCGTGGACTGGTGCCATCGGAACTGCCTCCAGATCAACGCGAGGAAAACTAAGGAGCTGGTGGTGGACTGCCGCAGGCATGGGCAGCCCCTCACAGTACCAGTAAATATACAGGGAACAGACATCGAGATGGTGACATCCTATAAGTACCTGGGTATTCATCTGAACAATAAACTTGACTGGTCACACAATACTGATGCACTCTACAAGAAGGGACAGCGCAGGCTGTTCCTGCTGAGGAGACTCAGGTCTTTTGGTGTACAAGGGGCGCTGCTGAAGTCATTCTATGACATGGTGGTGGCATCAGCCATCACTTTTGGAGTGGTCTGCTGGGGCAGTGGCATTACTGCAGCCGATAGGAAGAGACTGAACAAACTGATTAAGAAAGCTAGCTCTGTCCTGGGGCAGCGCCTTGATCCGATGGAGGAGATAGGAGAGAGAAGGACGGTGGCTAAACTGTCATCTCTGCTGGAGTCCGAGTTCCACCCTATGCAGGACATACTGAATGCACTGAGGAGCTCATTTAGCAGCAGACTACATCATCCCAGGTGCACAACCGAGAGGTTTCGTAGGTCCTTCCTACCAACGGCTGTCAGACTGTACAACCTAAGCAGGGCTGCTCGCAGAGATAGCAAAAAGACGTAACAAACTAATAGTTTTTTGAATGCAAAAGATGCAATAGACTTACACAATGGTCCCCTCCGGCATACAACTAGGAACATACCGGTCGCTATGGAGGGTGAGAATATGTATGGGCACATAATCATACCATGTAGGATAACTAAGTAGACGGTTATGCTGTTTCATTCCATCTAGCAACAATGCTCTGCACTGTGTGTGTTTATATATTTACATATTTATTCCATCTAGCTACAATGCTCAGCACTGGGTGTGTTTATATATTTATATATCTACATATTATTCCATCTAGCTACATTGCTCCGCACTGTGTGTGTTTATATACTTGCATATTTATTCCACCTAGCTGCAATGCTCCGTACTGTGGGTGTTTATATATTTACATATTTATTCCATCTAGCTACAATGCTCTGCACTGTGTGTTCATATATTCATATATTTATTCCATCCAGCTACAATGCTCTGCACTGTGTGTCTGTGTGTGTGTGTATATATATATATTTTATAGTAATACGTACATATGTATATTAGCTGCTCTTGCTTGCTTGTTTTTTTTCTTGCCTTCTGATTGTTGCTCTGAGTGTTGCTATCCCTGTGCTGTTGCAATCCTGGAATTTCCCCTTTGTGGGACTAATAAAGGCTTATCTTATCTTATCTTATCTTGTCTTGGGTGACTTTTATAATCCATGACTGAAATGGAGCCAGGAGGCCAACAAGACAACAGTTCCAGCTCGGCTAGCATCACTTCAACCTCAGCACTGCTACCTGTCCTCCTGTCTCTAACCATCCCCTCTCCCCACTAAAATCCAATTCAAAATGCAGATAAAATAGGTAAGCTAAATGGGGAATATTTTTGTGCACAAAATGAATAAAGACAACACAAATAACATTAAATAACAGACAAAGCTAATTCACATATTTTCATAGTGAAACGGGGGTCCCATTAAAGACGTTCCAGTCCCAAAACAAGATCTGGCAGGATCCGGCACAAATTAAGCCCTCCAGTCAACCCTCCAAATTAACCACTCCAGTACTCTGCAGTTAAATGGTAATCACAAACTTTATTTATTTAGGTCAGATCTTTAAGACTGCAACTATTTTGTTATTTAAAGTGAGAAACACTACGACTAAACTATGATTAGGAGTGGCCTAATGGTAAAGCATCCACCCCACAGCTGGAAGGTTGTGGGTTCACGACCAGGTCACACCAAGTAGCATACAAAATCCTTACCAAATGACAGGCTGTGGTGCAGCCAAAAGATTAACTCTTTAACTGTCCACGTTTTCACGTGCCCCTAGTGGCGCAGCGCTGCAACTGTACCTGTCAACTGAATCTTGACATCCCTTTAACTCCCCAGCTGTACCAGGACTTGTACTGATCTGCCAGTTTCAGAAGGTGGCAGACACGCATTGGAGGACTCAATGGATGACACGTAATACACCAAAGAAGAAGAATTCCTCATTTCCTTTTCCTGTTTTCATCCTTTTAGCCCAGAAAGCTAATAGGGCCGCCACGATCATCATAGATTGTCACAGAAAACTCCATCATACAGGAAAAATAGCCGTGCAATACAAACGAAATTCATGTGGGATAATCAAAAGAGTTTGTAGATGTGGTAGAGAGCGTAAATGACCGACAAAACGCAAAACAACAACCACAATGGCCGAATTGTGCGACCACAATTCGCCCACAATGACCACAATGGGCAAAACATTATGCAAATTAGATGCATAAATTTATTCCTATCTGAAACTTTGGATCATATTCTACATCTTTCTAATTGACAGTAAGCCATTATCTCTTGCAACTTTCAAGTTATAGCCTTGGAATCTGAACTATTTTCTTGACAAAAAATTATTACCACTCTTGACCACTAGGGGTTATGGTGCCAAATGGCGCCTGGGACAGTTAGAGGGCATATAGCTGCTATGGCTTTTAAACTTCAGCTGATGATCATCTCTGACCTAATGCATATTGCAGATACAGTGGGGAAAAAAGTATTTAGTCAGCCACCAATTGTGCAAGTTCTCCCACTTAAAAGATGAGAGAGGTCTCCAATTTTCATCATAGGTATACCTCAACTATGAGAGGCAAAATGAGAAAAAAAAAATCCAGAAAATCACATTGAAGGATTTTTAATGAATTAATTGGTAAATTCCTTAGTAAAATAAGTATTTGGTCAGTAACAAAAGTTCATCTCAATACTTTGTTATATACCCTTTGTTGGCAGTGACAGAGGTCAAACGTTTTCTGTAAGTTTTCACAAGGTTTTCACACACTGTTGCTGGTATTTTGGCCCATTCCTCCATGCAGATCTCCTCTAGAGCAGTGATGTATTGGGGCTGTCGCTGGGCAACACGGACTTTCAACTCCCTCCAAAGATTTTCTATGAGGTTGAGATCTGGAGACTGGCTAGGCCACTCCAGGACCTTGAAATGCTTCTTACGAAGCCACTTCTTCATCGCCCGGGCGGTGTGTTTGGGATCATTGTCATGCTGAAAGACCCAGCCACGTTTCATCTTCAATGCCCTTGCTAATGGAAGGAGGTTTTCACTCAAAATCTCACGATACATGGCCCCATTCGTTCTTTCCTTTACATGGATCAATCGTCCTGGTCCCTTTGCAGAAAAACAGCCCCAAAGTATAATGTTTTCACCCCCATGCTTCACAGTAGGTATGGTGGTCTTTCTCCTCCAAACACAACAAGTTGAGTTTTTACCAAAAAGTTCTATTTTGGTTTCATCTGACCATATGACATTCTCCCAATCCTCTTCTGGATCATCCAAATGCTCTCTAGCAAACTTCAGACGGGCCGGGACATGTACTGGCTTAAGCAGGGGGACACGTCTGGCACTGCAGGATTTGAGTCCCTGGCGGCGTAGTGTGTTACTGATGTAGCCTTTGTTACTTTGGTCCCAGCTCTCTGCAGGTCATTCACTAGGTCCCCCCGTGAGGTTCTGGGATTTTTGCTTACCGTTCTCGTGATCATTTTGACCTCACAGGGTGAGATCTTGCGTGGAGCCCCAGATGGAGGGAGATTATCAGTGGTCTTGTATGTCTTCCATTTTCTAATAATTGCTCCCACAGTTGATTTCTTCACACCAAGCTGCTTACCTATTGCAGATTCAGTCTTCCCAGCCTGGTGCAGGTCTACAATTTTGTTTCTGGTGTCCTTTGACAGCTCTTTGGTCTTGGTTATAGTGGAGTTTGGAGTCTGACTGTTTGAGGTTGTGGACAGGTGTCTTTTATACTGATAACGAGTTCAAACAGGTGCCATTAATACAGGTAATAAGTGGAGGACAGAGGAGCCTCTTAAAGAAGTTACAGGTCTGTGAGAGCCAGAAATCTTGCTTGTTTGTAGGTGACCAAATACTTATTTTACTGAGGAATTTACCAATTAATTCATTAAAAATCCTTCAATGTGATTTTCTGGATTTTTTTTTTTCATTTTGTCTCTCATAGTTGAGGTATACCTATGATGAAAATTAGAGACCTCTCTCATCTTTTAAGTGGGAGAACTTGCACAATTGGTGGCTGACTAAATACTTTTTTGCCCCACTGTATGTTCCCCATGTAAACTTGGCACGTCAGCCGTACGATGTATGTGTGCTGTTGAGGTCACAAATTCCACAACAATTAGACAATATGACCTGTGTAAAAATGATCATTTATAGCTTAAACACTCACTGCTTTTATAATGCACTTGCAAAATAGTGATCAGACCTTGCAAAGTGAAAATAATTTTATTTTTGTATTTAACAAGGTAAAAGCAGCCTTCATGAAGCATGTCAAACATTGTTTCAGATGAAGGCCGTTGCAGCGGAAGTGTGTTGGTTTTAATATGACAGCTTTGTCACCATGGGGTGAGACGCCGGCTCGGCGCTCAGCCCATGCTCCTTTTATCCCTGCCTCTCATTGGGCAGTGCCTCAGCTGGTTCCCAGCTGTCAGTGTCACGGGACGGCTGGGGCCAATTAATCCTCATCAGCTGGGGCGCTGTTAATGAGTATAAAGAGGAGCAGCTTCGATCATTCGGGGCTGCGACATAAGCACTGCTAGGCTGAAGCCCCTTCGTCTGGTGTCAGCCTCAACTCCCCTTGCAGCATTCCGGTGTTTGTATCCCGCTGTGAGTATGCACGTCTTGTTACCCCCATGTCCGGTACGAGCTACCTACCCCTGCGCTGTGCAGCCTGAGAATGTACGTCTGTATGAGTGTCTGTGCTCTCCTCATCCCTTATCCCTTACCCAGAATAAAACATCTCGACTCACTGGCTTGTCCCTGGCTCTGATTGCCCGGCTCCCTAGAGCCGGATATGACAGTATTGTAACGTGCTGCTCGACATGGCGACGTCCCACCGGGAGATTTGAACTCACGCCTCCCGCTCCGGAGTCCCGCACCCTACCTGTGTCGCCAATAGGGTCAACCCACTTGGCAAGCCAAGTAGGGTGCTCATATTGAGTTCGCTACACTACTCCCCTCTGGTTCTCGACATCGTCCCGATGTCAGCGCCCCATTACTGCTTTGGACAGGAGATCCCACTTCTGACACCAGTGTAACGTGCTGCTCGACATGGCGACGTCCCACCGGGAGATTCGAACTCACGCCTCCCGCTCCGGAGTCCCGCACCCTACCTGTGTCGCCAATAGGGTCAACCCACTTGGCAAGCCAAGTAGGGTGCTCATATTGAGTTCGCTACACTACTCCCCTCTGTCATTATAACTGCATTATAATGACCCAGCAGTGTTTAGCAGGATTAGGGCAAGATGTACCATGTGTGTGTAACCATGATTCAAACGGAGGTCTGGGGGAATGACCTCCACTCCTCTCTGTGCTCAGAAGCAGGTTGGGGGTCGGGGTGTGAAAAATAAATCAGGTTGATCACAGCCATCTGCTCCATTGTCTTTTTGTGTGTGAACCCCTGCAAACGTCACACTGGTGTCAGGAGTGGGATATGGAGCAAGATGAGGATCCAGGCGGAGGTACAGCGGCCGGAGTGATTCATCGCTCAGCCGGGAACGGAGTGTAGCGCCGAGACGCCGGCCCCTGAAGAGCTTCGCTGCGATGGACGGAGCAGAGCAAACCAGCCCCGTTTCCCGCCCTTTTCAGGGTAGGACGGGCTGGCGATTCCAGAGCGATTAGGAGCGGCAATCGACCGGGAGATGACAGTCTCATCCATCCAGCAGCGGGCCAAGATTCCCCGCTACAACGGCGAGAACCTGTTGGATGACCGCCTGGCCCAGGTCGAGTTGGCTGCCGTGCTGATCATCAGAGGAAACCATCGTGCTGAGAGCGAGTGGAGGAGGAGCTACGGCAGATCACAGCAGCACGTGCACGAAGGAAACAGCCGTGGCGACGCGAGGAAGGACGGCTTCCGCTGCACAGAGCCAGGGTACATGGCATGGTACTGCCCCGCACACAGCGCACGACAAACTGGCCCCTCGCCGACGTTAAATTAGAGCAATGTGGCATGGACGGGGAAAAAGCCGCCTCCTGCAGATGCTTCCCCCGGTAGGTGACGTCACAGAGGCCTTTGGAGCGCAGCAGCAGTGGAGCGAGCAGGACAGATCCGGTCTTTTCTCGGGATCGGCAGGGGCTGGGCGCCTGGACGCGGGCCAGCGGCCGACTGGGAGGTCCTGGCAGCGGTGGGAGTCATGGGACTCCCGCTGCTAGAGGAGGAACTGTGCGTGTCCTACCGCTACCCGATGCTTTTCCTTTCGGTGACGTCACGGAGGCCCTCGGCGCAGGAGCGACGCAGTGGGGCGAGCAGGACGAAGATGCGGCCACTTTCCAGGCGCGGCAAGGGCTGGACGCATGGACGCGGGCCAGCGGCCGCCTGGGAGATCTGGCAGCGGTGGGAGTCGGCCGGAGCGGGCCTGGGACTCCCGCTGCCAGGGAAGGGACTGTGCGTGGTCCTACAGAGGCTGTCAGATGTGTCCATCCGCCCGCTGATGGCCAAACCGGAACCCTACCCCAACCAGATACTCTGACCGAGACTCAGATGGCCCGTGCATGCCGCCCCGGCACCGGGCTGACTCGCGTTGGATTTCTGAAAGTGGACTTTGAATTTTCTGGGGACAGAAACCAGTCCAGGGGGGGGGCAGTGTAACGTCGGGGCCATTTTAAGGGAGCCAGGGATTTCCCAGCATGCTTTGCCAGTTTGAAACGTTACTGTGTGTGTGTTAAATGTGTTATTTCTGAGTTATACTGCTGTGTCATTATAACTGCATTATAATGACCCAGCAGTGTTTAGCAGGATTAGGGCAAGATGTACCATGTGTGTGTAACCATGATTCAAACGGAGGTCTGGGGGAATGACCTCCACTCCTCTGTGTGCTGAGAAGCAGGTTGGGGGTCGGGGTGTGAAAAATAAATCAGGTTGATCACAGCCATCTGCTCCATTGTCTTTTTGTGTGTGAACCCCTGCAAACGTCACAGTATGTCGCAGCCAGAAGAGTTGCCGGCGGCCGTGAGTCGCCGTGGAAATGTACCTTTCTGTCCGGGTGTCTGCGCTGCTAGCATGCCGTTTCCCAGGAGTCACTTCCGGCGCCAGAGCGACGAGCTGAGGTCCATCTCGGAGGCAGTCGACGGGACGTTCTTCACCCTGCACGACGCCTCTAACGCGAGACGCCGGCATCCGGGCCGTGCTGAGGAACTCCTGGACTGTCACCCTCACTCTCTGTACCATCTGGAGGACAGTGCCAGGATAGACGCTTCAGGTACACAGCGAGAGAAGCTCCACGGGGTGGATGGAAATCCCGGCAGGGAGTCGAAGTGGGCGACGTCTTTCCCCGCTTCGGAGTCCCGTTCCTGCCGCTATTCCAGTCCGGGAGTTCGCGCCAACCAGAGGACTTCCCCCGACCTGCGCCACGTCACTCGGGATTCCCTTCGAGGAGCCGCAGCTGACAGCAGTTATGTCCGGGGTCGAGTGGCTGTCGCGAGCTCTACTGTGTTTCCTGTCACCACCTTCAGGCATGTGGCGGCGGCAGTGAGATTGATGGTGAGGACTTCAGGGCTACGAAGCCTTCCCGTGCTCGACGCCTTCCTCGTCTCGATCTCCGATCTGGAGCGGCGAATCCTGGGTTTCCCCCTCGCTTCGTCCCCTGGGAGTAGTCGTCGTCACATCGCCGAGTCACCTCTGCACGAACCTCGTCCGGATCCAGTTCTGGGTCATCGTCAGGACCGTTCCTCCCACGCAGCTGTCATCCCTTCGCCTCGTCAGTGTGGAGATTCTACAGCCTCGTCCCCTGAGCCTCGTTCCCCCGCTGTCATTCCTGGACATTCGGGCTGGCTCACCCCGGCTGTTTCCCCCTCCTCCTCGACGCGCTTCCTGACCGCTGTGTGTGCCTGGAATCCCGGCCTGGTGAGCTCTCTGCTGGAGACAACGCGAGCGATCCTCAGACGAATTCCCGGGGGGTCCTCCGTTATCGCCGGGCGGGGAGAGGAAGAAGCAGATTCCACTACAGCAGGCGATACTCAACCTCCAGGGGGCAGGCAAGTCATTGTTTTTTCACACCTGCTTAATGATTTGCTCTGTCACATCCCTGGAGGAGAAGTTCAGGGTTCGCAGCTCCCTGAACTCTCCCCACCTGCTGTAACCTGTGTGCCTAATCCCGCATCCTCTGTGTCTCTCTCCGCCGAGCGGTCCCCGGCTCCGGGTCAACGTGGTGGGATATGGAGAGGGCCTGTGGTTCCGCAGCTACATTGCGGACGGAGGAGGGGGACTGACTGCTGCGTGGAGTCTACGCTGACGACTGAGCGTCCCTGGGTCTCCACGGAGGAGCGGTTCGGTCCAGCGGGACGAGATTCTTCTGGCTTCACGCCGAGTGGGTCGTCGGCGGGGTTACCTGCGCTGGAGGGATCTCAAGCTGCGCTGACCATCGTGCTGGCTGCGGGGCCCGACGCGGCTAGATGGGAGCCTGACAACGACCTCCTGACGACGGATCCTGGATCTTCGCAGTCCTGGACGGCGTCAGAACCCGAGATCAGGCGAGTGCTCTCCTTTCTTTTCTTTCTTTTTATCTTTGAGCACTTCAGCCTATCTCCAGGGGAGACGAGCCGGGTGCAGCCGCCCGCTGCGTCTGAGCTCGTCTCGCCGGGTTCTGGCGCTGCCGGTGATCCTGATCCCGGTTCTGTTTTCTCTTCTGAGCCTTCTTCCAGGGTCACCGGCGAGGAGTTGCTGTTCCTCGTGGTGCTGGAGGGTCCGGGTTCAACGTTGGAGGTCGGTTCTGGTGCAGTGTCCAACGTGGGTTCGCCTGAGGCCCGATCGGGGTCCGACGTGGGTGCTGCCCCAGTGTTGTCCGGGTCCGGTGAGGAGGTGGTCGTTTCCCTGAGGCCCGCCGCCCTCGTCATCGGCTCTCCCCTGAGCCTCTTCCACCGGGATCCGCTCTGACCCTTCGTCCGTCTCAACGGTCCTGGTGGTTGAGTGATGCGGGTCGACGACCCGACCCGCAAAACTTTCGGTTCGGCGATCTGGTTTCCCCCCACTGGTCTGTGTTTGCCTTTGGGCGGCCTGGTTCGGCAGCCGTTGGACTGGATTCCTGGGATCTGGGCCCAGAGTTCGCCGTCCGAACATTTCTCTTCCCCGGGTTGCCAACTGGACAATGGGCGGGGAGATTACCAGAACAATTCCGGCCGTTTTGGACTCTGCCTGCCGTCTCCTCGGGTGTCCTTTACTTCTTTTATTATTATTGAGGTCACTCGGGTGTAGTTTCTTTGTCCATTAGGGGAATATATGTTTTTGTGCTGTGTTTTTTTTAACCATACTCAGCATTTTTATCGTATTGTTATCCTGTTACCCTGTCACCTTTTTTTCCTCTTGGTGACTCACCTTATGTATCGCGCTGTGTATTGCATTTTCTTATCTTTACTCAGCGTTTTCATTCATCCTTACCTTGGCCTTGGCCTCGTCGGTGCATCATGGAGTATGCGTGTGGTTTCCTGTTCAACCATACTCTGTGATCACCCCATTCTGTCTTATTATCCTCGTGGGGGGCCTTCCCTGGCCCCGACTTTAACATTGACTGTGTTTGTTATTGTTTGAAGTAATGTGTTTCATTCCCACTTAACTGTACTTCATTATTACCCATTTGCCCTTGTCACCTCTGTTTCTTTAGGTGATCTTTTATATATTCAGTGCTGTGTGTTTTGTTTTCTTTAGTATCCATGCACAGCGTTTTTCATCATTTTTTGTCCTGACCTTTGTCTTGTTGGTGCATTATGGAGTAGTGTGTTTTGTTCCCCTTAACTATACTCTGTGATTGCTTTATTCATTCCTGCCACCTTTTTGGTGGGTTTTTGGTTTTCTTTTTTTGCCCCGATCTATACGTTATTTGTATGCTGTCTGTAGTCGTATTTGGTATTTTCCCTACCTGTGTCCTAACTCAGTTTTCTCCCTGACTGTGCTCTGGGTTAATCCTTTTCCCTGTGTTGTAGGGTATTGTATTTGGGGTTTTTTTTCTCTGCCCTGCTGCCCTACATTGGTCTATTGTTTTTTTTGTCCTTCCCTTTGCATCTTCCCCTCCGGTCCTGCCTCCCTTCCGCCCACCCGAGGTGGGGAGGGGGGGGGGCTGGGATGTTCCTGGTCGTTCAGGAGCCCGACCGTGAGGGGGAGGCTCTGTCACCATGGGGTGAGACGCCGGCTCGGCGCTCAGCCCATGCTCCTTTTATCCCTGCCTCTCATTGGGCAGTGCCTCAGCTGGTTCCCAGCTGTCAGTGTCACGGGACGGCTGGGGCCAATTAATCCTCATCAGCTGGGGCGCTGTTAATGAGTATAAAGAGGAGCAGCTTCGATCATTCGGGGCTGCGACATAAGCACTGCTAGGCTGAAGCCCCTTCGTCTGGTGTCAGCCTCAACTCCCCTTGCAGCATTCCGGTGTTTGTATCCCGCTGTGAGTATGCACGTCTTGTTACCCCCATGTCCGGTACGAGCTACCTACCCCTGCGCTGTGCAGCCTGAGAATGTACGTCTGTATGAGTGTCTGTGCTCTCCTCATCCCTTATCCCTTACCCAGAATAAAACATCTCGACTCACTGGCTTGTCCCTGGCTCTGATTGCCCGGCTCCCTAGAGCCGGATATGACAAGCTTTGTCAAACTCAGTCCCAAAAACCACTCATGTACTTTTATTTCTTCACTTCTCTTCAGTTCATGCAACTCAGTGGAACTGAGGGGCTACAGCATTTTCACATTTTATTTTTTAAGCTTTTTCTTTTAAACATTCACCTTTGACCAACTTTTTCAAGGTGCTCTAATGGATTGTTTTGGCATCAAAAGAAAACAGCCTTCAAAACCAGTAAATTGGACAAAATCTTTTCAGTATTTTAAAACGTTTACTAAGTTGTCTTAAATGATTAAATATTAATATATGTACTGCCATTTTCCACACTATTATTGTTTTTTCATTAAAACTAGGCTGGGTGGAGCAGTGGTTAGCACCGTGGCAGCACGGTAAGAAGGTCAAAGGATTGATTTCCCCCCCCCCCCCGTCCATCGTGGGTTTGATCCTGACCATCAGTAACCCTTCTGTGTGGAGTTTGCATGTTCTCCTCATGTCTGCTTGGGTTTACTCCGGGTACTCTGGTTTTCTCCCACAGGCCAAAAACATGCAAGTTAGGTTAATTGGAGACTCTAAACTGGCCCTAGGTGTGAATAGTGAAGGGATTGTGGATGTCCTGTAATTTCCCCCATTGTGGGACTAATAAAGGATTATGTTGTCTTCTAGGCTTTTTAATCATACAAACTAAAGGACTCTCAACCCCTCAAAATGCAGCATTTAATACCCTATAATTATTCCAAAGCACTGAAGGTAGTGCAATGGCCTATTGAAATTGCTCCATTTATTATTTTTCTCCTTCTCTGAAAAGAATTGTATTTTGGGGGCTTTAACATATTTGAAAACATATGAAATTTTGAACACACATCAGGACTGGTGAAAAATTATGTATTTTATTCATCTTGTGAGCAAATATATCGACACAGCTCTGTAGTGCCCTCTGAACAGCTTCAACCAGTTTCCTCAACAAGAAATCCAATACACATATGGAACTCACAAAAACAGAAAAATTCTCTTGGAACCATAGCCTAAACCCAACAGGAAGTTAGCCATCTTGTTTTGAATGCTTGTTTTTGGAGATTTGTACATGTCGTATTTGATCAAACTCGTCCTCCAGTTTTTATTGGATTGACCCTCAAACCCTGTCAGTTTAAATGATAAATGGTATTCACTTATATAGCACATTTTACTCATCTCTGGATAACCAAAGCACTTTACAGATCCTGCTATCCACCCATTGATGGCGGCAGAGCTGCCATACACAGGCACTGGCCTGACCCACCAGAAGCAACTGTCACTTCAGTGTCTTGCTCAAGGATATGCAGACTGCAAACAGAGCGGGAATTGAACCCCTCACCCTCCGATCAGTAGTCGGCCACACTACATCTGCACCACAGCCACAAAAATGCACTCCGATGGCTATAAATCCCCTATAAAAATAAATCTACATTGCCTAAAATGGTATGTTGTGCTCTTTTTTCAGCAACCAAAACCTTACAGTTTTGTGTCAGAATCTTTTCAATCCCCATCCCCCTTCAAATGGCAGAATCGGTGACTAGACCCAACCCACATACCACAAGGCTAATAGTGGCTAGTGCTACATTAAACAGCATCCTGTGATAAAAAGAGTTACCAGTTGAAGGACATGCCCAGTTGTACACACGGTGGCCCAGGATAATGACTTAAACTACATCAGTCCTTAAAAGCAGTTTAATGGTAAAAACCATCTTAATCTGGGTCAAGTTTTCAAAGCAGGTGCCCAAAAATGTTAACTGGTCAGAGGCTAACTTCAGTTAAGCCAGAGAGCCTTGATTGGCTCAACACAACTCACGTGCCAGCGGCAGTACATAGCTACATCACCAAAAACACTCTGTTTAAACTCACCCTTTTTCAGGGGGCGGGACTTAAGTGAAACTTTAAAGCAAAAAAAATCCAAAACAGACACATGAAACATTTGAGCAATTTCACTCTTAATATGTCTTGTAAAGTCATAAAAAAACATAGACATGTTAACTAGAAAAAAAAACTTGATTTTTGGCAGAGTATCACTTTAAGACATTTGTGAATAAAGGTTTTCAAAAGCTTGAGGGTTTTTCTGTTCCCTTTTTTGTAAATAGCTGTGGCCTTCATGGCCTGCTGAAGTTTGATGCACGGTGGTGCAGTGGTTAGCACTGTTGCCTTACAGCTAGAAGGTTCCTGGTTCGAATCCCCAGGCTGGCAGGGGTTGGAACCTTTCTGTGTGGAGTTTGCATGTTCTCCCTGTGCTGCGTGGGTTTACTCCGGGGGCTCCGTGACATAATGCACGGCTCAGGAGACGCACACACACAGGCTTAGAGTAGTTCAAAGAGTTTATTAACAGCAGGGGTGAATGAGTGCGTGTCTGCGGGAAGTAAATGTGTTGGTGATGGTGTCTGCTCCAGGCACAGAGGCAGGTGACCGTACAGCCGAGCAACCCTATGGAGAGAGCACAGGGAGAGGGTGACGGGCATACACCAACACAGGAGGGATTTATGGTGAGAGAAGGACTTACTTGGTGGGTCAGGACAGCTGGCACAACAAGGGGGCGAAGCCCGGAAGACAGCCACCTGGAGAGCTCCGTACAGCAGCGAGGATTGGGCGATGGAGAGGAGATGTCTGCCGCTGGGGAATCCACCTGTGCACAGGGGAGAAGACTGAAGAAGAGAGGTAAGCGATCTTCTTACCAAAATGGTGACGCTGAAGAGAAGTATGCTCACAACGGTGAGGGACGAAGTCTGACGGCTTCAGGCCGAGCCTCCGGGCGAGACGGCCTTTATCCCTCGCAGCTGATGATTGTCAGGTGCGTGAGCAGGTGGCGCCGCTGATGAATGGCGCGGCGTGACAGTACTCCCCCCTCTAGCAGCGCCTCCTGGCGATGGCTTATCCGGGTGCGCTCGGTGGAAGTCCGCGATGAGCGATGGGTCCAACACAAATGACGGGGGCACCCATTGTCGATGCTCGGGCCCATAGCCCTCCCAGTCCACCAGGTATTGCAACCCACGACCTCGGCGCCGGGAGTCCAGGATGGAGGAGACGGACCAGGCCGGATGGCCACCAATCATCCGGGGCGCGGGTTGCGCTGCAGGAGGAGGGCAAAGGGGGTCAGTGACTGCCAGTTTCACCTTCGACACATGGAAAGTGGGATGGATGCGGAGGGAGGGGGGAATAGCCACGTGCACAGCCACCGGGTTGATGATCCGGGTGATGGGAAAGGGACCCATGAATCGCTGTGTCAGCTTCCTCCTCTCGCCTTTTAATGTGACGTCCTGGGTAGACACATACACGAGTTGCCCAACTCTGTACGCCGGGGCAGGTCTTCTGTGCCGGTCCGCCACGGTCCTGTTGCGCTCCACTGTGCGTAAAAGCGCATGACGCGCGGCAGCCCAGGTGGAGCGGAACTGCCTAAGGTGCGCCCTAACAGAGGGGACAGTTACCTCGTTCTCCTGCGCTGGAAACAACGGGGGGTCGTAACCCAGGGACGCCTTGAAGGGGGACATCCCCGTTGCAGAAGAGCGGGCGGTGTTGTGGGCATACTCCACCCAGGCGAGATGGTTGCTCCAGGACGTTGGCTTGGATCTAGTAACACAGCGGAGCGCAGCCTCCAGCTCCTGATTGGTCCTCTCACACTGCCCGTTAGACTGGGGGTGATGGCCGGAGGAGAGGCTCACCTTGGCTCCGATGGCGTTACAAAAAGATCTCCAAACCTCGGATGAAAATTGGGGACCCCGGTCCGAGACCACGTCCACCGGAATCCCGTGCAGCCTGACCACGTGTTGGACGAGGAGGCCCGCCGTCTCCAGGGCAGTAGGGAGACCTCGCAGGGGGATGAAGTGCGCCGCCTTGGAGAAACGGTCCACGATGGTCAGGACGGTGTCAAAGGAGTTGGAAACGGGGAGTCCGGTGACGAAATCCAGTGCGAATGCGCGACCAGGGCCTGCCGGGGACGGGCAGAGGCTGGAGCAGACCCGCTGGGGGGGCATTTCCCGACTTGCTGGTGGCACAGATTGGGCAAGCCCGGGCGTAGCGGGCTGCACCCCTCCGGCCTGGCCACCAAAAGGACCGTTGGAGGAGGCTGATCATCCGAGAGGTGCTGGGATGACAGGTGAGCCGGGAGGTGTGGAGCCAGTGGATGACCTCTCCTCGGACTGCAGATGGGACGAACAGTCTTCCCTCCGGTCCGCCGCCAGGATCAGGTTCCACCTCCTGCACCTTCCGGATCTTGTCTTCAATGTCCCAAGAGATGACACCGAGGACGCACGACCTGGGCAGGATAGTGTGGGGCGTCTCCTCAGCCTCCACGGGGGTGAACTGCCTAGAGAGGGCGTCAGGCAGGCCGTTTTTGGAGCCCGGCCTGAAGGTGATTGAGAAGCGGAACCTGGCGAAGAACAAAGACCAGCGCGCCTGGCGGGCATTCAGGCGCTTGGCAGATCGCAAGTATTCTAAGTTCTTGTGGTCCGTCAGGACCACAAACGGCAGGTCCGCCCCCTCTAGCCAGTGGCGCCACTCCTGTAAGGCGAGTTTAATGGCCAGGAGCTCTCTGTCCCCCACATCGTAGTTCCTCTCCGCCGGGGACAGGCGCCGGGAGAAGAAGGCGCACGGTCGCTTGGCGCCATCGTCCGGTGATCGTTGGGATAACACAGTCCACCGGAACGGGACCTTCGGGGACGTGAGGCGGGTCAGTGGTCCGACGATCCAGCTGAAATTCGGGACAAAGCGGCGGTAAAAATTGGCGAAGCCAACAAACTGTTGCACCTGCTTCCGGGATGCGGGAGTAGGCCACTCCACCACCGCCTTCACCTTCTCCGGGTCTGGGAGCACCTGGTCCTGGGCGATGATGAATCCCAGGAAGGATGTGGTCCTAGCGTAGAACTCGCATTTCTCAGCCTTCACGTACAGACGATTCTCCAGCAGTCTTTGGAGGACCCGCCTCACATGGACCTGGTGCTCATCTCTGGACCTGGAGAAGATCAGAATGTCGTCCAGGTAGACGAACACGAAAAGGCCGATGAAATCCCGGAGGACGTCATTGATGAGGCGCTGAAAGACGGCAGGAGCGTTGGTCAACCCGAACGGCATGACGAGATACTCAAAGTGGCCGTTCGGGGTACGGAAGGCTGTTTTCCATTCATCTCCCTCCCGGATCCGGACGAGGTGGTAAGCGCTGCGTAGATCCAGCTTGGTAAACCAGGTCGCCCCC
Source organism: Pholidichthys leucotaenia (assembly GCA_020510985.1). Lineage (NCBI taxonomy): Eukaryota > Metazoa > Chordata > Actinopteri > Cichliformes > Pholidichthyidae > Pholidichthys > Pholidichthys leucotaenia. Next base: position 176,707,801 of record CM035840.1, on the reverse strand, counting down.
TGGAGGGAGTGGAAAGCAGTGTCCATGAGGGGCAAGGTGTAACGGTCCCTCTCAGTGATGTCATTAAGCGCTCGGTAGTCTATGCAGGGACGGAGGGAACCGTCCTTTTTCCCGACAAAGAAAAACCCTGCTCCCACGGGTGACGACGATGGGCGAATAATCCCAGCGCTCAGTGATTCCTTTAGGTACGTATTCATTGTCTCCCTCTCCGGCGCCGACAGGCTGTAGAGCCGACCAGATGGCAGGGGAGCCCCCTGGCGGAGATTGATGGCACAGTCATATGGTCGATGCGGGGGAAGAGACATAGCTTTCGATTTACTAAATACCATACCCAGGTCGTGAAATTCTGGAGGCACCAGTGACAGGTCCGGAGGTGCTGTATCCGCCACAGGGGGAGCCGCGGACGGGGAGCAGGCAGCGGACTGAAGGCAGGTGCCCATACAGAAGGTACTCCATGCCGATACCCCAGCGGACCTCCAGTCCAGGACAGGGTTGTGGAGGCGTAGCCAGGGATACCCCAGGATGACGGGCGACACAGAGTTGGGCAGGACGTAAAATACCATCTCCTCCCGGTGGTTCCCTGAGATGATGACTGGGACAGGCATGGTTTGGTGAGAAACTCTCCCAAGGGAGGCACGGGAGAGATGGACCAGGGAGATGGGGTGTTTTAATGCCTGACAGCGGATGCCCAATCGGGTTGCCAGGCCTTGTGAAATGAAGCTGCCCTCTGCGCCCGAATCCACCAGTGCGTGGGTGAGGTGCCCAGTGGGATTGTGGCAAAAACGGATGGGCAGCTTTAATTGAGTGAGAGTGTCTAACCGGTTGGGATCCGCGAGGCTCCCTACAGCGATTCGCGGACCCCGCCGACTGGCTTTCCGCGGGCAACGCTCCACAGTGTGTTGGTCACCTCCGCAATACATGCAGAGGCCCAACTCACGGCGGCGTTGTTTCTCCGCAGGGGAAAGCTTGGTCCAGCCCGTCACCATCGGCTCCACCTCCTCGGGGCATGATGCTGGCGGCGCCGCCAGGGGGCGAGCTTGGAACAGGTGCGGCGAGACTCCACGAGGGCGAGAAGAAGAAGACTTCTGCCCCGAGGAGCGCTCGCGCAGCCTGTTATCCAAACTTATCGCTAAGGATGTCAGCTCCGCTAGCGTCCCAGGGATATCCCGTCCAGCCAGTTCATCCCTCAGATCATTATTGAGGCTGCGGAGGAACAGGCCACAGAGGGAGCGTTCCTCCCAGCCCAATTCCTCTGCCGCTACCCGGAAGTCGACCGAGTAGTCCGCTGCCGACCGGCCTCCCTGCTGGAGAGCGAGAAGCCGATCGACCTGGACCGTCTCGGTTTGAGAATGGTCAAAGACCTCCAGAAAGCGCCTCACGAACTGGTCATAGGTGAGGGTGGCATAACTGGGCCTCGCCATTACGGCGTAGGTCCAAGTTAACGCACGCCCCTCCAGAAGATTCCCTATGTAACCAATCCGACTGTGATCCGAGGGAAAATCTCCGGGCACACGGTGGAACACGGACTCACACTGCATAATGAACCCCCGCGCTCCGCCGAGCTTACCGCTAAAGCGGGCGGGGGTCGGAATCGGTGTGAGCCGAACCGGTGCCACTGGAGCCGGCTGGACGGCCGCTGGAACGGCAGGAGCCGCGCCACCCTGACGAGCCGGGGGGAACGGCTGTTGAGGATCTAAGCGGCCCAACCGGTTAGTTAAGTTTAATAATTGATTTAGGATAACCTGCTGTTGATAAGCAATCTGATCCACTCTAGCCTCGAGAGTGGTAAACCGGTGTGCGAGCCCGCCGTCCGCCGAGCCGCTCTGCTGAAGCCGTACTGACATAATGCACGGCTCAGGAGACGCACACACACAGGCTTAGAGTAGTTCAAAGAGTTTATTAACAGCAGGGGTGAATGAGTGCGTGTCTGCGGGAAGTAAATGTGTTGGTGATGGTGTCTGCTCCAGGCACAGAGGCAGGTGACCGTACAGCCGAGCAACCCTATGGAGAGAGCACAGGGAGAGGGTGACGGGCATACACCAACACAGGAGGGATTTATGGCGAGAGAAGGACTTACTTGGTGGGTCAGGACAGCTGGCACAACAAGGGGGCGAAGCCCGGAAGACAGCCACCTGGAGAGCTCTGTACAGCAGCGAGGATTGGGCGATGGAGAGGAGATGTCCGCTGCTGGGGAATCCACCTGTGCACAGGGGAGAAGACTGAAGAAGAGAGGTAAGCGATCTTCTTACCAAAATGGTGACGCTGAAGAGAAGTATGCTCACAACGGTGAGGGACGAAGTCTGACGGCTTCAGGCCGAGCCTCCGGGCGAGACGGCCTTTATCCCTCGCCGCTGATGATTGTCAGGTGCGTGAGCAGGTGGCGCCGCTGATGAATGGCGCGGCGTGACACTCCGGTTTCCTCCCACAATCCAAAGACATGTATGTTAGGTTAATTGGCTGTTCTAAATTGTCCCTAGATATCTGTTTCCTATAGGCCCTTAGAATAGAGGGTTAGTACTAGTGAAAGCGCTTTGAGTGGTCTTTGTGACTAGAAAAGCGTTATATAAGTGCAGGTTAGTTAGTTTCACGGTGAAAAGTGAAATTGTTATAACTCGAACATGAAAAGCCCAATCTGCACCAAACTTCACAGGCATGATAACGGTCCCCTTTTGAACATATCGTCATGTCATATTCTAGCATAGCCCAATCCACTGAGAGCAGGAAGTGCCATGTTTTCATTCTCGTACTTATCCACCAAACCCACTTCAAACTTGATTTAAAAAAAAAAAAAAGCTGAATATGCCTGCTTTTGAACACTGAAGTTTTGCTAAAGGGCATGACCATAGTGCAACAACGAATTTTGATTTCTCACCATGATAAAAAAAAAAAAAAAAATTCAGATAATGGGCAGCGTGGTGGTGGAGTGGTTAGCACTGCGGCAGCACAGTAACTCACCCTTGACCGGGGGATCCTGGGTTCGATCCCAGCCCCCGACCAACAGTGATCTGTGGGGAGTTTGCATGTTGTCCCCGTGTCTGCGTGGGTTTACGCCGGGATTTCTCCGGTTTCCTCCCACATGCCAAAAACATGCAAGTTAGGTTAACTGGCATCAAACTGGGGATTCTAAATTGTCCTTAGGTGTGACTGTGAGAGTGAATGGTTGTCTGTCTCTCTGTGTTGGCCCTGCAATGGACTGGCGAGCTGTCCAGGGTGAACCCTGCCTCTCGCCCAAAAATGCTGGGATAGGCTCCAGACCCCCACGACCCGAACAGGATTAAGCAGAAGTAAGATGGATGGATGGATGGAATAATTCAAATATATGTGATCCAAACTCCACTGAGCGTACCATTGTTACTAGCGATCCCGCCCTGAACACAGCTACACGCACATTTTCTTTGGGCGTGGCAAAATGGCACTCAGCCCCACCCACTGCTTTCACTGGTGTGTGACATTAGGTACACACATGAAACTTTAAAAGAGTGACAAAAAATCCTCTTGGACCTAAACCCAACAGGAAGTCAGCCATTTTTATTTGATGCTCATTTTTCATCATTTATCAGTCACCTCAGTCAAACCTCAGTCAATACACTCTTAAAGTGAAAATCAAGTTGTTGTTTTTTTGTTAACATGGCTGCAACTTGTTTTTTTATTATTTACAAGATCAAGAGCTAAATCACGTATATCCCACATCATTGTTTTTCTGCTGTGAAAGTTCAGTTAAGCTCCTCCCCCTTCTAAAAGGCGAGTTTAGACGTGACATCACTAGAACAGAGAACCAATCAGGACTAAGTACTGTGTATGGCTTCAGAAAAAGAAGATGTAACTGAGGATTCAGCTTAGCTTCCTATAGCAGTTAACATTTTTTGACAGCTGCTTTGAAAACCTGACCCAAGTTAAGATGGATTTTACCATTAAACTGCTTTTAAGGACCAGTGCAGTTCTAGCCATTATCTTTGGCCACCGTGCATACAAGTGGGCAACTGGGCATGTTGTTTAACTGGTAAGTTTACATTTTATCACAGGATCAGCCATTTCCCCTTTGTAAGCCTGTGCAGAAAATAATGTCATTAGTTTTTGTGCTTGTGTTAGTGATGATTTTAATGAATGTTAAAAATGACAAATTTTACCATCCATCCATCCACCCATCCATCCATCTTCTACCACTTATCCGGAGGTCCGGGTCACGGAGGCAGCAGTTCAAGCAGAAAAGCCCAGACTTTCCTCTCCCCAGCCACCAGCTCCAGCTCTTCACAGAGGATACCAAGACTTTCCCAGGCCAGCTGGGAGACATAGTCTCTCCAGCTTGTCCTGGGTCTGCCCCGGGGTCTCCTCCCAGCGGGACATGCTTGGAGCACCTCAAGTGGGAGGCATCCAGGAGGCATCCTGATGAGAAGCCTGAACCACCTCAACTGGCTCAGTGTGGTGGAGCAGCGGTTCTACTCTGAGCCTCTCCCGGATGACTGAACTCCTCACACTATCTCTAAGGGTGAGTCCAGCAATCCTATGGAGAAAGCTCATTTCAGCCGCTTGTATCCGTGATCTCATTCTTTTGGTCATTACCCAAAGCTCGTGATCATAGGTGAGGGTAGAAATATAGATTGACCGGTAAATTCACAGCTTTGCCTTAGAGCTCAGCTCCCACTTCACCACGACAGACTGGTACAACATCCACATCACTGCAGATGCTACTCCGATCCATCTGTCAATTTTTCGCTCCATTCTCCCCTCACTCATGAATAAGACCCCGAGATATTTAAACTCCTCCACTGGGGGCAGGAGCTCATCCCCAACCCAGAGAGGAAAATCCACTCTTTTCCAGCTGTGTACCATGGACTCATACTTGGAGGTGCTGATTTTCATCCCAGCCACTTGACACTCAGTAGTAAACCATCCCAGCAAGACCTGTAGGTCATTGCTCAATGAAGCCAGCAGGACAGCATCATCTGCAAACAGCAGAGATAAGATCCTGTGGTCACCGAACATGACACCCTCCGTTCCTTGGCTGCGCCTAGAAATCCTGTCCATAAAAATTATGAACAGGACTGATGACAAAGGGCAGCCCTGATGGAGTCCATCTGTCACTGGAAACGAGTCTGACTGAGTGTTGACTATACTCTCACAACGGTCGCTTGTAGCTCGTAGCAACAAGCCCGATACCCCATACTCCCGAAGCACCCCCCACAAAAAGCCATGAGGGATGTGGCCAAATGCCTTCTCCAAGTCCACAAAACACATGTAGACTGGTTGGGCAAACTCCCATGAACCCTCGAGGATTCTTGAGAGGGTAAAGAGTTGGTCTGATGTGCCACGGCCAGGACGACAACCTCATTGCTCCTCCTAAATCTGAGGTTCAACCAACGGCCGGACTCTCATCTCCAGTACTCTGGCATAGACCTTCCCGGGGAGGCTGAGGAGTGTGATCCCCCTAAAGTTGCAACACACCCTCCGGTCCCCCTTCTTAAAGAGGGGAACCACTACCCTGGTTTGCCATGCCAAAGGTGCTGTCCCTGACGTCCATGCAATGTTGCAGAGGTGTGTCAGCCATAACAGCCTTCTAACATTCAGACCCTTGAGGTACTCAGGGCGAATCTCGTCCACCCCTGGGTCCCAGCCACCGAAGAGTATTTTAACCAATTTGGCGACTTCAGCCCTGTGATGGGCGAGTCTGCACCCTGGTCCTCAGGCCCTGCTTCCTTTGCAGTAGGCATGTTAGTGGGATTGAGGAGATCCTCAAAGTATTCCTTCCACCACCTGATGATATCCCCAGTTGAAGTCAGCAGTGCCCCATCCGCACCATACACAGTGTGGACAGGGAGCTGTTTCCCCCTCCCGAGTCACCGGACAGTTTGCCAGAATCTCTTTGAGGCTGAACGAAGGTCTTGTTCCATGACCTCACTGAACTTCTCCCACACCCGTATTTTTGCTTCAGCAATCACCCAAGCTGCACTCCGCTTGGCCTGCCAGTACACCTCAGCTGCTTCGGGAGTCCCACAAGCCAGCCAAGCTTGATAGGACTCCTTCTTAACTGAACACTACTCGGGTTCAGATCGGGCAGGCGGTTCCTCCCTATTACACCTCTCCAGGTTTCACTGTTGTCGCATACGTGCACATTGAGGTCCCCCAGTAAGACAATGGAGTCTCCAAGGGGAGCACTCTCCACCACCCCAGTCAGAGACTCCAAAAGGGGTGGGTACTCTGAAACATCATTTGGTGCATAGGCACAAATGATGATCAGGACCCACTTCCCCACCCAAGGGCGCAAGGAAACAATCCTTTCATCCACTGGAGAAAACTCCAGTGTAGAGGCAGCAAGGTGGGGGATACAAGAATACCCACTCCTGCTCATCGCCTCTCATTGGGGGCAACTCCAGAGTAGGCTCCAGCCCCTCTCCAGGAGACTGGTTCCAGATCCACAGCTGTGCATTGAGGCGAGTCAGACTCTATCTAGCCAGTATCTTTCAACCTCATGCACCAGCTCAGCCTCCTTCCTCACCAGAGAGGTGACATTCCATGTCCCAAAAGCCAGTTTAGGAAGCTGGGGATCAGATCGCCAAGATCTCTGCCTTCGCCCGCTACCTGATCTGCATAGCACTGGACCCCCATGGTCCCTCCTGCAGATGGTGAGCCCACTAGAGGGTGGACTCATGTAACTCCTTTGGGCCGAGCCCAGCCGGATCCCATGGGCAGAAACCCAGCCACCAGATGCTCGCCATCGAGCCCCTCCCCCAGGCCTCGCTCCAGGGCGGGGTCCCAGGAACCCCATACCGGGCGGGGTACACTGAATCCTTGTTGTAGCATTCATCATGTGAGTGTTTTGGATCGTTCTTAATCTAGCCCTTCACCCAGGACCAGTTTATCTTGGGTGACCCTACCAGAGGCAAATTGCCCCGGACAACATAGCTCTTGGGATCACTAGGGCAGGCAAACCCTCCACCATGATAAGGTGGTGGTGGTGGTGGTGGTGGTGGGGGGGGCCTGTTGCAGCATTTTTGGTCGAGAGGCAGGGTACACCCTGGACAGATCGCCAGTCTATCGCAGGGACAATACAGAGACAGACAACCATTCACTCTCACATTCATATCTAAGGACAATTTAGAATCCCCAGTTGATGCCATTTAACCTAACCTGCATGTCTTTGACCTGTGGGAGGAAACCGGATGTACCCGGAGTAAACCCACGCAGAAATGGGGAGAGCATGCAAATTCCATACAGAAGAGTCACCGATGGTCAGGGGGTGGGATCAAACCCATGATGGTCAGGAGTGGAATCAATTCCATGACCTTCTTGCTGCGCTGACACAGTGCTAACCACTGTGCTGCCCAGAAAAAAAGAGAGAGAAGCTTTGTTACAAAAAAAATGTGCCATATGCACAAGCACAGCCAAAATGATGATCAGATGTGTGATAATTCACTAGCCAGAGACTCAAATGCAGAGCAGAGACACCAGAGGAACACACAGATTTGAGTAAAAAGCTCAACATGTTTTTATTGAAAAACAAAACACAAGTCGGGATGCACACTGGAGGCAGCACACAGCCTGAAAAGAGAGAAACAGAGGAAATGATTAACCCTTTGAGCATGTAGAATTTTTGTCAGGAAAACGCAGGGTTTGACCTCAAATTTTCAAATGACAATAGCTTCAGAACAGTAATAGTTAGAGGCAAAGTCCCAATTACAAAAATGTTGCAGAGGGACCCAAGTGTCTGCCAAGTGAACTTGCATCCATGCATAGTGCATAATTGGACCTAATTTGCATATTGCAACAATCAAAATTTTAATATAAGACTATAGCTTCACAATGATTATAGTTAGATGCACAGTCCCAGTTACAAAAGTGTTGCAGAGGTACCCAAGTGTCTGCCAGGTGAACTTGCATCCATGCATTGTGCATAATTGGATCTAATTACCGCTCAGGAAAAGGGGTAGAAGATGGATGGATGGACAGTTTTTATTTCACACACTGTCACCACATGGTCCTTTTGTCCCATCATTGACAAAATTATTAAAAATCATTCAAAACAAAAACAGTTTTGGTGTCACACTGTCACCACATGGCCTTTTGTCCCTTCATTTGCCCCTTCATCTTCTACCGCTCCGGAAAAGCAGTAGAAAATGGATGGATGGACAACTTTTGTTTCACACTTTGTCAACATATGGTACTTTTGTCCCTTCGTTTGTTCCTTCATCTTCTACAGCTCCGGAAAAGCGGTAGAAGATGGATGGATGGATGGACAATTTTTGTTTCACACACCGTCACCACATGGCCTTTTGTCCCATCATTGACAAAATTTCTAAAAATCATAAAAGAAAAACACAAATCTCATGGCACATTTGTTTCACACTAAACTAAAATGAAGCAGATGAAACACAGTTTATGCAACAAATACGTACCTGTTTGTTTCTTCGGTCACAAGCATCCAGAATTCCGGAGTCCAAAAAAGCGACACAAAATCAATGGCGGGCACAGATGACAGGACGTTCTCTCCACGATATCCAACTGGCTGTTCAAATGCTTTCACCCATGGCTGATAAACTTCTTCATCTCTAAGAAGCTCTCAGCCATCAGTGTCCAAACCTCCTGCCGCATCGCCACTACCTACGTATTGTCTTGCCAGCGCGCACACGTGGCACACGTCAATGCGCACTGGCAGTGCGCTCTTGCCCAGCCAAACATCGGCCACGGGCTGCTCTGGACCTTTTTGCTCCGCGACCACGGTTTGGCAAAGCAGAGCAATCTGCAGACAAGGCTCCTGTGTCATTTTGGGCACGGCTGGAAACAGAAAACGCAGCTGCAGCGTCGCGCGCAAGATGTCCGTTTCCACTTTCGCAAGAACTGCTTGCACCATTGTCCAAAGGCACTCTAACTCAGATGATGAACTAGGGCATAGCTCTTCTTCTGAACTCAGGAGCGGCGAATACCAACACTAAAACCTCTTCAGCTGAGAGTGTTCTCCTTGCTATCCTGTTTGCTCCGTGTCAAACAGCAGAATGAAAGGGGGCGGGCTTCAAACGCTGATTTGACCTACTTATTGAATTGGACCATTTCCAGTTCTCACGGTAAGTGAAAAGCCTTACCTCTCAGCCACCAAGTGGTGTTAAAAGGTTTGTACATTTCACACTCTATTCAGCTGTACAGGCTTTGTTTAGACTGATCAGCTGCCAGGCGCAGAAGTGCGCCATACACACTCAAAGGGTTAATAAGGAATAATTGGAGAGGAGAAATGATAAAGAAAGATAAGAAAGAGGTCTTACGGTAGAACAGAGGGCCCGGCTGTGACCCAGTGTGCACAGGAGTTGAAGCTGGTGGGGATTGGGGCCAGAGAAACCAGCAGGAGCGAGGAATGGCGAAGAGAAGGAGAGGAGCTGTAGGTTGACCGGGTGAAGCAGGAGACTCCAGACGAGATGATGAAAGGGCAGGTGAGCGTGCGCAGCTCTGGACAGACACACTGCTGCGATGGCAGCAACCTGAGAAGGAGAGGAGAACAATGGTCAAACTACAGGTGAGATTAAAGCACAATACTTTCACTAGCCTTATGTTGAGGCAGCAATACCTAACGGTCCAGCGAAGAAACACTCGCAGACTGGCTCTTTTAAAGCCGACGGATGAGGAAGCAGCAGGTGTGCCCAGTCATGCAGGTGAGTGTAATCAACTCCAGAGCGGGAAACAGGCGGAGGAAAAACAACACTGGAGGGGAGGAGGAGCACGCTCACCTGCTCATCACAAGATGAAGAGGAAAAATTTGCCCAAATGAACAAAAATGTCCGTAGTGATGCCTGAGGGTTAACTGCTGACTGTGGGATGAATTCACTGCCCGGGATGAGCCAGCTACACTAGACACCCTTATCAGTCCTAATTTATGAATCTTTCCAAATGGAAAACAAGTGACTGCTGCGAAAGGGCTGCTGACAACCAGTGAAAGTCCTGGTGACAGCATGGAGGGACTGCTTTCAGGAGGGACTACACCACATTGGGGATGTTATGGGTTAGCTACTCATGTCAGCAGAAGCCTGCACTAGCAGTGCTGTGGCTCCACCCAAATTCTTGCTATGAAGACTTCAAGAAGAGGAATACCCCCTGAGTCTGCTAGAGCAGGGGTCCAAGAAGATTCACTGAAGATTAATCAAGTGTCTCCGTGAACAAAGCATGGAGCCTCATACTGACCAGTACCCCTTAAGAGGTCGGCCAAATCACCACAGCTGAAGTGGGATCGAGCACAGACAAGTCTACTGACAGAGCTCAACCATCCATGACCAGCAAGAGAGAAGAATAGTAGTAGATTAGTTTATTTGACAGGGACAGTGCAATAAACATAGACAATTAATCAAAGACAATCAATCTGATGTGTTGCACATAGAGTGTATAGCTATTAGCTAATTTGCAACTCTTGTCCCTGGATGGGCTTTAGAAAAAAGAATCAAGATAAAAATAAACACAATAACCACATACATCAATGCAGAAAAATTATAAATACACAATTATAAATATTATAAATATTATAAATACACAAATATAACAGCCTGACTCACCTTTAACATAAATATTATAAATACACAAATATAACAGCCTGACTCACATTTAACACATATAACATAACTCACATTTGCCTATTTCAGGCCTTCCTCCCTCCGTCACTCACTATAAACAAACACATTTATTCCTTCCCTTCATTCACTCTCACTTTGCAGACAAATAATTCATACATGAGTACATTCTTGTTTATTTTTCAGCCAGTTTTTAACATTTTTAGTGAATGTTTTAAAGTCCGTTATTATTTTAATTTCATTTGGCATTGTGTTCCAGATGTGACTGCCCTTTATAGAGAAAGCTGTTTGTCCAAATGTGGTTCTGCGGTGGAATATTTTACAGTTATTGTTAACAGAACTCCTGGTGGCTCTGCTGCTGTCCTGTCTTTGGACGAAACCAGCAAGTGGCTCGGGTGCTGATTTATGGAAACATTTGAACGTTAATTTCAGAAGACAGAGGTCAATGAAGCTCTCAAAACTCAATAGGTTGTATTTTTTTAAAACATTACAGTGATGCCACCTAATGGGCTTTTTGTCCAAGATTTTTAGGGTTTGATTATATAATGAACCTATATGTCTTATTGTGGAAGGGGCTGCTTGAGCCCAGACTGTCAAACAGTATGATATATGAGAAAAAACCATAGAATGCATATACAGTGCAGCTGCTTCGTAAGGTATGTAATATCTAATTAATTTAAAGCAGTTCAGATTTTTTTTTACTGTTTTTGAAATTTTCTTTATATGAAGATTAAATTTGAGTTGAGGATCTAGTACAATGCCAAGGTATTTGAATTCTGTAGCTAAACTGATGTCATGATCATGTATATTAACTTTAAAATGTTGCAGGTTACATTTTTTGATTGAAAAGCACATTGAGACTGTTTTCTGAAGGTTCAGCAATAGATGGTTCTTGAGGAGCCACTCTTGGACATCAACCATACTTGTAGACAGTACATCTGCAGCCTGTGCTGGAGTCTTGGCAGCTGTGTAAATAACTGCATCATCTGCATAAAGTTGGCATGTTGCAGCTGAGCAGTGTAACGGCAAGTCATTAATAAAAATGCTGAAAAGTAAAGGACCAAGAATGGACCCTTGTGGGATACCCATGCGGTTGTTTAAAAATGAGGATTTATCCTGGTGAACTTTTACACACTGTTCTCTATTCTGGAGATAAGATGCAAACCATTCTAATGTATTTGGGGAGAAGTTAAAAGATACCATTTTGGATAAAAGCAAACTGTGGTTTACAGTATCGAAAGCCTTTTTGAGATCTAGAAAAACAGCTCCTACCACATTACCCCTGTCCAAGGACTGTTTGACGTTTTCAATAAGGCAACAATTTGCTGTTTCTGTTGAGTATCCTGGTCTAAAACCAAATTGATGTGGATGAAGAAGTTGACTGTCTTGAAAGTAGTCTATCAGCTGTGTAGCTACAACTTTTTCAAGAACCTTAGATAGGACTGGTAAGATAGAGATTGGGCGGTAATTGCATATATCGTCTTTACTGCCTGATTTATGAACTGGTATGACGACAGCTTTTTTCCAGCCAGATGGAAATGTACTAGACCTAATGGAGAGATTAATGAGATGAGTCAGTGGTTTGATTAATATTTTGCTGTGCATTTTGAGAAAGGAGGTGCTCATATTGTAGATATCACTAGTTTTTGAGTTTGACAGTGTTTTAACAATACCAGCAATTAACTTCTCATTTACCTCATCGATGTGAAAAGTATCTGTTGGGAGTATGGAATTTGTGTTGTTGAGCACATTTGGCAGCACAAAAATTTTTGTTAAGTCTTCCACAGAGCCCACAAAGTGTGAATTAAATTCATTTGCCAAAGTAGCCTTGTCACTGACGGTCTTGCCATTGATTCTAAGTTCCTTTACCCCCTTCTGATCGTTTTTTTTATTAGTTAAGTTATTTAAATGCCTCCATAGGGAACTGTTGTTACCCTTTGCATGATCTATCAGTTTATTGTAATAAGATATTTTTGATTTTCGCAGCTCATGTACCACTTTATTTCTTAAACTTTTGTACACAAGGTGATCATTTTGCAGTTTGGAGGTTAGTGATGTTTTCAGTGCATAGTCTCGCCTCTTCATAAGTTTTCTTATTTCATTATTTAACCATGGTAGGCTAATCTTCTGTTGTCTACTTTTAATTTGCTTTGAAAATTTTTCTATAGACTTTGTGATTGTTGCAGTTATAAAATTACAACAATCATCTACTTCACATGTTGACATGAGCTGCTCCCAATTTTGATTCTCTAAGTAATGTTCAAACTCCTCATTTTTTGATTTGGGGATAATAAAATTTGATTTGTCAATATCGACTCCCCCAAAATACTGTAGTCGCTTTTTAGTAAGTTTCCTGACAGCAAGAACCATGTTATGATCTGAGAGACCAGTTACAAGATTATAGGTTCTGGTTATTCGTTCTGGTTTATTAGTAAATACCATGTCAATAAATGTTCTGGATTGTTTGGTTATCCTGGTGGGTCCTTTGATGATTTGCTGGTAATTAAATTTAGTCATGAGGCTTTTCAGTTTTTGTTTGTCTTTTTTATCAGACCAGTTGATATTAAAGTCACCATGAATTATTGTTTCTCTGTTCTTCTCAAGTTGTTTAACCAGATCACTTAATTCATTATAAAAGGAAGAGTTGTGTGACGGTGGGTTGTACACTACTGCAATGTTGAAATTCATTACCGGAGAGAGACATACATTAACAGCTAAACATTCAAGTGAAGTATTCAAATCAACCAGTTGACATTTATATTTCTCTTTGATGTAAATTAAAACACCTCCTCCCCTCCCTACCTGCCTGTCTTTTCTAAAACACTGGTAGCCCACAATATCGATCATATTAGTGTCTATGTTACTGTGTAGCCAGCTTTCTGAGAGACAAAGGTAGTCCAGATTTGAGTCCAACAGCAACACCGAAATCTCATCTCTTTTGGGGATTATGCTCCGTATGTTTAAATGACCGCCGAGGATCCCCTTTGGTTTAGCCTTGGTGTCCCAAAGAACTCGTGCATGATTAACAGTTTGGAAAAATAAATGTTGTTTTTGCTTTTGTACAGCTCGGTTTTGTGCTAACCCAGTGGTCTGCTGTTTAATAGTGGCAGGTCCAGGGTTAAGGTGAATATCTCCTGCCAGAAGTAGCAGAACTAACAGAACTTTAACTGTATATCCTCTGCCATATTGTGATTTTTGCTTAACAGCCATGTTTGCCTTAATTTGGAAGTTTTTGCTCAGGGCTTTTAAAGACCACATAGAGTGTAGGGTGAGATGTCCAAGCCCAAATCCATACAGATAAAACTTTTTAACTTCACCTTTGGTTGAGTTTGTCGGAAAATCCTTCTTGTTGCAGGTCCAGACACACAAAGACAAAACGAAGAGGAAGTAGAGAAGTAGAGAAGGCTTATTAGTGGTGCCCATCAGCCCACTTTTTAATCCGGTGGCAGCCATCTTCAGTCCTTCTTGGAAAGAAGGAAAAGGAAAATCTGTGGATAGTAAAATAAAATAAAATAAAATAAATTCTGCTTATATCGCCAGAATCTGATCCGATCGTCCTCGAATCCAGCTGGGCCTCAGCTAGCCAACTAGCCCCTTCCGTTGCTGGTCTCGTTGCTCATAGTCGCCGTAACTGGTCTCCCGTCCCGCTCCTCCAACCGAGTCTCGTCACACACCGCCGCTGCCACCGAGCTCCGCTGAGGTCACGGTAAATCCTCCGCTAGGCACCGCCACCTACCGTCATCTGCCTGGGTGAAATCTCTGCTGAGCCCCGTCAACAAATAGCCGCTTGCCTGGTAGTATCTCCGCTGGGCCTCGCAGCTGGGCTTCGATTCAGGCTGGTGTAAGGTGGAATGACTGGCGCCAGCATTAAGCTAACTAGCGTTAGCTTAGCAATCGCTTCGGGTAGTCTCGTCGCACACCGCCGCTGCAGTCACGGTAAGTCCTCCGCTGGGCACCGCCGCCTACCGCCGTCTGCCTGGGTGAAATCTCTGCTGAGCCCCGTCAAACAAATAGCCGCCTGCCTGGTAGTATCCCCGCTGGGCCTCGCAGCTGGGCTTTGATTGAAGAAGAGGAGGGATGGGAGCAAGTCTTATATAGCATGGCCAAGTCCAACCAAAAGAAGGAGTGGATTTGAAGTCTTGGAGAGAGCAGGAGCTGGGAAGGCTCATAAAGGACAGATGAAAATAAAGGGAACAGTGGGAAAAAAAACAACAGAGCAGGAAAAGAAAACATTGCAGGCACTGCAGGCTGATATAAAACAACGCCTGACAAAGCTGCGAAGAGCAGAGTGGCTGAGGAAGCAGCATAAGAAGGAACAGGCAAGGACTAATCTTTACAGAGACCCAAACAAGTTCATTAAAAACCTCTGACAGCAAGAGGAGTGAGATTCTTAAAGTACCAGCAAGTGAGCTGCAAAAGTACTTGAGGATTGCCTATTCTGATGAAGACAAGTACAAAGCAATCCTAATTCTTCATGATATACCACAATCCAAACACCCAAGCATCAGCTGGAGACAGGACCTCTTACATGGAATGAAGTTGTTAATACAGTTAAACGGGCAAGAGCATCATCAGCCCCAGGGCCCAGTGGTTTTCCATACAAGCTGTATAGAACATGCCAGGTATCCTGAAACACCTCTGGAATCTGATAAGAGTAGTCTGGAAAAAAGAAGTTGCACCGAAAAAATGCCGAACGGCATGAGGGATATTAATCCCCAAAGAAGCAAACATTTCCTGCAAGGGCTGCTGGGAAATGGGAGCCCGAAACATCCCTGCCTGGCCAGACACTCATTTACTGGTCACTGCAACAGTTTACATCTTGTATGGTGTAAACTGTTTTGCTAAACCCTTGTCATAAATCGTGTGTGATTTGCCACATATGAACAGAGAGGCAAGGTGTTTGTGCACATGTATGTGATTTTAATATGGTTGACCCAAACATTCATTCATTCATTCATTCATTCATCTTCAACTGCTTAATCCTTTTTGGATCGAGGGGGGCTGGAGCTGATATGACCTCCCCCCATAAAGACAGAAACACTTCCATCATATGAAGGAATATTGTTAAATAGATGCACTCAACTGAAGACAGTGTGAGTACAGACAGTGGCAGATGTGAGGAGCAATCACGTTGTTGCCCTTCTCATATAACATTTTTGCACTTGGGAGGAGATGCATCTCTAATAAGATCAACTAAAAACATTATCCGGTAACACTTTACAATACAGCCCAAAGTTACGGTACATTCAGTGAAATTACAGATGTAAATTGTTAAGAATGGGCCCTATGTGAAAAAGTAATTGACTGGACAAAAATGGCACCCATAGGAGAGTTACTTACTTAGTTATCCTCTTCGTCCCAGGTGGGACATAAGGCCGCAACAAGCAATCCCCACTTTGCCCTGTCCTTTACAACATGTTGAGCTTGTCCCCAGGTGCATCCCATCTCCTGTAGTTCGGCTTGGACTGTTCTTCTCCAGGTGATTCGTGGTCTGCCTGGCTTTCTTTTCCCTGATGGTGTCCAGTTTAGATCGACTTTTGGTATTCAGTTATTTGACATTCTTAGCATGTGCCCTAGCCATCTGAATCATTTGATCTCTGTAGAAGTTCTTTTAATATTACATCTTTTCCAAAGTTCTTCATTTGAAATTTTGTTGGGCCAGTAGATTCTCAAAATCTTGCGGAGACAGGTGCTGTGGAAAGCCTCTATTTTTTGCATATCACTCTGTATGATTCGCCAGCATTCCGATCCATATAACAAAACAGATTTAATATTGCTGTTAAATAAGTGGAGCTTGGTTTTTGTGCTGTACTTGTTTGACTTCGAGATGGGCTGAAGTTTAGCTAATGCTGCTCTTGCTTTTGCTAGTCTTGCTCTGATATCCTTTTTAGTGCCGTTGTCTGTGCTGACAATACTTCCTAGGTAGGTGAAATTATCTACATTTTCTATGAGCATGTTGTTGATGGTGATAGGATATTGTGTATCTGCATTTATGATCATTGTTTTAGTTTTTGCTACATTTACATTTAAACCTGTACTTTGTGCTTATTCATTCAAAATAGTTGTTTTTTCTTGTAGTTGTTGCCTAGTTGTTGAGATTTCAACTAGGTCATCAGCAAAATCAAGGTCTTCAAGCTGGCTGAATAGTGCCCACTGGATATCATTTTTTTTATGAGTGACAATATGCAACCTTGCCTCATGCCAGACCTTACTTCAAATGATGGTATTTCCCCTGATGATGCTACATTCAAAGCTAGTATAAAAGATCTTTATGAGTGAAGCTATCTTTGATGGAATGCCATATGCTTTTAGTACCTTCCACAAGGTGTCTCTGTGGATGCTATCAAAGGCTTTTCGGAAATCTATAAAACTGATGAAAAGAAGCATGTTCCACTCAATGCTTTGTTTGATGATATTTCTTAATGTAAAGATTTGGTCAATACAACATCTTCCTTTCTTAAAACCAGCTTGTTCTTCTCTTAACTTTTTGTTTATTGCTTCATCAATCCTTCCCAGGATTATCCTACAGAACACTTTACTTGGAACAGAGAGGAGGTTGATTTCTCTCCAGTTGTCACAGGATTGTAAGTCTCCCTTTTTTGGTAGTTTTACTATGAGTCCTTTACTCCAGTCAGATGGGAGACTTTCTTCATCTCATATTCTTTTGAAGAAATTATGCAAAACCCTTGTTAATAATGTGATATCTGCTTTTAGCATCTCGGCATGGATGGTATCGATGCCAGCTCCTTTTCCGTTCTTTAGGGATATGAGGGCTTTCTGGGTCTCTTCCATTGTGGGTGGACTGGTATCAATTTCAGGATCATCGGGTACTGGTGTTGGAAATGCCACTTCTGGTTGAACTTGGCACTTTAGTACCTCTCTAAAGTGTTCTACCCATCTTTCTGCTTGTTCTTTCTCTTGTACTAGAAGCTTTCCCGACTTATCTTTTAAATTTACAGTCTGAATGTAAGAAGTACCACACAGTTGTTTTGTGATTTTATATACAACACTCATCTCCCCCCGGGTGGCTGCACGCTCTGCTTCTTCAGCATATTTTCTACATAGTTCTGTCTGTCTTTCCTAACATTTTGTCATGCGATGACCCTCGCGGGCCACCATAAGAAGCCAAAAGTCGCCAGTGAGTTTTGCATTGATGTTTTATTATAACAAGACAAGACGAGACACAAAGCTATGAGCCACTGTGGGCAAAAACACACACTACAGAATACAAGGGGTTGTAGGGCTAACCCCAGTTACTATGACCTTAACTATGAACAAGACATGAACAAGAACAAGCACGAACCTGACATGACGAGGACCAGGAATGATTGACGATACTCCAGCATCAACCAGCTGTCAGCGCCCGCTAATAAAGCCGGCAGCTAACGAGCGGTGATGCCGAACAGCTGATCGGCTCTGACAGCAGGAAGCCCCGCCGAGCGCTGTCACAATAAGAGCCCGGGGAGCCAGAATTTAATCCACTGCTGTCAAAGCCGGCAGAGATGATGCATGGCCCGAGCGCAGATGAGATCAGCGCTCGGGTCATAACACATTTCTTGTGATTTCTTTGTCTTTTACTTTATAGGTGTTTTGGAGTTGCTCCAATAATCTTGGGGACTTCATATTGAACATCTTTTTCTTGATTGTCTTCCATTCCTCGATTTTTCACCACGTTTCTTCAGAGAGCCAATCTTTGCTTTTCTTAGTCTGGTATCCCAGTGAGTTTTCAGCAGTTTTAATATAGATGTCTTTAATGTTGTTCCACTGCTCTTGGATGGTATCTTCTTCACTCTGTAGCTGTTCTAGAGCATTAAATCTGTTCTTCAGCTCTAGTACAAGTGCTTTCTGTGTCAATGGTGCTTTAAGACGTGGGATATCAAGCCGTTTCCTTCCTTGTGTTTGTTTAGATGTTTTTCTTAGTTTGAGCTTAAGGGTGGCTTTCAGCAAATAATGGTCACTGTTGGTGTCAGCTCCTCTCAAAACTCTAACATCTTGCAGAGATCTTCGCCATTTCCTATTGATAATTATGTGATCTATTTGATTTGTTGTTATTCCATTTGGTGATTTCCATGTCAGCTTATGGATGTTTTTATGTGGAAAGATGGTACCTCCTATTACGCAGTTGTTGTTTAGGCAGAAATCTATCAGGTATTCATCATTTTCGTTTCTTATTCCGCAGCCGTGCTTCCCCATAACTTGCTTTGTGTTGGCATTATCCGTTCCAACTTTAGCATTCATGTCACCCATTATAATGACCATGTCATGCTGTGGTGTTTTTGAAAAGATAGTTTGTAGTTGCTGATAGAATTCCTCTTTGGCATTTTCTTCAGAGTCATTGGTTGGGGCATAACCTTGTATGATGGTGAGGTTACAAAATTTTGAGTTACCGTAAACCTAGCTGTTATTATTCGATTGCTTATTGGCTCCCACTGTAATAAGGTCTTAGTTGCTTCTTTGCTGAAAATGATAGCAACCCCATTGTTGTGATTAACTTCTTGTCCTGAGTAAAGAATAGTATGGCCACTGTTCAATTTCATTTTTCCGCTACCTGTCCATCGACATTCACTAACGTCTAGAATGTCTATTCCATAACGTTGCATTTCCTTGGTTACCTGCGCGGCCTTTGATGCTTCATGCATGGTACGAACATTCCAAGCCCCCACTTTGATTTTGCTTTTTGGTCAGAGGAGGCTCTCACTCAGTCTTCTAGCTTCCTTATATGGGCTTTCACTAGGAGATGTCATACTGCTATGCTCTTCATCACAGCTAGAGTCATCCATTGGACTAGTAACAGGGTTAGATTCAACATTGCTTGTTGCAGTTTCTGTAACAGTATGCTGTTTTCTAGGATGGAGTAGTTGGCCCCAAACCTCCACTCTGGAGGGCCGGGTTTTCTCTCTGGGTTATCCTTCCTGTAGATACTTGCAGTTAGCAAGTTAGCCTTTGCATTTCCCAAGACTATCACAAAGCAGTGATACTATTTAACCCATAGCTGGGGACTAGGTTTGCAGGCATCAGGGCATATCCACACACCGGTGGGCCATGCATGCCATGCATTTAGGGGCCTAGTCTCCTCCAAGACCCTGTGGTTTAGCTTGGGGCCGCAAGGCACCCAATTACCGTCTGCTACCTCGGGGCGGATCCCATATCTGGGCCACATAGGTCTAACTGTCGAGAGGCTATACCTGGCAGGGAAGATTTACATATGCTACTTCCTTTTCACAACAAAAGTGCTAGCCAGGGGTGGTGCTGGGAGCAAGAGTGGCAAGCGCAGACACAGACACACACACTGTATGCATCACACAGCCATTTTAGCAGGCACCCATAGGAGAGTGCCAAGGTAAAAACCACTGCTGACCAAAAAGAACACAAAGGCTCATCTCACATTTACCAAAAAAAAAACCCAAAAACAAAACAGCTTGATAATCCTCAAGACTTTTGGGAAAATATGCTGTGGACTGATGAGACAAAAAGTTGAATTTTTTGGGAGGCATGCGTCCCGTTACATCTGGCATAAAAGATTACATCACACCAACAGTCAAACATGGTGGTGGTAGTGTAATAGTCTCTGGGGTTGCGTTGCTGCTTCAGGACAAGCGAAGCAAGTGCCAACAAGTTGTTGGTCGTCTGTATTTTATAAAGTCCAAAGTCAACACTGCTGTCTACCAGAAATTTTAGAGCTCCTCATTTTTCCATCTGAAAAACTTATAGAGACATCAGTTTCCTTTTTACAGCAGGACTTAGCACCAGAACTATCACGGAATGGTTTGTTGACCATAATATTATTGTGCTTGACTGGCCAGCTAACTGACCAGTTCTAAACGTCATACATTCAAACAAAGACAAAGACTAAAAACACCTGACCCAACAATACAGAAGAGTTGAAAGCTCTTATCAAAACGTCTTTGGCTGCAGTAACATCTCAGCAGTACCACAGGCTGATCACTTCCATGTCATGCTGCATTGATGCAGTAACTCATAGCAAAGGACTTTCAACCAAGTACTGAGTGTATAAACAGTTTGCAAAATTTGTACATTTCTGTATTGTAAATCCTTATTTTGGATTGATTATAGGGAAAATTCTAATAAATTGGGACGATACAGTGAACTTTCAAAAGGAGTTTTATTTAAAAACACTGGACCAAAAACCAATTAAAATACAAGACGTTTCAGTGTTCATCTGAACACCATCATCAGTTGTCAGACTGCAGTAGGAAGTGTCTCTGGCCAATAAATAACCTGCAAAGTCACATGACTTAAAAACACATGACTTATGGGAAATGTAGTCCATGGTATACATCCAAAGAGAAAAAAAATGTATATATAGTCCATGGTATGTGACAAAAGAGGAGAAAAAAATAACCTTGTGCTCCTCCTTTAAACCTGACACCTGGAGCAAGTTCATTTGTCCATAAAGTGTCGAGGAAAGGTTTTTAACACAGCGTTGTAAGCTGAGGACCGATGATGTCTTAATACCTCTCCTTTATTAAGGGAGGGCCATTCCACTTTAGCATAGATGGCTTCCTTAACACCTCTTTCAAACCACCCCTCTTCTCTGTCCAAAATGTGCACATCTTGGTCTTGAAATGTGTTATTTTTGTTGCAAGTGAGTATAGATGGCTGAATTTTGTCCAGATTAATTTTTTCTTCTATGTTGCGACATACGTTTACAGAGTTGCGGTTTTGTTTCCCCGATTTAAAGCTCATCACACTCCTCACTACGTTTGACAGCATATATCAGACAGCAGGTTATTTACTGGCCAGAGACACTTCCTGCTGCAGTCTGACAACTGATGATGGTGTTCAGATGAACACTGAAACGTCTTATATTTTAATTAGTTTTTGGTCCAGTGTTTTTTAAATAAAACTCCTTTTGAAAGTTTATCTGACACCTGGATGATTTAAAATGAATTTACCTAGACTGATTGCTGAGCAATTTGGCGAGGATAGCCTGAAACTGCTGCGGGAATACAAGAAAACAGCAAGGAAGGTGGCAGACTGCAGAAATCATGTACGCTTCAGCCTGAGATGTCGACATCATGGGATCATCCCTAAAAGCCTACGGTTGAGGTCATCTTTGAGAGGACATAAAGCCACCAGCATTTTGAAGAGAGCACAGAAACAGCTACAAAATGAAAGGATAGGACAGGTCCATTTTACCTTGGATGTTTTGCAAGAGAAAGAAAGACAACTACATCAGAAAATGACCGTCAAGCTATCAAAGGGAACCTTACAAAAGGTAACAGACTTTGTGGAACATGCACGTTTGGCTCAACACACCAAGAGTAAAGAATGTCAAATGAAGAACTTTAATGCTTTGTCTTCACAAGGTGGGGGTGTTGGTGGTCAGAACACATTGAATGGTGTGAAACAGAATCAGGGTGAGGTACCCTTTAACATCAGTGACACATGGGTGAAAAACCTCTCATAGGGAGCTCACCAAGCCAGAGTGGAGTGTTTTGGCTAAAGGTTTAAACTTTGCTGTAACTCCAGACAACATTCCAGTGGTAGACATGATCACTGCTACAGAATCTGCCATTCACAACAATATTTCTGAGGATGAAGCTGAACAGATTTGTGCTCAACTATCCATCTCTCTTTTGAATGCCAAGCCCCCACCCTCTAATCTTAAACAGGAGAAGAGGGCCTTAACCTCCCTCTGCAAGGACAAGAGTGTTACCATCTTGTCTGCCGATAAAAGAAGATGCACAGTAGTATTAAAGACTGAGGACTATCACCACAGAGTAATTATGCTGTTGAGTGATAGTAGTACATATGAAATTTTGAGGAGAGATCCTACCAATAAATATAAAACCCAGGTGATCAGCATCTTACAGTCCCTGGAAAAACAGCAAGTTATAGATCAAAATTTATACTACCATCTTTACCCTGGAGAAACCACACCTTGTATATATGGACTTCCAAAAATTCACAAAAATAATAATCCACTTAGACCAATCGTCAGCAGTATAAATTCTGTTACATATGATGTTGCAAAATACCTGGCCATCATTTTAGCTCCACTAGTTGGCAACACTGAACATCATATAGTGAATTCCAAGGATTTTATTCACAAAATTCAATGACTCTCCCTGGAGGCAGATGAGACCATTGTGTCATATGATGTCACATCTATGTTTACCTGTGTGCCAACAGAGTTAGCAGCTGAAGTGGTGAGAAGACGACTGACCCAGGATCAAACTTTAGGTGACAGAACAAAATTAAATCCGGATCAGGTGTGCTCTCTGTTGGAGTTGTGGCTGAATACCACCTATTTTAAATACCAGGATGTGATTTATTGACAGAAACATGGCTGTGCAATGGGCTTTCCAGTTTTCCCCATTGTTGCTAATCTCTACATGGAAGAGGTGGAAAGAAGGGCGCTGGACACCTACAAGGGTGTCCTCCTACTCACTGGTTTAGATATGTTGATGACACCTGGGTGAAAATGAAGACCCAGGAAATCAACCCCTTCACAGAGCACATTAATTCAGTGGACAATCACATCAAGTTCACCCAGGAGGATATGAAGGACAACAAACTCCCGTTTCTGGATTGTGGGATAAAGGTTCATGAACAGGATGAGCTTCACATTGAGGTGTACCGAAAACCTACCGACACCGATCAGTATCTCATGTTTGATTCACACCACCCACTTGAGCACAAACTGGGAGTGATCCGTACATTGCAACATCATACAGAAACCATATCCACAGATTCAGAAGCTAAGGAAAAGGAATATGTCCATATAAAACAAGCTTTAAAACAGTGTGGTTATCCAGATTGGACTTTCATTAAAACTCACGGGAAACATAAAAAGAATTCTAGGCCTCTAGGAGAAATGGAGTGCAAAATCAAGGGAAAGCATATAGTCATTCCATATGTGGCTGGGCTGTCTGAAAGGTTTCGCAGGATTTTCTCCAAATACAGAATACCTGTGTATTTTAAACCCAGGAACACTCAGCGACATTGGTTGGTTCATTCCAAAGACCAGATACCAAAACATAAAAAGAGCAACCTGGTATATGCTGTCAAATGTAGTGAGGAGTGTGACGATCTTTATATCGGGGAAAAAAAACAGCAGCTCTGTAAACGTATGTCGTAACATAGAAGAGAAAATTAGTCTGGTCAAAATTCAGCCGTCTATACTCACTTGCAACAAAAACAACACACCTTTCAAGACCAAGATGTGCACATTTTGGACAGAGAAGAGGGGTGGTTTGAAAGAGGTGTTAAGGAAGCCATCTGTGTTAAAGTGGAATGGCCCTCCCTTTACAGAGGAGGGGGATGAAGACATCATCTGTCCTCAGCTTACAACGCTGTTAAAAACCATTCGTCAACACTTTATGGACAAATGAACTTGCTCCAGGTGTCAGGCTTAAAGGAGGAGCACTAGGTTATTTTTTCTTCTCTTTTGTCACATACCATGGACTATATTTACTGTATATATTTTTTTTTCTCTTTGGATGTATACCATGGACTACATTTCCCATAAGTCATGTGTTTTTAAGTCATGTGACTTCCTTGCAGGTTATTTATTGGCCAGAGACACTTCCTGTTGCAGTCTGACAACTGATGATGGTGTTCAGATGAACAATGAAACGTCTTGTACTTTAATTGGTTTTTGGTCCAGTGTTTTTAAATAAAACTCCTTTTGAAAGTTTATCTGACACCTGGATGTTTTAAAATGAATTTACATAAAATATACAGCGGGGAAAATAAATATTGAACACATCAGCATTTTTCTCATTAAACATATTTCTGATGGAGCCATTGACCTGAGATTTTCACCAGATATCAGTAACAACACAAGTAATCCATACACACAAAAAAATCAAGACAACTGCGTTCACAAAACAAGTTATATTTAATAAAGTGGAATGGCACAGGGAATAAATACTGAACACATGAAGAAAAAGAGGTGCAAAAAGGCATCAAAAGCCAAGAACCCAGCTGAAATCCATCAGAATTTAGGAGAAGCCATCCCATCCCCCATCAGTGCAAATTAATTTCAGTTGGTTAAGTCCTGATTGATAGTCTTTAAAAAGGTCTGTGAATGTCAGATTGTCACACCACAAAGAACTCATGATGGTTAGAAGCAGAGAGCTCTCTCTAGACCTTTGCAACCTTATTGTTGTAAAACATAATGATGGTATTGGTTACAGGTGCATTTCTACACTGCTGAATGTTCCAGTGAGCACTGTTGGAGCCATCATTCGGAAGTGGAAAGAGCATTATTTTACCATAAACTGGCCATGACCAGGAGCTCCTCGCAAGATTTCTGACAGAGGAGTCGAAAGAATTAGAAGAGTTATCCAAGAGCCAAAAACCACTCATGGAGAGCTCCAGAAAGACCTGGAGTTAGCAGGTACTGCTGTTTAAAAAAAACCAAACAATATGTAATGCAATCTATGGCTGCTCACCTCGCAAGACTCTATTGCTGAAGAAAAAGCATGTTGAAGCTTGTTTAAAGTTTGCTGCAGTCAGTAAAATACTGGAAGAATTTAGTCTTGTCAGAAGAGACCAAAATTGAACTTTTTGGATGCCACAACACACAGCATGTTTGGAGAAGAAATTGCACTGCACATCAGCCCCAAAACACCATACCAACAGTGAAGTTTGGAGGTGGGAGCATCATAGTGTGGGGGTGTTTTTCAGCACATGCTACAGACAGACTTCATATAATTGAAGGAAACAAATGTACAGAGACATCCTTGATAAGAACCTGTTGCCATCTGCCAAGATGCTGAAGATGAAACGGGGGTGGACATTTCAGCAAGACACTGATTCCAAACACACAGCCAAGGAAACTCTCAACTGGCTCCAGAGAAGGAAAATAAAGTTGCTAGAATGGTCCAGTCAGTCACCTGACCTGAATCCCATTGGAAATCTATGGAACAAACTGAAGATCAGAGTTCATAGAAGACACCCACAGAACCTTCAAGATTTGAAGACAGTTTGTGTGGAAGAATGGGCTAAACTCACTCCTGAACAATGCCTGCACCTAATTTCTCCATACAGGAGGCATCTGGAAGCTGTTATTATCAACAAAGGCTTTTTTTACTAAATATTAAATGAATTTTACCAAGCGTGTTCAATACTTATTTCCTGTGCCATTCCGCTTTATTAAATATAACTTGTTTTGTGAACCCAGTTGCCTTGATTTCTTTGTATGTATGGATTGCTTGGGTTGTTACTGATATCTGGTGAAAATCTCAGGTCAGTGGCTCCATCAGAAATACGTTTAATGAGAAAAATGTTGACACAGTCCAAGGACGGATAATTTTTTTCACACATAAGGAGTTGTTCAGAACGCCTTATACAAAGACATAGAGTGATGATAATCAAGTCAGTGGCGGTAATGCAGCTGTAGGTTGGTTGCCAACCGCCAGTCAAATCTAAAAGAAGAAGAAGAAGATGTGCTCAATATTTATTTTCCCCACTGTATATTTCTGATTTTAATAAGCTTTAAATCATGATCATCAAAATTAAAACAGGAAGAGGCTTTAAATATTTTCCTTTCCTTATAATGACTATACAATATATGAAAGTTTACTTTTGGAAATAAATTGTAAGAAAATATATAAAATTTTTCATAACATTCTAATATTTTGAGATGCACCTGTATGTCGGCTTATTTTTCTTTGCTTTTGCTTAGCTATTTTTTTTTATATTTGTGACCATTACATTAAACCTAAATAGTACACCAACTACATTTATCATATTAATATAATTTTAGGAGGCTTAGCAGTCCATCTATCCACCTTCTACCGTTTATCTGGGGGTTTGGGTCATGGGAGCAGCAGTCCAAGCGTAGCTCAGAATGCCATCCAGTCCACATAGCACCATGATCCCCATGATACCTCGTGCATTTGGTGAGCACACTAGAGGGCAGACCCATGTGGCTCCTTTGGGTACACTGGGTTCTTGATGTAACTTTTTCACAGAGATCCACTGGGCCACACTTGGTCTGGTCCTTAAGCCATGACCAATTTGTCTTGGGAGACCCTGCCAAGGGCAAGTAGCCCCGACAGCCATATAAAAGGACATAGTTCCAAAACATGGTATGTGAGGATTTTTGAGTTGATATTCCAAAGGGATTTTTGGCAGATTTTTACAGTGCCTCAAAAACTCTGAATCTATGCACTTTAAACTTCCCAGATGGCACAAAAAAAAAGAAAAAAAAAGTCAACATACTGTGTGACCATTTCAAATTATAAACCTACAGTATGTGTTTCTTTGCTTTTCTTGCTTCAGGATTCTCTTCAAATCCAGTCCAGTGTTTCCATGCATCCATATGTGGCAACAGCTGGACAGGATAGGTTTTTTTAATCAAAGCCTGTATTTGGGGACTCATCTTGTTCTGGTCCATCACTGCCCTGACTATTATCAAAGACCCCAATTGAAACTGACTACCGGTCTTAAAGCATTTTTATGCTTCTGTGTGGGGAACAGACGGTAGTTGGATAGGTTGCTATTACATTTTTTGAGGAATGAAGAAGAGCTTAAGGGATGTCAGATATTAATATCCCACATGAACTGTTATGCTCTTGCCACAAATGTCAATAAATTACTTTTAAAACAGTCCTGTGGCACTGAAATTGAATATAAAGTGATTACACAGAGGGCATGACCTTCAAAGAAGAAAACTGCTCATATTCATTTTTTCCCAGTTTAGTTTTTGAGGTACAGGCTGTTTCACTGGAGATGGACAGCTTGTACCTTTTTGTTGCTTGATGTATCTTATTATATTTCTCTCTTCTGTTGCACTGTATTATCCTTTTAAAATGTGCCAAAGCTGTGTCTTGTTGTAAATGTGTGGCATACTTCCCCCCATATCACTTGTTACTGCATGGGACACAAAGACAAGAAAACTCAGCAAACATCCAGTTGACCACAAGCAAAAAAACAAAACAAAACAAAAAAAACTAAAGGCCCTGTCACACCTTGACAATTTATGCAGCATTTGCCAAATGTGTAAACATTGCTCTAAAGCGCTGGCATATGCCGAAATTTTCACTTTTGGTCATATGCATCCCATATCCATAACGAATTGGACATATAAATAACGTATTAGTAAATTATATAGAATATTTCCGTAACTTATAAATAACTTAAACCAACTAATGCTTAGCGTGTTGCCGACATTCACAACTTATGCACAACAATAGTCTAACTTATGCATAACTTCTGCATAGCGCAGTCATGCCAAACTGCCATTGCCTCCCGATCCATGAATCCTAGGTGTGCGAGAGATCATCTCTGTTCAACCGAGATGATTCTCCCCTCCAAAGACCACGACGGGGGGCGTGACCGACCTGGCAGAGCTGTGAAATCTGTCAGGTCGGTCATGCCTAAAACAGCTGATGTGACACATCAGGAACATCAGATGACAGATGTCACAACCTGGCTCAAAAGTACACTAACTGATGGCAATTAAAAAAAGTTTGTTTTCAATAACGTGAAAAAAAAAAACCCGCTGCTTTTGCCAGGAGGCGCAGCCAACAGCAAAGTGTGATTTATCATGGAAACCAATTCAATTCAATTCAATTCAACTTTATTTATATAGCGCCATTTCACAACAACAGTCATCTCATAGCACTATCAACTGTAGGGAGGACCCCCACAGTTGCAGAAAGACCCCAGCAATCAGGCGATCCCCTGTGAGCAAGCACTTGGCGACGGTGGAGAGGAAAAACTCCCTTTTAACAGGAAGAAACCTCCAGCAGAACCAGGCTCAGGGAGGGGCAGTCATCTGCTGCGACTGGCTGGGGGGTGAGGGGACAGAGAAGAAGAAAAGAACAGACATGTAGAGAGCAAACAGCACGATGGGGACTCAATCTATGGGAGAGAACAAACAAATGAGCTCTGTGCTTTGGACGATCAGCTGATTGGATCCACCTCCTCCGGTGTTCTGACATTTTGGCATATCTATCAGAACAACACTGGACAGCTGATAGTACAGACTGCAGTCAAATGTTAAAAAAATCATGGGGGAGGGCTAAACAGCGATTTGGATCTTTTCCTGTAGCTTGAAAGTGCTCAGACACATCCCCGAGAGGTCCCATTTTGTAGATCTCCACTTTAGAGATCTACGAAGTGAAACATGCTTTTATTGCCTCATGATTGGACTACTGTAATTCACTCTATTTTGGAGTAGAACAGTGCACCGTTTGCAGCTAGTCCAGAATGCAGCGGCTCAGCTTTTAACTGGTATAAAAAAGCGTGACCATATCACTCCTGTTTTATCTCCCCTTCACTGGCTTCCTGTCCATTTTTTGATTGATTTTAAGGTTTTATTGTGTACTTTTAAGGCCTTAATTGGATTTTTACCATCCTATTTGTCAGAACTTATTTCCACTCATTCACCTGTAAGAGCACCGAGATCAACTAACCAGATGCTCTTTAACGTACCAAAATCTAAGTTAAAACAGAGAGGTGATCGAACTTTTGCAGTGGCTGCTCCAAGACTGTGG
Organism: Pholidichthys leucotaenia; assembly: GCA_020510985.1. NCBI lineage: Eukaryota > Metazoa > Chordata > Actinopteri > Cichliformes > Pholidichthyidae > Pholidichthys > Pholidichthys leucotaenia. The sequence goes on along the minus strand of CM035840.1, from coordinate 176,678,784 downwards.
AACAGTTTACCTGTCCACATATGCACTACTGAGTCATTAATTGATTTTAAATCACTGCTGAAGACACTGTTATGATTCCAAGCGCGGGTCACAATCATGCTCGGGTCTCTAGGTTGCTGGTGATTTTCTGTTTACGTATTATTTCTTGTTTTTCATCCATTATGGTTTGTGCTTTTATTTTGACAGCGTCATTATGTTACTTCCTCCTGTCAAATCTGTTCGGTTGTCCCAGTTGTTTTGTGATCTCTGATTACTTTCTCACTCATGCATCCACACTTGATCCACATCTGTTTTTTTTCCCTGTCTTATTATTTAAGCTCGCTTGCGGAGTTCATTCCTCGCTGTGACCTCACCCTGTTCTCAGACAGGAATCCCCCCGTCTGATTCCGGTTTTATTTTCTGCTCAGTACTCAGCCTCGCCTGAATAATTGTAAGTTACCCTCGTGGTTTTCATGGATATTGCCTTTTTCTGTAAGTTTCCCTTTGTGGGTTTTCCGTTGTGTCTTTAATCTGTAAGTTGCCCTTCGTGGTTCATTTCTGTCCTTTATTATTAAATATGCAAACTCACAGCTGGCGAGTGGGGGCTTGATTTCTGCCCTGAAAGGGCCAATTATGACAGACACATCTGTTCTCATTGGCATTTGATTCAAGCAGAGAGTGAAAACTCAACAGTTGGCTTTATTCTGACCTGATTTTACTCTATTTTCTTTTAATGCATTTTATTTCTGTATCTTGATGTACAGCACTTTGGTCAACTTGATTGTTTTTAAATGTGCTCTATAAATAAATTTGACTTTGACTTTATACGTTAAACACACAAGTATGTGTGTTTAGCTCTGTGTGTGTGTGTGTGTGTGTGTGTGTGTGTGTGTGTGTGTGCTGCAGGCAGAGCTCTGTACGGGTTTTTCCTGTGAACCAACATTGCAAATACACCATTATAGGGTAGCTGTAAGTTAGAAACCCGTTTAGTAAGTTACATATAGGTTCAAAGAGTGTTACTCATGTTAGAAATAAGTTTTGGATACACTAGCTATTAATCTTGACATATTTCGACTTTTGAGTAACTATGAGTTGCTGACAAGTAATGTGTGCAAATGAATGCATAACTTCCCTACAATCTTTGCTCCGTGAATGTGGGACGTATCAGCCATACGCTGGATACGTCTGAAAATTAGAGGAGCTCGGCAAACTATGTCGTATTCCAGTGTGCCTCAGGGTTCTTCAGCATGCTCTTAACTTAGACAAAACTTAACCATAACTGATTTGACGTGCGCCAGTGTATTCTCCAAATTTTTCATACGTTTTGCAAATGCTGCCTAAATCTTCTAGGCGTGACAGGGCCTTAAGGAAAGGGGTTTGGAGATTTTTCAGATGTCAGCAGCAGCAGCAGCACCACCGTGTTAGCAGCAGAACAGACGTACTCTCAGGAGGTTTTATTATTGTGAAAGCAGCTGCTTGTCTGTCAGTGTCCTTGCTGTGTTTCTGCTGTCTCTGCACCACCTGTGACTGTGTGCAGAGACCCGTTCAACGTCCACACACAAACCCAGACGTACACATACCAAAAAAGCCTGCACTGCTGCACATGACACCCTCTCGTCTTTCTGACTTCGTTGTCCTCTTGAAATCTACCAGAAACACACTTCTTTGAGTCACACATACACATCCAAGACAAGCAGATGCTGCTCCCCCACTCCTCCTTAAGTTGCTCCTCCCACAGCAGCAGGTGAGCTGTTGTCCTCATCCTCCTCCTGTACTTGTTTTTGTCAGAAATGGACCACGAGTGTTTAGGTCCCAGAGAAAGACCAACGTGTGCACATACACGCCCACAGAGTTGTCAAAATGAAACCAGGCCTGCAGTCATAAAGGCTAGTGTTAATTACATATAGACTTGTGCACTTGAACACGCACATGAAACTGTATTTACTTAGAAGATGTGCACCCATGTCTGTCACATAAGGAAATACTGGATTTGTCTCACTGCCTCTTTGTTTTTATGATTTGAAGCAAAAAGTCCTCAAACTGGCATATAGCACAAATTCAGATAGAAATTGTCTTCACAATGAATAATTTCTCTCTCTCTTTCTTCTAGAGATCACTTTCAGTGAAATTTACAGCTACTTCACAAGCTTGATAATGATGTAAGCCTTTAGGGCATTGCCGTGTAGAGCTGCAACAAAGGAGAGCATCCCATCTCATCGGGAGTTATCTAATTTGTCTGAATTAGATCACGGTGATCAATTCCTTTAGCAACTACAGTAATAAATCAAAACTGATGAACTGCACACTTAGTGGCAGCTTGACTCAACCGTATTGTCTTTCTTCTGTGTTGAAAGGCATTAGCCGCATCTAGTGTAGTTTTGGGTGCCAACATTTTGAAGGTGGAAATCAAAGCCAGCAAACAATTCAGCTTCATTGTGGAGCTTTGTTTTTTTAGGTAAAGGTATGAGCTCTTGTATGTAGAACACTTGTGTGTAGTACTGTATATGCACACTACAAATTATAATACTTGCATAGTACAAAAAAATTGCATTTTGTGCTTTTACTGGAAATGACAGTGATGCGGATTGTCTGTGTAACAGCTGTTAGAAAAAACCCGATTCTTTGATTGAAAGATCCAAGAATAAGCCGGAGAATTCTTCAATTCAAAGATGTAACATTTATTTAGAAGTCACATGTAAAGCAAGCAGCGCTGGGTGCAGCGTGATGCAGCCCCCTCAGGAGCATCGCCAGACTGCCCGCGACTTCCGGCTGTGACTTACATTGATCTTCTCGGGTTGGTTAGACCCAATAGGATGGGCTTGTATGTGACTGTCTGATTGGTCAATTTAACTCTGACGTGAGCAAGGTACTGGAGAGGAGAGTCCGGCCGTTGGTCAAACCTCGGATTCAGGAGGAGCAATGTGGTTTTCGTCCTGGCCGTGGCACATCAGACCAGCTCTTTACCCTCTCGAGAATTCTCGAGGGTTCGTGGGAGTTTGCCCAACCAGTTTACATGTGTTTTGTGGACTTGGAGAAGGCATTTGACCGCGTCCCTCATGGATTTTTGTGGGGGGTGCTTCGGGAGTATGGGGTATCGGGCTTGTTGTTACGAGCTATTCGGTCTCTGTACGACCGTTGTGAGAGTTTGGTTCGTATTGCCAACACTCGGTCGGAGTCATTCCCAGTGAGAGTTGGACTCCGCCAGGGCTGCCCTTTGTCACCGATACTGTTCATAATGTTTATGGACAGGATTTCTAGGCGCAGCCAGGGAATGGAGGGTGTCATGCTTGGTGACCACAGGATCTCATCTCTGTTGTTTGCAGATGATGTTGTCCTGTTGGCTTCATCCAGCAATGACCTACAGCTCTTGCTGGGACGGTTTGCCGCTGAGTGTGAAGCGGCTGGGATGAGAATCAGCACCTCCAAGTCCGAGTCCATGGCCCTCAGCCGGAAAAAGGTGGATTGTCCTCTCTGAGTTGGGGACAGGCTCCTGCCCCAAGTAGAGGAGTTTAAGTATCTTGGAGTCTTGTTCACGAGTGAGGGGAGAATGGAGCGAGAGATCGACAGACGGATTGGAGCAGCATCTGCAGTGATGCGGACGTTGTACCAGTCTGTTGTGGTGAAGAGGGAGCTTAGTTCTAAGGCAAAGCTGTCGATTTATCAGTCAATCTACGTTCCTACTCTCACCTATGGTCACGAGCTTTGGGTAATGACTGAAAGAACGAGATCGCGGATACAAGCGGCTGAAATGAGCTTTCTCCGTAGGATTGCTGGACTCACCCTCAGAGATAGGGTGAGGAGCTCAGTCATCCGGGAGAGGCTCAGAGTAGAACTGCTGCTCCTCCACATTGAAAGGAGTCAGTTGAGGTGGTATGGGCATCTGATTAGGATGCCTCCTGGACGCCTCCCACTTGAGGTGTTTCAGGCACGTCCCACTGGGAGGAGACCCCGGGGCAGACCCAGGACTCGGTGGAGAGACTATGTCTCCCAGCTGGTCTGGGAACGCCTTGGTATCCTCTCTGAAGAGCTGGAGCAGGTGGCTGGGGAGAGGGAAGTCTGGGCTTCTCTGCTTGAACTGCTGCCTCTGCGACCCGGACCTCCGGAAAAGCGGTAGAAGATGGATGGATGGATGGATGGTGAACAGGCCATCCTCTGTTCATGTTACTGTCTTCTAGAATGTACGATCAACGGTGTGTGTGTGTGTGTGGGTGTTGGTTTTGAGTGTGTGACTGAAGTATTAGACCTGACTAAAGGAAAGGAGAGAGAGAGTAGAAAGAGGGCTCTATAGCTCTGCCTAATTCCTGTTTACCAGAGTTTAGCACCACATATTTGTTCATAAGAATGCAAACAAAATATGTATAGAATACGTATGTGTAGAACATAATGAGAGATTACCTACAGAATTATTATTTTGGCACTCTAACTTTTCATAACCCTTTCACAGTGAATGAGTTTATGTCTCCTGTTTGACTTGGAGAGAAAATTACATGTATGTCAGCTAAGAAGTGATCAGACTCAACAGAAACACACATTCATTTGTTTTCTTAACTTCATCTTGTTTGAGTCTTTAGAATCAGGGGCATATCCCAGCTTCTTTGAGCAAGAGGCAAAGAAGAGTCTATCGCTGGGCTAACGCAGAGACAGACAACCACATGCATTCACACAACCAGACAAGTCAACCACATCCATATGTTGACAGTTTGATAAGATATGTACAAAAAGCTTCACCCACCTGGTTGGCTGACACTTGAAAAGGTTGAGAATTAGTTGATGGCCCCTCCTTTTTGCTACTTAGTTTATATGGTAATTGCTGAATGCTGCATGGCTCCACATTAGGCTCACAACAAAATATCTGTCCTGCCAACATACAGACTGCAGATACTACAGAATGCTCTTCATCAATGCAGAGCTGCAAACTACAGTATGTAACCCTCCACTCTACTTTAACAAAACATTCATTAGTTGATGTGTGTGTACCATTAGTTCTGTTTAGGCTAGTCTGTTGGAAAAAAGACAAAGCAAAAACTGGATTTAGAAAACAGAAACTTTCATCATGGACAAACCTTGAGTCTTAATTTTGCACTTTTTCCTTTAATCACAAGGCAAGTTTGTGTTTGAAATATTTACACTTCTTCATTACTGATCACAACTAAAAAATTCTAGTTTACTTGGTACTTGGAAGTAATAGTTTCAGATTTCCCTTGATTGCTTGAAAACCTTTTCACTGGAAATGATTCAATGAAACTGCTGTGAAAGAAACAATAATTAAAGATGCCACTGTGGTGGAATAATCAAGTGAGATATGACGAGCTGGAAGGTTGCAGAGTTTTATTTCCTCCATCAAAATGAGACGCACTTGTAGCGCTGTGCACTGCAGTGGTCTACTGTGTTGTGCTGTGTTGTGCTGTGTCGTGTTGTGTCGTGTTGTGTCATCAGCTCTTTTATATGTTATACAAATAGAGAGAATGCATGGCACATTAGCATATTGATATACTGTACATATCAGTCAATACATATGATTAGCCTGAGCAACTGGCGCCCGGACGTCTTCTCCTTAATCCAAGGATGTATAAACAATAGTCTATTGTTCCTTGTTCCCCCCAGGGGCTCTCTCTCCATATGTGAATGGTCCTCTGCTTCTTCTGAACCTTCTGAGTGTGAAGATGAATGTCCCTGTAGATTGTGGTGGGTCACCACAGGGCTCCCCCCAGAACACTCAGAAGGGGCTGTGACACCCCCCCCCCCCCCGCTTCCCCGTTGTTTGGGCTCCAGCTCTGGTAGAACTGTCGTAAAGAAGTGCCGGAGGGCACGTCAGTTCATGGGGGGGGGGGGGGGGGGAGACAGTGTGCTCCGCTCCGAGTTCCAGCACGTTGAATGGCCGTGGATCGTGGGCGCCAGGGCCAGTGTGCGTCGTGCGTAATGGAACCAGATGGCGGTTGGCCGGCTTTAGGGATTGAGGTGCGGGAAGAGCGCTGTGGAGGAGGAGGGGGAGAGGGGTGGGAGTACGTGAGTGCCGGCTCAGGACGTCAAAGGTGTCTGGGCCACGCAAAAATTGCATGTGGATCCGTGATGGTGAGGGACTTTCCCGGTAAACCTGGCGGAGATCCACAGCGGCTGTGAAAAAAAATTATGTCTCTGACTCCTCTCGTGACTCGATCCAGCGAGGATGTGGGGAAGGCAAGAAGCCAAATTCCCCGAGGATGCGTAGCGGCTGTGAAACAACTGCAGCTGTGTGAGGGACTTGGCTGTTTGGCTTTTAGGTGCGGAAGCAGCCCTAAAACCATCGGAGACAGCAATCGGCTAAATTCCCCTTGTGCACCATGGCTGAGAAACCCATACAAAGTCCTGTGTGTGGGCTACACGTCTGCTTCAGGTGCGTGAGCAGCCCTGAAGGTTCCAAGGGTGGCGATCGGCCGTGTTTCTCGGGCATGTGCAGCGGCGTAGGACGCTGTATCAGTCTGTGGAGCCGGTTTTGTCCCTGTGCATGGCGCAGTGACCACAAGCTGGCAGTTGCACTGTCCTCGTAATCCTGCGGTGTGCGTGCGGGGCTTCATTGTCGCGAGCTGAGTCAGGGTTGGGGAGCTTGGTGGAAATCAACGCAGTCTGCGCCAATTTCCTTCCCTGTTCAGGCTGCTTCCTTCGGTTTGCTCGTGTCGCCGTTCATGGTGCCTGTCGGTCGGGAGTGTGCTCTGGTGAGGATGAAGAGATTGCAGGCATTCTCTGGTGCTCTGGGATCCACAGCACGGTGAGAGGGAGCAGACGGTCATTCTTTCTTGTCAGGTCACCAGTGTGGAGGGAAAACATCAGGCGAGGGGTGCACCATGACACGTCGGGGTCACCAGTGTGGGGGGAAAAGTTCAGGCGAGGGGCGCACCATGACACGTCAGGTCACCAGTGTGGAGGAATACGTTCAGGTGAGATATGACGAGCTGGAAGGTTGCAGAGTTTTATTTCCTCCATCAAAATGAGACGCACTTGTAGTGCTGTGCGCTACAGTGGTCTACTGTGTTGTGTTGTGTTCAGCTGTGCTGTGTTGTGCTGCGCTGTGTGTGCTGTGTCGTGTTGTGTCATCAGCTCTTTTATATGTTACACAAACAGAGAGAATGCATGGCACATTAGCATATTGATATACATCTCAGTCAATACATATGATTAGCCTGACCAACTGGCGCCCGGACGTCTCCTCCTTAATCCGGGGATGTATAAACAATAGTCCATTGTTCTGGTTGTCCCCCCAGGGGCTCTCTGTCCATATGTGAATGGTCCTCTGCTTCTTCCGGACCTTCTGAGTGTGAAGATGAATGTCCCTGTAGATTGTGGTGGGTCACCACACCACTGTCTTTTTTAAAATGTTTGATCAGTCATTTTCCTGTTTTTTTTTCCTCTCTGCTTGATTTTTTTCTGTGTTCCATGAGATGCCTTGGCACACTTGCCTGGATACTGCTGTCTTCAATTTGATTAATTTATATTTGCTTTCCAGTAAATGACGACTCCTTCAGACCTGAATTTGGACTCAGTTTTTAGTCATGACCCCCTCTTTGACTGAGTTTGACGCCACTGCTATAGACTGTATAAAACATTTAAACAGTCACCACCGTGTCTCTCATTAGCTTGTCAACATTCCGAAGCCTTAGCTTTAGCACTGGTCACTGCTATGCTGGTTTTTTCATAGCCTGGGTTCACTCCAGGTGACAATTATATTATTTTTTGGTATAAGCCTTGGCATCCTTATGTCACTCACATGGTGTGCTTTGGATTCACATTGGCGGTGGCATTAATACGATAGTCCAAATATATCATGTATAATCGTATATCAACAATGAGCCATTGTTACAGCTGGAAAACCCATAATCTTTTCCTAGCCAAATAGTTTAGTGCTTCTTACCAAACACAATTTTTTTACTTGTCTGGAGTGACATCAGGCTTGAAATATGTTGTGAAAGTCAAGTCTTTTGTCAGCTTTAATCAAGCAGGTCTCAAAACTCAAATCTGTGACTTAAGTCTGACTCAAATTACATTTCCAAGTGCATTACTTATAAAACAATATCTTTTGTATAAATTTCATAATTCTGATATATTTTATGTTTGCATAAAATGAGAAAAAAGCATATATAAAAAGGTAAAGCCAACTTTATTGTCATTCAGTCCATCATGTACAGTAGAACAAAATTACATTTCTCTTATCTACAGTGTTAATCACATGTAGAATCAGAGGGGTCACTGCCATGCAAGGCACCACCACAGATTTCTCTCCTCTGTTCTATTATTGCTGAGTACCAAGCTGGACAGCAGGAAGTTCCACTTTTATATGGTCTTTGGCATGACCTGGCTGGGATTTGAACCCAGGCCTCCTGGGTGTGGGGCAAATGCTCTACCAACTAGGCCACCACTCTGGTATATATGCTAAAGTTACAGTGGCTCACAGTATTCTGTTGGTATTAATTATACAAACTTTGCGTTTTAGTGTTTAAGAGCTTCTGTGGCAGATTCTGAACAGAGTCGTCTCCTCTTTCTCGACCATGCTTCACTTCCTCTAGTTAACTCTCCCCAGAGACATTTTAGCCAACACAGCCATGATGAGAGGAGAAATTATCATCCAATTACAGTCAGATAGACTCCATTGTGGATGTGGAGCTCAAATGTTATTGGGATAAAGTATAATGCTGGAGCTCATGAACAATAACTTATTTCATCCAACTTCTTTGTTTGAGATTGCTTTCTTGAGGACTCCCCCCCACCTCTCCTCTTCCCAATACTTGCCCCACCGCAGGTCTGAAAAAGTGTCTCAGTTGCCTGTAGTGCTGGTAGGCATAAGGCAGCAGTGATCAAACAAGCACATGGTTCTATATCCCAAACTAATGAAGGTTTTTCCACGTTTCAGTCTAACCCGCATGACGACCTTTGCTCTCAGAACATCAAAGATCACCAGATGGTCACTTGGCAACTCCCAGAAAAAGTCAAAGGAGCAAACAAACAGATTGAATTAGATTTACTCAGTGAAAGGGCCAATGCTTCACTGTCACTGCTTCTTCGACTATTTTCAGAGCTGCCTGTTTTTTGAAATTTATCTTTGAAATCATTAAACACGCACACAACTCAGATTATTGACTTAGGCTCTTTATGCTTTACAGTCCTGGAAAAAGGGGATAATGAAATGTCAATATTTCATCTTCTTTCAAATTTTATCAAATTTATTATATCGAAAGATAAAGGTGATTTAATTCCAAATTCTATGCAAAAACAACAAATTCAATATCTAATGCGAGGACAGGAGCAAAGATGCTGAATTCCTACAATGAAAAAGTAAGAGCAGTATTTCCATCTTTGGCTGAAATAACCTTAAAAGAGACATGTCCTCTAATCATCTACCAGTCTCTGGCATCTGTTGGCAGGAAGTTTTCCCCACAAATCTGAAGAATTTTCTCAGTTGTGATATAATTTAGGGGGTTCTTCCATACGAGTAAATAGCTTGATCCTCCCCTATAAAGCCTGACCTGCTCATTCACTCTTTTACTCTTGACTTACATGTAGTCAGGTTCCAACTATGTAGTTCCTAGTTTGCCTGTGAATCTAGCATTTAGTCCTGCTTTATCCCGTTTGTTCCCTACTGTCCAACCCATAACCTGAATGGATTCCAGCCCACCCAGTTAAAATATTGTTGCCTCAGCGTTGCTGCAAAAATACAAGTCTGTTGCTGTAACATTGCTATCATTAAAGCAGTGTTAATGTGTAGACTTCCTACAGTGTTCCTGCAAAGTTGCAAAGAACCATACCAAGTAATGTTGCAGCAATGCACCTGCTACAGATATGTTTTTGTCCTAACTTTTTTCTCACAAAAAATTCTCTTCTGTTATTTACATGTAAGGGATAATTTTTGAATGACTTATCTTCAGCATTATTTATTTTTCTACATTACCTTAATCTCCTAATACAGGGGAAATATAAGATCAAATATCCACATGCATACAGTGCTGTGAGAAAGTATTTCCCCCCCTCCTGATTTCTTATACAGTATGTTAGCATATTTGTCACCGGACACTTAAATAGGTACATCTTTTCACCTGCTTGTTAATGCTACAATCTAAATCACATGGCAGCAACTTACGGGATTAAGGCATGTGCTCATGGTCAAGACTAGCTGCTGAATTTCAAATCGAGCATCAGAATTGGGAAGAAAGGTGATTTACAGTAAGTGACCTTGAATGTTTCATGGTTGTTTGTGCCAGATGAGCTGGTCTGGGTATTTCAGAAACTGCCCCCCCCCCCCGCCCTCCCAGCACAAGCCATAATTTAGATGTTGTGTTTTAGGCTAAATCAGGTCCATCGGTCCAAGCATTAATTTAGCCCAAAAACAGATATTGAAAATCGGGCTGTGCTGCGTTCATCTGACATGGACCATATTTAACCCAACAATAGAGGTTAAAAATTCGGCTTTGCCTGACCATAAAAAAAGAATAAATAAATAAGTAAAAATAGCTCAACAACTGGGCTGCTTAGTCCACATGATTTAGCCCAAATATCTCCTCAAAATAGTTTTTGATATTTGTTGACAGTGGTGGTGGTCTGTCTCTCAAAAGTCAAATACACCTTTACAACCGCTGGGACTCTTTAACAGTGCTTTATAAAATGCACATTTTTCAATTTGGCATAGTAGTTGTGAAATACTCCTTCATGGATCACCACCTTATCATGGTGGAGGGTTCTGTCATGATGCTGAGCACGGTTGAGGAACCATGCTCTCGCTTTCAGTTAAGTTTGGTTATTTTCTGTACTTTCCCTATCTCAGTTTCATTGTTGTATTTGAGTTTGATTTGTGTCTGTATGATGTTATTTGAGTTTGCCATTTGTTTCTGTTTGTTTTTGAGAGTTCCTGTTTTCTTAGTTTTCTTAGTTTCTTAGTTCATTCATCTTCTTCCGCTTAATCCTTTTCTTAGTTTTCTTGCTATAATCATGTTTATTAATATTATGTGTCCATGGTTTTCCTGTGTTTGTATTTGAGCCTTCTCTGCCTCGTCTTTAGTTCTCTCTGTGAAGTATTGGTATTTATTATTATTGTTATTCCTAGTATTATATGAATTGCTCGGGTTAGTATTCCATTTTGCCCTTGCCTTGGTGGGTTATTATGTCCCTTTGTATTTTTTTGTTCAGATCTTGTTCTGTAGCCATCTCATTTTTGTATTCAAGTCCTCCTGTGCTTTTATTTTGACAGCGTTTTCTGGTTACTTCTGGTTGCTCCTAGCTAGTCTTGCAGTTTGTCTCAGGTGTTAATTATTCCAATCATTATCCTTGCTCATGTTACCCACACCTGTTCATCATTTGTCTATTCTGTGTCCTACTTAAGGGACGCCGTCTCACAGCTCGAGGCGGCGTCCTTCACTGTGCATCCAGACTTGAGTCCCACATCTATGCTTCATTGTTACCCCGACGTATGTCCTACGTCTCAGCCTAAGCTGTTCTTCTTCCTCGTTATCCTGCCCTGTAAGTTTTTGTTCATGTTGTTGGATTTTTTGTTTTGGATTAAACTTTGCAACTCCTAGCCAGCATTTGAGTCTTCGTTCCGCCCCGCCTAGGCGATTCATGACAAGATCTGAGTGCCCTAATGATTCCAGGAGCTATGTTGTCAGGGGCAACTTGCTCCCGGTTGGGTGTCTCAAGGTAAATTGGTCCTGAGAGAAGGCCCTGTCCAAGAGCGGTCCAGTAGATCCCTATGAAAAAAGTTATGTCAAGGATCCAGTGTACCCAAAAGAGCCACATGGGTCCACCCTCCTGTGGGCTCACCACCTGCAGGATGGTTCATGGGGATCATGGTGTTATGTGAACCAGGCAGCAATATACTGTATGTATATACTGTATCTAAGTTGTTTTATTTTCTTTTTTCTTTTTTATTACTGTGCTGCGCTGATTGCTGGAGCTACCACATAAGTTTTGTTGTACTTTGCACAATGACAATAAAGCGTCTTATCTTATCTGTCCAAGTCCTGCTGCCCCCACAACCCAGACCCCTGGATAAGCGGTAGAAGGTGGATGGATGGATGGCTAGTTGTTAAATAATATCTGGAACAATTTGAAACCACTGCTAGTGGTAATGTACACTTGATAAGCACTGTTTGAATACAAATGTAAAGGAGTCAATAAAAAGCATTCCTACTTGGCTTGCCAAGTGGATTGACCCTCTTGGTGGCACAGATAGAGTGCCGGACTCTGGAGTGGGTGGTCGTGAGTTTAAACCCCTGGTTGGACACCACCAATTAACCACCTGTCCCCTTGGTCACACAGATATTTTGAAATTTCTCATTGTGTTTTATCTCAGTATTGATGTTCACACCTTGGGCACCCCTGGTCGCATCTGACCTTGGAAGCTAAGCAGGGTCTGCCTTAGTACTTGAATGGGAGACTGCTTGAAAGTATCATGTGCTGTGATGGACTGGTGATTTGTCCAGGATATATTCTGCCTCTTGCCCAACGATGCTCGGATAGGTTTCTGCAACTCAAGTAGGGTTAAGAAGAAAAATGATGTAATAGAAGTTGGTTACAGATTTCTATATGTTAAAGGTTTTTTTTCCCCGAACAACCTGAAAAAGTGGCTTTTCATCTTTCACTTTTCAATAAAATCCAGACATTTTATAGATGGTTGGCAAAGCCGTCTTTTAATGTTTTTTTTTCAACCAGTTTGTGCTGGGAGGGGCTGATTTACTAGGATTTTCACTCACAACCCTCTCTAGGGTTTACAGAGAATGGTCTGAAAAGGAGAAAATATCCAGTGAGCATTAGTTCTCTGGGCCTAAATGTCTAGTTGATGTAGAGTGCCTTGAGCTGATAGATAGGCAACAGTAATTCAAATAATCCCTCATTACTACTGAGGTATAGAGAAGAGCAATTCTGAAGGCACACTTACGTCTGACCAGATGAACTCTAGCAGCAAAGACTGCAACTAGTGCCACTATAGTCAGCTAAGAACAGGAAACTGAGACTACAATTCAGACAGGCTCACCAAATTGGACAATATAAGATTGGAAAAATGTTGCCTGTTTTGAGTCTCAATTTTTGCTCCAACGTTTAGATGGTAGAGTCAGAATTTGGAGCAAACATAAAAGAATGGATACATGCATGGAGCTTTTGTCATGAACCGTGGTAGATAAAGACTCATATAAAGATGGAGAAGAAGAATTTATGGTTTTAAACAAGGGTGTGGAATGGGGACTGGAAAAACACACTAAAATAAACACACAAGCTATTACACAAAACTATTTGAGGGCGGAGAAAAAACTAAACTACCAACCTAAACTCAGGAGCACTAGGAGAACAAGAACACACAGGGATCATAGCAGAACAGAAGATGACAACAAACTGACACCAGACAAAGGAAACAGTAAGTTGACATACATGTGATGATTGAGTAGAGTGGAAACACCAGAGGGAGAATAATACCATTAAGAATGAGGCATGCCACATAAACGGGAATAAGAGAAACACACTGCACACAAAGAACAGAACTGACAAAGGCCCCTAAATGAACAAAAGAAAAACCTAACTAGAACAAGATACAAACTATAGAAATAACCCTGAACTAAATACATCACTACAAAATAAAATCCAAAACATCGAAAACAAAGTGTTATTAAATTGTGATTAATTAAAGAACAATTAAATTAATGATAATTTAATCATGACAGTGTCATGGATGTGCAGATAACAAATCTGCAGCAACTGTGTGATGCCAGCATATAAATATGGACCAATATCTCTGTGTAATGTTTCCAGCACCTCGTTAAAACTATGCCATGAAGAATTAATGGAGTTCTGAAAACAATAGGGATACAACCCGGTAACAGCAAGGTGTACTCATTAAATTGGCCAATGAGTGAATGTATGCGTGCCTACCAAACCTATAGAAGCAAAGCTAATCAACTTTACTGGGCAAAGCCTTTGTTGACTAAGATGGCGGTACGTGTGGAGACAGCGGCTAGTAGCTCCGGACTACTGTGTACGTTTTTGTGTTTTTTCTGCCTTTTTGTCCTCTTTCTGCGATGGACTGATCACCTACAGTTGCCAGGAACTACTAGGTATTGGCTGCCAAGTTAACTGTTTGAGTGTGAGAATTTGTGTGCCCCTATTGGCAGAGCGTGGCACTGTGCCTGCCTTCTCACTGACTTTGTCAAAAGTAAGTGAGAAATTTATGTTTGTTTTGTTTTTTTAAATGTACTGATTTCTTGTTCATGTACTTTGAAGATAAGATGATGAGGTACCTTTGTACAAAAAACGGTGTCAAAAAACTGAATCATTTTTTGTGTGAATACGTCCAAAGTCCAGTTTTGACTGAGTTATGGAATTTAAAGAGGTGCTGTGACATTATGCAAATTAGATGCATAAATTTATTCCTATCTGAAACTTTGGATCATATTTTACATCTTTCTAATTGACAGTAAGCCATTATCTCTTACCACTTTTAAGTTATAGCCTTGGAAATCTGAACTATTTTATTGACAAAAAATATTTACCACTCTTGACCACTAGGGGTTATGTCACAGTTTGGCAACATACACACTCATACGGTTAACTCCGACATCACTAGTGCTTATACTTGAAACTCACCGTATCCCTGAGGCGATAACGAGACCACCGGGCGCTCTGTGGATTGTTGTCGGGTCCCGCAGGCAACAAAGGCGGAGGAAGCAGAAGCGGGGCTACAGGGCTGGCTTCTGAGCTCAGCTATGTAAACAACGCGTCAAACCTCCAGTACCATCAATCTTCCTCACCAATGCGAGTTCCCTTGCCAACAAAATGGATGAGCTACAATGGGAGATCACCTACAACTGCTTCGTCCAAGACTACGCCATTGTTATTGTGACGAAATCCTGGCTTCACCTGCTAATCCCAGACACTACAGTGGTACTTCTAGACCGAACCATCCAAAGCCAGGACAACATCGGAGACTCTGGTAAGGGGATGGGTGAAGTGCTCTGTGCCTTTGTGCTCCAGGCCTGGTGTAATAACAGCAGGATAATTCACAGCCACTGTTCACTGGACTTAGAGGCAATGTCCTTTCTGTGTAGGCCCTTTTATCTTCCTCGCCAACTAACAGCAGTAATCGTTACAGCCATTTACATCCCTCCCGATGCTAGCTTTAGCTGAGCACTTACCCACCTCCAGCTCATTGTTAGCTAGCAGCAGAGAGACCACCCTGTTGGAGTCCACATAATTGTAGTGGATTTTAACAAAGCATGCTTAAAGACTGTACTCCACAAATTCCACCAACACATGAAGTGTCCCACAAGAGGGGAATAACACTGGACCATGTTTACAGTAACATCAAGCATGCCTACAGAGCCAGGCCCCTCCCCCACCTTGGACAATCAGATCACCTCTCACTGCTTCTAAAACCTGCTTACACCCCCCTCAGGAAACAATCACCACCAACCAAACAAACAATTACAACCTGTCCTGAGAATGTTCTCCACCAGCTCCAGGACTGCTTTGCCTGCACAGAGTGGAACACCTTTGAACAGCAGGACCTGGACCCCTACACCGAGTCTGTCCTTTTCTATGTTAAGTGCTGTGTAACAAATGTGACAGTTATTAAACACATCTGGGTCTTTCCAAACCGGAAACCCTGGATGACCAGTGAAGTCCAGGTTCTGATCAGAGCTCGCAACTCAGCCTTTAGGCAGAGGGACAGCTCTCTGTACAGCACTGCCAGAGCCAACCTGAGGAGAGGCATCAAACAGGCAAAGAAGGCCTACAGGAAGAAGGTGGAGGGATTCCTCTCGGACAACAACCCCTGACAGGTGTGGAGAGGCATTCAGCCCTCACCAACTACAGAGGCCAGAGCCCCCCAACACTGGACAGAAGTCTCACTCCAGCAGAGGAGCGAAACAGCTTCCTTGCCCGGTTTGAGACCGCACACACTGCCCCCTCCCCTTCCAACACTTCCCCCTCTTCTTCCCCTCTCTCACTACAGGAGCATGAGGTGAGGAGGAAATTAAAAGCAGTGAACGCCCGCAGAGTTGCTGGACCTGACGGCATCCCAGGAGTGGTGGTCAAAGCATATGCTGACCAGCTGGCAGGGATCCTTACAAAGCTGTTCAACCTCTTCCTGGCACATGCCACCATCCCCACAGCCTCAAGGCCTCCTCCATCATCCCTATCCCCCAAAAAGTATGCAATAGACAGCCTGAATGACGACAGACCCATAGCACTCACGTCTGTAGTCATGAAATGTTTTGAGCAATTGGTGTCCCAGCACATCAGCGACTGTCCCCCCCCCCCCCGACCCCCACAAATTCACCTACAGGGTGAACCGGTTCACAGAAGACACCATGGCCACCACACTTCACAGAGCGCTGAGCCACCTGGAGAACCCAAGGAGCTACATGAGGATGCTCTTTGTGGACTGCAGCTCAGCTTTCAACATCATCATCGCGGACATCCTGATTAACAAACTGCACCACCTCCAGATCCCCCCACCCCCACCTGCTCCTGGATAAAAAAACTTTCTCACAAACTGCTCACAGTCAGACTTGGCCCCCACCGCTCCTCTTCACTGTCACTCAGCACTGGCTCCCCCCAGGGCTTCGTGCTAAGCCCACTGCTGTACTCCCTGTATACCTTTGACTGCATTCCAACCCACCCAACCACCACCATCTTGAAGTACACAGACAACACCACCTTGTTTGGGCTCATCACTGATGATGACAAGAAGGCATACAGACATGCTGCTCTGGTGCCAAGCAAACAATCTGAAACTGAATGTCCACAAAACCAAGGAACTCTTCATGTGCTTCAGGAAGAACAGATAGGACCACATCTCCCTCCTCATAAAAGAAGACCACGTGGAAACAGTCACCACCTTTAGGTTCCTGAGAACCCATAACACCTCTGACCTCTCCTCGTCAGTCAACACCAAGGCCCTGATGAAGAAAGCCCAGCACCGGCTGCACTTCCTCTGTGTCCTGAGGAAGACCAACCTGGACCAGAAGCTGCTGCTGGCCTTCTACCACTGCTCAGTGGAGAGCATGCTCACCTACTCTCTGAGTGTGTGGTAAGCCGGCTGAAAACAGGAAGGCTGTGCAGAGGGTCATCAACACCACCCAAAAAAATCATCGGCGGCCCTCTGCCTGCCCTGGAGGACATCTCCAGATCCTCCTGTCTCAGGAAGACCAAGACCATCACAGGAGACCCCTCACATCCTGCCCACCATCTGTTTGACCTGCTTCCCTCTGGACGACGGTTCAGATCAATCAGGTCCCACACCTCCAGACTGACAAACAGTTTCTTCCCCTGGGCCATCCGGACTGCAAGCAGCCAGAGGTCCACCCCCCTCCCCCTGAATGCTCAAACGCACAGAACTGAGGACCTTTCAATTATCATTTTAAAAAAAACCTCACCTGTCTTTGCACTCCGCACTTTGATGTACATTAATCCATTTGTGAAACCACTACCTAATCTATCTATATATCTGTATCTATCTATCTATACAGTATATACTGTATATATATATATATACGTATATATATACAGTATATACAGTATATATACTGTATATAGATATAGATACAGTAGATATAGATATTATTCTACTTAATGTGGCTGTTTTATTCAAATGTGTGTTTTGCAACTGTGTTTTTATATCTTTTTTTTCATACTTTACTGTGCAGTAGCCTGGTGGAACACCCACAATTTTGTTGTACTGTACAGCTATACAATGACAATAAAGCCTATTCTATTCTATTTGATTCTATTCTAATCAGATTCTTCACAGTAGTGACCAGTTGGTTAGTACATGACATAGTATCACCCTCTAGATTGCAATCAACATGTCAAATGTCACCAATATCACATCTTGTAACATTTTGTGCTCATTTAACCTGCCTTGTCTGTTTCTTACTTACTGTCTGTGCTTCCTAGTGAGAAGGAACCAACTTATTCTTGTATCAGCTCTAAAGATGTCCTCTCTTCTTTCCATTTCATTCTTCTTCTTTACAGGTCATGGGATGAGTTCCACGACTGTGCCAATGTGGCAATGGCTGGTTGTCCAGAGGAAGCTGCTGCTGTCTGGGAATCTCTACGCAAAGAATCGAAGAAGATGCAGTTCTCTGGAAACCTTTATGACATGTGCTCTAGACGCAACAGCCATCCAGCAGCATCTGTGTCCCCACGTGGCTCACCCAGCAAAGAAGAGCTCAACCAGGAATCTCTAAGAGGGAGCGCCAATCACATTTCCAGCTGCATCCACCTTCTCCTGCTACTGTCTCCTTTGTTGCTTTGGATTTAACTACTACTAAGAAGAAAGACTAGTATGAATAGATTAAAGAAAATTCTGTATTTTTCCTTCCACCCTCCATAGACTTAATTTTGAGTCTTTCTTCCTCTGCTCTAACAGTAGCTGCATATTTCTAACTGCATGTTCAGAGGCCCAAATTTCTTTTTGATAATGTATCTATAAATTGCTAATCCATGCATATTCTCTTGCTTACCAATTAATTGAAAACACAAAAATTCAAACCAGATACACATAGACACCCAATGTACAAACAGCCCTGCAAACACATACGTAGTCTTTATCTAGTTAGTTAGTATGAGGGAGTTTGCAATTGACAGCTGCCAGGATGAGTCTGACTTCCTGGTTGTAATAAGAGGAATATAATTACAAAGGTTTGTTTGATAAACATGAAACAAAAGTGCTGAAGAGGCCAGATGCTGGGAATAGTTCCAGTTAAAGTCACTCATGGAACCATCTGATAAAAGGTCAGGTCTTGTTCTTGTTCACTACTAAAAAATAAATGCTGGCGTGAGAGATTAAAAATGTCTGTTTGTGTAGCTCTATAACAATCTAGGATTAGTCTTTTTGAATTAGGTTAGTTGGACTCATTAATTAAAACGAGCCATGTTCCCACAGGGAGAACATTCTGAGTAGCAGGGACTGTGGCAGGAGCTCTTATTTTTTCAACATTCCCATCAGGAGTTGTAGGTCTGCCTTTGTCCCCCAGAATCACTTTTCAAGCAATCATTGGTGCTTCACTGTTTGCATCTAGGTCACAACTCTTACAACCACAACAACCTTTGTTCATCATAAAAGTCGTTGCTGTCTAAGTTTGCCTCATCTCCTTGCCTTTTGAAGAACAAATTCCAAATTAAAACATCTGGTTTCTAAGTCTGCAGTTCCCAGTAATGCAAAATATAATAGTCACATAACTGTGATTATGTTGTCCTCAATAATTCTAAGGTGGTTTCCTGTAGGGATGAGCGTATTGATACTCTAAATATCAATACTTCGATACCAGCTGGTCAATATTTTGGAGTCAATAATTTTTTAAAATATCACGATACCACCATGTTAAAAAAAAAAAGTGCAATTTGTTTTCACTTTTGAGAGTTTTAGGCATTAAATTTATGTGTAAAAACCAGTGAAAAACCAGCCCAGGCATGTATTAGAGATGGCCTGCTGTGTCACATGATTATGGCAGCCTATCAGATGTCAGAGCCGAAGACTCACTGCACACTGCCTCAGTCAGGCACTCACTGACTCCCGCGCAGAGTGAGCTCAGAAGTTGCTGTTGTACGTTATCTAGCAACTAAAAAAGACAAATGAGCATTAGCTGTTTTCATTGAAAAACACTGGTCCTTGCTTAGTGACAGTAGGTGTTGTTCATACGTCACACAAGGGTTGATGAGAAGTTAGAATAAGGTCAACATCCAAATTCTGACACAGTCCAAGGACGGATAATTTTTTTCACACATAAGGAGTTGTTCAGAACTCCTTATACAAAGATATAGAGTGATGATAATCAAATCAGTGGCAGTAATGCACCTGTAAGCTGGTTGCCAACCACCAATCAAATCAAAAAGAAGAAGAAATTATCATTTAGCATGTTGTGTTTTGAACATGATGTTGTTGCTGCTGATGTTGAGGATGATGATGCTAGTGGTAGTGATGATGGTTTAATGCAGGTTCTTGAGCAATATGTTGATCTTTGAATTTAAGAAACTGAATACTGTATGAAAGCTCAGTCAAATCAACTGGATCAGAGTAATTTTTACTTCTGAAATGTTACACCATCCAAATTCTTTGATGATACCAAGCAGCATAATTTTGAAAAATAAACAAAATAAGCTGTCATGAGACTGACCGGGCTCAGGCTCTTAATTTAATTTCGATTATTTTCTTTATTTGTCCAGTCTTGTGTTATTTTCCTGTATGTTGGTTTATGATGTTTCTTTGGTGGTTTATCGTTCTGTTAGTTATTTATGTTCTTAGCACTATTATTCTTTTGTCAATTTCTGTAGTTTAGGATTTATATTATGTTTTTCTGTGACACGAGTGCCCTACCTCCTTTTCCAGACACTCCCACCCTGTCATCTGCTTACTGTCTGTTCTCTAGTCGTCTCAGCTGTGAGTGGTTGCGTAATTAGGTCACCTGCCCGCTCATGCTTCCCGCTCCTGCTGCCTATTGTTTCATCTTGTTCCCCCTGCTATTTAAAGACTGTCATGTTGTTTTCTCACTGTGGCAGTCTTGATTAAAATTCTCTTCCTCATCGCCACCAGAGCCCAAACCCTGCTCTGGTGAGTTTGTCTCGAGTCTTCCCATTCTGTAGGTTTTTCTCAGTGTCTGTTTTTAGATTTTGTGTTGTGCACTTTTTCGGACTTGTGTTTTTTTGTATAATAAATTCCACTAACTGCAATTCAGTGTGTGGGTCTCAGTTCTCTGCCCTAAGAGGCAATTCCTGACATAAGCACTATTTAAGTTTGTAAAATAATAGTGTAAAAATAAATAAATATCCATCCATCCATTTTCTACCACTTTTCTGGAGGTCCGGGTCGCAGAGGCAGCAGTTCAAGCAGAGAAGCCCAGACTTCTCTCTCCCCATCCACCTGCTCCAGCTCTTCAGAGAGGATACGAAGACGTTCCCAGGACAGCTGGGAGACGTAGTCTCTCCAGTGTATCCTGGGTCTTCCCTGGGGTCTCCTCCCAGTGGGACATGCCCGAAACATCTCAAGTGGGAGGCGTCCAGGAGGCATCCTAATCAGATGCCCATACCACCTCAAATGGCTCCTCTCAATATGAAGAAGCAGCGGTTCTACTCTGAGCCTCTCCCGGATGACTGAGCTCCTCACCCTATCTCTAAGGGTGAGTCTAGCAATTCTACGAAGAAAGCTCATTTCAGCCGCTTGTATCCGTGATCTCGTTCTTTCGGTCATTACCCAAAGCTCGTGACCATAGGTGAGAGTAGGAACGTAGATTGACCGGTAAATCGACAGCTTTGCCTTAGAGCTTAGCTCCCTCTTCACCACAACAGACCGGTACAACGTCCGCATCACTGCAGATGCTGCTTCGATCCGTCTGTCAATCTCTCGCTCGATTGTCCCCTCACTCGTGAATGAGACTCTGAGATACTTAAACTCCTCCACTTGGGGCAGGAGCTTGTCCCCAACCCAGAGAGGACAATCCACCTTTTTCTGGCTGAGGAAAACGGTGGAAAAAATTTTTTAAAAACATTGCATTGTGAAAAAAATTACACATATATGCTGCTTGGTATTCCCACAGAATTTGGACGAATGGTGAAACATTTCAGAAGTAAAAAATACTTGAATCCAGTTGACTTGACTGAGTTTTCATACAGCATACTTACCTGCCTGGATGACTGAGAATCTTCACCAAATTAAGAAATTGAATTAATTTTGCATTCATTTTGTCTTAATTGTTTTTATTATAATTGAAAAAAAAAAACATTTTTTATTTACTTTGCTCACTGTTCCATTTTATTATCATTTTATAAGTATTTCTTTCAAGTATTTATTATTCATGAGCTTTATTGTTATTTCAATTTGCCCTTGCAATAACGTTGTTAATGAAACTGCATATCATGTGATTTTCCTTTAAGGGGCAGAAAGTATCGGTATCGGTATCGAAGAAAAAGTCCCATAAATTAATGGTATCGTATCGAAAGCAGAAATGCTGGTATCGCCCATCCCTAGTTTTCCTGATCACGTCTATTTGGCACGCCACCGATCCCTATGTGATTGCATCATCAAACACTTCTCAGTAGAAATCCTGCAAGAATAAAGGCCACCAAAGAATACAGTTGCTGAAATTTCCTGTTAATTGTTCTACTTAAAAGTTCGCTATACTTTGCAGTGGGAATACAGCTGTAGACAAAAATGCCAGTGGGATTCTGAAAAAACTGTAATGTTTATTGACAATATTAGTGTTTTCCTGGGTGTGGCAGCAACCTGAGCTCTGAGGTGAAGTTTAAGGGATAAGGACGTGTACTTATATAGTGCTTTTTCTAGTCTCAAAGACCACTCAAAGCACTTCACTAATACTAACCCTCTATTCTAAGGGCCTATAGGAGACAGATATCTAGGGACAATTTAGATCAACCAATTAACCTAACATGCATGTCTTTAACCAAAGTCAGGGATTACTGGAGTTTTTATTTGGTGCTTGCCCAGCGTTTGAAATCCTCTGCGGTTCCTCCTTGGCATCCTGTATCAGACCCCTCCAGTGTGGGACCAATATATTCTCCAGTTAGAACCCACCACATGCCAAGTGGATTTCATTCTCCAGGAGCTGTATTTTTGGTCCTGCAGGCCCACTAAAGCTGCTTGTTATTCTAAGTAGTTGCAGGTAACAGTTGTTTCTGTCTGGCCCAGGATCAGAAATACTATCAGATTAGAGACAGACAGCAAGCAAGAGAGATGAGAACAGTGGGAAAAAACACTGTTCTGCCTAGCTGAAGATTGAATCCACTTGTCTCTCAGCAAGAGTGTTTTACACATTGGGGCTTTAGGTGGGGGGTTATTTTTTCTTCTTCACAAGAAATAAATCAAAGCCAGGCTGACTTTAAGGAGTTATGCAAAGATGTATGGCGGCACAAAACAAAATCCTCAAAGGGCCTGGACACTGCACTAACTTTAACAGAGGGAAATAAATGAAAATTTATTAGACAAAGATACAACAAGAGCTGTGTTTCACCCTAAGAGCTCATTGAGTCTGCCTACCTTGCCAGTGGCAAGTTCATTAAACATAGTTTAGCAGTTTGAACGAAGCAAAGGGGAATGATGGCAGAGTTACAGGCAGCAGGACAGATTAAAGGAGGGAAAACCGTGAAGTGTCTTAAGATTTTGGTCCACCACAACAGCTTCAGCGCATGTTGACATTGATTCTTCAGTTTCCCATTGTTTTTAAACTGAATTCCATTATTTGGTGTGTGATCATTGTAGTGAACGTGTGTTTAAACATGCACCCCGCAGATACTCAAAACCTTTCAGTGAGCAAGCATGCATTGTTGATATTGTATGGCCAGAGGTGGGTAGAATAGCAAGATGTACTCAGCTAGAAGTATAACATTCTATGGTATTACAGTTTTTCTTAATCATTTAGTTTCATTTCTCAGAACAGAATTGAAGTTTGCACAACATTAAGTGCATTTCTCAAAGCAGTGTGCAAACAGCAAATGGCCTGCAAATCACTATATCACTATATCACTCAATATATAATTCAAAAAATCTGTCTGTGTGTCTGTCATGACCATAGGACTCATTAAAAGATCATAGGATCTTCTTTTAGATTTGATTGGCGGTTGGCAACCAACCTACAGGATTCGCCTATGATGTGCCTATGATTTCTATATGATGTCATATAGACATCATGTGTCTGTCTGTCACGACCATAGGACTCGTTAAAAGATGATAGGGTAGCAGTCGCTATGACTGTGTGTCTGTCTGTGTGTTTGTCACGATCATAGGACTTTGTGTTGCCATGATAACCATGTCACAGATCAAAGGCAGGCATCACTCACAATCATAGGACTCGTTATGACATCATCAAAGATCAAAGGCAGGCATCACTGAACGAGTGGTGGCGTCAAAGATCAAAGGCAGGTTTCACCAGGGTTACTGTTGCCATGGTAACCATGTCAAAGCTCAAAGGCAGGCATCACCATGGTTACTGTTGCCAAGGTAACCATGTCAAAGATCAAAGGTAGGAATGCAGAAATGCTTGGATATGCTTGCTTTCTACAGGCATGTAGAAATACTTGCTTATACTTGGTTTCTACAGGCATGCACAGGTATGCACTAGTATGACAAAAGCAAATGTTTATGTTAATGAAACTGTCACTGTCATCAGAATGAAGAGTCCTTCTTCTTCTTTTGGCTGCTCCCTTTAGGGGTCATCACAGTGGATCATCAGCCTCCATCTCATCCTATCCCTTGCATCTTCCTCTGTAAGACCAGTCCTCTCCATGTCCTGCTTCACTACATCCATGAATCTTCTCTGTGATCTTCCTCTTTTCCTCCTGTCTGGCAGCTCCATCTTCAACATCCTTTCTCCAGTATATCCACTATCCCTCCTTTGCACATGTCCAAACCATCTCAGCCTTGCCTCTCTTACTTTGTCTCCAAACTGCTCAACCTGAGCTGTCCCTCTGATATACTCATTTCTAATCTTGTCCCTCCTAGTCATGCCCAATGAAAATCTTATCATCTTCAACTCTGCCACCTCCAGCTCCACTTCCTGTCTTTTTGTCAGCACCACCATCTCCAAACCATACATCATAGCAGGTCTCACTACCGTCTTGTAAATCTTCCCTTTCACTCTTGCTGCTACCCTTCTGTCACAAGTCACCCCTGACCCTCGTCTCTTCTTCTTCTTTTAGATTTGATTGGCGGTTGGCAACCAGCTTACAGGTGCATCACCGCCACGTACTTCATTCTATATCATCATTGCTAAGTGACCCTCGTCTCCACCCACTCCAGTCTGACTGCACTCTCTTCTTCACCTCTCTTGTGCATTTTCCATTGCTTTGGATGGTGGATCCCAAGTATTTAAACTCATCTTTCACTACTTCTACTCCTTCCATCTTCACCGTTACACCTGCTTGCCTCTCATTCACACTCATGTATTCTGTCTTGCTTCTACTGACTTTCATTCCTCTTATCTCCAGAGCATACTGCCACCTCTCCAGGTTCTCTTCCACCTGCTCCCTACTCTCACTACAGATCGCAATGTCGTCTGCAAACACCATGGTCCATGGAGACTCCTGCCTGACCTCGTCTGTCAGCCTGTCCATCACCATGGCAAACAAGAAGGGGCTTATGCTTACGCCATCTTTATGAACAAGATCATCAAAATGTTGGGCTATGTTGCCAGTAGAACAGTTTACACTGTAAATATTTTCAAATGAAAACTGTTATTGTGGCTTTTGGTAACAGTGACTGAAAATGAACAAGGCAACCCAAAACTACAAAGTCTAATATTGCTGTGTGGGGGAATAGATTAAAAGACACTGGATATGATTCAAAGTTTTTACTGTACTGGTTTTACAGAATTATGCATTTTGACATTTTACAGTAAGTGTATAGTATTTATGTATGCACAGTACAGTGCACATTTTTGGTGGTTACCTACCTACTCTTCCAAAGAAATGCTTGGATACAGTAGTTCTCCCAGTATTTGGTTGCATCCACTGACCAATCTCAGTCACTGCAAGATGATGATTTAGAACCGGTCAACAACTGTGGCCATAATTTCATCTGGAACAGGCCTATGTACTTGGCCTATCTTCCTCTTCCTCTGATTTGTCTCCTTATTCTTCCAGCTCACATCCTTATGCCTCTTCTTCCAATCTGTTGACCCTGTTTATTCTCTTGATGTCCTTCCATTTATGTATCAGAAATGGTAACTACTCTGTGAAGGCTTTACATCTGCGTACAATTGAAGGTTCATAGGATTCATGCTTGAGCTGTTCTAGAGAACTGGAAGGTCATTGGTTGGTCTAATTCTTAACACATTTCCCTTCATAAGTGAAAGTAAAGATTCACCTAAAACAATCAATTTAATACATATAAATAGAAAATATATAATATAAAAGTATAAAATCTGCTTGTAGCAATGATAGCAAGTTCAACACTTTTGCATGTAACGAAACAATGAACAATGAACAAATGTCTAAATGTTTTGGGGTTAAGGACTATTCAACAGAAAACCTGTTTAGTGTGTTTTGAATGACATGACAACAGCAAATGATAATGGAAAAATAGCAGACAGTTGCACACAAGCAGCTGCATGATGTACAAGAGTATTCACTGTTTGTACAAAATTATGATAAATTGCTTTTATGATGAGCATAATATTGACTGGGTGGTGTGGAGGTTGGACTAAAAGGTTTGAGAATTTAAATTCTGTTCTGAGAAATCCACCACGGTGACTGAGAAAAATTGTAATTACAAGTGTAACAGAGTCAGTGAAAGCATTCCTACTTGGCTTGCCAAGTTGGTCGACCCTCTTGATGACACGAGTGCCACACTCTGAAGCAGAGGGTTGTGACTGTGATCACCTGGTTGGATGTTAATAGTATGGCTTCACCACCTGCCTTCCCCGGTTACAATTGGCATTGTTGGCAGGACTCACTGGTGGCCCATTATTCCCAGATACCACTGGTGTCAGAAGGCAGACACTCATTAAGGGATCCTGAACCCTCTGACATTGGGACAATGTCAAAATCTGAGGGGAAATATGCTACAGAGTCAATAAAAGCATTAATACTTGGCTTGCCAAGTGGGTCAACCCTATTGGTGTCACAAGTAGAGTGCCAGACTCTGGAGTGGAGGGGTGTGAGTTTGATCCCCCAGTTGGACATTACCAGTTGGGCTTCACTGCCTGTCCCACTTGGTTTCACAAGTAATAGTAGGCCCCGAAAAATTACTTGAGTAAGAAATTATCTACTTAAAATGTTACTTGAGTAGACAATACTTTATTCTTGCCAATAAGTTTGGTTTTTCTGGTAAATTTATTGCATTGTCTTTTAATTTCAAGTCTTTTTTTGCAAATTTTATGCAAATTTGCAACTTTTCACTCATAAATTTCCTTTTTGTTATTTTGTGATTATTTTCCTTGTAAATTTAAATGTATTAAATTAAAGCATAGTAGCCATACACACCCTCCAATAAAATACAAATATACAGTAATCAAATATTTACTGAGCCTCATAGAAAAAGCAATTTAAGGAAACTATGATTTTAAATCTGATGAGAAAAACTAAATTCCCACTCGTTTCAAGTCACTGAAATCAAAATACAGTTGTAAAAAAAACCTTGATTACATGCACTTGAGTAAATCTGTCTACCCCCCTGTGTACAGTATGGCATTGCTAAACTGGGAGACAGAAATATTTAATCAATCTGGTATCAGTTTGCGATGATCCATCTCTGTAAATGGACCCAAACCATTTGAGCAAAAAATGTGCCCAAACATGACAGAACCAATGGATCCACTTATTTAGTCCGTGGTTCTGATTTTTTCTGTTGTTACAGTATGCGTTGTAGGCTGTGTGCAGAATATGGAACTGAAGTCGTCACTGTGATGTCACCTGTTAGTGAGATCTGACCAAGGAACACAGGGTACTCCAGGCTTAGGTGAGGCTCACCTGTCCATCACAAAGTAGGTCCTACCTTCATCATGCCCGCTTCCATTTCAACTCTAATTGGAGCAAAAAGCTTTTATTAATATCTCATACAGGAACAGAGGCAAACAGAGTTGGAACGATTGGCAGAAAACTCTTGGGTAAATCTCAGACTTAAGTGGAGAAAACTGCAGTCAGCCCTCAGCTGTATTTTCTTCCATAAGGGACCTTACACAGAGACAAGCTTGGATGGTTTAAAGAGGCTGCTGCAGTTTGAACTTTAATTAAACTGACAGAATTAGCAATTAAGAGGCCTCAATGGCTGACTCACCAAGGTGTGGCAATTTGAGAAGTAGCACCACGGAGCTCAGATAAGATGATGTACTGGAGGCTAAATCCAGTAAATCATAAATGTGAGGCTACACAGGAAGATCTGGGAGACTAGGTGTGTGTGTGTGTGTGTGTGTGTGTGTGTGTGTGTGTGTGTGTAAATTCTGGGTCTATAGGACAGTAAGTGCTGTCATTGTGACTGAGCATTTTTTCTTGGGAATATAATATTTACCAGATTCGATTTTGGAGACTTTTGCAGAGAGGTGTTCTGAAACACTGAGAAAACACCTCAAACCTTTTGTTATGAGAAGTTATGTCATTTGAACAAATCCGATTTCAGTAAATTTTCCAATAACTCTGCAGTGTAAATGCAACATTATTGACCATAGCAAAATAGGGAATTATTTCCCTGCACTGCATCCCAGATTGTACATCTCTTTGCCTCCAGCAACAACTCGATGCTCAGACAAATAGCTGAAATTGGTGGAGGTGGGCGGGGGTGGGGGTAGGGGGGCAGGAGAATGGCTTAAACACCAATACATCACTGTCCCATCAGCGATACAGTATACAGTATTTGGCTTTATTAGTGTGTGAACAAATGGAAGTGCTGAAAACAAATATGTTCCCACTTATTCTTTAGCTTTGTAACACATTTTGTTTGCTCTTTCTTAAATGAAGTAAATCAATATATTTTGTCTCTGGGGTTTGACAGCATTTTAGTCTATAGTTAGTTATTTCAAGCATATGATCCTTTAATAAGGAATGCGATTCTTCTTCAGTGGTGCCAAGTTTAACAATGCTGATGATCTTCTTGAAGTGCAAAATCCAGTCATACTTAACACAATAAGGTTGTGTTAAAGTCAAAATGGTTTTTAAGGTCCTGTATGAAACATTTGGAAGCTCAGATTTTAATGGTAGCTTGTGGCCGAAAAATAAACTACAAACCCCATTCCCTCCATTCATGCAAATTCACAACCTTGCAGCACCAGTCTCCTCCATGAGTTTTTTTTTTATTATTATTTATAGTGACTTTTGAGGTTAACATATTATACTACTTTATTATTTTTCCACTTTTCTTGTAACAGTGTCAGTTTCTACTTTGAAAAGTTTCTCTTTTTGCTGTTTCATGTTCCCGTGTCATAAATTCTGGGGGCAAGACGTGGGCGTGGAATTCAAATGATGCTTGGATCCGTCTGTCAGATTTATCAATGAGTGAATGATCGTGCGATCGCTTTCATAAATATCACGGTGACCTTTTCGTACGATCATATTTACACCCAAATGTGCACTGATTTCTACATACTTTTGATAAAAGTATGGGCAGCTTTTGGGCAGCTCAGTAGAACAGTGGTTAGCACTGTGGCACCACAGTAAGAAGGTCACAAGATCAGTTCCACCCCTGACCATCGGTGACCCTTCTGTGTGGAGTTTGCATGTTCTGTCCATGTCTGTGTGGGTTTTTCCCAGGTACTTGGGTTTCCTCCCACAGGCCAAAAACATGCAGCTTAGGTTAATTGGAGACTCTAAAGTGGCCCTAGGTGTGAATGTGTGTGAATGGTGAAGGATTTGGCTCTGCACCATGACTGTCTCATCCATCCAGGTGGATGTCCTGAATTTCCCCACTGTGGGACTAATAAAGGATTCTAAATAAAAATAAATGAGGGCCACTAAGTCAACTAGATTCTTCAGCACATCAAACTTTGCCAAATGGCTGATCATCGCCTTGGTGTGTGCCTTCAGTATCAAAATCCCTGCTGATGTCCTTTCCACAGCTACAGACAGAGAGGCAGAAAATATTTTTCATGTACATTATACAGTATATAGTGGTTTCCAAAAGTATTCACTCCCTTAGCATTTTTCCAATTTTGTTATGTTACAGCCTGTGTCATAAGCTCTCCATGCACTTCTCCAACAGCACACAGAGGAGAAAAAGGACGAGGATTTAAACGCAGAGTTACACCACACACACACACGTTTATTAACACAACACAAATAAAAACAGAACAGCTCGGATATGCGTAGAGTCCTCTAGGCCTCCCAACACACACACTGGAGACATACAGCGGCGGACAGCGCACAGACAGATACTCACAGAGTGGGGACAGGCCCAGTAGTCACCGCGATGACAGCGAGCAAACACAGACAGTCCTTAGTGACGTGACGGTTGATGGCAGAGAGAAACCATCTAACACGTACAATGATCCAGCGGTGTCTGTCTAGCGAAGAGCTCCTTTCATACAGACGCCGCTGGCGTGACCAATAGGGAACACCTGGGCGAGCACGGGAAAGATGATTACCGGGGCGAACAGCTGGCTGTCAGAAAGAGGGGGGCGTGGCCGGACAGGCCAGAGCAGCAGCTACAGGCAGGAACAGAAACGATGCGCAGAAATGAAAACAAGAAATCAAAACACAACCCCACATAACAAACCCACTGCCTGAGCCACCAGGATTGATCAGAACCAAGCCCACAGGAAACACAGGCTCGGTTCATGACAGCCTGATGCTACAGTCATTTAAATTATTATTTTTCTCATTAATCCACTCAGTACCCCATAATGACAACTTGAAAACAGAATTTTAGGCTTTTTTTTACAGTTATTAAAAAGTAAAAACTGAAATACCACATGTATAAGTATTCTGTAGCGCTGTAGTTGAAGCCAGACTGAGACCAGAGTCTCCCAAGATCAAGTCAAGACCACTGAATATGCAAGTCTTGGTCTAAAGGGTCATCCACACCAAGCACTATGAAGATAACTATCAAATTATAGTTCTAAAAAATTGCTGTAACTCAAGTGCAGTGTCCACACATGTGCACACTGCCATCCACTACTGTTAGAACAAATTATTTGAAATTTTTTGCACCAAATAAGAAGTGAAATTAGTCCATTTCCAATCGAACCCTGAAGGTTCTCTCATGGAACCCTGTTTGAAAATACTGCATTAAACAGGTCTGCTAGATTGGAGTTTATTTTCTCTCTTGCTGCCTCATTCAGATCGATAGTGATGTCAGAACCATGGCTCTGACATCACCTTTCTTCAAAGATTCAAAAGATTCAAAGATTTTATTTGTCAATACTACTATACGTACAGGACATACAACTGAAATGGTGTTTCTCTCTCTCTTCAGTGGTGTGCATAATATAAAAAGAAAAAGGAATAGGGTTGGAAAAAAGAAAGCAGCAACAACAGCAGTCTATGTACAGTAATGCAACCCGTAGTGCAAATGGCGACAAAAGATAGACCCAGACCTCCCATAGTGCAAACAGAGATAAACAATTAATGATGATAAAACCCCACAATACTATATACAGACAACTAGAGATGTAATACCCATAGTTGCAGTTCAATGTGGTAGTGTAGGTGCAGTTAGTAACAGATAAGATTGCACATGATGTCATGTGTCTGAGCTCAGGTTTGTTACTGAGCTCAGACCCTCACTTTATTTCTAGTATTGTTTATCTGTGAGTCTGATTTTGTTAGTTTTCTGTATATGTATATTGGTCTGTTTTCTGTTCTGTGGCACGAGCTGCCTCCTCATCTCCAGAGTACATCCACCAGCTGCTCACTGTCTGCCTTCCAGCCTTCCCAGCTGCGAGCAGTTGGAAATTAGGTCACCTGCCCCCTCGCACCTGCCGCTCATTATTTCCCCCACTATTTATAGACTGCTGTTTCCCTGCATCGGTGCGGCAATCTCAATTGTGTTTAGACTGGACTACTCTCCTTTGGACAGTCTCTCCCTCCTCTTCTCCAGAGTGTCCTCTGCTCCTGAGAGTCATATCTGTGTAAGTTATTCTTGTTTACACTTTTTGTATTTGTCAGCACTACTTTGGGACTTTTATGTAGCTCATGGGTTTGTCTTTCTGCCCCGGGGGGACGTTCATGACACATGATCAATGTTGCAACGACAGACAGACAGCAGCAGGTATGGCATTTGTGCAAATGGTTGCAGTTAAAGTGCAGAGACATACAGCAGCAAATGTATT
The DNA here is from genome assembly GCA_020510985.1 of Pholidichthys leucotaenia. Lineage (NCBI taxonomy): Eukaryota > Metazoa > Chordata > Actinopteri > Cichliformes > Pholidichthyidae > Pholidichthys > Pholidichthys leucotaenia. Next base: position 176,647,090 of record CM035840.1, on the reverse strand, counting down.
ACTGTTGGTGGGCCAGTCTTTCTGTGCCAACAGCTGAGGTAGTTGTTGTGTGGGTGATTGCGTTACCGTCCGAGGGGGAGGAAGTGGACGGAGTTCAGGGTCCTGATGGCCTGATGAACGAAGCTGTTAAGCAGTCTTGTGGAGCAGGCCCGGAAGCTTCGGTACCTTTTCTCCGAGGGCAGGGGGCTGAAGAGGGAGTGTGAGGGGTGGGAGGTGTCGCCTTTGATGCTGATGGCTCTGTGGGTGAGGTGGGTGAGGTAGATGTCTGAGAGGGTGGGCAGAGAGGCACCAATGATCTTGCTGGCTGCATTCACTGTGCATTGTACTTTCTTTCGGCAGGAGGCGGTACAGCTTCCATACCACACCGTGATGCAGCTGGTGAGGATGCTCTCAGTGGTGCCCAAGTAGAAAGAACACATGATGGGGGGTGGGACTCGTGCTCTTCTCAGTTTGCAGAGGCAACGGAGGCGAGTTTGAGCCTTCTTGGCCAGTGATGTGGTGTTGTTGGACCAGGAGAGGTCTTCAGAGATGTGCTCCTCTAGGAACTTGGTGCTGCTCACCCTGTCCACAGCTGCACCATCGATGTTCAGAGGGGGGTGCTGTGTGTGACCCATCCTGAAGTTGACCACAATCTCCTTGGTTTTTCCCACATTCAGGAAGAGATTATTGTCTTTGCACCACTGGACCAGTTGGCTCACCTCATTTCTGTAGTTGACCTCCTTGTTGTTGGTGATGAGGCCCACCACCATCGTGTCATCCACAAACTTGATGATGTGGTTGGGGTTGTAGGCTGGTATACAGTCATGGGTCAGCAGGGTGAAGACCAGCGGGCTGAGCATGCACCCTTGTGAGGCCCCTGTGCTCAGTGTGAAGGCCTTGGAGGTGTTGCTGCCAACCCGCACGTTCTGTGGCCTCCCTGTAAGAAAGTCCAGCACCCAGTTACAGAAAGGTTTTGAGTCCCAAGTGTCTGAGTTTTTGTATTAGGTACTGGGGGATGATTGTGTTGAATGCTGAACTGAAGTCCAAGAACAGCATTCGCACATAGGAGTTTTTTTGAGTTGAGGTGGGTGAAGGCTGGATGGAGAGCAGCAGTGATGGCATCTTCTGTGGATCTGTTTGACCTGTATGCAAACTGGGATGGGTCGTGGGAGGGAGGCAGGATGGACTTGATGTTCTGCATGACTAGCGGCTTGAAGCACTTCATTATAATGGGGGTCAATGTTACGGGCCAGTAATCATTGAAGCTGCATGGGACGGGCTTCTTTGGGACTGGTATTATGGTAGCAGTTTTGAAACATGTGGGGACAACAGCTTGAATCAGGGAGATGTTGAAGATGTCAGCCAGGACATTCTTGAGCTCCTCTGCACAGTCCTTCAGGACGCAACCCAGTATGTTGTCCGAGCCAGCTGCCTTGCGTGGGTTGATCCTGCAGAGGGTCCTCTTCATGCTAGCTGAATCCAGTCTCATGGCCTGCTCGTCCAGAGGAGGAGTGGTCTTCTGCGCTGATGTGCTGTTTTGTTCTTCAAAGTGGCCAAAGAAGTCATTTAGGTTGTTAAGCAGTGTGATGTCACTCATACAGGTATGAGGTGGAGATTTGTAGTTGGTGAGGGTCTATATGCCACGCCAGAGAGAACGTGCATTTCTGGTGTTGCTGAAGTGGCTGGATATTTTCTTGCTGTAATGTCGTTTTGCCTCCTTGATGCCACAGGACTGGTTGGCCCTAGCTGTTGTTACCTCCGCCAGGCCGCAGGAGGTAATGTTTTTGCCGGCGTTTGTTTGTCTGTCTGTCTGTCTGTTGGTTAGCAAGATAACTCAAAAAGTTTTGGACGGATTTCGATGAAACTTTCAGACGTTGTTGGAAATGGTACAAGAAAGAACTGATTAAATTTTGGGGATGATCCAGATCACCATCTGGATCCAGGAATTTTTTAAACGATTCTTTAACATTGTGAGATAGGGCCATTTTCAACATGTCTGCAGGCGCAATGGAGGGCGCTGGTCGTCGTGTCTGACGAACATGAACTCCGCGTTCTTCAAAGTTTTAGGCACAAAAGCACACGGAAAACAGTGGTGGGCCGGGCCCGGCAGCGTGCCTGTGCTTCCGCTACGTTGCAAAAGCTGAGACGGGCAGCTGACCCACGCGGGATTATTTGGCAGAAATTCCCCGGGCAGCCATAGGGGCTGCGCAAAAACGAGCTCTCTGCCGGGGAAGCTTCCAAATCCTCTTTTGCCGCGGAGCGCAACCCCAATAAAACCCATGCCAACCTGTCTACCCAATTTGCATCCGTCAGTGAACCCCTTAGTGCTGCTTTCAGTGATCTATGAAAACACTCGCATAACCCATTGGCCTGTGGGTTGTACGCGGTTGTGCGATGAATTGCAGCGCCCACAGCCTGGGAGTTTGGAGATGGAGGAGATGGACACAACAGCAACACTTGAGTTTATTACCTCCGCCAAGGAGGTAATGCTTTTACTGGCATTTGTCTGTTTGTCTGTCTGTTTCACCAGAGGTGGTTCTTGGCCTAGAGAATGGTAGAGAAAGGTATGCGCTCTATGAGTGCTTTTCTAGTTAGTCCTGCAGTGTCGCCGGCCCTGAAAGCTGTGTCCCGAGCCCTCAGGATCCTGCAGACCTCTGCTGTCATTCATGGCTTCTGGTTAGCACAAACAGTGATGGTTTTACAGTGAGTGACATCATCAATGCATTTCGCTATGTATGCTACAACAACCTCAGTGTACTCCTCTAGGTTTGTGTGTCCATTGTGAGTGGCTGCATGCTTGAAAGTGTCCCAGTCTGTAGTGCTGAAGCAGTTTTTCAGAGCATCAGAGGCCCCCTCCAGCCACACACGCACCTGCTTTTTTGTTGGTTGATTGTTTCACTCTAGGTTTGTATGCCAGCCTTAACAGGATGGTGACATGATCAGTGAGACCCGTGGGGGGAGGGGGGAGGGGCTCTGTATGCTTTCTTGTGAGTTGTGTACACCAGGTCCAGCAAATTGTCTCTTCTTGTTGGAAAGTCTACGTGCTGTTGCAGGTTTGGTAGGAGGGCCTTTAAATCTGCATGGTTGAAGTCTCCTGCTGTGATAAGGAATCCATATGGATGTGCTTTTTTTGTCTCACTGATGGCCTGATAAGAGTTCTTTTAGTGCTTTATTCCTTTCGCCGGTGCCGGTGGTCAGGGCATACACGGCGGCTAGCAGGACAGATGTAAATTCTCTTGGCATATAAAAGGGTCAGCAATTGATGATCATAAACTCCACTAATGGAGAGCAGTGTTTACGCACGACAATAGCATCACAGCACCAGGCGTCATTGATGTACACACAGACCCTGCCACCTCGCGTTTTCCCTCCTTTCGTGAGCACTCTGTCGCTATGGTAGCATGTTAGCCCAGCTAACTGGATGGCAGAGTCTGGTATATTGTCATTTATCCACGCTTCCGTAAAGATAAAACACAACAGCTCCGCACATCACGTTGCATAGTTCTCAGGAGCTGTATGTGGTCTATTTTGCTGTCTAGTGAGCGTACATTGGCCAGAATGAGTGAAGAAATCGGCAGTCTGTGCGGGCTAGCGGTTAGCTTCGTTTGGATACCTCCATGTTAACCTCTCTTTTGTCTCCGCTCACAAACATCTACGGTGCCTCCATCTACGGTGTCTAACCCTAACCCTAACCCTAACTCCAACACATGAATATACACTTAAGCGTAATTTAAATGTAATTTAAACAACACTAAGTGGCACAAAACACGACGAGAGAAGAGAGGCCGCTGCGTGTTCACGTGCCACCTAGTGTTCAACTGTTTAAAAGTTATTTCAACTGTTTAATGGCGTATTCAACTTCCCAAGGTTCAGTTTCAGGAAATTCATAGAAATGTTCTTGTAAATCCTGCTCTTGCACATCTTGTGCTTGGTCACATAAGTAGAGCTGTTTGTATCATTTAGTTAGAGAGAAAAAAAAACAGGTATTGTAAATGTTTTATGGGGTGTAATTCAGTAAAATAGAAAGCAGTGTGACAGGCACTTTTTCTCTCTTGGCTAACATTCTTAAATGTGTTAATACCATCACCTTTAGCATGGAGCAGAATTCAAAAACACTTATTTACTTATAGGTAAAATGAATTTCATAAAACACATTCATTTCTGAAATAAGAGGTGCAAGGCTAGCTGTTGCCCTTTGCCGTTACTGCAGTCATCACTCAAGCTCCTTATCTACCAACACACAGGAATAATTGTGCACTGGATTTTTTCACCCAGCTCTCAAAAAAGAGCATATTAAGGATATAATCCCAATATAAAACAGTCAGGCCAAGAGCAATAAAGTGTAATATCAAATATGGGATTCTTTCTTTAACCTGAGGCTCAGCTGCAAAAAACATTAACCAGCTGTACTGTGCGCTCGAACTGATGTCACTTTTTCTCATTAGCAACTCATCTGGGTGTTTTTAGTAGTAGGTCTTACTGACAGGCAGTGTGCAGTCTGCTTAGTGTTGGGGCTTCATAGCTACAATTAATTATAATTACTGAAGGATCCCAAAACAATGGAAAAATGTTCAGCAAGAGTTCACACTACTAGTTTAAACATCCAGGCAGCGGGATTGTTTTAATTTTTTATTGTGAAAAGGCAGAGGAGATGCCTGTTTTGCACATTCATGCAACAGATCAGGTTTAGAATCAAACAGTACACGCAGCATATACTGCAGCTAAGCACTCCCCGTATAGGCATCTATATGGAAAACTGGAAATGTGGCCTGGGTAATATTTTCTAGATTTAGGGGAGACACAACACTATTTCTCAGCATTAGCAGTAAAAATGGGGAAACCACCAGTTCCCTGTGACGTCTTGTCCTGTTGTCTGTCTAGACGATCTGTTTTACTTTCTGTCCATATTTCCATCAGCAGAGTCTCCTCTTCCAGCAACTGTAGTTAGTTACTCATCTGTTTTTCCATGGTGTATAAGAGCCGCTGCAGAGAGAGGGAAAAATGAACCTGGGGAGGTGTGGTTTAATTCAGAGGGGGAAAAGAACTTGCAGATTTACAGGGGAAAAGTTATTTATGAGATTAAACCTGATTAAAGTTGGACAGATGGTGACATATTAAAACTTCTAGGATCAACATGAATATATTATTTTTTAAAGCACACTTATCAATCCAGTGCAGCAGCAGGCCGGATAGCTGATGTATGAAGTGATTCACTCTGGTTGAACAAAGGCAGCTGCTGTCTTAACAGTTATGGGAACTCAAAACTTACTATCTGCGCAGCTTTACAGACGTTTCTTGGCATGTTACCACCCAACACCCCCTTTCTCATTACTCCAAGGCTCTAATATAACATCATACAAATTAAATCACATCACAACCTATGCTGAAACCTATGCTCATAAAAATGCACAGGTTTCAGGTTTACCCACACTTAGAAAATGGTAAAAACAAATGAAAAAAAAAATAGCTTTTTCTGTGGACATTACACGTTTTGTAAGGGTGGGTAAAGTGGATACCCTGGTAGAGAGAACCAAGGTAGTGCAAGCAGCACCTTCTAGTAGTTGTGAACATAATTACATCCAGAGACAGTGGAGAAACAAGAGAAGTGAGATGAGAGGAGTTTAAAAATGCTTTAAAGGGGTCATTGACTGCACTTTCCCCACATTTTAACAGCTCACACATGTTTTAATGAAATGTTTGTGACATATTTTGCTCACATTTTCTTTATTTTTTTAAATTAGTGAGCCAAATTTGTTTTGTATTTCCCTGGCTTTCTTGAAACATTGATTTAAAGCCTATCACTTTAACAAACATCCTCCACCTTTTCGACTCCACCCTCCCTCTTACATCGGTTAGTCATTAGCTGAGTGGCTTGTAGCTTTCAGCTTTTAGCATCCTTCTAGTTTGAATGAGCGGTGCTGGTTCACTGATTCACAGTCAACGGCGCAGCGTGTGCCACCTCGGCCCACCCCTCAACTACCGTGCCGTGACTCCATAGCAAATTGCCAGCACTGAGTGCCCCCCCCCCCCCCAGTTGCCACAACTGTCCCGGCCTGGACGTAGAGGTTGCCGGCCAGAGGCTGAGCCAAGGCAAAGCTTGCTGAGCCGAGCTGCCGAGCCACGGGATCTCAAAGGGCAGTGGGACGCCCCCTCACGAGGTGGCTACCCTACGCTGCCTGCGAGAACAGAGTCGCGCAGAGCCCCAGAGGACTGTGAGGGAGCTGGCTGTGAGAGCCAGCAGCTTCTGGTCCTGGGTCAGGTCGTTTGCAGCGAACGGTTTGCTGGTGATCCACTGCAGAATCACAACGAAACCACTGGGAAATGGGCTGGAGTGACGTGAGACACACTGCCGACTGTGGACAAGCGAACCAGGCGGTAACAGGGATGGTTATTAGGATGAGTAAGATCTGAAGGAAAACAATATAAGCCACACTTACAGTGAGCCTCCTGGTACCAGTGTTAGCTTGGGGGCTAATAGCTCAGGGGCACATTGGCTACCTTTAGAACCCCCCCCCCCCCCCATCTACATGATGGACAACTAGGCAGGCCAATAATAGAGCAGTGGGTGGGTCTTTTGGACTGCAGTGGGTTGGCTTTTTCCTAATTGTGACATACGAATTACCCAGAAGAGTCAAAAACGTTTCTGGCATTTCTGGGAGAGAAAAATGAGATAAACACTGCTTTTTTTTTTTTTTTATTAAGAGAATTGACTGTTTTGATTTATTTTTTTTTTTGGTAATTATGTGACCAGTAGACTCATTTCAGACAGTTAAAACCTACAACCACACCATTTTCCAGTCAGTGATTCCTTTAAGGTGAGCCTCTCATCCTACCATTACCCTAAGCCTTACCCATACAGTAATGAGATAACCGTATCCTGGACACATACAGGATAGTCACCCACCCAGCAGTCTCACTAACAGGGACAAAAGTGATGGCAGTATCAGAAGTTATACCAGACTTATTTGTTATCTATGTCAATTTGTCAGGCAAGGCTGTAAAAATTCAGTTATAATCTATTATTATCTGTCATTTTAACTTATTTTAATTCGATCACCCTCAGTGTAATCTGTCAACATGAGAGACAGTGTTCAGATTTATTTATTTATTTTTTTGTCATTGCTGAAAAAAAAATCTGTCAATGAAGGACAAGTTTCAGTTAACACAACCTCTGGGTAGGACACACTGCATGTCATAGTGACATGGCTTTTCTGTGGTGGACCACTGTGTCAACCACACACTAACCATGATAGCCGGGTGGTTTTAGTAATAGTGCTTGATTCAGTGTCAACCCATTAAGCTGTGAAGTTTCCAAATATGAACCCACTCCCAACAAAACAGACCAGTTTACAAGGAGAGAGAGTGATTAGTGCCACTATGATCAAAGAGAGACAGTACAGCGGTGGCAGGTTACATAAAATAAATAAACTAGCAATATCCTTGAAAAGCTGTGACTTTAACTATGAGTAAGTGTAAGTCAGACCAGAAGGCATGTGATGTGATATGCACATTTTGATCAGAGCTTTAGGTACATCAGGCTCAGATAAAGGACACACAGCTCTCACTTGGATACCAGACGACAGAAATTCACCTCCAACATGTGGCTTCTAGCAAAATGCAATTAACATAAAAAAGAGGTAACTATAGCAGTGGCCTGTGTATGTCATTGAAAAGGCATTTTGTGACAATTTCCCCTAACTTTACTGCTAATATAAAGTAATTCTAAATGCTTTATTCCCTAATTAAATACCACTCACATAAAGTGAAATTACTGTTCTTAAATGTGGAACTTCACATCTTTGTTTAATGACAGCAAACACACAGACTGACAATAAGTTGAGTGACATCACTGTGTATAGTGTTTATACCCAAATCCCTATAAACAACAATGTATATATCAATTATGTATATAGACTGTGTTATATATGCCTTGCAAGTGCGACTTTTAAAGCTTTAACAATTCTGTTAGTTGACTTACATTCTATCCCTTTCATTCCTCTGCCCAGAATGCCCTTTAGTTCACTATATCAGCAGCACTGTGCAAAATGAATTTCTACATTTATTTACATCACACAAACAAAAACATGTTAAAAATGAAAGAATGGCAAATCAAGTGGATTAGTTGACTGATCACTCTTTACAAAATGAACCCAATGACTGCCTTTTCTCATCTTCAACAGTGTCAACTTTGGATGACTGGCTAGAAAAAAAATAATAATCAAAGTTTCCACCCAGACTGAATAGTTCTGTGTTTTTACTTTCACTGTCCAATAATTGATGGAGAAGATTGCTGCAATAAAACAGATTAAAACAGAAAAAGCAGTACAACAGCATTCATGTAGATAAAACCGACTGGATTCTCTTGTCGCTGCATTTAAAGGCAACAAGTCTGAGTTTTAAATTTGAAGGGTTATCACTGTAAAGTAGAACATTTAACTTGCTGCTCAGTATTTTCCTGAACATAATCAAGTTCTACTGGACTTCACACCTAACCAAAACAATACTAAATTAAATGTAAAGACAGTCTTTGTGACAGTGTGATTTCAGCTATTTAAACTCTACACAAATCATCTTGGGGGACGGAATCATGCGGATAAATCAAGCATAAAACACTGTCATTAAAAAAAGCTACTGTACAATAAAATTTGAGATGTCATGGATTTCATAAATCAACTGTAAAAAAAACCCGATTTACATAAGATTTCTGGAGATATTTAACTTGAATTCTTGTTCTTTTCTGAAACTACTGTTTGTTCCACATTGGCTGTTTTCTGTGTTCAAGGTTGCTTCTGTAAATGTGAGAGAGAAACAAAAGAGTCACTGTGGTATACATTAGCTTGTTGAATTCATCATATATCCACAAGACACACGTTCTGTTGTTCTGCAGTACTCTAAATGAATTGTCACTCTCTAACCTGTTTTGGTTTAAAAAGAAAAACTCATCTTTTTGTATGAGAAGCAGAAGAGCAGCTTGAAACAGCTGTACATGTATAATCCTGTAACACGCTCTATCAGCGCGTTTCTATCTGAAGCTGAGAGTCAAAAACACACAAATCCATTCGGACTTGGTGAAGCTATTGCTGCTGGGGGCTTCAACTGGAGATGCAAACATCCGGCCTTGTGGCTGAAGGATGGAGAGTTTCAGAGATGAAAGCGGGAATCTTCACATTGCTCATATCCGACAGCTGCATTTGGACTATCGTGAACACTCTGCATTGTACATGAGTGCATACAGCAATGAGTCTTTTAAAACAAGCTTTGTGAAGACTGTCTCTATGTGTCCTTGGCTGTCTTTATCAATTCCATCTGCTTTCCTCCTTTCTTTACACTTTATATCCCATCGCTCTGCTCCTCTGACAGGAAACTTTTCTGTCCTTCTGTCCTCAAATCCATTCATACTATGTAGGAGGTTTTGCTACCTTTTTAGAAAATCATTAAACTGGTGCTGACTGACTAATTGAGTATGTTTTGTTACTTATAAATGCAGTGTTTCTGGATAAAAAAATAAATTATAGAAAAAGTCTTATCTCACAGGAAGAGGTCATTGTTTTGTTGTTGTTTTTTTTTGTTTTGTTTTGTTTTTTACCAAAACTGTTGGAGTGATTTGAGACCAACTGTATTTGGAGCACCCTTCAGCTTTAAAATACTTTGACTTGGTCCTTGCAGCAGTGCTCCATGACTGTAATGTCTGTCCTTGGTGGCACTTCAGCATGAATGTAACCTGAAGTTCACCTCGTGTGTTCAAAACTGCTGCGCGTGCGTCAAAGTCTTTTTATTTGGATGATGAAAAACTACAATATAATAATTTTTTAGAAAACCCTGACATTTTCACATTGACTCCAGTCACAAACCACAGCTAAACAGCCTAACAAGAAAATGTGAAATTTCAGTTTTGTCAGTTCTCTTTAAACCTCATTGATTTACACAGATGTTCCACCCTCCAATCTGAGGTTTCAGATCCACATGCAGTTTTTTGGGTCTTTACCAGTCCCAGTGACTTTGACAAAACATTTTTTTTTCAAAGGAAAAACAATCTAAAATTATTGAAAGAGAAAAAAAAAGCATTTTAATAAATAAAACCCCCAAATTTACATGAAAAATAATAGCAGTTAGATTAAAAAATATGACAAAGCTTCAAATTTACAAGCAAAAGCTGCCAAACTCTGAAAAAAATAATCACAATTGAGGAAAAAAGTTACATTTTATGAGAAAAATTGGATATTTAAGAGGAACAAAACTTGATTATTACAAATGATAGAATTTGTTTGTTTTTTGTTTTTTTTTAGAACTTTTGCTGAAATATGTTTTGTGGCTCCAGGTGTATGACTTTTGTCCAAAAATTGCTCATAATAGAATGTGCAGTCCCACTGTAGACTGGGTTTAATGGGACTGGGATTAATTTTTCACTCACTGATGTCAACTGTGAAGGAAATAAGATAAGATAAGCCTTTATTAGATAGATAGATAGATGTACTTTATTGATCCCAAACTGGGAAATTACAGTGTAACAGCAGCATGACAGTTGACAGCCAAACAACAGAAACACACACGACAGACAAAGGGATTACCCATGGAAAGTAAAAAAACTAACACGACTATAGAACCTATATACTGTATATCATAGCTTAATATATGATGGCCCGTATAAACACACGAATTATTAGTCCTATCATTAGTCCCACAACGGGGAAATTCCAGGATTGCAACAGCACAGGGATAGCAACACTCTGTCATGGTGGCCCTCGCGAGCCACCTATAAGACGCACACAAGTCCACCAGTGAGTTTTTAGTGAGTTTTATTACGGTGAAAAGGTGTTTACACAAGCTGCTGAGCTGATGACAGAGTCCTTGCAGAACAGGAAGCATAGGGCAATTAAGCACACTACAGGTCCAGGGCAGGAAACAGTCACACACAGACAAGCTAGGTAATAAATGCACTCGGACTGCTAAGCAGGGACTTGTAGCACAAATTACACCGGAGGGAATAAGGCTAATACAGCTCACTTACTAGTGCCGGTGAAAAGGCGGTCAAGCCCTTAAGCAGCCGAGGTGAATATAGTCCAGGCATCCGTGACGATGAGTGAACAGAATAACGATCAGTTACGTGACCATTAGCGATCAGTTTAACGATCCATGCGATCAGACACTGCTGCGTCTTAATGACGCCAGCACTCAGCTTAAATAACCCAGGTACTGATGACAGATGACATACAGCTGACCGACCATTGACAGGCGGAAACCCCTCCGAGCACTTTCACAATAAGAGCCCGGAGAGGCCAGAATACCGCCCGCAGCTGTCAAGGCTGGCAGCGAGACATAACTTTAACCCGAGCGCGATCAGAACCGACGCTCGGGTCATGACAGTTCCCTCCCTCCACGGGCGGACTCCGGACGCCCCAAGGAACCACCCGGCCCCCCCGCCCCCCCCCCCCCCAGGGTGGGAGGTAGGGGGACAGGTATGGAGGGAGAGAAACCAACCAAAAACAAGACAAAGACCAAAACAAGAAATACATACAAACACAATACTCTGGGAAGAACAAGACTAAGACCAGACAAGAAAACCATACAGGAAATACATATTAACACATGACTCTGGGAAAAACAAGAACAAAACCAGACAAGAAATACACACAACCACATGACTCTGGGGAAAAAAACAAAGAAAAGAAAATACATGACTAAACAAGGCTATGACAAGACTGAGACTCACAAGGGAAAAAAAACAAGAGACAAAAAATGCTCTAACTTGACTATGACAAAGACTACAAGAAAACAAGAAGTAATCAAAAAAAATTGCTTGGACTTAACTAAGACTATGACATACAAGGAAACAAGAAAAAACAAGAGACAATCTAAAACTGCTCAGACCTGACTAAGACTATGACTTTGGAAACAAAGAAAAAAAAACAAGAGGCAATCTAAAATTGCTCAGACCTGACTAAGACTATGACTTTGAAAACACAACAAAAATTGCTAGATGTACAAGACAAGATTTGGCACCATATGGGCCCACAGAAAATCCCACAGTACATGAACAGTCAGGTGGCCTGCCCCAGTCCCATGCCCCCAGGAATACGTCCTCTGGTGGCCGAACCAGGTCACCCCGTAATACACACAGTTTATTGGGTGGCCAACCCAAGACGCCGAATGCTCCAAGCAGTTCCTCGGGTGGCCGACCTGCATACCACAACCAGCAGGACCGTGGAGGGATTGCATGCAGCCGCTCACCTGAAAGTAACAAAACAGGAGAGCGCCGATCTGCCAAACAAAACCAGCTAATGGCCCCCAGCTAGTGGCTCCTGAGAGGGGGACAACCAAAAACCTGGACCCCCTCGAATCCTGATTGGGTCGCAGCCGCACCTGCGCTGGACCCCCACTGGACCTCGTCGGACCCCGATTGGGTCAGGACGGACCCAGATTGGGTCACCGCTGCACCCACGTTGGACCCCGACTGGGTCACCTCGGCCCATGCGTCGGACCCCGACTGGGTCAGGATGGGCCCCGATTGGGTCACCGCTGCACCCACGTTGGACCCCGACTGGGTCACCTCGGCCCATGCGTCGGACCCCGACTAGGTCAGGACAGGCCCAGATTGGGTCACCACTGCACCCACGTTGGACCCCAACTGGGTCTCCTCGGACCACGCGTCGGACCCCGACCGGGTCACCTTGGCCCAAACGACGGACCCCGACCAGGTCTCCTCGGCCCACACGTCGGACCCCGACCGGGTCACCACGGCCCACACGTCGGACCCCGACTGGGTCAGGACTGCTCCGGCGACGACCTCCATCTCCGAACCTGGAACCCCCGGTCCAGTGACCTTGACTGGCTCCAGACCGGCAACGCTGTGGAGGTGCTCAGAACACAAGGAAGAACCGGGATCAGTTCCACCGGCAGCGCCAGAGCCCAGCGAGACGAGCTCGGGTGCAGCGGCCGGCACGCCCCCCCCCATGAGGCAGGCAAAAATGCTCTAACACACCATACAGGAAAACAAGAAAGAGCACTTGCCTGCACTCGGGCTCTGGAGCCGTCCAGGACTTCGCCGATCCAGGTTCAGGAAGACGCTCATCGTCGGGCTCCCACTCGGCTGTGTTGGGTTCCACAACCGGCCTGATGGTCTCTGCAGCTGGATCCTCATGCGCAGACGTCCATGCCAATAACCCGTATGGCGTGGAGGCAGAGGACCTTGGACCTGCTGACTCGGGCTGCATCCCTGAAGAACCTTGGGGACGCTCTCTCGTCGGCTCTGGCTCCTCACTGCAGTCCGTTCTCCTCCTCTGTCCCACACAAGGCTGCAAGACCGGGATGTCTCCCAGAGCTGCAGGCCTCCCCCTCGTTCGCCGGCGTGGGACTGACGCCGAGGACCGCTCCGCAGGAGGAGACACAGAGGCAGCAGGTTCAATATAACTGGCTACAGCTGGGGAAAGAAACTCAGGGAGCTGCGAACCCTGAGCCTCACCCCCAGGAGTCAGACAAGACAGATCACTATTATTACTGGAAAAGTGAACTTGGACTTGCCTGTCTCCCGGGGGGAGGATGTTGTCAGCTGTAGCGGGCGTTGCTCCTTCCCTCGCTCGCTGGATGGAACAGGATCCAAGGACGGAGCCCACCGGCACAGGACTCAGCTCAATCTCAGCAGCTGGCTGGTTGAGGGGGTCATCCCGGCGGCCCGGAACTGGATCCGGAGCTGGAGCTTGCCGAAGATGCGCCCGGCCGTGACGCCGACGCCTTCGCCGGCCCCCAGATGGTGCGAACTCCCGAAATGGATCCTTAGGCGAAGAGCAGGTGTGCCTCTTCACCTGCTCCATGCCGCGTTCCTCCTCCATCATCAGGAACAGTTCGCGTTGTGCGGCGATGTCCTCCCTCCTAGTGTCGACTTCCGGGTGGTTGGCGTAGCAGGGAGAGAGATTACGGAGTACATCTTTGGCGGCGTCCAGGTACCAATGTATGCCATGGTCGTAGTCCAACATGGAAGCGGAGATGAGTAACTCATCTACCGCTTCCAAAACACACGTCAGCACATGACTCTTCGGTGACGGCGTTCCTCACATACACAGGTCCCAGACAGGGAAAACAACGTCCAAAACTCAACTCACTGGTGAAAAAGCGTCTCAAAATGGCGTCACCGTAAAACGCTGTTTGGGCAGCAGTGTACTGTCATGGTGGCCCTCGCGAGCCACCTATAAGACGCACACAAGTCCACCAGTGAGTTTTTAGTGAGTTTTATTACGGTGAAAAGGTGTTTACACAAGCTGCTGAGCTGATGACAGAGTCCTTGCAGAACAGGAAGCATAGGGCAATTAAGCACACTACAGGTCCAGGGCAGGAAACAGTCACACACAGACAAGCTAGGTAATAAATGCACTCGGACTGCTAAGCAGGGACTTGCAGCACAAATTACACTGGAGGGAATAAGGCTAATACAGCTCACTTACTAGTGCCGGTGAAAAGACGGTCAAGCCCTTAAGCAGCCGAGGTGAATATAGTCCAGGCATCCGTGACGATGAGTGAACAGAATAACGATCAGTTACGTGACCATTAGCGATCAGTTTAACGATCCATGCGATCAGACACTGCTGCGTCTTAATGACGCCAGCACTCAGCTTAAATAACCCAGGTACTGATGACAGATGACATACAGCTGACCGACCATTGACAGGCGGAAACCCCTCCGAGCACTTTCACAATAAGAGCCCGGAGAGGCCAGAATACCGCCCGCAGCTGTCAAGGCCAGCAGCGAGACATAACTTTAACCCGAGCGTGATCAGAACCGACGCTCGGGTCATAACACACTCAGAGCAATAATTTAGTAGATAAGAAAATAAGAGCAGTGAATATACATATGTACACATAAATATATAAATATACACACACAGTGCGGAGCATTGTAGCTAGATGGAATAAACAGCATAACAGACTATCTAGTTACCCCACATGGTATGAATATGCACCCATACATATTGTCACCCTCCGTAGCGACCGATATTGTCCTAGTTGTGTACTGGAGGGGACCATTTTGTGTAAGTCTGTTGCGTCTTTTGCATTCAATACTATTAGGTCGTCACGTTTTTTTGCTATCTCTGCGAGCAGCCCTGCTTAGGTTATAAAGTCTGACAGCCGTAGGTAGGAAGGACCTGCGAAACTACTGCTAAATGAGCTCCTCAGTGCATTCAGTATGTCCTGCATAGGATTGGACTCTCTTCACCAGCAAATAGTCCAGCATGTGATGTGCTAGAGTCCCCAGTGACACAAGTGGCTTACACCTGTGAGAGAACAGGATGTTGGGTACAGGGGGAAGGCAGGAACCCCAGAAAACCTCATATACTCGTGAGTGAAGAGTTTAGTTCCCCTTGAAAATACATGAAGGAAAAGAACAGATTCACGTTCCCCTTACAAAGCCTGAGTGTATCAGGAGCTTTTCAGATGGCTGTTTTCAGTCCCCTGCAGGACTATGCAGAGGGATCCCACAAGCAGACACAGCTAACAGGGAGGAGATGGCCAGAAATACCCAGGGAGCTAAGACTACTAGCCCAGGTAGCAGGTACAAGAGACAAAGAAGCCAGGAGGTGCAGGAGAAAGGTTTGTATGAACCCAGGGAAATGGAGGGGAAAGGGGAACCCTGGGACAGTGTATGGGAATTCCGACTGGGCAAATAAGAGCAGAAAAACCCAAGGGGAAACCCAGATAAACAAGGGTTGTCTGAACACTGGAAAGTAACTACTAGATGTAACCCAACAATGTGGCACTGGGGGAAGTGAGAGAGCTGACCTTATAGAAGAGATGAAAGTGACTGGGTGAGATGGGGAACTCAAACCCTGACCCACCCGAATTCACTGCTGTACAGGGGGGCTGAGAAGTTCATAGTGGTCAAATCTGACCAAATGTGGTTTATTTTTCAGCATAGTCTCCCCTTCGGTCCTCTCACTTCTTCCATCGGTGTTGCAGTGCTTGGATCCCTGCGGTTGAAAAATAAACCACATTTGGTCAAATTTGAACACTATGAACTTTTCAGCCTATTAACTTTTCAGCCCCCCCTCGTAGTTTCATTGTTCTCAGCTGCTGCCTCTGCAGCTGAGAAGATCCACCTAAATCTACTACTGAGTGGAGGAAAATTCCTCACAACCTCAACCCAGTAGTCTTTAAAAGTGGAATTTTGTGTTAAATTTGGAGAAACCACTTGTAATATTTGTTGTGTTGAGCTATTTAAATTGTTGGGTGATGGATGGTGAAATGTATATATAAAAAAACTTTTTTAGTTCAGTTGTAAGAGTGTAGTTTTGTAACTTTAACATCTTCAAACTTAAACATTTGCAGAAAAACCATGGAAAGGAGTATGCTGAATTTATTCAGGCCACAAGGCATACAGTATATTGGCTTTGTATTGGTACTGACAGATACCCAAATTCAAAAATATTAGAGGTGTAATTTGCATCCTTAGCTGGAGGCACTCATTAGTTCATACAGGTGATGTCTGCTGGCCTTGGCTAGATTTAGTTGGGTAGACTGTGCCCCCAATTTTGTGATCGGTGGGTCCTGAACTTGGTGAGATCGTTGTGCTGTGATTTATTCGCGGGACAGAATGATATAGGTAGTGATGTTATGTCCGACACCACCCACTCGACACTGACTCGAGCAATATAACGCGGAAGTATCATGAGCAGAGTGTCGAGCACTGTGTCAACATGCCCACAGTCATGTGACAGTAGCAAGTGAGGCTTTGTTATGTCGGTCACATCACGTGACTTGAGGGCTCGAGGGAAGTTTAAGAGGGAATTTTTTTTGTTTGTTTGCTTTGTATTGTTTGTTCCTGCCATCCAATTTTGAATAGACCTCGGATGGTCAAACACTCAAAAAAAAAGTATTGAGATTTTTTCAGGTTTTTCAACTCTGATGCAGTTCTGACAGTCGGTCACCAGATGGCAGTCATTATTAGATGTTTTATAACACTGTGTTGCTCATGATGCTATTGTCTCAAAGTTGCTCGTTGTTTCATGAGGCCTCGGTTTTAACATCACTAGGTATAGGGCAAGAGTTCTTTTAGAGAGTCCAGATCCAGACAGAGGTCTTCACACAGAAGAAGCACAAAGAAGAACTGATCCTGGGGTAAGGAGGTGCACAGGAAACAATCAATTCTGGGACTAATGATTACCCACAGTAATCAGCCAGCTGCAGGCATCCAGTCTCCTTGGCTCCTGATGAGAGAGGTAATGCAAAACCAAAGAGCAAAATATGGCAAGATGGTGCACACTTCCCTGGATCCACGACAGTATTGGATTCTCATCCACTGTCTTTCATTTTTAAGGAAAGACCACTTTAAAATGTTGGAACAATGAAATGTTTAAAAAAAATAGCACATTACACAATTGATTTATTGAAGAGGTCCAACTGAAAAGGTCTCCTCTTCTTATAACTAAGGATTAAAGCATGTGCAGCTCAGCATGTTTGGAACTCCAAATATGTTCAGGAGATTTTTTTTTTTTTTTTTTTACATTTTGAGCACAGAAGAAAAACTCCGAAATCCTTTAGGTGACATTAATAACCAGCACAACCTTCTCACTGGTGATGCAAACGTTTGTCTAAAATGTTGGCATATGGCCAAAATTTTCAATCTTGGACATATGCATCGCATATCCATAACGAGTTGGATATATACATAATGTATTAGTAACTTACATAGAATGTTTTGATAACTTACAAATAACTTACACCAACGAATGCTTAGCGTGTTGCCAGTGTTCACAACTTATGCCCAGCCATAGTCTAACTTAAGCATAACGTGGTCATGCCAAACTACCATCGCCTCCCGATCCATAAGTCCTTGGTGTGGGAGAGCATGAAGGCTCCAACATCTAAGTTCAACTGAGATGATTCTCTCCTCCAAAGACCATCAGACAGTGGGGAGCGTAACCGACCTGGCTGATCTGTCAAATCTGAATGCTAACCTTGATCTTTGACCCCAAACCCATAGCCAGAGGTCAGGATCCCAAGGTGAACCTGTGTACCAGGTTTGGTGGTCCTAACTTTCTTTGTTGTTGAGATATAGTCTATAAGCCATTTTAATGTTGACCTTTGACCTTGCGATCTCAAAACCATAGTCACACTTCAGGGTCACAGGGTGAATCTCTGTACGAGGTTTGGTGGCCCGAGCTTTACTCGTTTTATAGTAATAGTAAATGTAGCATTTACCATTTACCATAGTGTAACTACAATGTTAACCTTGAACATTGACCCCTTGACCCCAAAACCCATAGTTAGATCAGGGTGTAAATCATCCAAGATGTGTATTAGCTACAACTACTGTATCTATTTGAAAAGCTTACATCATTTCTTTCAGTAGCTACTAGTGCATGCCCGTAGAAAGCAAGTATTCTTGTCTGAAAACAGATAGCCCATTTAGGCTTTGCAGGCCCAAATATAGGCTGTGTTTGAAAGTGGAATACAGAGGTGTAGCCTATATGTAGGCAATCACACATGTTAGACTTTGACAAATTTAAAAGGGACTGAACACTAATATTTATTTTATTGTGTGAATATTAATTACAGAATTATTGAAAATGAATGGGACATCCAATATTAGCGACTGTTTAAGAACCCTTCTTTATTTGTTTGTTCCCCTCATGGATCGTCACCTTATCGTGGTGGGGGGTTTGCGTGCCCTAGTGATCCCAGGAGCTATGTTGTCTGGGGCAATTTGCCTCTGGTAGGGTCACCCAAGACAAACTGGTCCTGCGTGAAGGGCCAGACTAAGAGCAATCCAACAGACTCTCATGATAAATACTAGACCAAGGATCCAGTGTACCCCGCCCGGTATGGGGTTACCGGGGCTCCACTCTGGAACCAGGCCTGGAGGAGGGGCTCGATGGCTAGCGCCTGGTGGCTGAGTTTCCGCCCATGGGACTTGGCCAGGCTCAGCCCGAAGGAGTTACATGGGTCCGCCCTCCAGTGGGCTCACCACCTGCAGGAGGGATCATGGGGTCCGGCACTATGTGGATCAGGTGGTGGTCAAAGGTGGAGACCTTGGCAGTCTGATCCCAAGCTTCCTAAACTGGCTTTTGGGACACGGAATGTCACCTCTCTGGTGGGGAAGGAGCCTGAGCTGGTGCATAAGGTTGAGAGATACCGGCTAGATATAGTTGGCCTCACCTCAACACACAGCTCTGGTTCCGGAACCAGTCTCCTGGAGAGGGGCTGGAGCTTGGCCTACTCTGGAGTTGCCCCGGGCGAGAGGCGACAAGCAGGGGTGGATATTCTTGTATCCCCCTCTTTGCTGTCTCTATATTGGAGTTTTCCCCAGTGGACGAAAGGGTTGTTTCCCTGCACCTTTGGGTTGGGAAATGGGCCCTGACCATCATTTGTGCCTATGCACCAAATGATGGTTCAGAATACCCACCCTTTTTGGAGTCTCGGACTGGGGTGCTGGAGAGTGCTCTTCTTGGAGACTCCATTGTCCTACTTGGGGACTTCAATGCGCACGTGGGCAATGACAGTGAAACCTGGAAGGGGGTGATTGGGAGGAAAGGCCTGCCCGATCTGAACCCGAGTGGTGTTGAGTTATTGGACTTCTGTGCTAACCACAGTTTGTCCATAACGAACACCATGTTCAAGCATAAGGGTATCCATATATGCACCTGGCACCAGGACACCCTAGGTCGCAGGTCGATGATCGATTTTGTTATTGTGTCATCAGACCTGCGACCATATGTCTTGGACACTTGGGTAAAGAGAGGTACAGAGGTGTCAACTGATCACCACCTGGTGGTAAGTTGGATCTGATGGCAGGGGAGGATGCCATTCAGACCTGGTAGACCCAAACGTATAGTGAGGGTGTGCTGGGAATGTCTGGCTGAGAACCCTGTCCGGGAGGTCTACAACTCCCACCTCTGGAAGAACTTCAGCCACATTCCGAGGGAGTCTGGAGACATGGAGTCTGAATGGGCCATGTCCTCCACCTCCATTGTTGAAGCAGTAGCCCAGAGCTGCGGCCGCAAGGTCGTCGGGGCACCTCGTGGTGGCAACCCCTGAACCAAGTGGTGGACACCAGTGGTGACGGGGGCCATTAAGCTGAAGAAGGAATCCTATCAGGCTTGGTTGGCTTGTAGGACTCCCGAAGCAGCTGAGGTGTACCGGCAGGCCAAGCGAAGTGCAGCTCGGGTGGTTGCTGAAGCAAAAACTTGGGTATGGGAGGAGTATGGTGAGGCCATGGAACAAGACTTTCGGTCGGCCTCGAAGAGATTCTGACAAACTGTCCGGAGGCTCAGGAGGGGGAAGCAGCTCCCTGTCCACACTGTGTATGGTGCGGATGGGGCGCTGTTGACTTTGAATGGGGATATTGTCTGGCGGTGGAAGGAATACTTTGAGGATCTCCTCAATCCCACTGATACGCCTTCCACAGAGGAAGCAGGGCTTGTGGACTAGGGGACGACTCGCCTATCACAGGGGCTGAGGTCGCCAAGGTGGTTAAAAATCTTTTTGGTGGCTGGGTCCCGGGGATGGACGAGATTCACCCTGAGTACCTCAAGGCCGTGGATGTTGTAGGGCTGTCATGGTTGACACGCTTCTGCAACATTGTGTGGAGGTCGGGGGCAGTGCCTTTGGCATGGCAAACCGGGGTGGTGGTTCCTCTTTTCAAAAAAAGGGGACCAGAGGGTGTGCACCAACTTTAGAGGGATCACACTCCTTAGAATCCTTGGGAAGGTCTATGCCAAGGTACTGGAGAGGACAGTCCAGCCGCTGGCCGAACCTCGGATTCAGGAGGAGCCATGTGGTTTTCGTCCTGGCCGTGGCACATCGGACCAGCTCTTTACCCCCTTGAGAATCCTTGAGGGTTTGCTGGAGTTTGCCCAACCAGTTTACATGTGTTTTGTGGACTTGGAGAAGGCATTCGACTGCATCCCTCGTAGTTTTTTGTGGGGGGTGCTTCGGGAGTATGGGGTATCGGGCTTGTTGTTACGAGCTATTCGGTCTCTGTACGACCGTTGTGAGAGTTTGGTTCGTATTGCCAACACTCGATCGGACTCATTCCCAGTGAGAGTTGTACTCCGCCAGGGCTGCCCTTTGTCACTGATCCTGTTCATAATTTTTATGGACAGGATTTCTAGGCGCAGCCAGGGAATGGAGGGTGTCATGCTTGGTGACCACAGGATCTCATCTCTACTGTTTGCAGATGATGATGTTCTGCAGGCTTCATTCAGCAGTGACCTACAGGTCTTATTGGGACGGTTTGCTGCTGAGTGTGAAGCTGCTGGGATGAGAATCAGTACCTCCAAGTCAGAGTCCATGGTCCTCAGCCGGAAAAAGGTGGATTGTCCTCTCCAAGTTGGGGACAGCCTCCTGCCCCAAGTGGAGGAGTTTAAGTATCTCGGGGTCTTATTCACGAGTGAGGAGAGAATGGAGCGAGAGATTGACAGACGGATAGGAGCAGCATCTGCAGTGATGCGGACGTTGTATCGGTCTGTTGTGGTGAAGAGGGAGCTGAGCTCTAAGGCAAAGCTGTCGATTTACCAGTCAATCTAAGTTCCTACCCTCACCTATGGTCACAGGCTTTGGATAATGACCGAAAGAATGAGATCGCGAATACAAGCGGCTGAAATGAGCTTTCTTCGTAGGATTGCTGGACTCACCCTTAGTGATGGGGTGAGGAGCTCAGTCATCCAGGAGAGGCTCAGAGTAGAACCGCTGCTCCTCCACATTGAAAGGGGCCAGTTGAGGTGGTATGGGCATCTGATCAGGATGCCTCCTGGATGTCACGGGTGGCTCTCGCGAGCCACCATAAGACGCCACACAGTCACCATAGAGTTTAGTGAGAGTTTTATTAACGGTGAGGATAGTGACAACACAAGCTGCAGAGACAATGACTCTTGAGTCTGCTCACAACAGGAGGCATAGGCTAAACAGCTCTACAGGTCCATAGCAGGAGACAGTCATACACTAGGCAGGCAAGGTTGGTGAAAATAATAATTACACCAGCTGCTAAGGCAGAGACACACAGAGATCGATACACACCGGGAGGGGTAAGGCTAAACAGCACACTTACTAGTCCAGGGGCACGACGGTCAAACCAAGCAGACGTGGTAGAAATAAATCCTAAGCATCCGTAGCGTGACGGAGAGTTAACAGACACTGCTGCAAGGATGTGATCGCTAGCGAGGGTAGAAATAGTCCTGGCACTAACGACCACAAATGCAGCACAGCTGTTCAGGGTTTGACAGCTGAGCGGAAGCCTCCCCGAGCACTATCACAATAAGAGCTCGGAGAGCTAGAATCATAACGCCGCTGTCAAACCCTGACAAGAATAACCCGAGCACCAAGGCATAGTGCTCGGGTCATGACAGTAGCCCCCCCTCACTTGACGGGCTCTGAACGTCTAGTAACACCTGCACCAGGGTTTTTTTCTGTGTAGTCAAAATTTGGCTCATATAC
Organism: Pholidichthys leucotaenia; assembly: GCA_020510985.1. Taxonomy (NCBI): domain Eukaryota; kingdom Metazoa; phylum Chordata; class Actinopteri; order Cichliformes; family Pholidichthyidae; genus Pholidichthys; species Pholidichthys leucotaenia. The sequence goes on along the minus strand of CM035840.1, from coordinate 176,624,692 downwards.
GAGCGTTTATTCTGATTACTATGTGTTTTCTCTCTCCTATTGTGTTTTCCTCCCCCTCCCCTCCCCTCTTTACCTCCACTGTTGACAGGCGCCTTGTATGGCGACGCGTCATTGGATGCGCCTAACGTGCGCGTCCAATGTCAAGTCAAATTCCTCGTGTGTTTACTTGTAAATATACTTGGCAATAAAGCTGATTCTGATTCTGATTCTGATTCTGATTCTGACCCCCCCCCCCCCCAACCACAGGGCGAGTGGATTGAGGAACAGGCAAGGAGGGAGCCAACACCCAAAACAGGAAAAGAAACGAATACCTCACTTGACATATCCATCCTATTTCCCCCCAGAACAATGACGAAAGAAGAAAAAAAAAAAAGACCTGACTACAAAACAAGGAGAACACAATCATACAAAGCAAAAAACACTAAACCCTGAAAATTTTCCCACCGAGGCCACAGACAACCCGTCTAACCCCAGTGTACATAACCTGGCCCAAAAAATATAAACCTTCACACAATAACTATAGGAACAAAACAAGAAATAAATGCAAACACATAACCATGGCAAAAAAAAGGAAAAAATTACATGATGGTAACTATGGAAACAAAACAAAATGCAAACACAAGATAACTATGGCAAAAAAAAAAGGAACCAGAAATACATGTAAGCACCTGGAAACTATGAGCGAGAACACCATACTATGGCCCCTCAAGAAGAAGAGGGGAACAAACAAAAAGCAAAACGTGGCCATAGCCCCTCAAAGGAAGAGGGGGAACCAAACAAAAAAAACAAGACCCAGACTATGGATTACAAAAACTCATGAGGCAATCTAAAATTGCTTAACATAACTTGACATAACCAGACTATGGATTTCAAACACATGAGGCAATCAAAAATTGCTTTGCATAACTTGACATAACCAGACACCGTATAGGCCAAAACAAAAGATGATCGGCGGAGATCCAACGCCCCCCAGGCAGAGCTCCGGCGACCTCCCTGCCTCCGATGGCCCACGGATAGTCCCACAAAACAGTACATGGTCAGGCGGCCTGCCCCAGTCCCAGGCCCCCAGAAACAAGCCCTCTGGTGGCCGAACCAGGTCACCCAGTAGCAACCATAGTTTATCGGGCGACCAACCCAAGACGCTGAACGCACAAAGCAGTTCCTCGGGTGGCCGACCCGCATCCCACAACCACCAGGACCGTGGGGGAATAGCATGCAGCCCGCCTAATGACGACAATACATAAGAGCGCAAGACTGCCAGACAAAAACCTCCAACGGCCCCCAGCTGGTGGCTCCTGAGAGGGGAACAATCAAAAAATTGAACCTCCTCGAATCCTGATTGGGTCGCAGCCGCACCTGCGCTGGACCCCCACTGGACCTCGTCGGACCCCGATTGGGTCACCGCTGCACCCACGTCAGACCCCGACTGGGTCACAGCCACACCTGAGTCGGACCCCGACTGGACCTCGTCGGACCTCGATTAGGTCACCACTGCACCCACATCGGACCCCGACTGGGTCACCGCTGCACCCACGTCGGACCCCAACTGGGTCACAGCCACACCTGAGCTGGACCCCCACTGGACCTCGTCGGACCCCGATTGGGTCGCAGCCACACCTGAGTCGGACCCCGACTGGGTCACCTCGGCCCACGCGTCGGACCCCGACTGGGTCACCTCGGCGACGACCTCCATCCCCGAACCTGGAACCTCCAGTCCCATGACCTTGACAGATTCCAGACTAGTAACGCTGTGGAGAGGCTCAGAGAACAAGAGAGGACCGGGATCCGTTCCACCGGCAGCGTCAGAGCCCAGCGAGACGAGCTCGGGTGCAGCAGATGGCTGCCCCTCGCTCGCCTCCCCATGAGGCAGGCAAAAATGCTCTAACACACCATAAAGGAAAACAAGGAAGAGCACTTGCCTGCACTCGGGCTCTGGAGCCGTCCAGGACTTCGTCGATCCAGGTTCAGACAGACGCTCGTCGTTGGGCTCCCACTCGGCTGCGTCGGGTTCCACAGCCGGCCTGATGGTCTCTGCAGCTGGATCCTCTCGCGCTGGCGTCCACGCCAATAACCCGTATGGCGTGGGGGCAGAGGACCCTCAACCTGCTGACTCGGGCTGCATCTCTGAGGAACCCTGGGGACGCTCACTCGTTGGCTCTGGCTCCTCACCGCAGTCCGTTCTCCTCCTCTGTCCAACACAAGGCTGCAGGGCCGGGAAATCTCCCAGAGCCGCAGGCCTCCCCCTCGTTCGACGGCGTGGGACTGACGCTGAGGACCGCTCAGCAGGAGGAAACACAGAGGCAGCAGGTTCAGTATTACTGGCTACAGCTGGAGAAGGAAACTCGGGGAGCTGCGAACCCCGAGCTTCACCCCCAGGAGTCAGACAAGACAGATCGCTATGATGGATAGGTAAGTGAAATTGAACTTGCCTGTCTCCTGCAGGGAAGATGGTGCCAGCTGTAGAGGACGTTGCTCCTTCCCTCGCTCGCTGGATGGTACCCCAGGACCCATGGACGGAGCTCACCGGCCCAGGACTCAGCTCACTCTCAGCAGCTGGCTGATAGAGCGGGTCATTCCGGCGGCCCGGAACTGGATCCGGAGCAGGAGCTTGCTGAAGACGTGCTTGACCGCGACGCCAACGCCTCCGCCGGCCCCCAGATGGTACGAACTCCAGGACTGGATCAAGGACGGGATCAGGATCCGTAGGCCAAGAGCAGGAGTGCCTCTTCTCCTGCTTCACGCCGCGTTCTTCCTCCAGCATCAGGAAAATCTCGCGTTGTGCGGTGATATCTTCCCTCCTTGCGTCGACTTCCGGGTGATCGGCCCAGCGGGAAGGGAGATGACGAAGGACGTCTTCAGCAGCGTCTAGGTACCAGTGCATTCTATGGTGGTAGTCCAGCAGTGAAGCGGAGATGAGCATCTCATCCACGACTTCCAGAAAGCCTGTCAGCTCGTGGCTCGGGCTCCCAGCGCGGTCCCTCTGCGACGGCATTCTTCCCACACGCTCAGTACCCAGACGGAAACAGCAACTGTCCAAAAAACTCAAAACTCCCTGGTGAATTGCGTCTCGGGTTGGCGTCACCGTAAACGCCGTTTTGGCAGCAGTGTACTGTCACGGGTGGCTCTCGCGAGCCACCATAAGACGCCACACAGTCACCAGAGAGTTTAGTGAGAGTTTTATTAACGGTGAGGATAGTGTCAACACAAGCTGCAGAGACAATGACTCTTGAGTCTACTCACAACAGGAGGCATAGGCTAAACAGCTCTACAGGTCCATAGCAGGAGACAGTCATACACTAGGCAGGCAAGGTTGGTGAAAATAATTACACCAGCTGCTAAGGTAGAGACACACAGAGATCGATACACACTGGGAGGGGTAAGGCTATACAGCACACTTACTAGTCCAGGGGCACGACGGTCAACCCAAGCAGACATGGTAGGAATAAATCCTAAGCATCCTTAGCATGACGGAGAGTTAACAGACACTGCTGCAAGGATGTGATCGCTAGCGAGGGTAGAAATAGTCCTGGCACTAACGACCACAAATGCAGCACAGCTGTTCAGGGTTTGACAGCTGAGCGGAAGCCTCCCCGAGCACTATCACAATAAGAGCTCGGAGAGCTAGAATCATAACGCCGCTGTCAAACCCTGACAAGAATAACCCGAGCACCAAGGCATAGTGCTCGGGTCATGACACTGGACGTCTCACACTTGAGGTGTTTCGGGCACGTCTCACTGGGAGGAGACCCCGGGGCAGACCCAGGACTCGGTGGAGAGACTATGTCTCCCAGCTGGTCTGGGAACGCCTTGGTATCCTCTCTGAAGCACTGGAGCAGGTGGCTGGGGAGAGGGAAGTCTGGGCTTCTCTGCTTGAACTGCTGCCTCCGCAACCCGGACCTCCGGAAAAGTGGTAGAAGATGGATGGATGTTTATTTGTTTGTCAGACTTATCTGTGTCATCTTTTATCACTTATATTCATAATAGTGTATCTTGCACTTTGGGGAATGGGAGTTGTTCAGTCATCATTATAACTATTTTTGTTTATATGTGTAGTTTATAGTGTATCGTCAATAAACTCATGCAGTACTATAAGTACTGCATGAGTTTATTGACACATCCCCCAGCCATCCCCCAGCCAGTCGCAGCAGATGACTGCCCCTCCCTGAGCCTAGTTTTGCTGGAGGTTTCTTCCTGTTAAAAGGGAGTTTTTCCTCTCCGCCGTCGTCAAGTGCTTGCTCACAGGGGATCGCCTGATTGCTGGGGCCTTTCTGCAATTGTGGGGGCTTCCCCTACAGTTGAAAGTGCTATGAGATGACTGTTTGTTGTGAAATGGCACTATATAAATAAAGTTGAATTGAATTGAATTGAAATTTATAATAGGACACATTTACAAATATTTGAGACCCATTGTAGTGCATCCTTTTATATTTTAGCAATATTATGAGCACAAAACACACAACATTATTGTACTCAGCAGAATGACCCGTTTGGCTGCAAGTGTTGCATTAGTGTTGCCCATTTGTCAGTAAATAAAAAAAATAATTCATTTCGTTATTTGGGTGGTTTTTGTCATTTAGTCAAAATGTGCATATGTGTCCGCATGTGATATGCAATTAATCTGGACATTCCGCTCCACAATCACGGTGGTATTATTATTAACTTTTAATTTTTAGATAGCCATGCACCCGGAGAAGCGCCATGTTGAACCTGTGGTGCTGCAAGGACAGCGGTGGCACACGGGTGAAGCATGGACGAAGCAGCAGCCGAGACTCCGTCCTGTTAACCAGGCAGGCTGGGCTTGGTTCCCTGGGAAGGCCACTGTAAATGCCTTTCTTTCGAAAGTTCCTGTACAGTATAGTAAAATTATCTTGTAAAGTTGCCTTTTGGCTCGCCAGCTATCAGAGTTGTGTACATAAGCTCCGTCATTTCATGCTACCATAAACATTTTTGTGCATTTTTTTAAACAAAGGAGCCTCAAGCTCATGAACGGTCTGTAGCCTAATGCTGGAGAAAAGCTCATCATAAATCACCTGCTGCTGTGCATGTTTTTAGGTGATCTTCATTACCCTCCTCCTTTTTAAGTTCCTTTGTTCCAGTCTTCAGCTGGTCTTCACATAATATTCTCCACTTTCTAATCACAAATTAATCCCCGTAGTTTTGATGGAAACAAATCAACAGAAAAGTAATTTATGATAAGTGGGTATTGGAAATTAAACAATAAATAAATGATATTGTTTGTAGTTTGTGAAAATGTTTCACATACAGAAATGGGAATTTTTAAAGGTTATGATAAATTCAGCAATCAGACAGAGCAAAGAAATTAAGGAGAGTAAAATAGCTAAACTGAATATTATGGAGTAATTAAACACATTAAACATTTATATGATCTGCAGAATATACACAAATCGTACCAATAAGCTACGGTAGCAGTTTTTGACAAAGTAACATAAATCGATGGACTCTCTGCTGTTGATCGGTGCTACCAGTAACAGTTTTTGATGAAGCAGCACAAATTGACAGAATGCCAGTCCAGCGGCTACCCCCCCCCCCCGCCCCCACTCACCTCGTGTTCTCCACATATCAATGGCCGAAATGCCTCTTACCTGAAAAATGCACTTTTTTGAGAAAACTAAAAAAAATGTTTTGGTTTTCTTGCAGAATGCTATGCTATTTTTTTCATCAGAATAATTTTCTGTCACAATAAAGAGCGGGACTGTCTTACAGACAGATATGAGCAGCCTTCATTTTTCTCATCATCCAAAGTGAAATTCGCAAATCAGAAAATCTTGCAGACAGGAGGTTTTGCATTTCAGCCATCGATATGCTGAATTATCCTTTAGAGCTACAGTGGTGTGAAAAAGTGTTTGCCCCCTTCCTCATTTCTCATTTTGTTTGTATGTTTGCCACACTTAAATGTTTCAGATCATCAAACAAATTTAAATATTAGGCAAAGATAACACAAGTAAACAACATGCAGTTTTTAAATGAAGGTGTTTATTATTAAGGAAAAAAAGAAATCCAAACCTACATGGCTTTGTGTGAAAAAGTGATTGCCCCTAAACCTAATAACTGGTTGGGCCACCCTTACAGCAACTGCAATCAAGCATTTGTGATAACTGGCAATGAGTTTTTTGCAGCGCCGTGGAGGAATTTTGGCTCACTCATCTTTGTAGAATTGTTGTAATTCAGCCACATTGGAGGGTTTTCGAGCATGAACCGCCTTTTTAAGGTCATGCCACAGCATCTCAGTTGGATTCAGGTCAGGACTTTGACTAGGCCACTCCAAAGTCTTCATTTTGTTTTTCTTAAGTCATTCAGAGGTGGACTTGCTGGTGTGTTTTGGATCATTGCCCTGCCGCAGAACCCAAGTGCGCTTCAGCTTGAGGTCACGAACAGGTGGCCGGACATTCTCCTTCAGGATTTTTTGGTAGACAGCAGAATTCATGGTTCCATTTACCACAGCAAGTCTTCCAGGTCCTGAAGCAGCAAAACATCCCCAGACCATCACACTACCACCACCATATTATACTGTTGGTATGATGTTCCTTTTCTGAATTGCTGTTACTTTTATGCCAGATGTAATGGGGCACACTGTAGTGATCCCGAGCGCGGGTCTGTCCTGTGCTTGAGTCACTTATTATTTTTCCCCTTTTTCTATCTTTATATTCTGTCTTAGTTATTATGGGGATTATTGGTGTTTTTATTTTGACAGCACCGCAGCATGACTTCCTACTGTCAAGCCTGCTCACGGCCTGTCACAGCTGAGTGCATTTATTGATTACGTTTACTCCACACCTGTTTGTAGTTTGTGTTCTCTGTGCACTGTTTAAGATCGCTGGCAAGTTCACTCCTCACTGCGACCTCCCCTAACCTAGGCTGGAGTCCCCAACCCTGACTCCAGTCCATTCTTTAGCGTCAGGTTTCTCCCTCGCTATCTGTATTGATTCTCTTTATTTCTTCTGTTTTTCACCCTTTGAGGTTGTGCATATGGTTGTTTGTGTGTTGCCCCTCGTGGCATGTTCTTTTGTTCCTTTTTATTAACAAATAAGCAAATCACTGCTGGCGTTTGGTGCCTCATTTATGCCTTGAAAGGGGCATACATAACACACACACCTTCCAAAAAGTTCAACTTCTGTCTCATCAGTCCACAGAGTATTTTCCCAAAAGTCTTTGGGATCATCAAGATGTTTTCTGGCAAAACTGAGACGAGCCTTTATGTTCTTTTTGCTCAGCAGTGGTTTTCGTCTTGGAACTCTGCCATGCAGGCCATTTTTGCCCAGTCCCTTTCTTATGGTGGAGTCATGAACACTGACCTTAACTGAGGCAAGTGAGGCCTGCAGTTCTTTGGATGTTGTTGTGGGGTCTTTTGTGACCTCTTGGATGAGTCGTCGCTACGCGCATGGGGTAATTTTGGTCGGCTGGCCACTCCTGGGAAGGTTCACTGCTGTTCCATGTTTTCGCCATTTGTGGATAATGGCTCTCACTGTGGTTCGCTGGAGTCTCAAAGCTTTAGAAATGGCTTTATAACCTTTTCCAGACTGATAGATCTCAATTACTTTGTTTCTCATTTGTTCCTGAATTTCTTTGGATCACAGCATGATGTGTAGCTTTTGAGGATCTTCTGATCTACTTCACTTTGTCAGACAGATCCTATTCAAATATTTTCTTGATTGAGAACAGGTGTGGCAGTAATCAGGCCTGGATGTGGCTAGGAAAATTGAACTCAGCTTTCCAAAGATGTGATAAACCACAGTTAATTTATGTTTTAACGGGAAGGTGGTGGTGGTGGGGGCAATCACTTTTTCACACAGGTCCATGTAGGTTTGTATTTTTTTACCCTTAATAATAAACACCTTCATTTAAAAACTGCATTTTGTGTTTTCTTGCGTTATCTTTGTCTAATATTTAAATTTGCTTGATGATCTGAAACATTTAAGTGTGACAAACGTACACAAAAATAAGCAATTAGGAAGGGGGTAAACACTTTTTCACACCATTGTATGCAATCACGGCAACATTATAGTATAATTTTCTAAGCATTAAATTGTCAGTATTCTCTTTTTCTGTTCAAACTTCTCGCTTTTCACTTCCTTGCTTTGTTTGCGGAGCCTGGTCGTGATGCCACACATTATCCAAACAGTACAGAGTCAATTCGAAGCCCCACCCACACTCACCCACACTTCTAGAAGCCAGGGCATGAAGAAACAGAGAGGTGACTAAACTTTTATTGATAAAAATTACACATTTTTACTGAGAAACTCCATACTTGGGGATATACGCTCTTGTAACTTCAGCAAAGCACTTATAAAATCTGAGGTCAGTCTGAGGAATGGTTCAAAAGATATGCGTGGAACGGACAGACAGAGATTCTTTGCATTTATAGATAGATTGTGTGAGATCAAAATGTTTGAATCCTTATACAGAAGAGGGTGTGGATCTGTAAACAAGAGCCAGTGCTAGTTTGGTTCTGGGGCTGGTGTCAGTGCTTAACCAGTGCTGTCATAAGAACCAGCTGGTTTTCCACCGATATGGAGCTAGTCGCGGATTACGTCAGGGCTACGTCATTATGTAGTATGAAGCACCTTTATGCAACCCCGCAGAACACCACAGTACACACTCTTGTACAGTAGGTGACGGTATGCACCTTTCAGTTGTTTGCTATCCGCCAGTAACCAAAAGAAGACGAAGAAGAAGTAGCAGCGCTAGCTTGTCAACATGTAGGATTTTGTTGTCTCTTTGGGAGCGCTGCTTTTATTATTCCAAACCTGTATTACCATCCAAAAACAGTTTTATTCTTAATGGCAGAGAACGGCTTTAAGGAGACCGGTAATTATCAGTATTTCAGTTGTCAGCCATTGTTAGATCAAGTCTGTAGCTCGAGCATTACAAGACAGAGATCGCCTGTTATGTCGTGCCAAAAAGTGATCAGCTGCCCAAAAAATGATCACCAGGGGCCATACTGTCATGGGTTTATATTAGCCATTAAATATATATATTTCAACAGATGAACATTACTTAGTTAGGTATAACAAGATATATTTAACACTTATGATGCATTTTGAACCCTAAACAAACTTGATCTAGGATTAAAAGCAATTAAAATAATGCAGTCACAAGGTTACATGGAAAAATGCATAGATTTACTGCATATATACATGAAGATATTGTATAAATACATATTCTATGTTCCTCCAAACAACGATGTTTTTGCACATAAATATTGCAATCAAATAAATTCTATACGTTGTTTTCCAAACTGCAACACTTTGGCCAACACTATCATTTTTCAAATGTGATAAAACCTCAAAACATTTAGACACATTGTAGGTGGACTGAGACCAGGCAGTACACCTTTAACAAGCGGGCACTCCTGGCTCCTGTAGACGGTGATCACTTTTTGGCACGACACCGGATTTCACCACCCAGCCGACCCCATGAGAAGTGGCTGATGAAACCCTTTTCGGACACAGGCAGACTTACACCTGAACAATGTAACTGCAATTGCCGATGAGCCGTATACGTTCAGTTGTGGAAATGGCTTTCAGTTGCTTAAAAGGACGATGGAGGTCCCTCCTGACAAGGAGTGACTGTAGACTGGAGCGGAGCAAGAAAATGGTGCTTACCTGCTGCGTACTTGATATTTGTGAGGAACATGGTGACAACTTTGGACTCCCAGACACACCTGATCACAGTCAGCCTCCAGTTCAACCACTATCTGACCATGCCAGTGTAGAATGACATTAGGGCAGCTTTAATGGAGTACTTTTAACAGTGGGGAGCAATAACCTGTTTAATGCCTGCCATGTCATTTACAAAATGTAACGTATGTGAAGTAGTTCAAAATAATTAATGAATAAAACATTCAGCTGACAGTCAGTCCTCAGTGTACTCTGTTTTAAAGTATTTATATATTTTATAGGCACATTTACAGAGTTGTTAAAGGTATACCCTTCTGTACTTGTATGTAATCTATTCTGGTTAAAGTACTAATTCCAGTTTTTATTCATGTAGGGGTAACAAGAGACAGACTGTAAAGTGTAAAAGTTAAAAGTACTTTCCCCAGAAATGATCTTGTCCAGAGCTGATAGAATGTCATGTGGTACGTTGTCAAAAGAATATAAACTTATCATTTTTGAAGCTGGCAACTTGGAACATTTTCCACAGAAAAAGTGCATAGATATAAAGTTTGTTGCTGCTTGTTCTTTAGAAAATGTGAAAAAGTTGTCAAAAATATGAGTAAATCCACAAATACCTGATATATTGTACAATACCTGAAAAAATGAACTTAAGCACAGTAATTCAGTACTTGTACTATCACTTCCCACCACTACAATGTTGTAGTGATTTGCATTGTTTGTCCTAAATAGCTTTACATTTCATGCATATGTTTGGTGTGAGGATAACAATTACTGTAGAAGCAGAAAAACACTTAAGGAAAGAAAGCTTTTATTTACAAAATGTTCAAAAACTTAAGACTGCTACATATGAAATATTATATACACACAGCCAAAAATATCAGTGCTGTGATAGTTACTTTGTTTGCAGTCCGTCAAGCACAGACACAACGTGTCCCATCAGTCCAACAAGGGTGTTGGTCCTGTCCTCCATCTTCTGGATGCTTTGCAGCAAAGTGGAGGTCAGCTGCTCCTCCCTCCTGCTCTGCTCCTGCTGTCTCTCCTCTGACCTCTCCAGGTAGTCAAGAAGGAGGTCCATGATTGTGTCCCACTTCTGTTTCCCTGTGTTAAAGTACAAAAATAAGTAATATAAAATAACCACACACTGAAAAATGCAGGAATCGTCAATCCAAGATTGAATGTGTCTATTCAACATCCATTTACTGTTAGTGGCATCAAAACATTCAATTCAAGTGTATAATTGGTTTAATTCACTCCCTCCTTTGTGTGAATGGGTCATGATCTTAACATATATTACCTACTCTGGTCTGATGAGCAGAGGAGGAAGAGCAGCAGGAGGTCAAGCTTGGTGCTGGTGAAGGTGAGCTGGACACCACAGGTCTGGCTGGTTCTCATCATCCAGCTGTGATAAATCTGTAAATACAAAAAAAAAGTGTTTTAGTTTGTGCAGTGTCCAACTTAAGCCTTCCATTAAATGTGCAGACATAGAAGGCAATTTTATTCAATATCAATGTTAGCAAAGCTTACATGTCTGATTATGGAATAGAAGAATAGGAATAGAATAGGCTTCATTGTCACTGTACAGTTGTATAGTACAATGACATTGTAGGTGTTCCACCAAGCGACTGCACAATAAAGTAAGAGAAGGATTAGATAAAATACCGTTACACAACACACAATTAAATGAGTGAAATTTTAAAAAATGACCCAAGATTATGGAAATATTACCAAAACAGTAAAAAAGACGACATTACTAGTGTCTGGTAGAAAAATCTCCCATAACACAACTCAAGGCACCCATTCATACACAGTATTGATACCACAAAAAACGCATTTTGCGCTGGATGTCTTTATAAAAAAAAGTATTCTGTAAGACGCTAAGACTTCTGTTCTAGTTTCTCAAATGCGCATTTCTTTATGGCGAGGAGAGATGTTCGTGGTAAAAACAGTTAGCTCGTTAGCATAGCTAACCGAAAAGACAAGTCATAAGAGTGACTAAAAAAATATCCACACTTTGGCCGTTACATATCAATACAAGCGGATATATATGTATACATATATTCATTAACGTTTGGCATTTTAAAGACAATAGGATTAAGCGGAAGAAACTGGATGGATGGACACTTACCAGTGTGTTTTGAGCAGTTTGTTGTCCGGACTAAACCACAGCAGTGACGATGGTCCAGCTGGCCTGTCCCCCAAAACAGTTCATCACATGAGTGGCCTCCTCCAGCTTATCTTGTACTACTGTTTATGTCCATAGAGCCAAGAAATGTGTCTCCTCTTTGCTCTAAATCTGTTTGATTTTGGAATCCATCGCTTGCTCCGCTGTTTGGAAAGCAACATTGCAGTCAGTAATGTTTTGAAGCTGGTCAGTTAACCACGCCCATGGCTGTGGACGTAACCAATGTAAACTGGTGCTGCTGGTGGCCCAGCTAGGAGTTGGGACCATGATAGCCCCACTTTTGAGAGCCTGGGAATGGTGCTTCGGTCGGTGGAAAACCAAAGAACTGGTGCTAATTAGGCTCTGGCTCCAGTTAAGCACTGGAACTGGTTTGGTGGAAAAGACCTACAGTGGGGCAAAAAAGTATTTAGTCAGCCACCAATTGTGCAAGTTCTCCCACTTAAAAGATGAGAGAGGTCTCCAATTTTCATCATAGGTATACCTCAACTATGAGAGACAAAATGAGAAAAAAAAATCCAGAAAATCACATTGAAGGATTTTTAATGAATTTATTTGCAAATTATGGTGGAAAATAAGTATTTGGTCAATAACAAAAGTTCATCTCAATACTTTGTTATATACCCTTTGTTGGCAATGACAGAGGTCAAACGTTTTCTGTAAGTCTTCACAAGGTTTTCACACACTGTTGCTGGTATTTTGGCCCATTCCTTCTTGCAGATCTCCTCTAGAACAATGATGTTTTGGGGCTGTCGCTGGGCAACATGGACTTTCAGCTCCCTCCAAAGATTTTCTATGGGGTTGAGAATTGGAGACTGGCTAGGCCACTCCAGGACCTTGAAATGCTTCTTCAAAGCCACTCCTTCATTGCCCGGGTGGTGTGTTTGGTATCATTGTCTTGCTGAAAGACCCAGCCACGTTTCATCTTCAATGCCCTTGCTGATGGAAGGAGGTTTTCACTCAAAATCTCACGATACATGGCCCCATTCATTCTTTCCTTTACATGGATCAGTCGTCCTGGTCCCTTTGCAGAAAAACAGCTCCAAAGCATGATGTTTCCACCCCCATGCTTCACAGTAGGTATGGTGTTCTTTCTCCTCCAAACACGACAAGTTGAGTTTTTACCAAAAAGTTCTATTTTGGTTTCATCTGACCATATGACATTCTCCCAATCCTCTTCTGGATCATCCAAATGCTCTCTAGCAAACTTCAGACGGGCCTGGACATGTACTGGCTTAAGCAGGGGGACACGTCTGGCACTGCAGGATTTGAGTCCCTGGCGGCGTAGTGTGTTACTGATGGTAGCCTTTGTTACTTTGGTCCCAGCTCTCTGCAGGTCATTCACTAGATCCCCCCGTGTGGTTCTGAGATTTTTGCTCACTGTTCTTGTGATCATTTTGACTCCACGGGGTGAGATCTTGTGTGGAGCCCCAGATCGAGAGAGATTATCAGCGGTCTTGTATGTCTTCCATTTTCTAATAATTGCTCCCACAGTTGATTTCTTCACACCAAGCTGCTTATCTATTGCAGATTCATTCTTCCCAGCCTGGTACAGGTCTACAATTTTGTTTCTGGTGTCCTTTGACAGCTCTTTGGTCTTGGCCATAGTGGAGTTTGGAGTCTGACTGTTTGAGGTTGTGGACAGGTGTCTTTTATACTGATAACGAGTTCAAACAGGTGCCATTAATACAGGTAACAAGTGGAGGACAGAGGAGCCTCTTAAAGAAGAAGTTACAGGTCTGTGAGAGCCAGAAATCTTGCTTGTTTGTAGGTGACCAAATACTTATTTTACCGAGGAATTTACCAATTAATTCATTAAAAATCATTCAATGTGATTTTCTGGATTTTTTTTTCTCATTTTGTCTCTCATAGTTGAGGTATACCTATGATGAAAACTGGAGACCTCTCTCATCTTTTAAGTGGGAGAACTTGCACAATTGGTGGCTGACTAAACACTTTTTTGCCCCACTGTATCTGTGAGGTATGCTATGGCCCTGGCCGTTTGTATTTTTTTGTGTTCTGTTTTTGTTTTTTTTTTCTGCTGCAGTGAGTCATCTGTTATAGAGGTTCTTCATCAGTGTGTGAATGGGTGGACAGCAGGATCTGTAAAGTGCTTTGGTCATCAAGAGATGAGAATAAAAGCGCTATATAAGTGAATGCCATTTACCATTTACCATTTCTTCGGCAGTGCAGCATGCCACAGCTGGGTGGAAGTCGCTGGGGATTGGCTGAAGCTGGCACCAAAGCCAGTTCAAAACCTAGCCAGTCCCAATGAGCAGCAGTGTTGCCAGATATACAATAATTATCATATTTATATGATAGCTTTAGGGCCTATATGATATACGATCAATGGATTTAAAAACGACCAAATATACAATAGGTTTGGCATTTCTGCGTGCCCCCCCACGCCCCCCAAAAATGTCATTTTGATTTAAGTGAACACCCACACATCACCAGAAACTGATGCCTGCTCACAGCTGATCAGCTCATACCTGGCTGGCTCCTCCTCACCAGCAAATGTGCCAATCACATCAGCAGCACTAAGCTCACATTTGCAGCTGCACTGACACCGCAGCAAATTTTAAAAAAAATCAGTGAACACAAGTTTGGACTCAAGGGAAAAAAGTACTAAAAGGAAAGAGTCCAGCAGCACAGACACAGACACCGGTAAGAAAACAAAGCACCTCCACCAGGTGCAGCAGCTTTTTCGCCCTGCCTTGGAGTTAGACCCTCCGTTTAAGGAAAGAAGCAGTGGTTGTGCAAAGACATGCAATTCACTATGTGGGTGGGTGGGTGTGTAAGTGTGGCAATGCATACAGCAGTTGTTTCATTCAAATGGCCGAGCCTCTGTGTTTATTCCTTCAGTTACTGCACTTCCATTCATATTGAATAGGTTTGTTTTTAAATAAAGAAACCTTGTGGGCGAACCCCTGTGCCTTTGTCAGAAGTGCTGTCCAGAACTCCACATCCGGCAAGAGATGTACCACAACACAGTCTTTCAGTGTCCACACTGGACACTGGATGAAAGGGCATTTTATTTCCAGACAGCCTTTCTGACAACAGGTACAGCAAATGAGACTATCTGGTGATGCTCCAACTTCTGGCATGGATGGATTTATTATAAACCTGCATGCTTCTATGTAGAAGAGGACAGCAGCCACATGTATGCATGATTCTACAATTCCAGTCATGCATGTGTGTGTGGACTCCACTTGGCCACTGGAGCTTAGGATCACCCATGGCTTGAGGGGAGTTTTATTTAGGTGTTGAGAGTGCAACACCTACGAAATACATAACATTTCATTTAGTTTAAGATCTATCAGTTAAATAACCAAATAACTACAAAGATAATGCAATAAAAGTAAATAAATGATAAAATTATATGGTGAATTTGAGTTGAAACAATGTCATAATTTCATTGTATCAGTTCATTTTTCATAACAGGCCAAATATGGGACATGAAAATGAGTGGTGGAAAGAATTATGTCTTATAAAACTATCACAAACAAAACAACAGCTGGACACAAACCACTACTGGAGTGGTGACCTAGTGGTAGAGTATCTGCCCCACAGCCGGGATGTTGTGGGTTCAAGCCCCGGCCAGGTCATACCAAAGACCATATAAAAAAAAAAAAGGTACTTTCCGCCTTCTAGCTTGGTGCTCAGCATAATAGAATGGGAGAAGGAAAAGTTGTGTGTGGCAGCGCCTTGCATGGCAGTGACCCCTCCTGATTCTAGATGTGATTAACATTGTAGATAGGAGAAATGTAATTTCGTCCTACTGTACATGATTGGCTGTATGGATTGACTGACAATAAAGTTGGCTTCTTCTTCTTCTACATGCTGCGTTGGGATTCACCTTCTGTGCGCACTGGAAGGGAATTCCCAGAGCACATGTTGTTGCTTCATTATGCATGGATTTAAAATCAGCTGGGCACTTAAGTCCATAGAATGTTTGGTATCATTAGATTCAGCAGCTTCTCCTCTTTCAGGTGACTCTAAAAATGTCACTGTCATGATTTAGTATGTTTTTATAGCGACTAATTATCCTGGTAATTTTTTCGGTGCGCCAGCACAAGCGTTGGGCTTATCACGTTACTTGATTAGTATTTCATGTCCAGTTGTATAATAATGTGCATATACTTATAAAGCATCATATGACAAATTTGAACATAAATCCAACATTCACCGCTAGGACTTAAGGTGCCTTCAGACCAAACGCGAACGGGCGGCGCAAATCCATACAAAGTCATTGGAAAGAGGCAAGTACACGTAAAATCATGCATTCACGCTTTCAAATCCGAGGAATAGTGCAATCATCTGAGTAAAGTATCAACACTGGAGAGTAAACTAGTTTGAAAATGAGACTGACACTGGAGGATGTTAACAGATTTAAGTGGCTGACTTCATGAATTTCGTTCATTTTAACTTGCCAGGTACATAATAATGAACATAAATTAGTTTGAATTGTTGAGGATTTACTGTACTTCACCAACCACTACAATATTATCATCCTTGCCTCGGCCTCAGTTAGCCTGCATATCAAGCTTAGCCACACCTGTTAACTAAGCCACTCATTGCATCCACTTAGTGATGGGCAGGTGAAGCCTCAGTGAAGCTCTGAGACTTTCCTAATTGTGCCAAAAAAGATTCAAGGCTTCAAGGCTTCAGTGTAACAAAGAACAGTAGCATCTGGTGGCCAACTAAAGCCATAACAACCTCTAGAGAGCACAACTGAAGCACTGACACAGTTTCAATTCTATATCAGCAATAAAAATTCAGAAAAGACTGTGCAGTTGTTTTAATCTGCTGATGTTTTTGTTAATTTATACCAGTGGGTCTTAAACTTTTTTTATTCCCCACTTTGAGGAGGCAGGTGATTACTAAGCTCACCTACACACACAGGTCTTTCTCTGCCCCTCCTAATCCATAATGAATCCAAAAGCAAGCTAAGTCTCATATTTCCTTTTGTTCCTGACTTTTTGGTCAATTACTGTGAAACATTTCTCTTTGCCCATCATTCTGATTGACTGAGTTTTAAAAATTAGGTCATGATCTAATTTTATCAGTCATTTTAACCTCTTGCACTCCGGTGTACCGCGGGCTGGCACGTCTCTGCGTCCTAGAGCGCACGAGGGCGCACGAGGGCGCTGCGTCCTAGAGTGCACTGAAAAAAAAAAGCTGCATTTCCGTTCTTCCACTACAGACACAGCCGCGAACAGAAAGCCAAAGGAGTGCTTTGATTGGTTTAGATGTGATTGACCTCTCATTCGACTAATAAGAGCCTTGAATTGGGTTTCTGAGACCTTGAAGAACCAATGACTGAAAACCTAGCAAGAAGGACCCGCCTACCAACGGCTGCGAATACAGCCAGCCAGTTGAAGCACAGAAGTTCGAAAGCTGTTTTGTGTAAGGCTGGGTGACACACAGGCGTTCGCCAGTCTTTTTTTTCTTACTACTGTTCTTATTTGTTTTGAAAAATCGTTCGCCAAAACTGCAATCATGGAAGCGTAAACCGCAACAATGGAATTATGGTTTGACCGGGTCGCGTGACCAGAACCACAAGTCCGTAACAAGAGGACCAGAGTCATGTTCGTCTGACAATGAGGAAGAGAAGTTCGCGACTTTGCTGTTGTGGACAGGTAAGTGTTATAAGCTAAATTATTCTTTATCCCTGAAAATTGTAATCCAAATTACTTTTGACCGATTGGTAAATTACAACTGTGCGTTATCGCAACATGACGGACCCGGACCCCCTCTGGTCCGGGTCCGTCATGTTGCGAATGGCCCCCCCATCATGTTGTGAATGCCCCCCCCCCCGGCTACTCTTCTGTAACGGATTGCAGATATATTGCAGATATTTTAGTCCAACTGTGCGTAGTAGACCGCAGCACACCATCACCACTTTCCATCATGTAGCGATGGGCGATGTCCGTCCTCTGTAGCGGGGGGGGGGGGGAGTTGTTATCTTCTACATTACAAATATTTTAGTATAATTTTTAGTGCACTATAGGTTATTTTTTCTTGTAAAAAAAAAAAGCCACACATTTTTTACGTGGCATGCTTCTTTGTGTGTGGGGGCTTGTTTGTTCATTCATTCATTCATGAATGAATAAACAACCCCCCCCCACACACACACAGCCCTTCACCTTTCATTAGAGCCCAAGATGAAGCTTCTATATTGAATCATTCAAAAGTTACAGACGTTTTTCCAAACTGTGCCATTTGGCACAATTTGGCACAGTTCAAAAACGCCTGGGAACAACCTAAGAAAAAAACTGTGTAATATATTTATTTTTTGTGGTATTGTTACAAAATTTTGACCTCAGCTGGATAACACTTGGTTCTACATTTCTGTTGCATTTTCCAGCCAGTATCTGAAGCTGTGTGTTATTTGCAAGCATTTGTATCCAAAAAAACACCCAGGCGAAATTTATTTTCTTCAAGTTCAGTATGTTTAGATGACTGTTACTCAGTGGCAGGAGCACTTAGAGAGATTATGACTGTTTTGCCAAAAAATTCAAAGTGTTTTCTTTTAAATGAGACCAACCCCATGAAGATGCTGCAAAGGGTTGAAGAACAGCTTTTGATTTACTTTGGGTACGTTATTTTTTGGCGTTTTTAGGGAAATTGACCAGAGTGCAAGGGGTTAATTCTAATATAATAAACGCCAGGGGTGCTTGCTGTCGCCGTTCCTCTTTTCCCCTTGGTCATAGATTACATCATGAAGATCACGACAACGGGCAGGAAAAACAGGATACAGTGAACACTCTAGATGCAGCTGGATGACCTTGACTTTGCTGATGACCTGGCGGTCCTGTCACATAACCACATCCAGGTGCAGGACAAGACTACTCACCTGGAGATTACATCAGCCGGGACAGGGCTCCAGGTCAATAAGAAAAAGACCGAGCTGATGAAGATTAACACCACTGCCAACATACCAGTCACAGTTGGAGGAGAGCCCATCAGAGAGGTGGAGTCTTTTGTCTACCTGGGAAATGTAGTGAATTGACAGGGGGGTGCAGACCGAGACGTCACAGCCAGGATCGGCAAGGCAATAGCAGCTTTTGTCATACTGAAGAATATCTGGGCATCAAAAGAGGTCTGCACGAGAACAAAACTTTGCATCTTCAACTCTAACGTCAAGTCTGTTCAACTCTACGGATGTGAGACCTGGAGGACGACAAAGACGATGCAGCAGAAGATCCAGACCTTCTTTAACACATGCCTGAGGTGCATCTTTATCATCAGGTGGCTGGAGAAGATCAGGAATGAAGACCTGTGGGAGTGAGCGGAACAGAAACCAGTGGTAAAACAGATTCTGTGGAGGAAGTGGGACTGTATTGGACACACCCTCAGGAAACCAGCATCCAGTATCACACACCAAGTTCTGACCTGGAACCCGGAGGGGAAGAGAAAGAAAGGCCGGCCTCGAAACAGCTGGAGAAGAGACTGAGGTGGAGCTGAAACAGCAGGGAACCAACTGGAGGGAAGTAAAGAGAGCAGCCCAGAACCGAGTGCGATGGCGAGGGGTCGACGATGGCCTATGCTCCATGGCGAGCTAAGGGCTTGAGTAAGTAAGTAAGTAAGTATATAATAAATGCTGAGTAGTTTTTATTGTTATTTGCATTTTCAGTTTTAACTGAATTTACAGGATGGGCACAGAGATTATGAATTTATTTTTTGTTCAATGTAAATCAGATCCATGTGATACTGGAGACACAAGAGCTCTGCCTGCTAATACAGAAGAAAACTTAGGGGGGAAGAAAAGACTGTTGGGAGTTCAGTGGATGTGATCAAATACCTCACGTTTCTGTTACAGTTTGGTTTTAAATCATCCTGTTAAAACAATGACAGTGAATAAGGAGTGAAATAGTCATAAAATGTGATACTGATGGATGCATATTTTGTCATTGCTCCAGTGTCCTGGTTGGGTGTGTGCAGAGTGCAGCAGGCAACACAATTAACGACGTTGAGGAGCACTATAGGATGACGGCTGTTCCCTGGTCCTACCAAGAGTGATGTGATAAACTACAGTTAATTTATGTTTTAATGGGGGGGGGGGGGGAATCACTTTTTCACACAGGGCCATGTAGGTTTGAATTTTTTTTTACCCTTAATAATAAACACCTTCATTTAAAAACTGCATTTTGTGTTTACTTGTGTTATCTTTGTCTAATATGTAAATTTGTTTGATGATCTGAAACATTTAAGTGTGACAAACATACAAAAAAATGAGAAATCAAGACAGGGCAAATACTTTTTCACACCACTGTAAATAAAGGTTAATGTATAGTCCAGCATTATCTTCATAAACATGCATATATCAGATTAGCGGTATGAGTACTTCAGTAGAAAAAAAAAAACCCTCATCCATGTGTATATATAACATACAGTGGTGTGAAAAAGTGTTTGCCCCCTTCCCGATTTCTCATTTTTTTGTGTTTGTCACACTTAAATTTATTTATTATTTTTTTTGATTTTGTATACTTTATTGATCCCCAGAGGGGAAATTGAGGGCATTCACCTGGATGGATGAAGCAGCCACGGTACGGCACTATCCCTTAACCATTCACACACACATTCACACCTAGGGCTACTTTAGAGTCTCCAATTAACCTAACCTGCATGTTTTTGGCCTGTGGGAGGAAACCGGAGAAATCCCGGAGTAAATCCACGCAGATACGGGGAGAACATGCAAACTCCACACAGATCACTGTTGGTCAGGGGCTGGGATCGAACCAGGGATCCCATGGCCAAGGGTGAGTTGCTGTGCTGGCACGGTGCTAACCACTGCTCCACCACACCGCCCATGTTTCAGATCATCAAACAAATTTAAATATTAGACAAAGATAACACAAGCAAACTCAAAATGCAGTTTTTAAATGAAGGTGTTTATTATTAAGGGTAAAAAAAAATCCAAACCTACATGGTCCTATGTGAAAAAGTGTTTCCCCCCCCCCCCCCCGGTTAAAACATAAAGACAGAGGCATTGCCATTTTTATTTTTATTTTCATTTATTTTATTTCAGTCGTATGTATAATTGTGTGCTCTGAAACCGTGTTTTATCTAATCCTTCTCACTTACTTTATTGCACAGTGCCCTGGTGGAGCACCCACAATTTCATTGTACTGTACTACTGTACAATGACAATAACGTCTATTCTATTCTATTCTAAAACCTGCATAAGCTGTGTTTTTTTGCTCTTGAGCTCTGCCACCTTGCTCCTAGGCTGAAATCTCTGCTTGCCTTGTTTGTTTTTGATAGTGGTTGCCCCCCTTGATGGGCACCTTTATTTTGTCTGGCAGGCTGTGGACTTGGGCCAGCCTCCTAGCAGGTTTTTTTCTCCCTGTCCAGTTGAGCCTGGATTTCGGTCATCCTCCTGAGGGACACCTATTTCCCATTAGTCTATGGACTACAGTTTACTACTTCCAACTGATGCACTGGTTTTTGTTTTTGCAGATCTACTGTTTGGACATCCACCGCATCAAGGGCTCAGAGAATGTTGTGGCAGATGCCCTGTCTAGAGCACCAAGTTCTTAGGTGTTAAAGACTTAAAAATCTTGTCTGTAGTTACCTAAGCCATCTGCTCTGCTTTTGGTACTCTTAAATTGCTTCTTCAGATGCCGGAGTTGCTGGGTGACTGAGAGTCTTGACAGGTTTACTAAGATTTACTAAGGCATTGCAAATTAACGAGTGCTCAAATTAGACAGAGCGCCTCAGGGAGTGGCCAATTTTTGCCAGTGATTTACTAACAAGACGCAAAATTATGAACACAAACGCAGTCACTTCATTTCAATAATGCCCACCCATCCACCAAGAGCATCGCAAAATTGTGCACAGGCACAGCTGATGAGGAGGCGGGTCATCAACACAGGCACAGCCAGTTCGGAGGAGCATAATATATAAAGCTTTTATTAAGTTTTTGTTTAAGCGCAAACCCCACTAAACAACTTTATTTTTGTTCATTATATTTCAAAATTTAGATTTTCATTTAGCATGGCATTCTTTTGTTTAATATGTATAAATGAAGCATTTGTATCTAATTTAATAAAGGACAACTCATGAATAAACTGATTATTCAACCAACGTGTTTATTTCATTAACACTAGAACCATCAAGATGGTCTGATGGAGACTCTGGGGTTTTATTATGTGAATAACTTTGTTTTAACAAAATCTACAGGTCTCCCAGTTCACAGCTTTTTTATAAATACCATTGAGTTATGGTGTTGCAATTTCGGGGGACATTTCTATGGATCTGTGCGCTCTTTTTGTTAATAATCTCATTGTTGTTTTTCTCCTAGATTGTGTATCCTGAACTGGGAGAGAGAAATAGAGAGAAGAGGGAACTGAATTACCGTTTTATGTACATCAAAAAAACCAAAACAAAACTGTAAATATAGAAATATGGATAGAGGAAAAAAATTAAGAAAATTGGCAATGTGGAAGATTTTGCTTCAAGCTCAAGGGGGAGCTGAAAAAAACTCCAGATCCCAGTCTAACCTCCAGAGAAAAAAGAAAAAAAGAGTCATTATTGGCTGACACCATCTGTATGCCCACTGCGGGTATAAGGGCTCCTATTGTATCCTATTTTATGGATACAAATTCATGCAGTAGGCTATATACAGAAAAAACAAATGAAATTTAAAAAAAAAAACCTGCCGGCTGATATCCAGTTCAGCATAATACCGATTTCTGTGAGACTGTTGATATTCATATAATCTGTTTTTCTGTCATGCCAAATAAAGTCATGGGCAGAGAGAAGCTTCTGCCATACGTCCTTGGTTCTCGCCAGTGTCTTCTCCTGGCACCAACGATCGCTATCATGTCTTCTTCTTCTTTTAGATTTGATTGGCAGTTGGCAACCAACTTACAGGTGCATTACTGCCACTGACTTGATTATCATCACTCTATGTTTGTATAAGGAGTTCTGAGCAACTCCTTATGTGCGAAAAAGTTATCCATCCTCGGACTGTGTCAGGCGCAGATGAATTAAGACAAGCTTTTTTGGGGTGTTAAATCCTGGTGCATTTAGCAGGAGACTGACAACTGCAAACCTTAGTAAATCACCTTGCGCCAGTCATTTATATACTCCCCTCCCTCAAATTTGCGCATTGACATGACAACTCCCACAAATACACATGAGGCCAGGCACCAAATTAACATAGTCCACGCCTTTCCACCATAAATTTTGCCCTGCGCCCTTTAGTAAATTTCAGCAGTAGTTTTTTTAAACACCAAAACAGGGTTTTGCAATGGCGCAGCACGTTAGTAAATCTGCCCCTAAGAGTGTATAGTAGACCTGTATCTGTAATATATTGTATATAGAACTGTAGATAATAATAAAGGAAATCAGAAATATTTACTACTCGATAATAAATATCTGTACCATTAGTTTTGTATGTAGTTCAGTTTGTGCTGGCCTTCCTGGTGGGAAGACCATTTTTTGTATGTGTGTGTGTGTGTGTGTGTGTGGGCGGGGGGGTTACGGCCCCACTCCTTCTGGAGTGGAACCTGTGTTTGCCTCTTTTTCTAATGTTGTAGGGGGAGCTGAGGAGGACTGCCCCTGGCCAAGGGGTTCCCTATTTAAGCCACACCTGCGCATCTGACAGTGGCTTTTGGCTCCCATGGAGGCTGGTTGCCTCTCTGCTGTGTTCGCTCTGTACACTGATCCCGTTTTCTGTGCGCCTGTCCTGGGCTGGACTGGCTGCTTCTGTCCGCACTGTCTGCTGCCAGCAGGGTTTTGTTTAGGCTTGCTTCTGCCATTGCTGCCGCTCATGCTCCAGTCAGAGGCGTGCAGTCACTGGGCTGGCCTGTGACTGTCTGTTCTGTCTCATGCATCCAACACACGCCACTGACATTTACAGACATATTTATTTTCTTTAAATAAACTTTTTGCTAATTGGTACCTCAGTGTGGTCTCCCTTTTGTCCAACCTTGAGCCGGGTTGTGACAAAGAGGTATAAAACCCACCTGTCTACACAATGAATGCAGGGTGCTGTGAGGTTCTATCCAATGAGCGAAGAGGGAGGGCCCGACCCTATAATGGTCTACAGGCGGACCCCTACAGTCAAGCAATGAAACTACAGGATGGAGCGTGTGAAAATTGGATAGATAAGTAGCCCAAAATCAGAAAAATTAAACAATCTTCTGGAAAAAGATAGAAAACAAATTACCATGACTAAGAGGTCTAGCGACCTTTATCTGATCAGCAAGATCAGATGAAGGTCTTATTATTTTATTATGTGAATAGCAAAGTCATTCACATAATAAAACCCCATAATAAAGGTCCAAAAATCTCCCAACCATGAATCTTCAGGAGAAATGGCTGTTAGAAGCTGGAGGTAGATGGGGTTATGTGTTCAACTATGCAAGTAGCAAACTGTGTTTTTACCAGCTGAATGAAGGGGAAACTTTTGGCTCGCTCTCCAGAAAAGCCATGCTTACAGCAGCAGATTGGAGTGTACTACAACACATAGTCTGCACTGATCTAAAACAACTGATGTACATCACCAACAGACGGCGGTGGAAAACAATCCTGCTACAAAAGACCAACAGACCCAGATGCCTGTGCATGTGAAAGAAGAGCAACTACCAGTATTCATCACCAGGAGAGCGTTAATTAGTAGTTTTTGGGAGACGAAGGGCTCCCCATGTGGGAAGTGGTACTTCCGCGCCACTCGTCAGGTGTCAACGGGTGATGTCCCATCCAACGACGAATTTATCTTGCAGTATTTCAATTCTGAATGCGGTGTGTTCCAGACAACGTTACGTCTGCCTACAATGGTGTGGGTCAAAATAGTTGATGAGAAAGGGGAAAAGCTCAAGGCCCTCTTCATTTCCAGCCGTACCGCAAGAGATGTGGAAATGGTGAAAAAAACCCTAACCTTAAAAGAAGACCGCCGACCACCCACCACATATGCTCCTGCCTTATGCGCCTCACTGACATAACCCGAATCTCCAAAAAATGGAGGCAAACCTGCAATCGACTCTCCAGCGATGTTTTGACCAAGACCCTTGGGAAAAATTATTGTCTCTGGAAATATCGAGCGAGGATGCCTTCACAAACATGCTCGCTGGATACAGAAGGTCCTCCTCAGCCGTCCTCACCTACCCACCCTTCTGCAATTGAGCAGGTCTGTTCTATGGATGCTGAAGAATACACCGCAGACCCTCCACACGATTCTCCCTCTACAGACATCGACGCGGTTATGGAGGTAGACGATCCATTGTGTATATCGGGTCATCTACCTTCTGTGTTTCTGGACAAAGTGAAATTTGGGTTGATTAGACTTCTGGATGTTACCATCAACAAATACAAAGGAAGAAATATGCGATGGTTGTCGGATCATCCACCCCGGTCAAAACCACCATGATTACCCGGTGGAGTCCAAGTATTTCTTCCGCGGTCACGTTTACAAGATCAAGAAAAGACTGCGGAATGGGTGCTTCTTTGATGTGATCCAGAGACTGACCGAATTAAACTACATGTCTACTTGTATACCTGAGTACATTGGGATTATAGAGGCTTTCCTTCATGAATTTAGACAAACACCACACATCGCCGACAAGATTTCTGAAATTTCAGAAATGCTGTTTGCGGATGGTGAGAAGATGGATCAACATTTGCAAAGAGCTGAAGACTATTGGCAGGATTGTCTGGATGATGAGAACTTTTGGGAGGAGGATTGTGCGGGTGATGAGAAGTCTTTGAAGGGTTGCCGGGCTGATTCTGACAACGAAAAGGGTTGTGGTATGGACAGTGGTAGCACAGATACCGATTCTGACGGTAACAATGGCGGTGCAGCCCCTGATATTGATTCTGATGCACAGTCTGAAAAAGAAACAGATGTGGAGATGTGATAAAATGCTTTTTTGATTAATTTTGCATGCTTTACTTAAACTATCTTTGTTCCAAAACAAACTGCCGGGTAGGATGATACAAAAGAGGCTCGTACATCACAATAATATTGGCATAATGCAAGAATCAATCACTGTGTATCCCTGTATAGTTTGGTTTTAGGTAGTGTTTTTTCACCTGATTGTGTACAGAATGTAGATGTGTGTAAAAAAAAAAAAAAAGTTTTGTACAACATTTTAACATTAGTTTCACAATACTGGAGTTTTTGTTTTGTCTAGCCTTTGCCGTGATTGTAAGAACAAAATAAATCTGTTGCATCAACTCAGGTATGGATTACTTCTTTTGTTTGTCCAAATGATTCAAAACAGATCTATAGTTGAGAGTTTTACAGTTCCTGAGGTCTTATCTTTTATTATGGTGCAAAATGGTACTTAAACCCTATAGGGTGGATCTTGGTGTTGAACTGAGCCGTTGAATTTCTGCAACTACCTTCCAACTCAGTTTGCATTTTTGATGATACATTTACTCAAATAATGCAAGGGGTTAAATGTTTAATTTGCAAATATAGCCACTCTGAAGGGGTAGCAAACCGGTTACAAGATGTTCAAAACTACAGTATCTCACAAAAGTCAGTACACCCCTCACATTTTTGTAAATATTTGATTATATCTTTTCATGGGACAACACTGAAGATTTGACGCTTTGATTCAATGTAAAGTAGTCAGTGTACGGCTTGTATAACAGTGTAAATTTGCTGTCCCCTCAAAATAACTCAACACACAGCCATTAATGTCTAAACTGCTGGCAACAAAAGTGAGTACACCCCTGTTATGATTCTCCGTGCACTTTTAGAAGTGCATGGAGAAAGAGGAAGGAATGAAAAACCCGATTGCGGAAGTAGAACGTGCACTTTATTAACAAAAACACCAAAATAATAAGTCCAGCAATGGCCACGCTGATAACAGAGGGTTGACATGATTAGCTTGAGGCCACCAGACGTACAGGGACGCCACCTGGATGTTCCGCTGCCTGAGAGAGAGAATGCCTAGTGCCACAGAGCTGCTGTCGGCACAAGGAGAAAAGCAAACATGAACTTACGGCTGGAACGATTCGGGGCTGTCCATGTAGTCCGGTGGATGAAGGTAAGCAGGAACAGCCGCTAACACAAAAGAGGTACACAGTTCTGTAGTGTTAGAGAAGACGGTAACGTCAGGCTGAAGGTAAACGTAGGTAGCAATAACAAACATACAGAGGAACACGCTGCCGTGTGTGAAGCTGAATGCTTCGACGGTCTCTTCCTACTAACACAGCTTATAAGTAATAATACTACTAATAAGGGAAGAGACAGCCGGTGTGAGGAATCGTGGGTTGAACATAACACATAACATAACACCATGTGTGCGTGAGTGTATGAACGTGTGAATGATAATGAATGAAGTGTGTGCGTGTATGTGTGTGAACACCCAATAATGAGACACAGCTGATGGCACTGACAGGAGGAGGGGGCGTGCCCAAACTGACAGGGAGCGACGGACCCAAAGAGCTCCCTGAAGCGCCTGATGGAAAATAAATAGGGACATGGGCCAAAATAGCCACGGGTCAGAACTGGGTTTGGGACCACCAAACCCAGGTTCATGACATACCTCTCAGTGAAAATGTCCAAATTGTGCTCAAAATGTCAATATTTTGTGTGGCCACCATTATTTTCCAGCACTGCCTTACCTCTCTTGGACATGGAGTTCACTAGAGCTTCACAGATTGCCACTGGAACCCACTTCCACTCCTCCATAACAACATCACGGAGCTGGTGGATGTTAGAGACCTTGCGCTCCTCCCGCTTCTGTTTGAGGATGCCCCACAGATGCTCAACAGGGTTTAGGTCTGGAGACATACTTGGCCAGTCCATCACCTTTAGCCTCAGTTTCTTTAGCAAGGCAGTTGTCATCTCGGAGGTGTGTTTGGAGTCGTTATCATGTTGGCATACTGCCCTGCGGCCCAGTTTCTGAAGGGAGGGCATCATGCTCTGCTTCAGTATGTCACAGTACATGTTGGCATTCATGGTTCCCTCAATGAACTGTAGCTCCCCAGTGCCGGTAGCACTCATGCAGCCCCAAACAATGACACTCCCACCACCATATTTGACTGTAGGCAAGACACACTTGTCTTTGTACTCCTCACCTGGTTGCCGCCACACACGCTTGACACCATTTGAACCAAAAAAATTTATGTTGGTCTCATCAGACCACAGGACATGGTTCCAGTAATCCATGTCCTTAGTCTGCTTGTCTTCAGCAAACTGTTTGTGGGCTTTCTTGTGCATCATCTTTAAAATGGGCTTCCTTCTGGGACGACAGCCATGCAGACCAATTTGATGCAGTGTGCTGCGTATGGTCTGAGCACTGACAGGCTGACCCCCCAACCCTTCAACCTCTGCAGCAATGCTGGCAGTACTCATACGTCTATTTTCAAAGGACAACCTCTGGATATGACACTGAGCACGTGCACTCAACTTCTTTGGTAGACCATGGTGAGGCCTGTTCTGAGTGGAACCAGTCCTGTTAAACTGCTGTATGGTCTTGGCCACCATGCTGCAGCTCAGTTTCAAGGTGTTGGCAATCTTCATATAGCCTAGGCCATCTTTATGTAGAGCAACAATTCTTCTTTTCAGCTCCTCAGAGAGTTCTTAGTCATGAGGTGCCATGTTTAACTTCCAGCAACCAGTATGAGAGAGTGTGATTTAACACACCTGCTCTCCATTCACACCAGAGACCTTGTAACACTAATGAGTCATATGACACTGAGGAGGGAAAATGGCTAATTGGGCACAATTTGGACATTTTCAGTTAGGGGTGTACTCACTTTTGTTGACAGCGGTTTAGACATTAATGGCTGTGTGTTGAGTTATTTTGAGGGGACAGCAAATTTACACTGTTATACAAGCTGTACACTGACTATTTTACATTGTATCAAAGTGTCATGTCTTCAGTGTTGTCCCATGAAAAGATATAATCAAATATTTACAAAAATGTGAGGGGTGTACTCACTTTTGTGAGATACTGTAAATCAGAGCCAAGTCTGCCTGGAGGAAAGAAAAATCAGTTGTCTACAACAAATCTGATATCTGCTATTCGATAAAATGCCATTCATGAAATAATAATGTGTTTATGGTTTGGATCACATTAGAGTTGTCAAAAGGTTGTGTGGAAAGAATAAACTACATTGAAAGTTACTAATCGAGTAAGATTCGGCTGTACTTATGATTTGTCACATTACATGTTAATTAGATTAGATTAGATTAGATTCAACTTTATTGTCATTACACATGTATGAATACAAGGTAACGAAACACAGTTTAGCATCCAATCAGAAGTGCAAAGGACAGCAGTGCAGTATATACGGTAATTAACAATATGTGCAATTTAAGCAAATATATGCAAATATATGCAGCAGTGCAGAAAGTTAAAAGTACTGTTATGTGCAAATAATGTGCAATAAGTTAATAAGTTAATCAGGTTGAAGCAACTTTGATTAATATAGTTTCGTTTGATTCCAGTTTATCTTCATGTAGCATTCAAATTTGAGTTTTCATCAACAGCATAATTGTGTGTGACACAACATGGACGGCGTTATGCTAAATGCATTAAGACATGACTGCGATATATATGTTGTACAACAAAAAAAATAGTATAAAACAATTTTCTTGCATTCTCGCCACAAATACGTCAAATACTGCTTAGCAAATATGTACGAATAATTGGGTGTACAAGTGATCAAAAAAATGTTTAAATATGGAGTACTGCAAATTAGTTTAGGTGTAAATGTTTCTGTACAACTAAACTATTTTTTGTGTTATAATTCAAATACTTATTTAAATTTTTCAAAACAAATGAATGGTTGAACCAACTTTGGCTGGATATAACAAGTAGGAGTGTTAAATAAACACATGAAATTTGTAAATATCAATTTGTGGAACTCAATTTTTAAAAAAGTTTTTGTCAACAGAAAGCATAATGGTGTGTGACAACACGCATGCTGTTATGGTAAATGCATCAAACATGACTGCAATGTATGTTGTACAACAACTGTCATGGTTAATTAAGCTTGACAGCCCACGTGCACGATGCAACAGCACAAGAAAGTAACCACACCAAGGGGCACGTTTGAAAGTTTATTAATTGCAAAAACAAGCGCACAGCTGAGGAAACAGTCACTCGCCAGAGGAACAGCCCTGTGGAGAGAAGACGAGAGCTGTGAGGAGAGAAACAGAGTAAGGAGAAATGGGCGAGCCAAATGCCACTTACTTGGGAATCCAGGGAGAACCAGCAGAGACCCAGCGTAGAACAGACGAACCAGTAGGGTGTGGGGAATGAGCTGGTGATGCCTGACCAGGTGGAGACAGAAAGCTGAGGGAAAGGTGAGATGTGGTAGAAGAGTGCGCGCAGTCCTGGAGACACACCCGCACGGTGGCAGCAACCCGAGGAGAGAAGAATAACAAGTTAAGACAGCATGTCTAATCTTGTCAAATAATACTTGCTTGTCTTGTAACTTGGGCAGTGTTGGCTGTGCGGAGAGAGCCTCCTTAAGCACGCTGGCTGATGAGCGGGTGCAGGTGCGTCTTCTGCCTCAGGTGCAGTGATGAATTGATGAAGGTGAGGCAGGACAGGAGGGGCGCGCCCTTGCTGCCCATGACAGGGCCCCCCTTCTAGGAGCGCCTCCTGGCGGTCCAGAGGACTTTTCCGGGTGAGCTCGGTGATAGGCCCGGAGCACCCCTTTATCCAGAACCCAAGACGCAGGGACCCAGGAACGCTCCTCCAGGCCATAGCCCTCCCAGTCCACCAGATTCTGAAGGCCCTGGCCCCGACGGCGAACATTCAGGATACGACAAACAGTGTAGATGGGGTGGCCATCGATGATCCGGGGAGGAGGAGGCGGCTTCGGGGGGGGGGCATAGGGGGCTGGTCGAGAGGGGCTTGATGTGAGCAACGTGGAACGTAGGGTTCACCTGCAGGGTTGTGGCAATTCGAGCTGGACCGACGCGTCTTTAATCACCCGTGAGATGGTATACGGGTCCAGGAAGCGGGGGGAGAGCTTCTTAGATTTTTCCTTGAGAAGAATCTGGCTCGCTGCCAGCCAGACCTGCTGCCCGATGACATACTTGGGGGCAGGGACCCACTTCCTGTCAGCAGCAGCCCGGGTGCGTTCAATGGAACGGGTGAGGGCGGCCCGAGTAGACCTCCAGACACGCCGGCAGTGATGAGCATGGACCCCCACGGACAGAACCGCTACCTCCCTCTTGGCCATGGGTAGAAGTGGCGGCATGTACCCCAGCGATGCCTCGAACAGAGTGAGTCCAGTGGCAGTGGAGACGGCTGAGTTCACTGAATACTCCACCCAGGTCAGGTGCGTGCTCCAAGATGAGGGATTATTGGCTGCTACACACCGCAGGGCGGCCTCCAAGGACTGGTTGGTACGCTCCGCCTGCCCATTGCTCTGTGGGTGATTGCCGGACGAGAGGTTCACCATAGTTCTCAGGGTCCGGCAAAAGGCCCTCCAGACCTGGGACATAAATTGAGGACCCGGTCAGACACAATGTCCATGGGGATGCCGTGGATCCGGATCACGTGGTCAGTGAGCAGGACCACCATCTCCAAGGCCGAGGGGAGCATCGGGAGGGCAACCAGATGCACCGCCTTGGAGAAGCGATCCACAATGGTGAGAATCACCATCTTGCCATGGGAAGGGGGAAGTCCGGTGATGAAATCCACGGCAATGTGAGACCAAGGGGGGGGGGGGGGGTCCGATTTCCCCCGGACGCAGGTCTGACATGCTTTGACGTATTCCCATACATCCCACCGGAGCATAGGCCACCAGAACACTCGCTGGACGAAGTCCACAGTTCGAGCGATGCCAGGATGGCACGCGAAGCAACTGGTGTGACCCCACTGGATAACATTGCTGTGGAGGGCAGCCGGGACGTACAGACGGTTCTGAGGGCACCCTACTGGCACAGGCTTCTGGGACTGGGCCTGGCGGACCCTCCGCTTGATATCCCAAGTAAGGGCTCCGAGGACGCGCAAAGGCGGTATGATGGTTTTGGGGGGGAGGGGGGCGCTACCACCTCAGATTCAAACTGATACAATAGCGCGTCCAGTTTGGTATGCCGAGCACCAGGCCGGTATGTAATGGTAAAGTTCAACCTCTGAAAAAATAGGGCCCAATGAGCCTGCCTGGCGTTAAGTCGGCGGGCTGACCACAAATACTTGAGGTTTTTGTGGTCGGTCCACACGACAGTTTCCAGTTTCTCCGCCAGAAGAACCAGTCTACACTCCTCTAGTTCCTCCGGAGACGGTGCGAGCCACGGCTCGGAGCGAGGAGGTAGAGTTGTTGTCGGAGCGACCGGAGGCTTCTTTTGGCGAGGCTATTTTCTCCTCGCGGGCGGTTCGGACACCAGATAGTCTGGAATTCCCAGCACATCACTGGGCTGTGAGTCATAAGCGCGGAGAAGCTTATGACTCACACCTTATGCTTATGCCTTAAGCTTATGACCGCTGCTACACCACCTTCCGGAAAAGAAGGTGGTGTAGCCGCGGGGGGCTCGAACGCCGAGAGCTCCTCATTCGACCCCTTGCATAGCACAGCAAAGATATCCCGGAGAATCTTTGTTGCCTCTGGATGGTTCCAAAGGCTGTCCCGATTCATCACCTTTAGCGCAGTGTCCTAAGCCTGTTGAGCCGTCTCGGAGGAACAGGGTTCCAGTGTTCACGAAAGAATCTCTTCCAGGATGAACAGCAAGCGCAGCTCCCTCTCCAATAACTCAGCCATGGCGCCCGGGAAACAGATGAGTGGAAAAAAGAAAAAATAGTCAAAAAGAAAGCAGATGTGTGGGTGCACCCGTTACATCCTACGCTGGCTGATTCGTTCTGTCATAAGCCTCCTCGTGCGGTTTTACGCAGCGCATCGAGGAGGGGAAGGAAGAACGGATTTACGCGCTGGGTTGCACCACTACACATTTATTGAACAAAAAGGTAAACAAAACCCCAACTGTACAAAACAAAAAAACAGCACAGGGCACACGAGGCGTCCTCCAGGATGCCCACAGTCACTGGGTAAGAATACCGGGAAATAACACATCCAATACTCACAAGCTGGAGCAGTCCAAGTATGTCCCAAGGTGGCCTGGCAAAAAAAACCTCGTACATGACAGTACATCTCACAGATGATTCAACGCAGCAGCAATGCTTGACTGGCGAACGCCACTAAAGTACAAACATTGCTGGTTCCACAAATTGGAGACACCTGGGCGAGGCGCGGGAATGGAATCAGCTGGCTTTCAAAGGAGAGGGGGCATGGTTGGATCGGCGAATGTTAGACAACGCCTACCTGAAAGTAGGTCAAAGAAGCTGCCTAACGGCCGCCGGCCATGGCAATGACTACAGGCATGGAAAAGAAAAGACCAAAGACAAAAACACCAGAAGAACTAAAAAGATAGCACAATACATAAATACCCCGACACCCGAGCCACAGAGAATGGCCAGAACTGAGCCTAAAGGAAAACACCGGCTCGGTTCATGACAGGAGGGAAAGGGGGTTGTTGTTCTCTGTGACCTTTCCCCAACATGTTGGAGGGTCTTAGTGGACCTCTATCAATAACTTGTGTGTGTGTGCTGGTTAATCATACTAAGCCTGAGGGAGAGGTTCAACATTGAATAGTGAATGCCATAGAGCAGCGGTCCCCAACCTTTTTTGTACTAGGGACCAGTTTCATGGATGAAAATTTTCCACGGACCGGGTAGAGGTGCGAGGGTTCCAATAACAAAAACCTTTGTCAGGTCAGAACATGTAATCTGAAACAATTACACTTTATATTAGGCTCTTACAATGATTCTACAGCATAAAATCAACTCACCATAATCAGTGGGAACTCTGGGCTTGTTTCCCTGCAACTAGAATTTTGTTTTTGGCTCATTTTTTCAAGAGGTAACTTGTGTCACTGATGTGTGAAACATCGTGCCAGAGTCAAGAGCGGTTGTGAGGCGAGGGCAGAAACAGTTGTTTTTCAAAATAAAATCTCTGTAAGACTAATGGGAAAAAATAGCTTTAATATTAACCACAATTTTTCTTCTTTGTGGCCCGGTACCAAATGATCCATGGACCAGTACTGGTCCGGGGACCGGGGGTTGCCATAGAGGATGCACTGCAGGGTGCTGGGGGAGCCTGACGTGGATTTCACAGGTCAGTCTTCTTCTCAACCCTTTCCCGGATGTGTTCAGGAAGATCCAAAACATTGATGCTACACTTTCGTGAGTCTGAAACTTTCCGCTTTCCGGGCATGGGGCATCTTGAGGCTGGAAACCTTTTAAAGTCATTCATACTTCTAGTAAGATATGTGTCTTATTTAAAATTTTTTAAAAAATTAAAAAAAAAACCTCAAAGTGAAAACCTAATTTGAAAAAACAGTCTTTGCTCCTGGTGGGTCAGGCCAGTGCCTGTGTATGCATCAGTGTGTGTGTGTGTGTGTGTGTGTGTGTGTGTGTGTGTGTGTGTGTGTGTGAGAATGGTTAGATAGCAGGATCTGTAAAGCACTTTGGTCATCTGGAGATGAGACAAAGCGCTATACAAGTGAACGCCATTTACCATTTTATTTTGTTAAAATTCAAATCTACATATTTAGTTTGGTGGCTGTGCATTATCTTTTGCTGTGTGGTGTTACTTCTGCCGTATGTATAAGAGAGATTGACTTCATTTCAAAATACAAGATGGCGACGGCACTTTCACACACAGCAGCTAGACACTCCAGACTACTGTGCTCGTTTTTGTGTTTTTTTTCTGCCTTTTTCTATGCTCCTTCTGTAATGGACTAATTACCTACAGTTGCCAAGAACTTATAGGCATCGGTCGCCAACTTACCTCCGACATCTCCAGCGCTCATTCCAGTAATCAACACCACATCCCTGAGGAGATCGCCAGACCTTTGGGTGCTTCGTGGTTCGCTATGCCCCACAAACGGCATAGACGATGGGAGAGGAAGCAGAAATGAGGCTGCAGGGCTGGCCTCCATGCCCAACTGTGCAAACTATGCACCAAACCACCGTTACCTTCAATTTTTCTCACCAACACCATATCCCTTGCCAACAAAATGGATGAGCTGTGACCGGAGATTGCCTACAATCGCTACATCCGGGACTGTTGTATTCTGATTGTGACCGAATCATGGCTGAATCTACGCATTCCTGTTGTTGCTGTGGAATTACCTGGCCGAACCATACACTGTTTCAACCACAATGCTGATTCTGGTAAGGGAAGGGGTGGAGGGCTCTGTGCTTATGAGTTTCAGATGGTGTAATAACAGCAGAATAATTCATAAACACTGTTCACTGGACTTAGAGGCCATGTCCTTCCTGTGTAGGCCTTTTTATCTTCCCCGCGAGCTAATGGCAGTAATTTTAACAGCTGTTTACATTCCTTCAGACACTAACATTAGCTTAGCACTCAAGCACCTCTGGCACATTGTCAGCAGGCAGCAAAGAGATCACCCTGACGCAGTCCACATTATTCCAGGGGATTTTAACAAATCATGCTTAAAGTCTGTACTCCCTAAATTCCACCAACATGTTAAGTGTCCCAAAAGAGGGGAACATAGACTGGATTATGTTTACAGCAACATTATGCACACCTACAGAGCAACCCCCTCCCCCACCTTGGACAATCAGACCATCTCTCTCTGCTTCTAATACCTGCCTACACCCCCCTTAGGAAGAGTTCCCCCCCAACCAAACAAACAATTAAAACCTGGCCTGAAAATGCTGTCTTCCAGCTACAAGACTGCTTTGCCTGCACTGATTGGAGAAGCTTTGAACAGCAGGACCTTGACTCCAACACCGAGCCTGTCCTTTTCTACATCAAATGCTGTGTAGAAAAGGTATCAGTCACCAAACACATCAGGGTCTTTCCAAACTGCAAACCCTGGATGACCAGTGAAGTCCAAGCTCTGATCAGAGGCTGCAACTCAGCCTTCAGACAGAGGGACAGCTCTCTGTATAGCACTGCTAGAGCCAACCTGAGGAGAGGCATAAACCTCACTAAGAATGCCTATAGGAGGAAGGTGGAGGGCTTCCTCACAGACAACACCTCCCAACAGATGTGGAAAGACATAGAGGCCCTCACCAACTACAGGGACAACATCAGACAGCAGCCTCACTCTGGCAGAAGAGCTTAACAGCTTCTTTGCCTGGTTTGAGCATACCTCCCACCCAAACTTGTCCCCCTTTCCTCCTCTCTCCTCCCTTCTCTCCCCCTCCCCCCTCTCTCTACAGGTGCACGAGGTGAGGAGGCAACTGAGAGCAGTGAATCCCCTGGTCCAAATTGCATCCCAGGAGCGGTGGTCAAAGCTTGTGCAGACCAGCTGGCAGGGATCCTCACCAAGCTGTTCAACCTCTCCCTGATGCACACCACCATCCCGTCCTGCCTCAAGGCCTCCACCATCTTTCCCATGCCCAAAAAGTCCGCAATTGACAGCCTGAATGACTACAGACCCATAGCAGTCACATTTGTAGTCATGAAGTGTTTTGAGCGACTGGTGTCCCAGCACTTCAAGGACTGTCTTTCCCCCTCCTTTGACCCCCACCAGTTCACCTACAGGGAGAACTGGTCTAGAGAATAATAATAATAATAATAATAATAATAATAATAATAATAAGTTTATTTATAGAGCACTTTTCACAGACAGAGTCACAAAGTGCTTAACATGGTAAATAACAAACCAAATAAAAATACAGGCACATAAAACAGTAAAAGAACAAAATAGACAGTAAAAACACATAAAAATACAATCAACACATAGTTAATTAAAAAGCCAGGCCAGGTCTTTAGTTGCTTCTTAAAAACATCAATGGAAGGTGCAGATCTAAGTTCAAAAGGTAAAGAGTTCCAAA
This sequence comes from Pholidichthys leucotaenia, assembly GCA_020510985.1. Lineage (NCBI taxonomy): Eukaryota > Metazoa > Chordata > Actinopteri > Cichliformes > Pholidichthyidae > Pholidichthys > Pholidichthys leucotaenia. Next base: position 176,588,078 of record CM035840.1, on the reverse strand, counting down.
GTCTGGGAGCAACAGCAGCAAAGGCTCTATCGCCTTTGGTTCTGAGCCTAGTGCCAGGGACTACCAGTAGATTCTGATTAGAAGACCTGAGAGACCTGCTGGGATGGTGTAGATGGAGCACGTCATTGATATAAAAAGGCACATCATCATGAATGGCTTTGTAAGTAAGAAAAGGAACTTTAAAATCAACTCTATAATTTACAGGAAGCCAATGCAAGGAGGAAACAACAGGAGTGATATGACAGAATCTACTGGACCTAGTTAGTAATATAGCAGCAGAGTTCTAGACTAACTGTAGGTGGTGTAAAGAGGATTTATTAAGACATGGGAAAAGAACATTACAGTAATCCAAACGTGAAGAAACAAAGGCATGAATAATAATTTCTAACTGACTGTAGGAAACCAATGACCCAATTTTGGATATATTCCTAAGGTGGAAAAAACAACTCTGGGTCAGAGATTTGACATGCTGATCAAAACTCATCGACTGGTCAAAAATGACACCAAGATTTTTTAGATTAGACCGTACATTAGCGCTTAATGAACCAATGCTATTAACCATCTTAGGAATTAAATTATCAAGTACTACAATAAGGACTTCAGTTTTGTCAACATTAAGTTGCAAAAAGTTACTAGACATCCAGTCCTTAATTGCAGACAGACAATCATGAATAATTTTTAAATTGCCAACATGGTCAGGTTTAAAAGAAAAAAAAAAACAATTGTAAATCGTCAGCATAGCAGTGATAAGACACACCTTTAAATCTGCTGATGATGAAACCAAGTGGCAGCATATACAGGGCAAATAAAAGTGGACCCAGAATAGAACCCAGAGGCACTCCACAGGTTAAGGTAGCAGTGTCAGATGAATAATAATAATCTCCAACTCTATCACGCTGAGCACCGGATCCCCTCACGGCTGCGTACTCAGTCCACTGTTGTTTACACTTCTAACACATGACTGTGTATCCAGACACGAGGGGAACCAGATTATTAAGTTTGCAGACGACACCACAGTGGCGGGACTTATTCAGAGGGATGAGGAATCAATGTACAGGGAAGAAGTGAAAGACCTGGAGGGCTGGTGCAGGGAGAACAATCTGGTGCTCAACGTGGACAAAATGAAGGAGATGATTATTGACTTCCAGCGGTCACAGCCTGAACACATCCCTCTCAGCATCGGCGGCCGTTTAGTGGAGAGAGTGGAGAACATCAAGTTCCTCGGAGTCCAGATCTCACAGGACCTGACCTGGAACAAGAATTCCTTGGGGATCAGGAAGCGGGCCCAGCAGAGACTGCACTTCTTGAGGAAACTCAAACAGGCCTCTCTCCCCATTTGCATCCTCAGGACCTTCTACAGAGGTGTGGTGGAGAGTGTTCTGACATACTGCATTGCAACATGGTATTCCAGCTGCAGTATGTCAGACAAAAAAGCCCTGCAGAGGAGAGTTAAGGGAGCTGAGAGGGTAATTGGAGTTTCCCTCCCCTCAGTCCAAGAACTTTTTCAGAACTGTTGTAAGAGCAGGGCACTGAACATTGTCAAGGACCATTCTCACCCTCTGCATAAACACTTTGAACTGCTGCCATCTGGCAAACAATTCCAGAGCATCAGAGGCAGAACCACCAGACTGATTAACAGCTTCCTTCCACAAGCTGTTAGGATGCTGAACAGTTGATCCAGAATCTCTCATACATACTACTGCACCTATGGACATTATGTATATTATTTGCATATTATAGTTCTGGTTAGTTTTCAAGTACAGTTAGGCCCAGAAATATTTGGACAGTGACACAATCTTCATGATTTGGGCTCTGCATGCCACCACATTGGATTTGAAATGAAACAACTACAACGGAATTGAAGTGCAGACTTTAAGGTTTAATTCAAGGGCTTGAACAAAAATATACGATTAAACATGTAGGAATTGTAGCTATTTTTATACAAACACTCCTCATTTCAGGGGCTCAGAAGTAATTGGACAAATAAACACAACCCTAAGTAAAATGTTACTTTTCAATATTTTGTTGAGAATCCTTTGCAGGCAATGACTGCCTGAAGTCTGGAGCCCATGGACATCACCAAACGCTGGGTTTCCTCCTTTGTGATGCTTTGCCAGGCCTTTACTACAGCTGTCTTCAGTTGTTGCTTGTTTGTGGGTCTTTCTGCCTTAAGTTTTGTCTTGAGCAAGTGAAGTGCATGCTCGATTGGGTTGAGATCTGGTGATTGACTCGGCCATTGCAGAATATTCCACTTCTTTGCTTTAAAAAACTCCTGGGTTGCTTTTGCAGTATGTTTTGGATCATTGCCCATCTGTACTGTGAAGCGCCGTCCAATCAACTTTGCTGCATTTGGCTGAATCTGAGCAGAAAGTATATCCCTATACACTTCAGAATTCATCCGGCTGCTTCTGTCTTTTGACACATCATTAATAAACACAAGTGACCCAGTGCCATTGGAAGCCATGCATGCCCATGCATCACACTGCCTCCACCATGTTTTACTGAAGATGTGGTGTGCTTTGGATCATGAGCTGTTCCAATTCTTCTCCAAACTTTCTTCTTCCCATCATTCTGGTACAGGTTGATCTTAGTCTCATCTGTCCAAAGAATGCTGTTCCAGAACTGGGCTGGCTTCTTCAGGTGTTTTTTGGCAAAGTCAATTCTGGCCTTTCTATTTTTGAGGCTGATTAATGGTTTGCACCGTGTGGTGAATCCTTTGTATTTACTCTCATGAAGTCTTCTCTTTATGGTAGACTTAGATACTGATACATCTACTTCCTGGAGAGTGTTCTTCACTTGAGTGGATGTTGTGAAGGGCCATGGAAAGGATTCTGCGATCATCCACCACTGTTGTCTTCCGTGGACGTCCAGGCCTTTTTGAGTTCCCAAGCTCACCAGTGCACTCTTTTTTTCTCAGAATGTACCAAACTGTTGATTTGGCCACTCCTAACATTTCTGCCATCTCTCTGATGGATTTCTTCTTTTTTTCAGCCTCAGGATGGTCTGTTTCACCTCCATTGAGAGCTCCTTTGACCACGTGTTGTGTATTCACAGCAACAGCTTCCAAATGCAAACACCACACCTGGAATCAACTCCAAACCTTTTAACTGCTTAATTGATGACAGGTTAATGAGGGAAGAGCCCATGCAGCCTTGTTATTTTTTTTTTGCAGCCTTCTGAGTCAATTATCCAATTACTTTCGGTCCCTTGAAAAAGAGGCGGCTACGTATTAAAGAGCTGTAATTCCTAAACCCTTGCTCCAATTTGGATGTGAATACTCTCAAATTACAGCTGAGAGTCTGCACTTTAAGCCCATGTTGATTATATAATTGTATCTCGAATATGTTTTCGTAAACAGTTAAAACAACAAAACTTGTGTCACTGTCCAAATATTTTTGGGCCTAACTGTATGTCTCAGGGATGTGTGAATGGTTGTGTTGGGGTGGGGGTTGAGGGTGTGTGTGAGTGTGTCTTAAATTATGTCCTTTTTACTTATATGGATGCCGAGAGAAACGCAATTTCATCTTGCCTGCACTACAGTTGTATGTACAGCAATATGACAATAAAGGTTGATTTGATTTGATTTGATAAGAGCCAACAGCCATGGAAAAATTCCTATCAGAAAGGTAGGAGAAAAACCAATCCAGAGCTTTTCTAGAAATCCCTACCCAATCTTTTAGCCTTTGTAACAAAATACAATGATCAATAGTATCAAATGCTGCAGTAAGATCTAATAACACTAATCCAGAGCATTTGCCAGATTATGTGCACACAGCGACCGGCAGCTGGTGAAAAAAGTCCGTCGTCTGTGTGTCTGTTTTTACGCACTTTAATGTGTTTAAACGAAATTCTCTGTGTTGTTTTTGTCCTAGAATGTTTGTGGACTGTATAACAAAGAGCTCCCTGGTTCCATCAATATGGATTTCCTCCCCATTTTTGCACTGCTGCTTCTTTCCCACCGGCTCTGTGTCTCTGAGGTAAGCGCGATCGTGATCATGCCGGGGAGAATACAGTATTCCAGGGACATGTTACTGCATTTAAACACGGATAATGCAGCATCTGTGATTGAGTCTATGCCGCAACTGCCGGACTTTATTTTAAGAGACTTTCATGGGCACAGCGACGAAAAGAGAGACAAGAGAAGGAAACGCAGAAAGCGTGGAGGCGTGAAATTATGCCTGAGGAGACATCAGTTTAATAGCATTCCTCTTCCTTCCATGATGTTGGGGAACGTACAATGTCTGAAGAATAAAGTAGATGAAATTCAAGGGAATGTACGCTACCAGAAGGACTTCAAAAACTGCTGTGTCATGGCTTACACGGAGACGTGGCTTACAGTGTATGACCGGGACGCGGACCTGTGGATTGACGGCTTTGGAGCCCCACTTCGCTCGGATCGGCAGGAAGAGGTAACGGGGAAACGTCAGGGGAGCGGCGTATGCTTATATATTAATAAACAGTACTGCACATCTGTCACGGTCAGAGAGCGCATCTGTACACCCGATGTGGAGCTGCTGCCAAGGGCAGATACTGACTCCGCCTCCAGCACCGTCTTTGATGTGGTGCAGCGGCTGCAGTCAATATCCCCAGAGGCGCCAAACTTTATTCTTGGGGATTTTAACCATGTTTCTTTAAAGAAGACACTTAAAAACTTTAATCAGTATGTCTCCTGCCCAACCAGGCAAAAAAAGACACTGGACCTGTGCTATGGATCCATTGAGAGGGCCTATAAATCACTTCCCTTTCCTCCTTTAGGATCCTCAGATCACAACTGTGTACATTTGCTGCCCACATATAAAACTGCTCTCAGAAGAGGCAAGGTGGAGACCAGAGACATAGATGTGTGGACAGAGGATTCAGTGCACTGCCTCCAGGAATGCTTTAACTGTACGGACTGGGAGGTTTTCACACTGTCCTGCGGGGATGATTTGGACTCTGGTGGACATCACATGCTCATACATGGCTTTCTGTAAAAATATGATCGTTCCACGTAAACATGTCAAAATATATCCCAACAACAAGCTATGGGTTACAAAATCAGTTAAATCCTGCTTACAGAGGAAAGCACTTGCCTTTAAACAGGGGTCTGTTTCTGAGCTACAGGTTGCCACAAAAGAGCTGAAGTCTGAAATTTTAAGAGCAAAACAGAATTATAAATCAGAATTGGAAAGTAAGATGGCAACAAAGAAACTTGGCTCGGCCTGGGCCAGTATGAAAACTATTGCAGGCCTTCAGAGCACAGAGCGCAGTAATTGTGTGTTTTTAGATGGTTTTAATTCAGACACAGAGCTGGCTAATGCTCTTAATTGTTTTTATGGTCGTTTTGACTCCTTTGATTTTAGCACAGAAACCCAAGATTTGAAACAGAAACTCAAAGACAATCGGCACTTTAATATTGAGGTGCAGGATATTAAAAGGGAGTTCTGCGCTGTAAAAGTGAACAAAAGTCAGGGCCCTGATAATATATGTGGGCGCTTGGTAAAGTCCTGTGCACATGAACTGAGTCCTATATTTCATTACATTTTCAATAAGTCCTTACAGACACAACATGTGCCCAAGATCTGGAAAGATGCCGTGGTTGTTCCCGTTCCAAAATCCAGCTGTCCTAAAACGGTAAATGACTTTAGACCAGTTGCTAACTAGTTGAAAAACTGGTCAGATGTGAGGTCCTAAAGCAGACTGAACATGCATTGGATCCTTTGCAGTTTGCATATAGGCCTCACAAAGGAGTGGAGGACGCCACTGTCACTCTGTTTAACATGCTTTTTAAACATCTGGATTTTAATGGGACACATGCCAGGCTTTTATTTGTGGACTTTTCCTCCGTCTTTAATACAATCCAACCTCATATTTTAGTTGAAAGGCTCCTGTAACAATTTGATTTGAGCAATAATCTGGTGGGTTGGATTCTGGATTTCTTAACCAACAGGACGCAGAGAATAAGGGTGAATGGCACATTGTCTGACCTAAAGTGCTCTTCTACAGGCTCTCCTTAGGGGTGTGTGTTGTCACCACTACTCTTCATCCTGTACACAAACATGTGTCGGAGCAGACATGACAACAGACACATTATAAAGTATGCTGATGATTCAGTTATTGTCAGTCTCCTCCAGGATGGTGAGAGTGGCCACGGCCCAGTAGTTGATGATTTTGTTCACTGGTGTGAGGATTCCTACCTGCAGCTGAATACGACAAAAACTAAAGATATGATTATTGACTTTAGGAGGAAAACTCCCAGGCACAAAGTCACTGTACTAAAAGGTCAGACCACTGAATGTGTACAATCCTACAAATATCTTGGGACGATTATTGATAGTAATCTAAACTTTGAAGAGAACTGTGAAAGGGTGTGCAAAAAGGGTCAGCAACATTTGCATTGTTTGAGGAAACTTGCACGCTTCCAAATTGACCGAACCATAATGACAATGTTTTATCGGGGTTTTATTGAATCTGTTTTATCCTTTTCTTTAGTGTCATGGTTTGGTCAGATAAAACTGAAACAGAGGAAATCCTTGGATCAGGTAGTTAGATGGTCCAGTCGTTTACTTGGTGAGTCACAGCTGAGCCTGACATCCCTGTACACCAGACAGGTACAGAGGATGGCTACCTCCATTTTAAATGATGACTCCCACCCTTTGCACTGCAACTTTCAGCTTCTTCCCTCAAGACGGAGGTTTGCTGTCCCAAAAAGTAAAACCCAGCGCTACAAAAACAGCTTTGTTCCTGCTGCTGTCAAAGAGTTGAACAAGTTGTAACAATATATTGCACATAATTTAGGTACCTATTTATTAACTCCATTTTATATTTACTTATTTTTGTAGGATTTTATTTGGGTTCTAAATCTTTTATTGGGTTTTAGACCTTTGAGTTTTTAACCTCTTTGACTTGTCTTTAACTTTTTAATATGACCCTTCTCTCTTATGTCTGGTTTTTCTCTCATCTCTTTTTCTTTATATCCTGATTGATGGAGCCTTGAGTATTTTTATCATGTTTATAGTCAGCTTCATGTGTGCCTGTGTTCGTGTTTATGTTGAATGTAATTGTGATTTGTAAATATGGATGTCACCAGACTGCAAAACAAATCTATCTACGGGTACAAATAAAGTAACCTGAACCTGAACCTGAAGAGTCTGATGACATTAAAATATCATTCGACACCCTAAGAAGAGCGGTGTCTGTTGAGTGTTTCTAACGAAAACCTGACTGAAATTTGTCGAAAATATTGTGTTCAGTCAGAAAGTCAGTGAGCTGCTTGGCAACAACTTTTTCTAAAAGCTTAGAAATAAAAGGAAGCTTAGAAATTGGCCTGAAGTTTTTAAAAACAGATGGATCAAAGATACGTTTTTTTAAAAGTGGCTGCACAACTGCATGTTTAAAATACGAGGGGACACAACCAGATTCAAGTGAACTGTTAATGATATTAACCAAAGATGTACCCACTGAGCCAATTACCTCTTTTAACATTGAGGTAGGCAAGATATCTGAAGGACAGGAGGAGGATTTCATAGAGCCCACCAACACTAACAAATCCTCCAAAGAAATTGGGGTAAAATAACTTAAAATGGCCTGTGTACTGGGACAATCAAGGATTGGGGAAGAGGAATGAGTAAAACCAGCCCTAACAGCAGTAATCTTGTCAACAAAAAAGGAAAGAAACTTGTTACAGTCATTAATTGAATAAACAGGGGGAGCAGAACTGACAGGGTTAACTATACTGTCTATTGTGCTGAAGAGGATCTTTGGATTGTTACTATTGGAGGAGATGATGTTGGAAAAATAAGAAGTTCTTGCCATTTTAATCATATTGTTAAATTCAATTAACAGTTCCTTAAGGTACAACCGATGCACCTTAAGTTTAGTGGACTTCCACAGTCTTTCCACCCTCCAACATTTACATCTAAAACAACAAAGATCTTCATTTAACCAGGGGGATAAATTAACAGCACGGACAGTCCTGGTTTTAAAGGGAGCAACTACATCTAAGATGCTTGAACAGTGTGCGTTAAAAGAGCAGACCAAGCTCTCAGTGTCGTCATCACAGGATAAAACCACACTGCTGTCAAAGGCAGCAGAAAATTTCACAGCTGAAAATTGGTCAATGACACGAGAGGATATTACACGCTTGCCAGTGTAGCAGACTGATTTAAATGATAAATTAAAAAGAACACAAAAATGGTCTGACACAAAAAGCTCCCTAGTCCGAACATTGTTCACATTAAGACCAAGTGTAAAAACAAGATCAAGTGTATTTCCTTTGATATGCGTAGGGCCAGATAGACACAAAACAAAATTAAATGATTCAATAATACCTAAGAAATTAACTGCAAAACTGTCATTGGGATTGTTAATATGCAAATTAAAATCTCCAAGTAATAAAATCCGCTCAAATTTAATAATAGAAGTTAAAAAAATCACTAAACTCAGATAAAAAAGAGGAATTAACTCCTGGAGGGCGGTAAATTAAAACACAATAAAATGGGTCTGAGGAGCCAATTTTTAAAATCATCAGTTCAAACAATGAAGAAGTTCCATGGCTCACCGTCTGTGTAATGAAGTGGCTCCGGTTCACGATGGCCAGACCACCGCCATGGCCTGTCAATCTCGGAGCACAGGAGAACGTACAATCCGGTGGACAAAGTTTAATTAAGGAGGTAAATTCCTCACTTCTCTGCCAAGTCTCAACAAGAAATAAAAAGTCCAGCCCTGCAGTAATGAATAAATCATTCAAAAAGAATGATTTATCTGAGATGGAACGTGTGTCAAGCAACGCCAGCTGGATGGGCTTTGTAACAGCAGCAGTCTCGCCAGGAATGGGGACCGGGGAAAGTTGACATAGGCACCCGCTGCCTGCAGGGGATTTCCTGGCTTGGAGCAGGGAGAAGACCGGTTGGCACGGTAGAACAGGAAAGACAGGCCAGAGAAATGATGGTCTCACTCCGGGCACACCCGAGGGCCATGATCCAGGAAAGAGGCCAGCTACAGAATTAGGAGAAGACGAGGTGGAGCGAGCAAGACGGCGGAGCCGAGCAAGCCTTCAGGATTTCACTGCGGCACCTGCACATCTTCCCCGAGGTTTGGATCGCTTTCTGCCGGTATAACCACAGCGGGGATCCCAGGTACCAATGGGAAGTTGCAAACGCAGAGACTGATGGATGAATCTTCCCTCCTGATTATGACAGCCAAACCCCACCATGGAAGATCGAATATCCAGCAGCACTTGGTGATCATAAACAATGGCTGATTGCACATAATCCAGACACAATAACACAATCAAAGACAGGACAAACAAGCACAGCAACAAGCGGAGACGACCAGCAGCCAGAAACACAGGCAGCACAGCCATCTTGCTGAAAGCAAGAGAAGACGCCATCGCCACCACTCTCCACACTCCCTGTACACCCTGTACACCTCCCTGTACATCCACTCCCTGTACACCTTTGACTGCCATGAGACTGAGCATGGTGTGTCCACCGGGCTCATACTTTTGGTTTCTTTCTGATTATTTCCTATATTTTCTCAGTTCTGGGTTACTATTTGACTCTACAGCTGGTTATGTGTTTTGAGTGTGTCTGTTGTAGTTCTGTTTTCAACTTTGTTAAGATCTACCTGTTGACATGAGCCCTCACCCATTCCTCAGTTACTGTTTGTCATTTCCTAACTGAGCTTTTATTTTGACAGTGTGCTTTGTTGTCATCCTGTGTTAGTGTGATTTGCGGTCTTGCACACCTGTCATCTATTTCCATTCCTCCTCGCGCTGGTGATCCACACCTGTAATCATTTGTTATCATTGGTATCTTGCCCTATTTAAGACTGCTGCTCTGTTCATTCTTCGCTGCGATCTTCAGTTTCCAGACGTAAGTTTGACGTCCTGTTCTATGTTCACGCTCTTTGTTACCATGTCGGTCTACCTTGCCTTATAGTTTGGTTTGTGCACTTTGTATTTTATGTTTGCAATAAGTCTCAGAACTCACTGTCCAGTGCCTGGGTCTCCTTCTTGCCCCAAGGGGCAATTGATGACAGAAGACTGCAGCCAGTAAGTGACCCAGGTGCTGTGAGTTGTTTTTTCTTTTTTTTCACTCACCTGTTTTGGTGTTCACTGGTGCAAGAGTATCAGCATGTCCCCAGCTCTGCAAGATGGGCGCTGGTACCCAGTGAAACTGGGGTGGGAGATTTGCAAAACATTAATGGAAATGGATGGGCTGATCTCCACTGCTCGCAGTGCTCCTACTACAAAAGATGCCCTCTGGTACCTGGGTCTCCCAGAGGCAGCTGCGCGCTGGTGTTCTTAGCTCGCGGAGCATGCAGAGGGGGTGAAGAGGACTACACTGGTTGCAGACTTACAATGGGAGAACAGTGGGATGGTGAGAAGTTCCACGAAGAAGCCTAGTTTGGCGGCAATGGGGAAGCATCCCCAGGCTTCAGTACTTCCACCTTCTCGCCAGTCTCCAGCTCCAGCCCCAGCTTCTACTTTGCCAGCTCCTAGACGCCACCTTCCTGTGCCGCCTTCCACTCCTCCCCAAGACACAGCCATACCGGATCAGACGGAGGAGAGTCACCGGGTGCAGACGCCGCAAACCCCCCGCCATTATCCAGTGACAGGCCGCCGGAAGAACTCCTCCACCTCTCAGCCAGCAGCCTCCCCTTCGCTGAGTCAGAAAATTCCTGCAGCAGTTCCCTCTTCTCATTTTCCCTCACCGGCTGTCTCATCAGCTTCCTCCTCCTCCGTTGCTGCTGCTACCCTCATCTCCTCGGCATCTCCTCCCACTGCTGAGAGTCCAGTCGTCTCTTCCCCTGCACCGCCCGTCATCGTGTCTGCGGGGGCAGCAACTCCTTGTTCCTCAGAAGGGGCCACAACCACTGGAGCCACGGAGAGGGGTGACTCAAGGTCCGCTGCAGCAGATTCCATCGTGCCCCAGGAATAAAGGCAAGTGTTTTTTGATTCTTTATTACATAAAAACAAATAATCTTGCCTGATTTCTGGTAGTGAGGCTCAGTTATTGCAGTCCACTGAGTCCTCACCACCTGCTGCAGATAATATTTCCTCATCTGTTCCCTCCGTGTCTCCTCCTACTTCCCCTGAGTTTCCGCTGGTCCGGGGATTGAGCCGCCGGACGATGGAGTAGCCTGCAGCCCTGGAGGACCTTATCCTAGCCCCGCAGCCACGGTCCAGAGGGAGGGAGAGCACTGCCAGTGACCTGAAGCCTGTGCCAATGATTGAGCATCCACTGGCTTCAGCTTTGCGGGATCCAGCGCCAGCAGTGAGACGACCTCCAGCAGCCATGACAGATGAGCCACCTGCATCAGTCACTTTGCCTGGGGGTTCAGGGGCTGCATTTTTTTCACCATGCCTGCTGTGGGTGCCGCCACAGCAGAGCCGGAGTTGGACTTCCAGAAGACTGGGCATGAGACGTCCCCGCCTGGATCGACGGAGTCCTGGACGTTGGTGGAGCTTTTTCTCTTTTGAAGAGATTTTGCCTGGCTCTTGGTGGAGAGGGCCAAGCGCAGCTGCCAGCTATACCTGCGCTCACCTCACCGGACTCCACTGCCGCCAGTGACCCTGACCCTGTGTCTATGTCCCTCCTGTCGGAGCCTTTCCCTAGTGTCACCGTGGATCGTCCAACTTCACCAGAGGTCTCCATGGGTCCAGCCCCATCGCCCAAGGTTCCTGTGGGTCCAGCCTCACCGAATGAGGTCTCCGTGGGTTCAGCGCCTCTGATTGAGGTCTCTGTGGGTGCTGCTTCCCCTTTGGCTGTGGTTTTTGTGGGTGCTTTGTCTCCGTCTGGGACCTCCGTGGGTGCTGCTCCCCCTCCAGCTGAGGTCTCCGTGGGTGCTCCATCCCAGTCTGGGACCTCCATGGGTGCTGCTTCTCCTCCGACTGAGGCCGTTGCGGGTGCTTCATCCCAGTCTGGGACCTCTGTGGGTGCTGCTTCCTCTCTGTCCGGGCAGTCGTGGGTGCTGCGCTCCAGCCTGGAGCCATCATGGGTGCTGCACTTCAGTCTGAGGCCATCGTGGGTGCTGCACCCCAGCCTGGGTCCACCGTGGGTACTGTGCCCCAGTCCAGGGTCCACCATGGGTGCTGCTGTGCCCCAGTCCGGGGCCACCATGGGTGCTGCTACGCCCAAGTCCGGAGCCACTGCGGGTGGTGCTATGCCCCAGTCCAGGGCCACCACGGGTGCTGCTGTGCCCCAGTCTGGGGGCCACCATGGGTGCTGCTGTGCCCCAGTCTGGGGCCACCACAGGTACTGCTATGCCCCAGTCCGGGGCCACCGTGAGTGCTGCTACGGCCCAGTCCGGGGTCTCTGAGGGTGCTGCGCTCCTGTCCAAGGTCGCTGTGGGCCCTCAATCTCCGTTCGGGCCCACCAAGGGTTCTTCTTCTCCACCCGAGGTCGTCGTGGATTCCTCTCTTTTGCCCAAGTCCATCATGGGTTCCTCTCCTCTGCCCGAGGCTGTCGTGCCCGAGGCCATCGTGGGTTTTCCTCCTCTGCCCGAGGCCGTCGTGGGTTGCCCTTTGCCTGAGACCATCGAAGGTCGCGTTCCTTCACCTGAGTTCCTCACTGGCCGGCCATCCTTTCCATTTGGTTCCTCTGCTCTTCAGTCCTCATCACCGCCTGGTTTCCTCACTGTACAGTGGCTGTCTACATTGAGCTTCAGCCCCACAGCCCCTGCAGTCCGCGGGAAGCACTGGTCCCAGCTACCACCTCCTGGTGGGGGCATATCATGCCCCACGGCCTGTTAGCTCAAAGACTCTGGTAGACCGCCCGACAGACTGTGCCACTGGGCTGAGTGGTCCACGTTCTCCGGGAAGCCACCCGACTCGTTTCACCACTCCATCTGGTTGGTCTGGGACTTTTGTTGGCCACCTGAACTGCCTCATTCTCCTGTCCAGGGGGCCTAGGTGTCCGTTTTTTGCCCTGGTGTGGGTCCTGAGCGAGTATCTTGTTTTTGTTCCCCCCTAGCTGGGTTGTACAGAGTACAAGTCTCATTACCACTATCAGGAGGAACTCCAGTCTTCAGATTCACCCTGGGGTAAGGAATGCCTGTGCTGGTGTTCTCAAAGCCTGGGAGCAAGCGTACAGCCAGATCATGAGCCAAGTGCAGCAGCTCGTATTTTCCAGCAGCTCGCTGGGAAATACAAAGAGCCAAGCACTTTCCAATATGCTGAAAGCAAAACATGACTTTTCTGGCTTTTCATACACTTTAGGATATAAGATTTTCACTGGGCTTTGCTTACTACTGAGATAACATTACTTATCTTATGCAATTGACGCATAGGATAAGTAACATTAATTTTAAACCTGCACACATATAAACTTAAATATCTAAATTCTTCAGACTTAATAAACAAAATAAAGTGCTGTTACAAGATTTCATGATTTTTTTTGCTGGTTCAGAATTTGCTGGGAGTTTGCTAAAGTGGTGCAGTGTGCATTGTTCAGCAGGAGGACTTTCAACTTTTTTCACTTCTTTCAACTCTGGGTGATGGCAGTTAATGTGAGCCCTGGCGTTTGTGGTGTTACCAAAGTACTTGACTCATTTTGCAAACTTTACATATTACATGTGTCATGTCTAGCGCTTTCTTTCCCAGAATGTTGTAGAAACAAAATGCGCCCACACACTTGCCTTCATTGAAGATGGGACTGGCTGAATTTCTTACTGCTCCATTTTTTCTTTATTCTGGCTGTTTCATCCACCTGCTAGCTAGTAAGCTACTCTGCATGGTTCTCTTATGTCGGCAGCATCAATCTGTAATTGTGTATCCTGAAGTGGCAATATGGGCCATGTAACGGGACACCGGCACCATGGCAAAATAATATATATAATAACTTTTTAAAAATCGATTCTCAATTTTTGTGAATCAGTTCTGGATTGTGTGAAATGAGAATCTAGATCCTTATGTCAATCGATTTTTTTTCTAGCACCCCGAATAGATAGATAGATCGATAGATAGATAGATTGAGAGAGTGAGAGAATAGAGAGAGAGGAGGAGAGAGAAATGCTGCTGGAGACAAATGAGAAAGTCTATGAAAATATTTTCACCACTGCTGTTCTGAATAATACCACCCTGGATAAATGTGTGCCACACAGCTCTGCACAGAGCTGAGCAAAAGGATAGGTGATGTAGACAGGACTCAATCACTTCTAAAATCTAAGTACCCTCATAACTGTTTTTGTTTGACGCTTAGGCTATATTTTTAAAATGATAAAGTGAACATTTGCTACTCAAACTATCAATGGGGACATGTTTGGTGAACATGTGCCACCCTTTAAGTTGTGTTTTTGTCACTCATCATTATTATCCTAAGTATTCTTGTGTCCTTGGTTTATTTGGTAGCGTTTCTGTAGTTACCCCCCGATTCTTAGTTCTTAAGTTTGCTCTTATTTTGAAGTATTTCCTGGTTTGTGTTTCCACCTAGTCTTATTGTTGTAGTCTTATTTCCTGTTTACCATTATGACATTCTGCTTTACTTTCAGTTTCATAATCATACCCCGCTGTCTTGTATTAGTAATTATCCACTTCCTATATTAGTTGTCGCAATACTCTCTCTCACTGTGGCAACATCTCAGGATTTTGCCTCTGGCTTCTCATTGCGATTTTGGATTACCCTGATCATCTTGTAAGTGTTCAGCCTTGCCAGCTCTAGTTATTTCCAGCTCTAGTTATTTCTAGCTCCACACTGTGTGTTTATATATTTACATATTTTTTCCACCTAGCTGCAATGCTCCGTACTGTGTGTTTATATATCTACATATTATTCCATCTAGCTACATTGCTCCGTACTGTGTGTTTATATATTTACATATTTATTCCATCTAGCTGCAATGCTCCGTACTTGTCATATCCCGAGCGCTTTTGTCTGCGCTCGGGTTATTCCTCATCCCTGTCAGGTTTTGACAGCAGGTGTCGTCACTCGGGCTTCCCGGGCTCTGATTGGCCAGACGCTCGGGAGCTCTCCGCTGTCAGAGCCTGAGCAGCTGCGCCGCATGGCCAATCATGAGCAGCTGGCTTTAAATGTCAGTGCGAGCGAATGGGACTCTGCGGCTGTCTCGTCAAAAGTCTTATGACTTTCTCCTTACTACATGCTCCCTGGGTTCCCCGACGTATCCCGCTGCATGTAAGTTGTCTGTTATTTGGAATTGTACTTCTCCCTCGCTGACATTCCTTCCTAATTGCGGCGGACGAGAGCTCCTCGTCTCTGTCATAACTCTCTCCCTGCTCACGTTTAATATTCCTTGCCTTTGTGGCGTACGAGTGTCCCTCGTCCTAGCCGCTAACCTCTATTGTGAATCCATATTGTGCTGTGTAACGAAGCCTGCGTGGCAAGTTGTGTTGTACACCCAAGCCCTGTGCAATATAAATAAAAGAACTGAATTGCAACTTACTGAACTGTGGCGTCTTATGCTGGCTCGTGAGGGCCAGCCATGACAGTAGACAGCCGCCAGAAGGAGACACCGTTCTCAGTAAGTTGCGTTCTGGGAACTTTGCCCCTTCCTGTCCAGGAACGTGGCGTTGGAAACATGCCATCTCAGCGGAGTCGTTCTCGGGGTTCCCACAGCCTGCTGACCAAGGCGCTGGAGGAGGTAGATGAAATCCTCATCATCGCCTCCGACCTCGATGGGCATCCAGACACCTCCCTCGCCCCTCCTCTCCTCGGTTATCAGCCCAATGAACAGTGGTATTTAGATCGGGCTGAGGAGGTGCTTGACCGTCTGCCTTCCCGCTACAACGGTCACCCCGAGGTCGACGCAAGGAAACTCGACATCGCTGCCCAACGCCAGATTATTCAGATGTACGAAGAGGAGGAAGCCGCAAGGTGGGGTGATCTCTGGCTCCAGCTGCCTGAGGCGCTGGAGGAGGTGGATGACTTCATCAGCGCTTCCGCCTGCCTTGACGACTCATCCGAAGTGCACTACTACCTGGACTGCGCTGAGAGAACGCTCGACCGATTGTCTCCCCGCTACACCGACCACTTGGACGTCCAAGCGAAGAGACAAGAGATCGCCACCCACCGCGAGGCGCTCCAGGAGATCGAGGAGGAACGAGGCCAATGGCGGAGTAATCGGAGCTCCCGCTGCCCGCTCTGGAATCCGGATCCTTTCCTCGATCCAGTCCTGGAGTTCGCACCACCCGGGGCCCGTCGTAGACGTCGGCGCCGTGGCCAGAGACGTTCTCAGCGCGACTCCCTTCCGGAACCCGCTCCGGTTCACTGGACTGACCCCATTCATCCCACTGCTGTCTCTCCAGCGTCTCACCAGGAGGAGATCCCTGTAGCCTTTCCCCCCGGGCCTGCTTCCCCCGGTGAGCTGTCAGCGCGTCATGCCCGGCCCGACTCGGCTGTTGCCCCCTCCGCCTCGACGCCTTCTCCAGCGGCTGGGAGTTTGAGAAGTTTTGCTCCAGTGGACAGTGCAGCAACACCATCCCGAGTGGCCCCCTCTCCTCCTTCAAGAGAGTCTCCGGCCACCACCCGGTGGGAGGAGGATGGAATGACGTTCCCTACAGCAGGTTCCACCGCCCCTCCGGGAGGCAGGCAAATGCAAGTTCACTTATTTCCATCTAATAGTGATTTGTTCTGTCTGACTCCTGGGGGTGAGGCTCGGGGTTTGCAGCCCCCCGAGCCTCTACTCCCTGCTGATATGTTAATTAAACCCGCTGCCTCTGTGTCTCCCCCTGCTGAGCACGCTTTGACCTCTGAGGAGCGTCACCAGACGAGGAGTGAGCCTGCGGCCCTCAGGCAGAAGACCCCAGCCCCGCAGCCTTTTTCTGGGCAGAGGAGATCGGACGACTGGTTGGAGCCTGTGCCGACGACGGAGCGTCCCCGGGACTCCACAGATGAACAGTCCGGTCCAGCGGGCCGAGAGCCCCCCACCTCCACGCCACATGAACCGCCAGCGTGGACGATGATGTCGGGGGGTCCTCGAGCTGCAGGAGCCCCTCTTCCAGGGGCGGATGACGTCACGACGGAGTGGGAACCGGACGACGACCTCCTCCCGTTTGAACCCGGAGCATCGAAGTCCTGGATGGCGGCAGAACCCGAGATCAGGCGAGTGCTCTATTTTCTATCCCTCATCTACTTTCTGGAGCATTATTGCCTGTCTCTCGGGGGGGTGAGCCGGGTGCAGCCGTCTGCTGCGCTCGAGCCTGTCTCGCCGGGCCCTGCCGCTGCCGGTGATCCTGATCCCGGTTCCTTTTGTCCCTCTGAGCCTCTCCCCAGGGTCACTGGAGGCGAACCTGCTCTAGGTGCCACCTTGGAGGTTCCGGCTCTCAGCATGGGGTCCACCGGGAGTGCTCCGCCGGTTCAAGCGGAGCTCGACGTCATGGAGGTTCCGGCCCAATCTGGGTCCGACGCGGGCGCTGCCCTCGCTCGATCGGAGCTCGACGTCATGGAGGTTCCGGCCCAATCTGGGTCCGACGCGGGTGCTGCCCTCACTCGATCGGAGCTCGACATCAGGGAGGTTCCGGCCCAATCGGGGTCCGACGCGGGTGCTGCTCTCGCTTGATCGGAGCTCGACGTCAGGGAGGTTCCGGCCCAATCGGGGTCCGACGCGGGTGCTGCTCTCGCTCGTTCGGAGCTTGACGTCATGGAAGTTCCGGCCCAATCGGGGTCCGACGCGGGTGCCGCTCTCGCTCAATCGGAGCTCGGCGCCATGGTCGTTCTGACCCAGGCGGGTCCTGGAGATTGTGCAGCTGACCCAAAGCTGAGCGCTTTCCAGGCCATGCCCTGTCCTCGCCATGGCCCCTCCTTCCCCGCTTTTGAGACTGCGGGAATTATTTCCAGTTGGCCCGGGTCGCCGACTTTTCCCCAGCCATTCTGTTGGCAGGCTGATACTGCCCGACCACCCGGTGACTGGCTTTTTCCTTTTGGCGTCCGGGTCCGGCCTCCTGACAAGCAGGATGATTCTTTCGGCGCCCTGGTCCGCCCGCCGGAGACATGGTTTCCCTCGGCCCGGGGTTTGGATGGACCGTTAGGGCACGTTCTGCTGCTTTTGCTGGCGGTCTGGATGCTGGGTGCTGGGAGACCTCCTGAGCGGAATTATATAACTCTATTCCCCAATGTTTTTTTTTCCTTTCCTTCTCTTGCCCCACCACTGGCTTGTGACTGGTTTTTCTTTTTCTCTCCTCCCCTCTCAGACTGAAATACCCCACTGGGGATTGATCTTCGTGTATAAAGTGACTGTTTTTCGTCAATGGACATATGTTCTCTTACCGTAGTTATTTTTCATGTTATTTTCTGGGATGACTGTTTGGGTTTGTTCCTTGCACTCCCGATTTGAGACTCTTCAGAGTAGAATTTCCTTTTCCTTTTGACAGAATGCTATCATGAGTATTGTATGTTTCTTATAGGGTATGATTGTATATTTCCGATGTTACTCCCTTACTCGGGTCTAGTTCCTTTTTGGCACCTGTGTTTTTTGGATTTGAAGATTTTCTGTACACATTAACCTGGAGATGAAGGTATTCAGGTTCAGGTTCAGGTTACTTTATTTGTACCCGTAGGTAGATTTGTTTTGCAGTATTAGTATTAGTTTTGGTATTATTTGTCCTTCTATTTCTTTGACCCTGCCTTGTAGTATTGACTGGTGTTCTATGTATCCTCATCTTGGTTTTCTTTTTTAGTGGCGATATGTGTGTGAAGTTACATGGGTTGGTAGTTCGTGTCTTTTGTTATATGTGAGAGATGCCCATTTAGCGTTGGTTTTTCTTTTTATTCTTAATGTCCCCGTTTTTGTACGGTTTTTCCCCTTTTTCCCTCTCTCCCCGATGTTTTTGCACCCTGGTTGTTCTGCCCCTACCCCTTGTCACTTGTGAGTTTGACCCTTCTCCCCCTCCACCTGCTTCCCCCTCCACCCTCCCTGGGGTGGGGTGGGGGGGTCTGGATGTTACGCGCGACCAGGAGTTCGCGTAGGGGGAGGGGTTCTGTCATATCCCGAGCGCTTTTGTCCGCGCTCGGGTTATTCCTCATCCCTGTCAGGTTTTGACAGCAGGTGTCGTCACTCGGGCTTCCCGGGCTCTGATTGGCCAGACGCTCGGGAGCTCTCCGCTGTCAGAGCCTGAGCAGCTGCGCCGCATGGCCAATCATGAGCAGCTGGCTTTAAATGTCAGTGCGAGTGAATGGGACTCTGCGGCTGTCTCGTCAAAAGTCTTATGACTTTCCCCTGTCTCCTTACTACATGCTCCCTGGGTTCCCCAACGTATCCCGCTGCATGTAAGTTGTCTGTTATTTGGAATTGTACTTCTCCCTCGCTGATATTCCTTCCTAATTGCGGCGGACGAGAGCTCCTCATCTCTGCCATAACTCTCTCCCTGTTCACGTTTAATATTCCTTGCCTTTGCGGCATACGAGTGTCCCTCGTCCTAGCCGCTAACCTCTATTGTGAATCCATATTGTGCTGTGTAACGAAGCCTGCGTGGCAAGTTGTGTTGTACACCGAAGCCCTGTGCAATATAAATAAAAGAACTGAATTGCAACTTACTGAACTGTGGCGTCTTATGCTGGCTCGTGAGGGCCAGCCATGACAGTACTGTGTGTTTATATACTCATATATTTATCCCATCCAGCGACAATGCTCTACACTGTGTGTCTGTGTGTATATAGTAATATGTACATATGTATATTAGCTGCTCTTGCTTGCTTGCTTTTTTTTTCTTGCCTTCTGATTGTTGCTCTGAGTGTTGCTATCCCTGTGCTGTTGCAATCCTGGAATTTCCCCGTTGTGGGACTAATAAAGGCTTATCTTATCTTATCTTATCTTATCTTATCTTATTTTTGCAGCCCCCGTGCTGTATTTCATTACTTGTTTAATAAATTGTGTTAAAACTTGAGGAAAGCCTGCGCTTGAGTCCGCTTATTCATGCCTGCCAGAGGCAGACCTGACACAAATGCTATTAATTTATCCAACTGACACGTAATCCAACCGATAAGCAGCCACTTGCTTCCTTGAGAGTGTCATAGTCCAGTGGCTTTTTTAAACCTCATTATGAAGAATAGTGATTATGTAAATATGTCTGAGGATGCTCAATTTACATCATGGCTGTATAGACTTAAATTATAACCCTCATCCTGAGTTCATGCCAAGCTGCTGTGCATCACAGATCTCCTTCCAGCCATGATTCTTCTGCCTTTAACCCCTTGCACTCTGGTCAATTTCCCTAAAAACGCCAAAAAATAACATACCCAAAGTAAATCAAAAGCTGTTCTTCAACCCTTTGCAGCATCTTCATGGGGTTGGTCTCATTTAAAAGAAAACACTTTGAATTTTTTGGCAAAACAGTCATAATCTCTCTAAGTGCTCCGGCCACTTGTCATTGACAGTCATCTAAACATACTGAACTTGAAGAAAATAAATTTCGCCTGGGTGTTTTTTTGAATACAAATGCTTGCAAATAACACAAAGCTTCAGATCCGGGCTGGGAAATGCAACAGAAATGTAGAACCAAGTGTTATCCAGCTGAGGTCAAAATTTTGTAGCAATACCACAAAAAATGAATATATTACACAGCTTTTTTCTTAGGTTGTTCCCAGGCGTTTTTGAACTGTGCCAAATTGTGCCAAATGGCACAGTTTGGAAAAACGTCTGTAACTTTTGAATGATTCAATATAGAAGCTTGATGTTGGGCTCTAATGAAAGGTGACACTCAGGGCTGTGTGTGTGTGTGTGGCGGGGGTTGTCCTCCCCCCCCCCCCCCGCTACAGAGGACAGACATCGCCCGGTGCGCCGCGGTCACGGTGCGCCGCGGTCTACTACGCACAGTTGTAATTTACCGATCGGTCAAAAGTCATTTTTGATTACAATTTTCAGGGATAAAGAATAATTTAGCTTATAACACTTACCTGTTCACAACAGCAGCGTAGCTGGCAAACTTCTCTTCCTCATTGTCAGACGAACATGAAGCTGGTCCGCTTGTTACGGACTCGTGGTTCTGGTCACGCGACCCGGTCAAACCGTAATTCCATTATTGCGGTTTTGCGCGTCCATGATTGCGGTTTTGGCAAATGATTTTTCAAAACAAATAACAGTAGTAAGAAAAAAAGACTGGCGAACACGTGTGTGTCACCCAGCCTTCGTCGTCGGCCTCCGTCGGTCTATGATGACCATGGAAGAGAATCCTAAACGTCTACTCTGCTGGGACAGCACCGCCTGTGGCTGAACAGGCCAATGCGCGAATGGCAGTCCCTGTCACACAGGTCGCACTTGTGGGTGGTCTCTGTGCTGCTGGGTCTGTGGCGGTTCTTCCTGCGGGTCCTTTTTTCATCTGCTGCAGCAGTCAGTCTCTCTTCACCCAGCCTTACGCAGAACAGCTTTCGAACTTCTGTGCTTCAATTGGCTGGCTGTATTCGCAGCCGTTGGTAGGCGGGTCCTTCTTGCTAGTTTTCAGTCACTGGTTCTTCAAGGTTTCAGAAACCCAATTCAAGGCTCTTATTAGTCAAATGAGAGGTCAATCACATCTAAACCAATCAAAGCACTCCTTTGGCTTTCTGTTCACGGCTGTGTCTGTAGTGGAAGAACGGAAATGCAGCTTTTTTTTCAGTGCACTCTAGGACGCACTGCCCTCGTGCGCCCTCATGCGCTCTAGGACGCAGAGACGTGCCCGCCCGCGGTACACCGAAGTGCAAGAGGTTAAGCCACGTTTCTTTTGTTTGTTTGTTTTTTGCCCCACAACCCTACGATATTATTTTTTCATTTCTCATATAATACTGTCATTTTCTACTTTGGAAAAGTTTCTCATTTTGCCATCTTATGTTCTGTTGTGTCATACATACTGAATCATGGGTGTGGTATGTAAATTACAATCATTTCCATCTG
Organism: Pholidichthys leucotaenia; assembly: GCA_020510985.1. Lineage (NCBI taxonomy): Eukaryota > Metazoa > Chordata > Actinopteri > Cichliformes > Pholidichthyidae > Pholidichthys > Pholidichthys leucotaenia. The sequence continues at coordinate 176,566,277 of CM035840.1, read as the reverse complement.
CCAGATTTATCAATGAGTGAACAACGTACGTCTCATAAATGCCATGTGGACCTTTTCGTGCAATCTAATCTGCACCCAAATGTTTGCCAATTTCTATGCACTTTTGGTAAATGAGGTCCATTGTCTCTGTACCTTTTCTGGTCTTACTGTACATTCAGTCAAAAAGAGTATCAGACAAAATGTAAACCACAAATATAATCAGTATAATGAATATGATCAGTGGGCATATATGGAAATTCCAATGCAAGTATTAAGATTGTCAAACAGTATGTGTCCCCAAGTGTCAATGTATTTCCTCAAAAGACTCAATTCAATGGATACCGAGAGAGGGGAAAAAAGATGTGTACCATGAAAGATGGTGTGGCAAAAAAAAGAGATGAGAAGTCCTATTTGAAACAGGGTGAGGGATCAGGTGCAAGTAAACTGATGTGTTTGGGCAACCAATCTTTGTAGTTTTTAGCATAGTTATGGATGCACCTCTGCGGTCCTTTAATGCATCAGCTATTGGAAGGAGAAGAGAATGAAAAAGAGAAAAGGTTCAAATCCAAGACTCAAAGTACAACATGAAATAAGAAGGAACAAAATGAAAGCACCCTGAATGTATAAATGCTATAATTTCAGAGATGTGCAAACACCTCTACAAAGTAAAGGAAATTGCCCTGAGTTCATGATAAGACACACTCTTAGAGAGCTTTTAATACAAACATAATTCTGCTGCAAATCTTCTTTCATGGCATTTGGTCCCAGGAAATTGCTGAACAGATACCAACAAAGAAAAAATAGACACATTTAGAAGTGAACTGCAGGTTACACAGCTCTTTCATTTAGTACCAGCAAGCCTAGAACTGACATTGGCATTTATGTCATGATATTCTGTTGGCTCAAACTTAAATTCATCCATCTATCCATCTTCTACCACTTTTGCGGAGGTCCGGGTCGCAGACGCAGCAGTTCAAGCAGAGAAGCCCAGACTTCCCTCTCCCCAGCCACCTGCTCCAACGCTTCAAAGAGGATACCAAGGCATTTCCAGACCAGCTGGGAGACAGTATCTCCAGCGAGTCCTGGGTCTGCCACGGGGTCTCCTCCCAGTGGGACGTGCCCGAAACACCTCAAGTGGGAGGCGTCCAGGAGGCATCCTGATTAGATGCCCAAACCACCTCAACTGGCTACTTTCAATGTGAAGGAGCAGCGGTTCTACTCTGAGCCTCTCCCGGATGACTGAGCTCCTCACCCGGTCTCTGAGGGTGAGCCCAGCAAGCCTATGAAGAAAGGTCATTTCAGCCGGTTGTATCCGCGATCTCATTCTTTCGGTCATTACCCAAAGCTCATGACCATAGGTGAGGGTAGGAACGTAGATTGACTGGTAAATCAACAGCTTTCCGTCTGTCAATCTCTCGCTCCATTTTCCTCTCACTTGTGAATAAGACCCCAAGATACTTAAACTCCTCCACTTGGGGCAAGAGCTTGTCCCCAACCTGGAGAGGACAATCCACCTTTTTCCGGCTGAGGACCATGGACTGGGACTTGGAGGTGCTGATTCTCATCCCAGCCACTTCACACTCAGTGGCAAACCGTCCCAGTAAGAACTGTAGGTCATTGCTGGATGAAGCCAGCATGACAACATCATCTGCAAACAACAGAGATGAGGTCTTGTGGTCACTAAGCATGACACCCTCCATGCCCTGGCTGTGCTTAGAAATCCTGTCCATAAAAATTATGAACAGGATCGGTGACAAAGGGCAGCCCTGGCAGAGTCCAGCTCTCACTGGGAATCAGTCTGACCGAGTGTTGACAATACAAACCAAACTCTCACAATGGTCATACAGAGACCGAATAGCTCATAACAACAAGCCTGATACCCCATACCCCCGAAGCACCCGCCACAAAAAACCACGAGGGACGCGGTTGAATGCCTTCTCCAAGTCCACAAAACACATGTAAACTGGCTGGGAAAACTCCCACGACCCCTCCAGGATTCTCGAGAGGGTAAGGAGCTGGCCCGATGTGCCATGGCCAGGATGAAAACCACATGGTTCCTCCTGAATCCGAGGTTCGGCCAACGGCCGGACTCTCCTCTCCAGTACCTTGGCATAGACCTTCCCAGGGAGGCTGAGGAGTGTGATCCATCTAAAGTTAGAGCACACCCTCTGGTCCCCTCTTTTAAAGAGAGGAACCACCACCCCAGTTTGCCATGCCAAAGGCACTGCCCCCGACCTCCACCCAATGTTGCAGAGGCATGTCAACCATGACAGCCCTACAACATCCACGGCCTTGAGGTACTCAGGGCGAATCTTATCCACCCCCGGGGCCTGGCCACCAAAGAGATTTTTAACCACCTTGGCAACCTCAGCCCCTGTGATAGACAAGTCGTTCCCCTCATCTACAAGCCCTGCTTCCTCTGTGGAAGGCGTGTCAGTGGGACTGAGGAGATCCTCAAAGTATTCCTTCTACTGCCTGACGATATCCCCAGTCGAAATCAGCAGTGCCCCATCCACACCATACACAGTGTGGACAAGGAACTGCTTCCCCCTCCTGAGCTGCCGGACAGTTTGCCAGAATCTCTTCGAGGCCGACCAAAAGTCTTGTTCCATGGCCTCACTGAACTCCTCCCATATCCGAGTTTTTGCTTCAGCAACCACCCGAGCTGCTCTCTGCTTGGCCTGCCGGTACACCTCAGCTGCTTCGGGAGTACCACAAGCCAACCAAGCTTGATAGTACTCCTTCTTCAGCTTAATGGCCCCCTCACCACTGGTGTCCACCACTTGGTTCGGGAGTTGCCACCATGAGAAGCCCCGACGACCTTGTGGCCGCAGCTCTGGGCAGCCACTTCAACAATGGAGGTGGAGAACATGGCCCATTCAGACTCCATGTCTCCACATTCCCTTGGAATGTGGTTGAAGTTCTTCCGAGGTGGAAGTTGAAGATCTCCCGGACAGGGGCCTCAACCAGATGTTCCCAGCACACCCTCACTATGTGTTTGGGTCTACCAGATCTTTATGGCATCCTCCCCTGCCAATGGATCCAATTCACCACGAAGTGGTGAGCAGCTGACAGCTCTGCATCTCTCTTTACCCGAGTGTCCAAGACATACGGTTGTAAGTCTGATGGCACGATAACAAAAATGATCATTGACCTGCGATCTAGGGTGTCCTGGTGCCAGATGCACATATGGACACCCCTATGCTTAAATTCAGACCCTGCAAACCCAATGAGGAGACATAGTTATCCATCCATCCATCCATCTTTTACCGCTTAATCCTTTTTGGGTCATGGGGGAGCTGGAGCCTATCCCAGCATCTTTGTGCGAGAGGCATGGTACACCCTAGATAGATTGCCAGTCCATTGCAGGGCAAGACATAGTATACAATTAATTATTTTGAAAGGGTCAACATAACCACTATGTCATTTACAGCAGGGAAAATAAGTACTGAACATGTCAACATTTTTCTCATTAAACATATTTCTGATGGAGCCTTTGACCTGAGAATTTCACAAGATATCAGTAGCAACCCAAGTAATCCATACATACAAAGAAATCACGGCAACTGTGTTCACAAAACAAGTTATATTTTAATAAAGTGGAACAACACAGGGAGTAAGTATTGAACACATGAAGAAAAAGAGGTGCAAAAAGGCATAGAAAGCCAAAAAAACAGCTGAAATCCATCAGAATTTAGGAAGTCATCCCATCCTCCATCAGTGCAAATTAATTCAACTCGCTTGAGTCCTGATTGATAGACTTTAAAAAGGTCTGTGAATATCAGATTGTCACATCATAAAGAGCTCATGATGGGTAGAAGCAAAGAGCTCTCTCTCTCAATCTTTGCAACCTTATTGTTGCAAAACATAATGATGGCATTGGTTACAGGCACATTTCTAAACTGTTGAATGTTCCAGTGAGCACTGGTGGAACCATCGTTCAGAAGTGGAAAGAACATCATTTTGCCATCAACCAGCCACGTGTCATGTATCTGCCTTCCAGGCAGATTGAGGCTGAAATGAGGATCAGGGGTGCAGACTGAACTTCAGAGTAACATATTTTATTACAAAAACAAAAGAACAAATGAACGCAGCACGGGGGCTGAAAAACAAAACTGCCAAAGCTAAACTTACTTGGGAAGATAACAACTTTACTGGGAGAACACTGGGGAAAAACGACAATGATGCCAAACAGAGCACATGCAAAAACTCACATAAATAAGGTAACTGATAATTAACTACATATAAGACAGCTGGGACTAATTAAAGGATAACAGGAGCAGCTACACGGACAGGATGGGCGGGGCTGTACAGACAAAGGACGCTGAGGAAAACACAGAGGGCACACAAAGCAAATAATCATAATGGAGGAAAACACAAAGACATCAACAAAGACACTAAGGGAGGGCACAACATAACAGAAGACATAGACAGAGGACACAGGGGGACACAGAGGGCAAATACTGCAATTAAACATAAACCAAATCAGGGAGGCACACACAGAACACAAATGAACATAAAGCGTGGGCATGGTCCCCAACCGTGCCCAGAACTTGATATAATCCTCCCTTTAAGGGGTGGATTCCAGACACCCCCAAAATAAAACATGGTAACACCAAAACGGGTGGGAAGAGGGGGGGCAAGGCACAGCAGGAAGAAAAAAAAACCACAGGAATTTCACAATAACAAAAAAAAAACAAAAGCAAACTGTCCATCGGGTGGTCTCCCAATGTCCCTAGACCACCGACCTGGGGAACACGATGAGTCAGAGGAGTGAACAGCATCGAGGGGCCCCCAGACCAGAGAACATGATGGGTCCGGTGGTCTTCCAAAGTCCCTAGACCACCAGACCGGAATGCAGGATAGGTCCGGTGGCCTACCAAAATCTAAGGACCACCAGACGGTTGAACACGGCGCTGAGGGAGCGCCGAACTCAGGAATCTTTAACACAGGAGCTAACATAGACATTCCTTACTCAGGAGATAATGATAATATGGGAACATTAAACTCAGGAGACAACGACAACATAAGGGCCTTTTCCACTAGCACGCTTTAGCGCGACACGGGACAGCTCAGCACGCTTTGTACGCTTTTCCACAAGCCCCAACACGGTTTAACAGCCACAATTCTCAGCCCCGCTGAAGGGCAGGGTACAGCAGTGCTGAGCTGTGCCGTGTTGTGACGTTAACAGACTGGTCGCCGCTGATTGGTCAGGTCGTAACCGGCGCTGATTGGTCAGGTTGGAACTGCCCCTCTCCTCCTCCTCATCTACCAAATCTTCACGACCTTCTCAATAAAGTTTAAAAAAAAAAAAAAAAAAAGAATCTTCACGACCGCCTTTACTCAGCACGCAACCACTGTTGGCGGTTCCTTTCAGTGTATTGCTGTGCTATTTTCATTTATTTTCTATCAAAAATGGCTTCGCGTAATAAGGGTGTTCTATGGAGCAGTAAGGAGCTGCAGTGTTTGCTCACTGCATTGTCAGACGAACGTATGCAGCGCGAGTTAGACGGAGCTGCCCGGAATGAAAAAATATACCGGGAGGTCTCGACATCGGAGTCCTTTAACGGTGAGTTTTAATTTTTTTTTATTGTGCGTTTTTTCGCAAATATATTCGGTAAGACGCTCAGTTTATTTATGCAATAAAAAAGCTGCTCATTTGTGGATGGATCGCTGCTTGCAGCACACTGCGGACTCAAGCTTTTATTTTAATTATTCATGTGAACAATACGCTGAAATAAGCTTATGTATTCTTGTTAAAAACTATTGTGCTGTATTTTATTGTGTGCATTTTCCTTGTAGAATCATCCCACGCGTCCGCCGCGACAGCCCGTCCGGATTATTCAACCGAGCCATCCTGACCCACAGCTGGCAGAGACGCTTCATTCATCCGAGTCGTGACCCAGTTTGGGAAGCTGGTGTAGACACTCAGTGGTCGGCGTGTATAAAATGTCGATTAACTTTCATGTTGTGTTGCAAAGTTTTTTTTTTCTTTTAATATTTTGTATATAATAAAATGGAATTGTTTTGGAAAGTGTGGTTTGTCTGTTATAACACTGAATTATAAAACAGTATAATTTCATAGAAATTCCATTGCCTAATCTGATCAAAATGATACTGATCTTCCTGTCAGGGTCAACCATTGTAAAGGTAATGTAATTTTTAACTAGACCAAAAAACAAATGTTTTTGTAAGCTTTCTGTTCTTTTTATTGAAATATCATAAAAAATTAGCCCCACATGATCCAGTTCTAAACTTTGGGTACATTTTTTATGTTAACTTATAAGAAGTTGCACAGTTGGACTTTAAAATGCAGCAGAAGAGACTGATCAAGCTTACAAGTCAATGTAAAAAAGTAAGTATATGTAAATTGAATGTTCTATCGGCATTCCAAATTCAGAGAATTACAATACTTTAGAAGGAGTGTAGCATCATCTAAACGGAAAATAATAATACTGTTGTTCCAAACGTTGACCTGAAGGTGAAAAACATGAATTTTTTTTAATTCATTACATCCAAAATGCCCTAGGATGTAAAAAAAAATAATTTGGTGTAGGCCAGTGTGCCACAAGTCTCATTATTTAATACGAATAAAAACAAGTTTCAGCTCTTTATTTCTAGGTCATTTGGCAGTTAATTCAAAACAAAAGTGACTTGTGTTGTTGCAGCTTAATTATGAGATAAAATTAATTGTGAGATAAATCCACAGAGCGAGCAAGGCAATAATCCTTGAATCCTTTTTTGTCTCGTGTAAATGAGGACTCAGTGGGTGCGTAACGTCACGGGAGTGTGGCCCCGCCTCGCTCAGAATCTGCTGCTGCCCCGCTTCTAAAACCTCCTAACAAATCATCACAGCACAAGCACAACACCAATGGAGACAGAAGCATTCCGAGCCGTACTGAAGTGAACCGAGCCGTACCGAGGTGTGCTGGGCTAGTGGAAAACAGGCAATAGAGACCCCAACCTCGGGAGGTGATAACATGGAACCCTGAACCTTAGGAAGCAACAAATTCCACACTCAGAAGATGACAGAAGCATTTTGCTTTGAGAATAACATTGAAGCTTCTTGCTCAGGGGACCACAACATAAAATCTGTGAGCTCAGCAGATGGTAACACTGGAGCTCTTTTCACAGAAAATAACAGAAGTCTCTCGCTCTAGAGGTATCAACAGAGGAGTCCTTTGTTCTAGAGACAGTACCTGAGAGACCTTCGGTGCAGGGGCTAACAATGACTGGGGGGCACTGACCACACTGGGAGACGACTGGGGAGCGCTGACTGCAGAGAGAAGCAGCTGCTGGGGAGCGTCGACCACGGAGAGAACTGGAGCAGTGATGTGCATCTTGGAGACTGTTGGAGCAGCGGCATGCACCTCGGGAGCTGCTGGACCTGCCGTTGAAGGGTGCGCCTCCATCTCTGACACAGCCACCTCAAACAGAAATGGGTGTCAGGTCCACACCACTATCACCAGCAGAAAAGCTCGGTGGGAAAGGCTCAGAAGCAGATAGGGACTGCGACTGGGCTGAGCTCTATGTGGCTGAAGCAGAGTGTGGCGGTGTGTTCTCCTCCAGCTCAGGGTATGGCTGTGGTGCAAAGGAGAGGCTGGCTGGAGCAGCATACCGAGCTGCTTCTTCTTCTTCTTCTTCTTCTTCTTCTTGAGGAGAATGTCCACGCTCTGATTGCGAGCGGTATTGTAATAGGGGACATGTCTGTACAGGTGTCCCCCTTATCAGTTGTATCAACGCTTATCACCGTCTCGGGTGTTCCACCTTTCATTACTGATGAGCAGTTGGCGACGGAGCTCCGCAGATTCGGGAAGTTTGCAGGCTCGTTTAGACACGTGAGTTTGGGAATCAGGGAAGCCGAGTATTAACATGTGAAATCACTCAGGCGACAGGTGTTCATGTTTCTAGACTCGCCCACACAAACTCTGGAAGTGTCCTTCCGGGTCAAACACGGGGACGGCTACTATATGGTGTATGCGAGCTCGGGACAGATGAAGTGTTTTGAATGTGGCGATGTGGGCCATAAACGTTTCGCCTGCCCGCACAGGCGCCCGGCGGGGGGCTCTGGTGGAGCCGCAGCTGAGGCTGCCGGTGCGGCTTCCACTCGCGACGCTGCTGCGGACGGCGTTGCGGGGGCTTCCGCCACGGCGGAGCCCGGCAGGGCCGCACAGCCTGCCAGCGAGGCCTCCGCACCCGCCGCTGCTGCGGACGACGTTGTGGGGCCTTCTGCCGCTCCTGCTCCGGAGCCTGCCGCTGTGTCTGTGGACAGTCTGCCTGTGGCGCCCGCAGCGCAGCCTGCAGCTGGGGGCGTGACTGGTGATGGCGCCCAAGCAGTCAATGACGTTGACTCAGCATTGTGCTGTGTGACATTAGCGGCTGTGCTTCCGCAGCCTGCTGCCACTTCAGAGCAGCAGGCGGAACAACACCGGTCGTCTGATATAGGCGCCGCCCCGGAACACGTGGCTGGTGAAGGAGCAGCTGCACCAGCTGACGTGCCAGCTGGATCTAACAGTCAGCAGAGTTGTGCTGACAAGGGAATGGAGTGTGAATCTGACGCTGTGTCTGCTAAAAATGAGTTTATTGAGGCAACTGGCAATGCCAATGCGGATTTGTATTCACTAGAAGAAATAAATGCTTTCCTGGATGGAACCTATAATAATAGGGCCGTTAACGTCGCTGATTACTTCAGTGACACTGACAAATTCATTCGGTCTGTTAATGTACTGAAGAAGCAGGCTGGTGTTGACCTCCTGGGTGAAAGAAAATGCTTCCGCCTGAAGAAGCACATCACAGCCCTGCGTAAATCAGCAGGGGGACAAAAGGCCAAGCGTGCAAAGATGGAATGATTTCCATGGCAACAGCACGGTGCTCATCACATCGATCGCCTAATGCAGAAAATAAAATTAGGGTCCTTAAACATCAATGGTGGGAGGGGTAATCATAAGAGGGGATTCATTAGTGACCTGTTCAGACGGAAAGGTCTCAACGTTTTGTTTTTGCAGGAAACTCATACCACTTCGGCAGATGAAGTCGACTGGGGCTTGTGGTGGAAAGGCCCTTTTTCACTCAGTCACGGCACCAATCTTAGTGCAGGAGTGGCCATTTTGTTTGGGGAATCAGCAAATGCACAAGTTTTATCGGTGGTGGAGATAGTGAGGAGCAGGCTGCTTCTTGTTAGGGCCGAAATAGAGGATTCCGTGTTTTGCCTGGTAAATGTTTACGCGCCAAACCACGGTGCTGAAAGGGTTGCCTTTTTCAATATACTGACTACTGAATTGCAGCGTTATCACCAAGAACAACTTGTTGTTGATGGTGATTTCAACTGTACCTTGGACTTCACTGTAGATCGCACTAATGCAGAACCTCATCTGCAGTCTTCTAGAATCTTGGAAAATTTCACTGTGCAGTTCGACTTAGTGGACACGTGGAGATCTAAAAATGCAAATGCGAGACAGTATACCTGGGTCAGGGTCACTGACGGTGTTGTCAGTGCTGCTAGATTAGACAGGATATATGTTTCTAGAACATTTAGCCCCGGACTCCTTCACAGTAACATAAGTCCCATCGGTTTCATGGATCATCACCTGGCTACTGCGGTGTTACTGAACTCATCAGGGAAACGGGCAAAATCTTATTGGCACTTCAATAACAAGCTCCTTCAGGACAACGCCTTTTGTCAGTATTTTGTGTGCTTCTGGGAACACTGGAGGACCACAAAGGCTCGTTTTAGTTCCCTCGAACAGTGGTGGGACGTTGGCAAAGTGCAAATTCGCCTTTTTTGTCAACGGTACGCTGCAAACTCAATTGCCATCATCAAGGCCAAGGTCAGTGAACTTGAGGACGCTGTCAAGAGGCTGGAGGCCAGCTTGGTTACGGGTCAGGATTCTACCGCTGGTCCTTTGCTGCAGGAGAAGAGATCGGCCCTGCGCACATTCATGCAGGAAAGAGTGGAGGGGGCGCTAGTGAGGTCACACTTCACTCGCCTGCAGGACATGGATGCACCAACGTCCTTCTTCTTCAATTTGGAGAAGTCTACTGCGAAAAAGAAGTTGATGGCTTGCTTGACACTCCCAGATGGCCGGCTGACTACGAACCCATCCGAGATGCGGCGCCATGCAGTGGATTACTAAGGGGCCCTGTTTGCTGAGGGGACGTGTTGCAAAGACCCTCAAACTCAGCTCTTCGAAGCCCTTCCGGTGCTCGGCCCGGAGGACAGGGCCGCTCTGGACTGTGCCCTGACTTTGGATGAGTTAACTGTGGCTGTAAATCAGATGGCTCTGGGATGCGCACCTGGACTTGATGGTCTTTCTTCAGAATTTTTTAAGCATTTTTGGAATATTTTGGATCAGACTTCTATGACGTTCTAACTGACTGTTACAGAAAGGGAACTTTACCTGTCTCCTGCCGCTGTGCAGTGCTGTCTCTGTTGCCTAAGCAGGGGGACTTGGCCCTGCTGAAAAACTGGAGCCCCGTGGCTCTTCTTTGCACGGACTACAAGGTGCTTTCTAAAGCCCTGGCAAACAGACTGAACGCTGTCTTGGGTTTGATCGTAAATAAGGATCAAACATATTGTATTCCTGACCGAAACATTATGGACAATGTTTTCCTCATACGTGACGTTCTCCAGCTCAGTAAATGTCATGACTTACAGTTCGGGATTGTGTCTTTGGACCAACAAAAGGCTTTTGATAGGGTTGACCATTCCTATTTGTTTTCCACCCTGAGGGGGTTTGGTTTTGGCAATGTGTTTTTGAGGTGGGTCAATCTGCTATATACTGGAGCTGAGTGTTTGGTAAAGATGGGGGCAGGCCTGAGTCGGCCAATCCCTGTACACCGGGGAATACGCCAGGGGTGTCCACTCTCGGGTCAGCTGTACAGCTTGGCTATTGAGCCTTTGCTGTGCAGGTTGCGCACTCGGCTGGGTGGTCTGGTTCTGCCGGGGCCATCAAGCTGTTGCCGCCCGATTGTCTTGTCTGCTTATGCGGATGACGTTAACGTTTTCATCACCTCCCACGGGGATGTGCAGCGTCTGGTGGACACTTTGTCAGTTTATGAAAGGGCATCTTCTGCACGGGTGAATTGGGCCAAGAGTGAGGGTCTATTGGTGGGCCACTGGTCGCGTCAAGGCGTCCCTCGCCTACCCGGCGGTCTTCAGTGTGGGACGGCCGGTCTCAAAGTGTTGGGGGTTTTTCTGGGTTCGGAGGCTTTTGAACAAAAGAACTGGGAGGATGTTAAGGACAAGGTGTGTGCTCGCTTTTCTAAATGGAAATGGTTGCTACCACAGCTGTCATATAGGGGCAGGGTTCTGGTCGCAAATAATCTGGTCGCCTCGGCTCTTTGGCATAGGCTGGTGGCTTTGACACCGCCCAGGAGCCTCGTGGAGGAGATTCAGAAGATCATTGTGGACTTCTTTTGGTCTGGTCGCCACTGGGTCCGTGCGCCAGTTCTCTACCTGCCTGTGGCCGAGGGGGGACAGGGCCTGGTGGACATACATTCCAAGATCGCCTGCTTCAGGCTTCGAACTGCACAACGCCTCCTTTACGGATGCGGACCCTGCTGGATGGACACTGCTAAACTGCTCCTGAGGAGAGTTGGTCGCTTGGGCTATGATAAGCAGCTCTTCCTCATGACATCTGGGGAGGTGGACCTTACTGGACTATCTGCTTTTTACACGTCCGTCTTGCATGCATGGCGAGTCTTCACCGTGGCCCGCTTCCATGACGAGACACCGGGCATGTGGCTGTTCGAGGAACCACTGTTTTTCAATCGATTCATCGACGCTGAGGTGCTGCAGTCTGTGGACTTGTTTGCGGGAGGCACGCTGTACCAAGCTTGGTCATCTTATGAAGATGTTGACCACATCGATGGATACGCTGAGGCGGAGTGCCAACATTACATCTGTCAGACTGCTGCAAAGGGTGGTGGGGGACGTGTGCGCCGCCCTGCCACAACCGCTTCGAGCGTTTGCGACAAACCGCACTCTTTCCAATCAATGGGATGACGACACTGTTCAGGTTCAGGTTCAGGTTACTTTATTTGTACCCGTAGGTAGATTTGTTTTGCAGTTGGTGACATCCATATTTACAAGCCACTAATTACATTCAACATAGACACAAACACAGGCACACATCTTACAAAATAGGTAAATATAAAATATGTACAATATAATTTTTATAGCTTGTTCAACTCTTTGACAGCAGCAGGAACAAAGCTGTTTTTGTAGCACTGGGTTCTACTTTTTGGGACAGCAAACCTCCGTCTGGAGGTAAGAAGCTGAAAGTTGCAGTGCAAAGGGTGGGAGTCATCATTTAAAATCGAGTCGGCCATCCTCTGTACTTGTCTGGTGTACAGGGATGTCAGGCTCAGCTGTGACTCACCAAGCAAACGACTGGACCATCTGACTACCTGATCCAAGGATTTCCTCTGTTTCAGTTTTATCTGACCAAACCATGACATTAAAGAAAAGGATAAAACAGATTCAATAAAAGCCCGATAAAACATAGTCATTATGGTTCGGTCAATTTGGAAGCGTGCAAGTTTCCTCAAACAATGCAAATTTTGCTGACCCTTTTTGAACACCCTTTCACAGTTCACCTCAAAGTTCAATCCACTATCAATAATCGTCCCAAGATATTTGTACGATTGTACACATTCGGTGGTCTGGCCTTTTAGTATGGTGACTTTGTGCCTGGGAGTTTTCCTCCTAAAGTCAATAATCATATCTTTCGTTTTTGTTGTATTCAGCTGCAGGTAGGAATCCTCACACCAGTGAACAAAGTCATCAACTACTGGGCCGTGGCCACTCTCACCATCCTGGAGGAGACTGACAATGACTGAGTCATCAGCATACTTTATAATGTGTCTGTTGTCATGTCTGCTCCGACACATGTTTGTGTACAGGATGAAGAGTAGTGGTGACAACACACACCCCTGAGGAGAGCCAGTAGAAGAGCGCTTTAGGTCAGACAATGTGCCATTGACCCTTACTCTCTGCGTCCTGTTGGTTAAGAAATCCAGAATCCAACCCACCAGATTATTGCTTAAATCAAATTGTTGCAGAAGCCTTTCAACTAAAATATGAGGTTGGATTGTATTAAAGGCAGAAGAAAAGTCCACAAATAAAAGCCTGGTGTGTGTCCCATTAAAATCCAGATGTTTGAAAAGCATGTCAAACAGAGTGACAGTGGCATCCTCCACTCCTCTGTGAGGCCTATAGGCAAACTGCAGAGGATCCAATGCATGTTCAGTCTGCTTTAGGACCTCACATCTGACCAGTTTTTCAAAAATTTTCATTAAAATTGAAGTCAAAGCAACTGGTCTAAAGTCATTTACCGTTTTAGGACAGCTGGATTTTGGAACGGGAACAACCACGGCATCTTTCCAGATCTTAGGCACATGTTGTGTCTGTAAGGACTTATTGAAAATGTAATGAAATATAGGACTCAGTTCATGTGCACAGGACTTTACCAGGCGCCCACATATATTATCAGGGCCCTGACTTTTGTTCACTTTTACAGCGCGGAACTCCCTTTTAACATCCTGCATCTCAATATTAAAGTGCTGATTGTCTTTGAGTTTCTGTTTCTAATCTTGGATTTCTGTGCTAAAATCAAAGGAGTCAAAACGACCATCAAAACAATTAAGAGCATTAGCCAGCTCTGTGCCTGAACTAAAACCATCTAAAAACACACGATTACTGCGCTCTGTGCTCTGAAGGCCTGCAATAGTTTTCATACTGGCCCAGGCCGAACCAAGTTTATTTGCTGCCATCTTGCTTTCCAACTCTGATTTATAATTCTGTTTTGCTCTTAAAATTTCGGCCTTCAGCTCCTTAGTGGCAACCTGTAGCTCAGAAACAGACCCCTGTTTAAAGGCAAGAGCTTTCCTCTGTAAGCAGGATTTAACTGATTTAGTAACCCATGGTTTGTTGTTGGGGTATATTTTGACACGTTTACGTGAAACGATCTTATTTTGACAGTAAGCCATGTATGAGCATGTGAGCTCAGCCAGAGAGTCCAAGTCATCCCCGCAGGCCATTATGAACATCTTCCAGTCTGTACAGTCAAAGCATTCCTAGAGGCTGTGCTCTGAATCGTCTGTCCACACATCAATGTCTCTCATCTCCACCTTGCCTCTTCTGAGAGCAGTTTTATATGTGGGCAGCAAATGAACACAGTTGTGATCTGAGGATCCTAAAGGAGGAAGGGGGAGGGATTTATAGGCCCTCTCTATGGATCCATAGCACAGGTCCAATGTCTGTGTCCACTGTGTCCACCTTTCCTGCAATTTCCATAACTCCAGCAGTGGGGGAGTGGCAGGGAGGAGAGGATCACCTGCTAACCTTCAGAATTCCTCGCCTGGGCAAGTTCGAGTTTGTTGGGACAAGGGCGGTGTATCACATCTGTGTGAAGGTTCTGAATCTACGCTCTCTGATGGATGTCACAGAGTCGAGGTGGGCGGGTTTTTTGGGCCCAGAGGTCTCCCCGAAAGGCAGCTGGCGGTGCATGTACAAGCTACCTATTGAGAAACGGACAGCAGATCTCCAGTGGAGGATTGTGCATGGGGCAATAGCTACGAATAAATACAGAGCACGCCTTGATCCGACTGTGGGGGGGGGGATGTTTGTTTTGTTCCCAAGTTGAGACCCTGGAGCATTTGTTTGTCCAATGTTTTCGTTTATCTGGACTTTTTGATATTTTGCGCAAGTGGTTTCAGGCTTTGGGTGAACGTTTCTCTTTTGGTCTGTTCATTTACGGTCCAAAGTATAAAGTGGCAAGGAAGGCTGCCCACACTTTGATGAACTTCCCATCTGGTACTGCTAAACTTGCCACCTGGCTGACGAGGAAAAATCGGGCTAGCAACGCTGGCAATGTGGATCCTGTGTCTGCTTTCAAGGTCTTGTTGAAAGCCAGACTACAGGTGGAGTTCTCTTACTATCAAATGGTGGGCAATTTGGAGGCATTCATCAATAGATGGACTGTAGGGAACGTTTTGTGCTCTGTGGGTCAGGGGGATGAGTTATGTTTGCACTTTTGAGATGTGACACACTTGGGCCAGTGATATTGGTCTTTTTGCATTCTTGAAATGTACAATAAAGCCTTTTTTAAAAGTCAAAGTCTTCTTCTTCTTCTTCTTCTTCTTCTTCTTCTTCTTCTTCTTCTTCTTCTATATTGTATTCCTGACCGGAACATTATGGACAATGTTTTTCTCATACGTGACGTTCTCCAGCTCAGTAAATGTCATGACTTACAGTTTGGAATTGTGTCTTTGGACCAGGAAAAGGCCTTTGATAGGGTTGACCATTCCTATTTGTTTTCTACCCTGAGGGGGTTTGGTTTTGGAAATATGTTTTTGAGGTGGGTCAATCTGCTATACACTGGAGCTGAGTGTTTGGTGAAGGTGGGGGCGGGACTGAGTCGGCCAATCCCTGTACACCGGGGAATACGCCAGGGGTGTCCACTCTCGGGTCAGCTGTACAGCTTGGCTATTGAGCCTTTGCTGTGCAGGTTGCGCGCTTGGCTGGGTGGTCTGGTTCTGCCTGGGCCATCAAGCTGTGGCCGCCCGATTGACTTGTCTGCTGATGCGGATGACGTCGAAGTTTTCATCACCACCAACGGGGATGTGCAGCGTCTGGTGGACACTTTGACAGTTTATGAAAGGGCATCTTCTGCATGGGTTAATTGGGCCAAGAGTGAGGGTCTATTGGTGGGCCACTGGTCGCATCAAGCCATCCCTCGCCTGCCCGGCGGCCTTCAGTGGGGGACGGCCGGTCTCAAAGTGTTGGGGGTTTTTCTGGGTACGGAGGCCTTTGAACGAAAGAACTGGGAGGGTGTTAAGGACAAGGTGTGTGCTCGCATTTCTAAATGGAAATGGTTGCTACCACAGCTGTCATATAGGGGCAGGGTTCTGGTCGCGAATAATCTGGTTGCCTCGGCTCTCTGGCATAGGCTGGTGGCTTTGACACTGCCAAGGAGCCTCGTGGAGGACATTCAGAAGACAATCGTGGACTTCTTTTGGTCTGGTCGCCACTGGGTCCGCGCGCCAGTTCTCTACCTGCCTTTGGCCGAGGGGGGACAGGGCCTGGTGGACATACATTCCAAGATCACCAGCTTCAGGCTTCGAACTGCACAACGACTCCTTTACAGATGCGGACCCTGCTGGATGGACACTGCTAAGCTGCTTTTGAGGAGAGTTGGTCGCTTGGGCTATGATAAGCAGCTCTTCCTCGTGACACCTGGGGAGGTGGACCTTACTGGACTATCTGCTTTTTACACGTCTGTTTTGTATGCATGGCGAGTCTTCAGCGTGGGCCGCTTCCATGACGAGGAGCCGGGCATGTGGCTGTTCGAAGAACCACTGTTTTTCAATCGATTCATCGCAGCAGAGGTGCTGCAGTCTGCCAGTCTGCGGAGTTGTTTGCGGGAGGCACGCTGTACCAAGCTAGGTCATCTTATGAGGATGTCGACCACATCGATGGAGACACTGAGGCGGAGTGCAAAAATTACATCTGTCAGACTGCTGCAAAAGGTGGTGGAGGACGTGTACGCCGCCCTGCCGCAGCCGCTTCGGGCGTTTGCGACGAACCGCACTCTTTCCAATCAATGGGATGACGACACTGCGTCCACCTTTCCTGCAATTTCCATAACTCCGGATGTGGGGGAGTGGCAGGGAGGAGAGGATCACCTACTGACCTTCAGGATTCCTCGCCTGGGCAAGTTCCAGTTTGTCGGGACAAGGGCGGTGTATCACATCTGTGTGAAGGTTCTGAATCTGCGCTCTCTGAAGGATGTCACGGAGTCGAGGTGGGCGGGTTGTTTGGGGCCAGGGGTCTCCCAAAAGGCAGCTGGCGGTGCATGTACAAGCAACCTATTGAGAAACGCACAGCAGATCTCCAATGGAGGATTGTGCATGGGGCAATAGCCACAAATAAATACAGGGCACACCTTGATCTGACTGTGGGGGGGGAATGTTTGTTTTGTTCCCAAGTTGAGACCCTCGACCATTTGTTTGTCCATTGTTTTCGTTTATCTGGACTTTTTGACATTTTGCGCGGGTGGTTTTGGGCTTTGGGTGAACGATTCTCTTTTGGTCTGTTCATTTACGGTCCGAAGTACAAAGTGGCAAGGAAGGCTTCCCACACTTTGATGAACTTCCTATCTGGGACTGCTAAGCTTGCCATCTGGCTGACGAGGAAAAATCGGGCAAGCAATGCTGGCAATGTGGATCCTGTGTCCGCTTTCAAGGTCTTGTTGACAGTCAGAATCCGGGTAGAGTTCTCTTACTATCAAATGGTAGACAATCTGGAGGAGTTCATCACTAGATGGGCTGTAGGGAATGTTTTGTGTTCAATGGGTCAGGGGGATGAGTTATGTTTGCACTTTTGAGATGTGACACACTTGGACAACTGATTTTGGTCTTTGTGCAATTTGGAAATGTGCAATAAAGCCTTTTTTAAAAGTCAAGTCTTCTTCTTCTTCTTCTTCTTCTCTCAGTAAGCAGCATCTCCTGGAATCCTCCCTCCAACTGGGACTGCCAAACGCCAAGCGGGTGCTCAGGTACTGCTCCCTCTCAGACATCGCCCAAGGGACTCGTGGTGTGGTGAGCTGCTGCCTGGGAGGTGGAGTTGGGACTGGGGCTGGTGTATTAAAAAACAAAAGAACAAATGAACACAGCATGGGGGCTGAAACACAAAACTGTCAAAGCGAAACTTACTTGGGAAGATAACAAATTCACTGAGAGAATGCTGGGGAAACGTGACAATGACACCAGAGCGCATGCAAAAACTCACATAAATAGGGTAACTGATATAATCCCTCTATAAAAGCAAGAAATCTGTGTGTGTCTGTGTGTCACACTTCATAGGACATCATAGGACAGCCTATGATCTCTGCCTGAACATCATAGGACGTCCTATGATCTCAGGCATCATAGGATGACAAATGTGTCTTTATGATGTCACATAGACCACAGAGATCATAGGACTAGTTGTCTTTATGATGTCACACATAGATTTTATCTCCCCCTCTCCCTCTCTCCCTTCTCCCTCTCCCCCCCTTTCCTTCTCTCTCTCCCTGGTCTCTCTCTCCCTCTCCCTCTCCTCTCTCCCTCTTCATTCAGTAGCACCCAAGGATTTTGACAACATGACAGGCTCCAGGCCCTCTGCTGGGCCCCCAGTGCTGTGTGTGTGTCTGTCACGCTTCATAGGACATCATTGGACGGCGTATGATCTCTGCCTCATCATCATAGCACGTCCTATGAACTCAGGCATCATAGGACAACTCACCATGCCTACATGACGGCAAATGTGTAACCTTGAAGAATGCCAGTCTACACTACAAATGTGTAAAATGCCAAGCAAAGCGCTGATTTTCACTGGGTGCTCTGGTTTCTTGGTTTCTACAGGCATGCAAGGGCCTTCCTGAACAGGCTCGAAAGCCATTTTTTCAGGGTTGTGCCTATGAACTGGAATTACGACACACCTATCCCTCAACCAGTGGTCTGAACAAAAAAGAAGACCCACCAGATAGAGAGCAATAGAATGAGAAGAACTGCTGCACGTCAGAAAGGATGCCGTGAACATGAAACACCTCAGGTTCCACCAGTATGCCGCAGGCATGACTGTGAACAACACAACCGTCTGAGACAGGAGGAGACCCTTCAGTGGTCTGAATGAAGAAGAAGAAGACCCACCAGATGATGTCTATATGACGGCACATAGACAGAGCACATGACTCTCTACAAGACATATACAGTATATAGACACAGGTAAGCAACATAACACAGAACAGTAACAGGCAGGAGAAGAAGTAACAAGCAGGGCCAAAGAGCTCCAGATGGCAGGCATATTTTGTGTAATTTTTATATTTTGCTGCATACAAAAGCCGTCACATGTGATTGCCACTTAGTGCTGTGTTGCTATACCAACTGTCTTGTAACTGGCAAGAATTCTGTTCCAATGCATCCCCTCTATGGGCATGCACGAGTATGCACTAGTTAACTAAATGTAAGAAAGCTGGGACTAATTAAAGGATAACGGGAGCAGCTACAGACAGGATGAGTGGGGCTGTACAGACAAAGGATGCACAAAGCAAATAATCATCACGGAGAAAAACACAAAGACATCAATAAAGATACTAAGGGATGATAGAACATAACAGACGACATAGACAAAGGACACAGGGGGACACAGAGGGGAAATACTGCAATTAAACATAAACCAAATCAGGGAGGCACACACAGAACACAAATGAACATAAAGCATGGGCACGGTCCCCAACTGTGCCCAGAACTTGACACCATGACCAGGAGCTCCTCACAAGATTTCTGACAGAGAAGTCAAAAGAATTATCAGAAGAGTTATCCAAGAGCCAAAGACCACTCGTGGGGAGCTCCAGAAATAAGTAATGCACTCAACCGACATGGGCAGTATGCCCGCTCACCTCGCAAAACTCCATTTCTGAAGAGAGGATGGGGAGACTATAGTCTGGTCAGATGAAACCAAAATTGAACTTTTTGGATGCCACAACACACAGCACGTTTGGAGGAGAAATGGCACTACACATCAGCCCCAAAACACCATATCAAGTATGTAGGTGGTAACACCATGGTATGGGGATATTTTTCAGCACATGCTACAGGCAGACTCCATATAATTGAAGGAAAGATGAATGGACAAATGTACAGAGACATCCTTAATAAGAACCTGTTGCCATCTGCCAAGATGATGAAGATGAAACGAGGGTGGACATTTCAGCAAGTCAATGATTCCAAACACACAGCCAAGGAAACTCTCAACTGGCTCCAGAGAAAGAAAATAAAGCTGCTAGAATGGCCCCGTCAGTCACCTAACCTGAATCCAATTGAAAATCTATGGAACGAACTGAAGATCAGAGTTCTTAGAAGACACCCACGGAACCTTCAAGATTTGAAGATAGTTTGTGTGGAAGAATGGTCTAAAATCACCCCTGAACAATGCCTGCACCTATTTTCTCCATACAGGAGATATCTGGAAGCTTTTATTACCGACAAAGGCTTTTCTACTAAATATTATTCTTAATATTCTTCTTATTCTTGTCACGCCGCACCGCTCATCAGCGGCGCCACCTGCTCGCACACCTGTTCATCATCAGCGGCGAGGGATATAAGCCGCCTCGCCCTGAGCTTCGGCCTGAAGCCGTCAGACTTCATTCCCCTTCAGCGTGAAGCAACCTACTCTTCAGCACGACGCTGTGTGGTAAGAAGTCCTTACCTCATCTTTTCCAGTCTGCTCCCCTGTGCACAGGTGGATTCCTCGGCGGCGGACAATCCCGTTCCCTCGTTGTTCCTCGCTGCTGCACCGAGCCCTGCAGGTGGCTGTCTCCCGGGTTCCGTCCTAGTTGTGCCAGTCATCTGTTCCTAGCAAGTAAGCTTCTCCCTCGCCTATTTTCCTCCTGTGTTGGTGTGTGCCCGTCACCCTGTGTCTCTGTGTTCTCTCCCATAGGGTTGCCGGCTGTACGGTCTCCTGCCTCTGTGCCTGAAGCAGACGCCGCCACCAACACATTAACATTTCGCAGACACACATCCATTCACCCCTGTTGCCAATAAACTATTTGAACTACTTTGAGCCTCTGTGTGTGCGTCTCCTGAGCCGAATGTTATGTCAGTACGGCTTCAGCAGAGCGGCTCGGTAGACGGCGGGCTCGCGCACCGGCTTACCAACCTCGAGGCTCGGGTGGATCAAATAGCTTATCAGTAACAGGTGATCCTAAATCAATTGATCCTCATTAATAACTGATTGGACCGCCTGGACCCCCAGCAGCCGTTCCCCCCGGCTCATCAGGGTGGCGCGGCTCCAGTGGCCGTCCAGCAGGCTCTGGTAGCACCGGCGCGGCTCACACCCATTCCGACCCCCGCCCGCTTTAGCGGAAAGCTCGGCGGAGCGCGGGGGTTCATCATGCAGTGTGAGTCCGTATTCCACCGCGTGCCCGGAGACTTTCCCTCGGATCACAGCCGGATTGGTTATATCGGGAATCTCCTGGAGAGGCGCGCGTTGACTTCGACCTACGCCGTTATGGCGAGGCCCAGTTACGCCACCCTCACTTATGACCAGTTCGTGAGGCGCTTCCTGGAGGTCTTTGACCACTCCCGAACTGAGACGGTCCAGGTCGACCGGCTTCTCGCTCTCCAGCAGGGAAGCCGGTTGGCCGCGGACTATGCGGTCGACTTCCGGGTAGCAGCGGAGGAAGTAGGCTGGGAGGAACGCTCCCTCTGCGGTCTTTTCCTCCGCAGCCTCAATGATGATCTGAGGGATGAACTGGCTGGGCGGGACCTCCCTGAGACGCTAGCGGAGCTGTCTTCCCTTGCCATCAGCTTGGATAACAGGCTGCGCGAGCGCTCCTCGGGGCGGAAGTCGTCATCTTCTCGCCCTCACGGAGCCTCGTCGCGCCTGCCCCAAGCTCGCCCCCTGGTGACGCCGCCGCCATCGCACCCCGAGGAGTCGGAGCCAATGGTGACGGGCTGGACAAAGCTCTCCCCGGCGGAGAGACAACGCCGCCGTGCGTTGAATCTCTGCATGTATTGCGAAGATAATCAACACACGGTAGAGCTTTGCCCACAGAAGCCAAACGGGGGGGTCCGCGAGTCACTGTAGGGGGCCTCGCGGACGTCAATCGGTTAAGTCCCCTCACTCAATTAAAGCTGCCCATCCGTTTCTGCCACAACCCCACTGGGCACCTCACCCACGCACTGGTGGATTCGGGCGCAGAGGGCAGCTTCATTTCTCAAAGCCTGGCAACCCGGTTGGGCATCCGCTGCCAGGCGCTCAAGGACCCCATCTCCCTGGTCAACCTCTCCCGTGCTTCCCTTGGGAGAGTCACCCACCAGACCATCCCGGTCCCGGTGATCATCTCTGGAAACCACCGGGAGGAGATAACCTTTCTCGTCCTGCCCAACTCTGTGTCGCCCGTCATCCTGGGGTATCCCTGGCTATGCCTCCACAACCCGGTCCTGGATTGGAAGTCAGCTGGGGTATCGGCATGGAGCACGTTCTGCATGGGCACCTGCCTTCAGTCCGCTGCCTGCTCTTCGTCCACTTCTCCCCCTGCTATGGACGCTACACCCCCGGACCTGTCTCTGGTGCCTCCGGAATTTCACGACCTGGGTATGGTGTTTAGCAAGACTAAAGCTACGTCTCTCCCCCCTCATCGGCCCTATGACTGCGCCATCAACCTCCACCAGGGGGCTCCCTTACCTTCTGGTCGGCTCTACAGCCTGTCAGCGCCGGAGAAGGAGACGATGAACGCCTACCTGAAAGAATCACTGAGCGCTGGGATAATTCGCCCATCGTCATCACCCGTGGGGGCAGGGTTCTTCTTCGTTGGGAAAAAGGACGGATCCCTCCGCCCTTGCATAGACTACCGGGCTCTCAACGACATCACTGAGAAGGACCGTTACACCCTGCCCCTCATGGACACCGCCTTCCACTCCCTCCAGGGGGCGACCTGGTTCACCAAGCTGGATCTACGCAGCGCATACCACCTCGTCCGGATCCAGGAGGGAGATGAGTGGAAGACAGCCTTCCGTACCCCGAACGGCCACTTTGAATACCTGGTAATGCCGTTCGGGTTGGCCAACGCTCCTGCCGTCTTTCAGCGCCTCATCAATGACGTCCTCCGGGACTTCATCGGCCTCTTCGTGTTCGTCTACCTGGACGATATTCTCATCTTCTCCAAGTCCAGGGACGAGCACCAGGTCCATGTGAGGCGGGTCCTCCAAAGACTGCTGGAGAATCGGCTATACGTGAAGGCTGAAAAGTGTGAATTTTACGCCAGAACGACGTCCTTCCTGGGTTTCGTCATCTCTCAGGACCAGGTGCTCCCAGACCCAGAGAAGGAAAAGGCGGTGGTAGAATGGCCTACACCTGCGTCACGGAAGCAGGTGCAACAGTTCGTTGGATTTGCAAATTTCTACCGCCGCTTTGTCCCCAATTTCAGCTCCATCGTCGGACCACTGACCCGTCTCATGTCCCCTAAGGTCCCGTTCCGGTGGACCGAAGAGGCCGCTGCTGCCTTCCAGGCGCTGAAGGCGGAGTTCTCCTCCTCCTGGGTCCTTCGCCAGGTTGACCCCGCGCTGCAGTGCATCGTGGAGGTGGACGCCTCGGACACAGGAGTGGGGGCGGTGCTATCTCAGCGGTCGCCTGACGATGGCGCCAAACGGCCCTGCGCCTTCTTCTCCCGGCGCTTGTCCCCGGCGGAGAGGAACTACGATGTGGGGGACAGAAAGCTACTGGCCATCAAGCTCGTGCTGCAAGAATGGCGCCACTGGCTAGAGGGGGCGGACCTGCCGTTCGTGGTCCTTACGGACCACAAGAACTTGGAATATCTTCGATCTGCCAAGCGTCTGAACGCCCGCCAGGCACGCTGGTCCTTGTTCTTCGCCAGGTTCCAGTTCTCCATCACCTTCAGGCCTGGCTCCAAGAACGGCCTGCCTGACGCCCTCTCTAGGCAGTTCACCCCCGAGGAGTCGGAGGAGACGCTCCACACCATCCTGCCCAGGTTGTGCGTCGTGGGAGCCATCTCCTGGGACATAGAGAGCAAGATCCGGAAGGCGCAGGAAGTGGAACCTGACCCTGGTGGCGGACCGGAGGGGAGGCTGTTCGTGCCATCTGCGGTTCGTGGAGAGGTCATCCACTGGCTGCACACCTCCAAGCTCACCTGTCACCCTGGCTCCTCCCAGATGATAGACCTCCTCCAGCGGTCCTTTTGGTGGCCGGGCCTGCGGAGGGACGCAGCCCGCTACGCCCGGGCTTGTCCAATTTGTGCCACCAACAAGTCGGGAAACGCCCCCCCAGCGGGTCTGCTCCAGCCCCTGCCCGTCCCTGGCAGGCCGTGGTCACACATCGCTTTGGATTTCGTCACCAGACTCCCAGACTCCAATTCCTATGACACCATCCTGACCATCGTGGACCGCTTCTCCAAGGCTGTGCACTTCGTCCCCCTGCGAGGTCTTCCAACTGCCCTGGAGATGGCGGATCTCCTCGTCCAACACGTGGTCAGGCTGCACGGGATTCCGGTGGACGTGGTCTCGGACCGGGGGCCCCAATTTTCTTCTGAGGTTTGGAGATCGTTCTGTAACGCCATCGGAGCCAAGGTGAGCCTCTCCTCCGGCCATCACCCCCAATCCAACGGGCAGTGTGAGCGGACCAATCAGGAGCTGGAGGCTGCGCTCCGCTGTGTAACAGCATCTTAACCCACGTCCTGGAGTAACCATCTTGCCTGGGTTGAATACGCCCACAACACCGCTCGCTCTTCTGCTACAGGGATGTCCCCCTTCAAGGCGTCCCTGGGTTATGACCCCCCGCTGTTCCCGGTGCAGGAGAGTGAGGTAACTGTCCCCTCGGTTAGGGCGCATCTCAGGCAGTTCCGCTCCATCTGGGCTGCCGCGCGCAATGCGCTTTTACGCACAGCGGAGCGCAACAGAACTGTGGCGGACCAGCACAGAAGACCTGCCCCGGCGTACAGAGTTGGGCAACGTGTCTACGTGTCAACCCAGGACGTAACCTTAAAAGGCGAGAGGAGGAAGCTGGCACAGCGATTCATGGGTCCCTACCCCATCACCCGGATCATCAACCCGGTGGCTGTGCGCGTGGCTATTCCCCCCTCCCTCCGCATCCATCCCACCTTCCACGTGTCTAAGGTGAAGCTGGCAGTCACCGACCCCCTTTGCCCTCCTCCTGCTGCGCAACCCGCGCCCCGGATGATTGGTGGCCATCCGGCCTGGTCCGTCGCCTCCATCCTGGACTCCCGGCGCCGGGGTCGTGGGTTGCAGTACTTGGTGGACTGGGAGGGCTATGGGCCCGAGCATCGACAGTGGGTACCCTCGTCGTTCGTGTTGGACCCATCGCTCATCGCGGACTTCCACCGAGCGCACCCGGAGAAGCCATCGCCAGGAGGCGCTGCTAGAGGGGGGAGTACTGTCACGCCGCACCGCTCATCAGCGGCGCCACCTGCTCGCACACCTGTTCATCATCAGCGGCGAGGGATATAAGCCGCCTCGCCCTGAGCTTCGGCCTGAAGCCGTCAGACTTCATTCCCCTTCAACGTGAAGCAACCTACTTTTCAGCACGACGCTGTGTGGTAAGAAGTCCTTACCTCATCTTTTCCAGTCTGCTCCCCTGTGCACAGGTGGATTCCTCGGCGGCGGACAATCCCGTTCCCTCGTCGTTCCTCGCTGCTGCACCGAGCCCTGCAGGTGGCTGTCTCCCGGGTTCCGTCCTTGTTGTGCCAGTCATCTGTTCCTAGCAAGTAAGCTTTTCCCTCGCCTATTCTCCTCCTGTGTTGGTGTGTGCCCGTCACCCTGTGTCTCTGTGTTCTCTCCCATAGGGTTGCCGGCTGTACGGTCTCCTGCCTCTGTGCCTGAAGCAGACGCCGCCACCAACACATTAACATTTCGCAGACACACATCCATTCACCCCTGTTGCCAATAAACTATTTGAACTACTTTGAGCCTGTGTGTGTGCGTCTCCTGAGCCGAACGTTATGTCAATTCTCTAATATTATTCTATTATTATTCCACTTTGTTAAGCATAACTTGTTTTGTGAACACAGTTGCCTTGATTTCTTTGTATATATGGATTACTTGGGTCGTTACTGATATCAGGTGAAAATCTCATGCCAGTGGTTCCGCCAGAAATACTGTATGTTTAATGAGAAAACAGTTGATGTGTTCAATAATTATTTCCCCCCGTATGTGTTTTTGGGTTCCTTGGTTTGAGCAGTATTGCCATTGTTGGCTTGAAATTTTGAAAATGGATATGATGAACAAGGAGTAGAAGTGAAGTTAAATGCCATGCTCAAGGGATAGGCTCTTATCACAAACGTAGCACTCACTTTAAAATATATTCTCATTTATTGTCCAGTCTGACTATTGATCACTGTATCATTTACATAACAAAAGCCCATGTCACAGAGCCCTGCAAAGTGCACAAATAGCGGTTTACAAAAAGCATTTTTGGTTCATGTTCTTGTTTCCTGTGTGACTGAAATTCACAGAAGGATAATTTTGATTCATGTGAGGTGCTGCATTTGTGCAGAAGAGGAGATAGCATACCAGTTAAAATTTGGACAAATGAAACAGAAAGAGCCTACATGGAGGGATGCTTTAAGAGGTTAAGTGGAAAGATGTGTTTTTGTCTTTTATTCATCCATTACTATCGAGTAGTATGAATGACACATAATAAATAATTCAATTACAATATTAAAAATACTGGTGGCTGCCAGTGGTACCCCTCAGCTTCTTTCTTTGTTGTTAAGATATAGTTTATTTGGCATTTTGACCTTGACCTTTGACTTTGCAATTCCAAAGCCATAATCATGGTTGAGACTCACAGAGTGAACCTGTGCACAAAGTGTGGTGACCCTAGCTTTCTTTGTTGTTGAGATATAGCTTATATGGCATTTTGGCTTTGACCTTTGATTTTTTGACCCCAAGCCCATAGTTGTAGATCAGGATCCCGAGGTGAACCTCTGTACCAAGTTTGGTGACCCTAGCTTTCTTTGTTGCTGAGATATAGTTTAAATGGGATTCTGACCTTGACCTTTGACCTTGTGATCTGAAACCATAGTCACAGTTCAGAGTCACAAGGTGAACCTGTGGACAAACTGTGGTAACCCTTGCTTCTTTCTATAGTGATAGGGCACAGGGAATCCTAAACTAACAAACTAACCCACTTATGCTAACTTAACCTCAGTGCTAACCTTGACCTTTAACCTTATGGCCCCAAACCCATAGTGAGAAGTCAGGGTGTCAGGGTGAACCTGTGTACCAAGTTTGGTGACCCTAGCTTTCTTTATTGTTGAGATATAGTTTACATGGCATTTTGACCTTGACCTTTGACCTTGCAGTTCCAAAACCTTACTCACTGTTCAGGGTCACAGGGTGAACATGTGTACAAACTGTGGTAACCCTTGCTTTACTCATTCTATAGTAATAGGGCACAGCAAATGCTAAACTTAACCTATGACCTTTTAACCCCAAACCCGTAGACAGAGGTCAGAGTTTAAGCCATCCAAGATTTGTCTTAGACACAATGATATTGATTTGAAAATCCTACATCACATTTTTTTTTGAATTTTTTTTTTTTAAATTTTGTGTACTTTATTGATCCCCAGAGGGGAAATTGAGGGCATCCACCTGGATGGATGAAGCAACCATGGTAGGGCGCTATCCCTTTACCATTCACACACACATTCACACCTAGGGCCACTTTAGAGTCTCCAATTGACCTAACCTGCATGTTTTTGGCCTGTGGGAGGAAACCGGAGAAATCCCGGAGTAAACCCACGCAGATACGGGGAGAAACATGCAAACTCCACACAGATCACTGTTGGTCAGGGGCTGGGATCGAACCAGGGATCCCATGGCCAAGGATGAATTGCTGTGCTGGCGCAGTGCTAACCACTGCGCTACCGCACCGCCCACCATCTTTCTGCAGTTATCGAGTTTACAAAGTTTGGGGAAACAATAACCTCTGACCTTGACCTCTAGGTTTCAGAATATATACAGCCGTGGACAAAATTGTTGGTACCCCTCTGTTAATGAAAGAAAAACCCACAATGGTCACAGAAATAACTTGAATCTGACAAAAGTGGTAATAAATAATAATTCTATGAAAATTAACCAATGAAAATCAGACAATGCTTTTGAATTGTGGTTCAACAGAATTATTTTAAAAAACAAACTCAAGAAACAGGCCTGGACAAAAATGATGGTACCCTTAACTTAATATTTTGTTGCACAACCTTTTGAGGCAATCACTGCAATCAAACGATTTCTGTAACTGTCAATGAGACTTCTGCACCTCTCAGCAGGTATTTTGGCCCACTCCTCATGAGCAAACTGCTCCAGTTGTCTCAGGTTTGAAGGGTGCCTTCTCCAGACGGCATGTTTTAGCTCCTTCCACAAATCTTCAATAGGATTTAGATCAGGGCTTATAGAAGGCCACTTTAGAATAGTCCAATGTTTCGCTCTTAGCCATTCTTGGGTGTTTTTACCTGTGTGTTTTGGGTCATTATCCTGTTGCTAGACCCATGACCTGTGACTGAGACCAAGCTGTCTGACACTGGGCAGCACATTTCTCTCTAGAATACCTTGATAGTCTTGAGATTTCATTGTACCCTGCACAGATTCAAGACACCCTGTGCCAGATGCAGCAAAGCAGCCCCAGAACATAACAGAACCGCCTCCATGTTTCACAGTAGGAACAGTGTTCTTTTCTTGGTATGCTTCATTTTTGTGTCTGTGAACATAGTGCTGATGCGCCTTGCCAAAAAGTTCCAGTTTTGTCTCGTCTGTCCATAGAACATTCTCCCAGAAGCTTTGTGGCTTGTCAACATGCAGTTTGGCAAATTCCAGTCTGGCTTTTTTATGATTTGTTTCCAACAGTGGTGTCCTCCTTGGTCGTCTCCCATGAAGTCCACTTTGGCTCAAACAATGACGGATAGTGCGATCTGACACCGATGTACCTTGACCTTGGAGTTCACCATGAATGTGTTTAGAGGTTGTTCTGGGCTCTTTTGTTACCGTTCGTATTATCCGTATCGAGTTTACAAAGTTTGGGGAAACAATAACCTCTGACCTTGACCTCTAGGTTTCAGAATATATACAGCCGTGGACAAAATTGTTGGTACCCCTCTGTTAATGAAAGAAAAACCCACAATGGTCACAGAAATAACTTGAATCTGACAAAAGTGGTAATAAATAATAATTCTATGAAAATTAACCAATGAAAATCAGACAATGCTTTTGAATTGTGGTTCAACAGAATTATTTTAAAAAACAAACTCAAGAAACAGGCCTGGACAAAAATGATGGTACCCTTAACTTAATATTTTGTTGCACAACCTTTTGAGGCAATCACTGCAATCAAACGATTTCTGTAACTGTCAATGAGACTTCTGCACCTCTCAGCAGGTATTTTGGCCCACTCCTCATGAGCAAACTGCTCCAGTTGTCTCAGGTTTGAAGGGTGCCTTCTCCAGACGGCATGTTTTAGCTCCTTCCACAAATCTTCAATAGGATTTAGATCAGGGCTTATAGAAGGCCACTTTAGAATAGTCCAATGTTTCGCTCTTAGCCATTCTTGGGTGTTTTTACCTGTGTGTTTTGGGTCATTATCCTGTTGCTAGACCCATGACCTGTGACTGAGACCAAGCTGTCTGACACTGGGCAGCACATTTCTCTCTAGAATACCTTGATAGTCTTGAGATTTCATTGTACCCTGCACAGATTCAAGACACCCTGTGCCAGATGCAGCAAAGCAGCCCCAGAACATAACAGAACCGCCTCCATGTTTCACAGTAGGAACAGTGTTCTTTTCTTGGTATGCTTCATTTTTGTGTCTGTGAACATAGTGCTGATGCGCCTTGCCAAAAAGTTCCAGTTTTGTCTCGTCTGTCCATAGAACATTCTCCCAGAAGCTTTGTGGCTTGTCAACATGCAGTTTGGCAAATTCCAGTCTGGCTTTTTTATGATTTGTTTCCAACAGTGGTGTCCTCCTTGGTCGTCTCCCATGAAGTCCACTTTGGCTCAAACAATGACGGATAGTGCGATCTGACACCGATGTACCTTGACCTTGGAGTTCACCATGAATGTGTTTAGAGGTTGTTCTGGGCTCTTTTGTTACCGTTCGTATTATCCGTCTCTTCCATTTTTCATCAAGTTTCCTCCTGCGGCCACGTCCAGGGAGGTTGGCTACAGTCCCGTGGATCTTAAATTTCTGAATAATATGTGCAACTGTAGTCACAGGAACATCAAGCTGCTTGGAGATGGTCTTATAGCCTTTACCTTTAACATGCTTGTCTATAATTTTCTTTCTAATCTCCTGAGACAACTCTCTCCTTTGCTTCCTCTGGTCCATGTTTAGTGTGGTAAACACCATGTCACTAAACAGCACAGTGACTACTTGTCACCCTTTAAATAGGCCGACTGACTGATTACAAGTTTGTAGACACCTGTGATGTTAATTAGAGGACACATCTTGGTTGAACATGTCCCTATGGTCACATTATTTTCAATCTTTTCTAGGGGTACCATCATTTTTGTCCAGGCCTGTTTCATGAGTTTGTTTTTTAAAATAATTCTGTTGAACCACAATTCAAAAGCATTGTCTGATTTTCATTGGTTAATTTTCATAGAATTTTTATTTATTACCACTTTTGTCAGATTCAAGTTATTTCTGTGACCATTGTGGGTTTTTCTTTCATTAACAGAGGGGTACCAACAATTTTGTCCACGTGTGTAAAAGCCATCGTTTCCCCAATTGGGATCAGCACCAATATGCTTACAGATCCAACAGGTCCACAGAGGATGTTATTGCTATAGCCCTCCATACAACCCTGTCACAAAGAAAGGCACGTACTGTATGTGAGAATGTTATTTATTGATTACAGCTCCGCATTCAATTGTCCCTAGCAAGTTGGTCTCCAAACTCCTTAACCTAGGTCTCAGCAGCTCTTTGTGTATGTAGATCAAAGACTTTCTCACTAATCCTCCACACACCGCTAGAGTTTGTCTACACTTCTCTTCCAGGCTTTCTATCAGCACCAAGGCTATTGTATACTTTATTGATCCCCAGACGGGAAATTGAGGGCATCCACCTGGATGGATGAAGCAGCCACGGTACGGAGCTATCCCTTAACCATTCACACACACACATTCATACCTATGGCCACTTTAGAGTCTCCAGTTAACCTATGATGGGTCCTTTATTCTGTTCCATCTACACATCTGACTGTGTGGCCATATACCCCTCAAACACAATAATCAAATTTGCAGATGACACAACAGTATCTTATCACAGGTCTTGTCACAAACAGTGATGAGACTGCCTACAAAGTTGAAGTCTGCAGTCTGATAGGATGATGTACAGACAACAATCCCGCATTAAACATCAAAAAGACAAAAGAAATCATTTTTGACTTCAGGAAACATAAAGATGATCCTGCTCCATTAACCGTGAAAGGTGAGGAGGTAGAGAAGGTGTCCTCCTCTAAGTTTTTGGGGACCCACATCAGAGACGGTCCCCAAAAACTTAGGGAGGAGGTAGGCAGTGATGGCCTAATCAAAATCTTAAGCAGTTTCTGGATTCAGTAGAAAATGAACTTAAACAAATCAATCAATGGTTCACTGCCAATAAATTATCTGTTCACCTTGGAAAAACAAAATGCATAATATTTGGAAACCGCAAATTATATAATCACAGAAAAAATAAAATAAACAACTGTGGAGCCCATAATTATAACTTATGTGACTCACATGTGGCTGGCTGAATTCAGCCAAGAGAGACTTTGAGCTAGCCATGTGTATTGACTTCACACCTCAAGAGGACGATGTGTCTGCACCCCCTGGGGACTCAGGAGAGAGGAGAAGATTACCCGGCCTGACCTTTTGGGGGTCAGAGAGGAGACCAGAAGGACTCTGGGTGTTCTATTACAGATGAAAGTGTCATGACTCGCCGCTCATCAGCGGCGCCAGCCGCGCGCACACCTGCTCCTCGTCAGCGGCGAGGTATTTAATCCACTCTGCCCTGGGCTTCGGCCTGAAGCCGTCTCTCTCAACTTCGGCACCTTTTGCTACTACGGAACTCAAGCCTGCTAGCAAAGATTATCTGGGTAAGCTCCCCTTACCTCTCTCCTCTAGCCTTCCCCTGTGCACAGGTGGACTTCCCCGGCGGCGGACTTCCTCACCTCGCCGCTGTCTCTACGCTGCTGCCACAGACACTGCAGGTCGCTGTCTCCCGGGCTCCGCCCTTGTCAACGCCAGCCACCTGTCGTAACCAAGTAAGCCAGCTAAACCATTATTATCCTCTGTATTGGTGTGGTGCCCATTACCCTTCTCCCTCTGCTTCCTCCCATAGGGTTGTCCGGCTGTACAGCCTCCTGCCCCCGTGCCTGATGCAGACGCCACCACCAATACATTCTTATTTCACAGACACGCAGCCACACATCCCTGTTGTCAATAAAGCTGTTAAATCTACACTGAGCCTGCGTGTGTGTCTCCTGAGCCGTGCATTATGTCAGTACAGCTTCAGCAGAGCGGCTCGGCAGACAGCGGGCTCGCACGCCGTCTTTCCACCCTCGAGGCTCGGGTGGATTTAATAGCCCATCAACAACAGGTGATATTAAATCAGTTAACTGTTATTACTAACCGATTAGACCGCTTGGACCCCCAGCAGCCGTTCCCCTCGGCTCGTCCGGGTGGCGCAGCTCCCGCGGCTCCGGGGGCTGCCCAGCTCGTTCCGGGTGCGCCAGCACGGCTCACACCAATCCCCACTCCTGCTCGCTTTAGCGGTAAGCTTGGTGGAGCTCGGGGTTTTATCATGCAGTGTGAGTCCATGTTCCTTCGCGTTCCCGGAGACTTTCCCTCAGACCATAGCAGAATTGGTTACATTGGTAATCTCCTGGAGGGTCGTGCGCTTACCTGGGCTTACGCCATTATGGTGAAGCCCAGCTATGCCACCCTCACCTATGGCCAATTCGTGCGACAATTTCTGGAAGTGTTCGATCATTTGCGTTTGGACAGTGTCCAGGTCGACCGCCTTCTCGGCCTCCAACAGGGGAGCCGATCGGCGGCCGAATACGCGATCGACTTCCGGGTTACCGCGGAGGAAGTTGGCTGGGAAGAGCGTGCGCTCTGCGGCATCTTCCTCCGCAGCCTAAACTCTGGTCTGAGAGATGAGCTGGCCGGCCGGGATATCCCGGAGACGCTGGCGGAGCTGATTTCCCTAGCCATCAGCTTGGATAACAGGCTGCGCGAGTGCGCCTCAGAGCGGAAGCAGTCTTCTCGCTCGCGGGGCGCCTCTGCATGCTTGCCCCAAGCGCGCCACCTGGTGTTGCCGCCGCCGGAGGTCTCCGAGGAGTCGGAACCGATGGTGACGGGCCGGACAAAGCTCCCCCTGGCGGAGAAACAACGCCGCCGTGACCTGGGCCTTTGCATGTATTGCGGGGGTAGCCAGCACACGGTGGAGCATTGTCCGGAGAAGGCAAACGAGGAGGTCCGCGAGTCACTGTAGGGGGCCTCGTGGACGCTAATCGGTTAAATCTCCTCACACATTTGACACTGCCCATCCGCTTCTGTCACAACCTCACTGGGCACCTCACACATGCACTGGTGGATTCAGGCGCGGAGGGTAGCTTTATTTCACAGAGCCTGGCAACCCGATTGGGCATCCGTTGTCACCCCCTCGACTCTCCTCTCGCCCTGGTTAATCTCTCCCGAGTCTCCCTGGGAAAAGTGACCCACCGAACATCTCCCATTCTGGTGATCATCTCAGGAAACCACCGGGAGGATATCTCCTTCTATGTCCTGCCCACTTCGGTTACTCCTGTCATTCTCGGATACCCCTGGCTCCGCCTCCACAACCCCGCCTTGGACTGGAAGACTGGGAAAGTGTCAGCTTGGAGCACCTTCTGTATGGGCACCTGTCTCCAATCTGCTGCTTGCGCCCCGTCCTCGCCTCTCACAGCCAAGGACACCGCGCCCCCGGATCTCACCCTTGTGCCTTCAGAGTTCCACGATCTGGGTGCTGTTTTCAGCAAGTCCAAGGCGATGTCTCTGCCTCCTCACCGGCCCTACGACTGTGCCATCAACATCCGCCAGGGGGTGCCCCCACCCTCAGGATGCCTCTATAGCCTGTCAGCGCCAGAGAAGGAGGCCATGAACAGCTACTTGAAGGAGTCGCTCAGTGCTGGGATTATCCGACCATCTTCCTCTCCAGTAGGCGCAGGGTTCTTCTTCGTGGGAAAGAAGGACGGCTCCCTTCGTCCTTGCATTGATTATCGAGCGCTCAATGACATCACGGAGAAGGACCGGTACACCCTGCCCCTCATGGATACCGCCTTCCACTCCCTCCAGGGGGCGACCTGGTTTACTAAGCTGGATCTTCGCAGCGCTTACCACCTCGTCCGGATCCGGGAGGGAGATGAGTGAAAGACAGCCTTCCGCACCCCTAACGGTCATTTTGAATACCTTGTGATGCCGTTTGGGTTGACCAACGCTCCAGCTGTCTTCCAGCGCCTCATTAATGACGTCCTCCGGGATTTCATCAGCCTGTTTGTATTCGTCTACCTGGACGACATCCTCATCTTCTCCAGGTCCAGGGATGAGCACCGGGTCCACGTGAGGCGGGTCCTGCAGAGACTGCTGGAGAACCGTCTATATGTCAAGGCGGAGAAGTGTGAATTCTACGCCAAAACAACTTCCTTCCTGGGGCTCGTCATCTCCCATGACCAGGTGCTTCCGGACCCAGCGAAGATTAAAGCGGTGGTGGATTGGCCCACACTTACCTCTAGGAAACAGGTTCAGCAATTCATCGGGTTCGCCAATTTCTACCGCAGCTTTGTCCCAAACTTTGGAGCCATCGTCGGGCCTCTGACCCGCCTCACCTCCCCTAAGACCCTGTTCCAGTGGACTGAAGAGGCCGCAACGGCCTTCCAGGCGCTGAAGATGGAGTTTTCCTCCTCCCGGGTCCTCAGCCAGGTCGATCCCGTGCTGCAGTGCATAGTGGAGGTGGACGCTTCGGACACGGGGGTGGGGGCGGTGCTGTCCCAGCGGTCTCCAGCCAACGGAGTCAAGCGACCCTGCGCCTTCTTCTCTCGGCACCTGTCCCCGGTGGAGCGTAATTATGATGTGGGGGACAGAGAGCTTCTTGCCATCAAGCTTGCGTTTCAAGAGTGGCGTCATTGGCTGGAGGGGGCAGCCTTGCCTTTTGTGGTCCTAACTGACCACAAGAACTTGGAGTATCTAAGATCTGCCAAGAGTCTGAACACCCGCCAGGCGCGCTGGTCCCTGTTCTTTGCAAGGTTTAAATTCAACATCACTTACAGGCCTGGCTCCAAGAACGGCCTGCCCGACGCCCTCTCCAGGCAATTTGCCCCGGAGGCCACAGAAGACGCTGTTCACACCATCCTGCCCAGGTCGTGCGTCGTGGGGGCTGTTTCTTGGGACATAGAAGACAAGATCCGGAGGGCGCAGGAGTCGGAACCGGACCCTGGCGGCGGACTGGAGGGGAGGCTCTTCGTGCCATCTGCCATCCGGGGGGACGTTATACACTGGCTCCACACCTCTAAGCTCACCTGCCATCCTGGAGCTTCACGGATGATCGACCTCCTCCAGCGATCCTTTTGATGGCCAGGTCTGCGGAAGGATGCCGCCCGTTACGCCCGGGCCTGCCCCGTCTGCGCCACCAGTAAGTCAGGTAACGCTCCCCCTGCGGGCCTGCTCCAGCCCCTGCCCGTCCCTGGCAGGCCCTGGTCGCACATCGCCCTAGACTTCGTCACTGGGCTCCCAGTCTCCAACAACTTTGACACAGTTCTGACCATTGTTGACCATTTTTCTAAAGCCGCCCACTTTGTGCCCCTACGTGGACTCCCCTCAGCCTTGGAGACGGCGGACCTCCTCATCCAACACGTGGTCAGACTGCATGGAATCCCGGTCGACGTGGTCTCCGACCATGGCCCCCAGTTCTCTTCGGACGTCTGGAGGCCTTTTTGCAATGCCCTGGGAGCTAAAGTAAGCCTCACCTCCGGCCGTCACCCCCAGTCTAACGGGCAGTGTGAGCGGACTAACCAGGAGCTGGAGGCTGCCCTCCGCTGCGTTACTACGTCCAAGCCCACGTCCTGGAGCTCTCACCTCCCCTGGGTGGAGTACGCCCACAACACCTCTCGCTCCTCTGCTATCGGGATGTCTCCCTTTAAAGCATCCCTGGGTTATGATCCACCTCTATTCCCCGCGCAGGAGGGTGAGTTGGCTGTCCCCTCTGTCCAGGCGCACCTTAGGCGGTGTCGCTCCCTTTGGACCACGGCGCGCAATGCGCTTTTACGTACGGCGGAGCGCAATAAATCCACGGCGGACCGGCACAGGAGACCTGCCCCTGCCTACCAGGTGGGACAACAAGTTTGGGTATCCACACAGGACGTCAACCTAAAGGGTGAGAGGAGAAAGCTGGCCCAACGATTCATCGGCCCATTTCCCATAACCAGGATTATCAACCCGGTGGCTGTGCGTGTGGCTATTCCCTCCTCCCTCCGCATCCATCCCACCTTCCACGTCTCCAAAATTAAACCGGTGGTCTCTGACCCCCTCTGCCCTCCACCTGCGGCGCACCCCGCTCCCCGGATGATTGGTGGCCATCCGGCCTGGACTGTCACTGAGATCTTGGACGCCCGACGCCGGGGTCGCGGGTTGCAGTATTTGGTGGACTGGGAGGGCTATGGACCCGAGTGGAGACAATGGGTGCCTTCCTCGCTGGTGTTGGACCGGTCTCTCATCTCTGAGTTTCATCGAGCGCACCCGGAAAAACCATTGCCAGGAGGCGCTGCTAGAGGAGGGAGTACTGTCATGACTCGCCGCTCATCAGCGGCGCCAGCCGCGCGCACACCTGCTCCTCGTCAGTGGCGAGGTATTTAATCCACTCTGCTCTGGGCTTCGGCCTGAAGCCGTCTCTCTCAACTTCGGCACCTTTTGCTACTACGGAACTCAAGCCTGCTAGCAAAGATTATCTGGGTAAGCTCCCCTTACCTCTCTCCTCTAGCCTTCCCCTGTGCACAGGTGGACTTCCCCGGCGGCGGACTTCCTCACCTCGCCGCTGTCTCTACGCTGCTGCCACAGGCACTGCAGGTCGCTGTCTCCCGGGCTCCGCCCTTGTCAACGCCAGCCACCTGTCGTAACCAAGTAAGCCAGCTAAACCATTATTATCCTCTGTATTGGTGTGGTGCCCGTTACCCTTCTCCCTCTGCTTCCTCCCATAGGGTTGTCCGGCTGTACGGCCTCCTACCCCCGTGCCTGACGCAGATGCCACTACCAATACATTCTTATTTCACAGATACGCAGCCACACATCCCTGTTGTCAATAAAGCTGTTAAATCTACCCTGAGCCTGCGTGTGTGTCTCCTGAGCCGTGCATTATGTCAGAAAGGATGTAACTGAGTATTGTGACTTTTGTGTGATGTATTGTTCGAGATAAGTGTATAAATGTATGTGTGTGACTGTGTCCTGTCTTTTTTCACTCCGATCGAGAGAGGACGTAGGATGAATGAGAATTAAAGCAGATACTGGAAAATCATCCAGTCTCCTCAATTCTTGACTCCTACACAACGTTGAAATTGACACAGTTTTCGAAACCAAGTTCCTAGGGGTCATTGTTGATAACAAACTAAACTGGAAATCACATAAATTATGTCAAAACTAAAATGTCTAAATCCATTGCCGTACTGTATAAAGTTAAGGATCTCCTGTGTCAGAAATCTCTTTGCATTTCATTCAAAAGGGGATCGTCACTTCCTTGTGGTAACGTATCGTCACTTCCTGTTTTGCTGTCTCCCTGTGTGGTTTGCCTGTGTGGTTGCTCTCCAGACACTAGCTATGGCTACTAGCTCTCTTTCCTCTCCTCCTCTGGTGTGCTCTCTCTGTCAGATGTTTAGCTACACCTCTGCCTATTTTAGTGATAACGGTAAATGTAATAAATGTTGTCTTTTTGAGGTGCTCAAGGCGAGGTTGTCTGATTTGGAATCCCGGCTCCGCTGCATTGAAACACCGTCTGCGCCAGTTAATCTTGACGAACGCCCATTAGCTGCAGCGGAGCTAGCTAGCTTAGGCCCCCCTATCAGCGGTCCCTCGGCTCTCCTCAGCAGCGAGGAGACTGGGTGGGCGACGGTGAGAAGGAAGCCTAGTCGCAAAGCCCCGGTTCACCACCAACCTGTTCACATTTCTAATCGTTTTTCCCCGCTCAGCGACACACCCGCTGAGGAAAAAACTCTGATCATTGGTGACTCTGTAGTCAGAAACGTGAACCTAGAGACTCCAGCAGGCATAGTCAAATGCATTCCTGGGGCCAGAGCAGGCGACATCGAGTCAAATTTGAAAATGCTGGCTAAAAGTAACTGTAAATATTCCACAATTGTTATTCACGCCGGCATTAATGACATCCGTCTCTGGCAGTCGGAAGTCACGAAACTTGATGTAGAATCGATGTGTGACTTTGCAAAAACGATGTCTGCCACTGTAGTATTCTCTGGGCCCCTCCCCAATCTGACCAGTGATGACATGTTTAGCCGCTCGTCATCCTTGAACCGCTGGCTGTCTGTGTGGTGTCCTAAAAATGACGTGGGCTACATTGACAATTGGAGCTCTTTTTGGGGAAAACCTGGTCTTATGAGACGAGACAGCATTCATCCCACTTTGGATGGTGCTTCTCATTTATCTAACAATCTGGCATCTTTTTTATCCAAATTTCCAAAACCCTGACTACTCAGAGTTGGGACCAGGAAGCAGAGTCACAGTCTTACACGCCTCTCTGCAGCTCCTCTTCATCCGCCACCCCTCAGCTTAGCCCCTGTCTTCCCCATCAGAGAATCGTTGTCTGCTCCCTCCAAAGTGAATAAAAATATAATGTATAAGCATCCCAAAGTGATAAAGCAAAATATTGGTAAAACTCAAATTAAACATATAGCCTCTAAATTGAATGATTTGGCCTCTGTTCCTCCTCATAATTTAAAAATTAAATGTGGTTTATTAAATATTAGGTCTCTAACTCCCAAGTCTCTGTTAGTCCATGATCTGTTAATTGATCATCAGATTAATTTAATTTCCCTTACAGAGACTTGGTTAGGGCAAGAGGATTATGTTGGTTTAAATGAATCAACTCCCTCTGGTTATTTAAACTGTCAAAATCCCAGAAGTTCTGGTCGTGGAGGAGGAGTAGCAACAATTTACCATTCCAAATTACTAGTTAATGTAAAGCAAAAAACATGTTATAATTCCTTTGAGGGCCTGGTCCTCAGTATTGGGCACTTTAGCAATTTTAGGTTAAACCCAATTTTATTTGCCATAGTTTATCGTCCCCCATCAACCTACTCAGAATTTTTATCCGAATTTGCTGATTTCTTAGCTGATTTAGTGCTGAAATCTGATAGAATAATTATAGTAGGGGACTTTAATATACATGTGGATGTAGATAGTGACTGCCTTAATGTGGCTTTTAATTCAATATTAGACTCGATTGGGTTTTCTCAGAAAGTAGGAAATTCTACTCATTACCTCCACCATACATTGGACCTTATTCTGACATATGGCATAGAAATAGAAAATCTTGTAGTGTCTCCTCATAAGCCTGTACTGTCAGACCATTGTCTGTTAACCTTTGATTTTACTATTTCTGACTATTTGGCTCCTAAAGAAAAATATTATTACAGTAGATGCCTCTCAGATGATGCTGTTTCCAAATTTATGCAGATTGTTTCTTCTATGCCATGTGTCAACACAACGGAAATAAGCTATAGACAGTTTGCTCCTTCTGTAATTGATAACATGGTGGATAGTG
Source organism: Pholidichthys leucotaenia (assembly GCA_020510985.1). NCBI lineage: Eukaryota > Metazoa > Chordata > Actinopteri > Cichliformes > Pholidichthyidae > Pholidichthys > Pholidichthys leucotaenia. The sequence goes on along the minus strand of CM035840.1, from coordinate 176,526,943 downwards.
TTTCAGCTTCTCTGCATCAGGCTCTAGACTTGGTGGCCCCCTTAAAAAAGAAAAAGTCTAATCAGAGATTTCTAACTCCTTGGTTCAACACAGAAACTCGTAGCTTAAAACAGAAGACTCGTCAATTAGAAAGAAAATGGCGCTCTACTAATTTAGATGAAATTTATTTAGCTCGGAGAAATCATCTTTTAATTTATAAAAAATCTCTTAGAAAAGCTAGAACAAGTTATTACTCTGCATTAATAGAAGAGAACAAGAATAATCCCAGGTTTCTTTTCAGTACTGTAGCCAGGTTGACAAAGAGTCAGGACTCTGTCAATCCTAGCATTCCCTTAGAGCTTACTAGTCAGGACTTTATGAACTTTTTCAATAATAAAATTTCATCCATCAGAGATAAAATCAATCAGATTCTTCCCACAGTTAACTTAAATACTGTAACTACTACAACTCCTTCTTTTGATGTCTGTCTTGATGAGTTTACTCCAATCGACCTTTGTGAGTTAGACAAAATAGTTTCCTCATCCAAACCTTCAACTTGTCTTTTAGACCCTTATTCCTACCAGGTTATTTAAAGAAGTCTTCCCACTTATTGGTAGCTTTATTCTTCATATAATCAATTCTTCATTATCTTTAGGCCATGTACCGCAGGCTTTTAAAACGGCTGTAATTAAACCCTTACTCAAAAAGCCAACGCTAGATCCAGGAGCTTTAGCTAACTATAGACCAATCTCTAATCTCCCTTTCATTTCAAAAATCTTAGAAAGAGTTGTTGCTACGCAATTATTTGACTACCTGCTGGGAAATGGTTTACTTGAAGAGTTTCAGTCTGGGTTTAGAATCCATCATAGTATTGAAACAGCCTTAGCGAAGGTCACTAACGACCTCCTCATTGCATCTGATAATGGACTAGTTTCTGTACTTGTCCTTTTAGACCTTAGTGCAGCTTTTGATACTATCGATCATAATATTCTACTTGATAGATTAGAACACTATGTTGGACTTAATGGAACTTCGTTGCAGTGGTTTAGATCTTATTTATCTGATAGGTTCCAGTTTGTTCATGTAAATAATGAGTTTTCTTTCAACTCAAAGCTTAGTCATGGAGTTCCACAGGGATCTGTGCTAGGCCCTACTCTTTTTAGTTTATATATGCTTCCGTTAGGCAACATTATTAGAAAGCACTGTATACATTTTCATTGTTATGCAGATGACACACAATTATACCTGTCAATGAAGCCAGATGATAGTAATCAATTAGCCAAGTTAGAAGCCTGTCTTAAGGAAATCAAAGCTTGGATGACTTGTAATTTCCTGCTATTAAATTCAGATAAGACTGAAGTCATTCTTGTTGGTCCAAAAAAACCTTAGAAATCCCTATCCAAATCAAACTTTCAGTTTGGATGCAGTTACTCTTTCTCTTAATAGCTCTGTGAGGAACCTTGGAGTTATTTTTGATCAGGATTTGTCCTTCAATTCACATATTAAATTTGTTTCTAAGACTGCCTTCTATCATTTGCGTAATATAGCCAAGATTAGGAGCATCTTGTCTCAGAGTGATGCTGAGAAGCTGATCCACGCTTTTGTTAGCTCGAGATTAGATTATTGTAATTCTTTATTATCAGGCTGTCCTAAAACATCTTTAAAAAGTCTTCAGCTGATCCAAAATGCTGCAGCAAGAGTTTTAACAGGTACTAGAAAGAGAGATCATATCTCTCCGGTTCTGGCCTCCCTTCATTGGCTTCCCATAGAGTTTAGAATTAAGTTTAAAATCCTTCTTCTTACTTACAAAGCTCTAAACAATCAGGCTCCTTTTTATTTAAAAGATCTGATACTACCGTATTATTCTAACAGAGCACTACGCTCCCAAAATGCAGAATTACTTGTAATACCTAGAATCTCCAAAAGTACAATGGGAGGCAGAGCCTTCAGTTATCAAGCTCCTCTCCTGTGGAATCAGCTGCCAATCTGGACTCGGGAGTCAGACTCGATCTCTGTTTTTAAGAATAGGGCTAAAACCTACCTTTTTGATATAGCCTACAATTAGGGAGGGATCATGTGTTTCTGAACCCTCCCTTAGTTATGCTGCTAATAGGTTTAGTCAGCCGGGGGACCTCCAGTAATGCACTGGGCCTCACTCCTTTCCTCACTCTCAATGAAATATTTTTTTTTTTGCTGGTCATTAACATTTGTTTGTTCTCTCCCATAGATTGAGTCCCCATCGCGCTGTTTGCTCTCTACATGTCTGTTCTTTTCTTCTTCTCTATCCCCTCACCCCCCAGCCAGTCGCAGCAGATGACTGCCCCTCCCTGAGCCTGGTTCTGCTGGAGGTTTCTTCCTGTTAAAAGGGAGTTTTTCCTCTCCACCATCGCCAAGTGCTTGCTCACAGGGGATCGCCTGATTGCTGGGGTCTTTCTGCAACTGTGGGGGTTCCCCCCTACAGTTGATAGTGCTATGAGATGACTGTTGTTGTGAAATGGCGCTATATAAATAAAGTTGAATTGAATTGAATTGAATTGAATTTTATATAATTCACTGATAGTTCCTTTTATGACATACTATGTGGAGATCTGGGGAAACACATATAAAACAAACACAAACTTAATCTTTTTACCACAGAAAAAAGCCATACGCATTGTACCAAAGAAACTTTACCGTGAACCAACAAATCCAATATTCATTCAATTACATACTCTTAAATTTAGAGATCTGGTAGATTATAATGTCACTCAAATCATGTACAAAGCAAATAATAACCAATTACCTGTAAATATTCAGAGACTGTTTAAAAAAAGGGAAAGCAAATATGAGCTAAGAGGTCACTGTTTTTAATAATCCAAAGGTTAGAACAAATACAAAGTGTCATATCCCGAGCGCTTTGTCCGCGCTCGGGTTATTCCTCATCCCTGTCAGCTTTTGACAGCTGGTGTCGTCACACGGGTTTCCCGGGCTCTGATTGGCCAGACGCTCGGGAGCTCTCAGCTGTCAGAACCTGGGCAGCTGTGCCGAGTTTCCAATCATGAGCAGCTGGCTTAAATGTCAGTGCGAGTGAACTGGACGGCGCGGCTGTCTCGTCAGAAGTCCTATGACTTTCCCCTGTCTCCTTACCACATGCTCCCTGGGTTCCTCGACGTATCCCGCGGCATGTAAGTGATTTATTTGGAACTGTCTTCTCCCTCGCTGACGTTCCTTCCTATGTACGGCAGACGAGAGCTCCTCGTCACTGCCTCAACTCTCTATTGTGAATTTATGTTGTGTTGTGTAACGAAGCCTGCGTGGCAAAGTTATGTTGTACACCTAAGTCCTGTGCTTTATAAATAAAAGAACTGAACTGCAATCTACTGAACTGAGGCGTCTTATGCTGGCTCGTGAGGGCCAGCCGTGACAGTAGACAGCCGCCAGAAGGAGACGCCGTTCTCAGTAAGTTGCGTTCTGGGAACTTTGTCCTTCCTGTCCAGGTACGCGGCGTTGGAAATATGCCATCTCAGCGGAGTCATTCTCGGGGTTCCCACGTCCTGCTGACCAAGGCGTTGGAGGAGGTAGATGAAATCCTCATTATCGCCTCCGACCTCGATGGGTATCCAGACACCTCCCTCGCCCCTCCTCTCCTCGGTTATCAGCCCAATGAACAGTGGTATTTAGACCGGGCTGAGGAGGTGCTTGACCGTCTGCCTTCCCGCTACAACGGTCACCCCGAGGTCGACGCGAGGAGACTCGACATCGCTGCCCAACGCCAGACAATTCTGATGTACGAAGAGGAGGAGGCTGCAAGGTGGAGTGATCTCTGGCTCCAGCTGCCTGAGGCGCTGGAGGAGGTGGATGACTTCATCAGCGCTTCCGCCAGCCTTGACGACTCATCCGAAGCGCACTACTACCTGGACTGCGCTGAGAGAACGCTCGACCGGTTGTCTTCCCGCTACACCGACCACTTGGACGTCCAAGCGAGGAGACAAGAGATCGCCGTCCACCGCGAGGCGCTCCAGGAGATCGAGGAGGAACGAGGCCAAAGGCGGAGTAACCGGAGCTCCCGCTGCCCGCTCTGGAATCCGGATCCTTCCCTCGATCCAGTCCTGGAGTTCGCACCATCCGGGGCCCGTCGTAGACGTCGACACCGTGGCCAGAGACGTTCTCAGCGTGACTCCCCTCCGGAATCCGCTCCGGTTCACTGGGCTGACCCCATTCATCCCACTGCTGTCTCTTCAGCGTCTCACCTGGAGGAGACCCCAGCAGCCTTTCCCCCCGGGCCTGCTTTCCCCGCTGAGCTGTCAGCGCGTCACGCCCGGCCTGACTTGGCTGTTGCCCCCTCCGCTTCGACGCCTTCTCCAGCGGCTGGGAGTTTGAGAAGTTGTGCTCCAGTGGACAGCGCGGCTGCACCATCCCGAGTGGCCCCCTCCCCTCCAAGAGAGTCTCCGGCCACCACCCGGTGGGAGGAGGATGGAATGACGTTCCCAACGGCAGGTTCCACCGCTCCTCCGGGAGCCAGGCAAGTTCAAGTTCACTTTTTTCCATCTAATAGTGATTTGTTCTGTCTGACTCCTGGGGGTGAGGCTCGGGGTTTGCAGCCCCCCGAGCCTCAACTCCCTGCTGATATGTTAATTAAACCCGCTGCCTCTGTGTCTCCCCCTGCTGAGCACGCTTCGACCTCTGAGGAGCATCACCAGACGAGGAGTGAGCCTGCGGCTCTCGGGCAGAAGACCCCAGCCCCGCAGCCATTTTCTGGGCAGAGGAGGTCGGACGATTGGTTGGAGCCTGTGCCGACGACGGAGCGTCCCCGGGACTCCGCAGATGAACAGTCCGATCCAGCGGGCCGAGAGCCCCTCACCTCCACGCCGCATAAACTGCCAGCGTGGACGATGACGTCGGGGGGTCCTCGAGCTGCAAGAGCCCCTCTTCCAGGGGCGGATGACGTCGCGACGGAGTGGGAACCGGACGACGACCTCCTCCCGTTTGAACCCGGAGCATCGAAGTCCTGGATGGCGGCAGAACCCGAGATCAGGCAAGTGCTCTATTTTCTATCCCTCCTCTTCTTTCTGGAGCATTATTGCCTGTCTCTCGGGGGGGCGAGCCGGGTGCAGCCATCTGCTGCGCTCGAGCCTGTCTCGCCGGGCCCTGCCGCTGCCGGTGATCCTGATCCCGGTTCCTTTTGTCCCTCTGAGCCTCTCCCCAGGGTCACTGGAGGCGAACCTGCTCTTGGTGCCACCTTGGAGGGTCCGGCTCTCGGCATGGGGTCCACCGGGAGTGCTCCGCCGGTTCAAGCGGAGCTTGACGTCATGGGGGTTCCGGCCCAATCGGGGTCCGACGCGGGTGCTGCTCTCGCCCGATCGGAGCTTGACGTCATGGGGGTTCCGGCCCAATCGGGGTCCGACGCGGGTGCCGCTCTCGCTCGATCGGAGCTTGACGTCATGGGGGTTCCGGCCCAATCGGGGTCCGACGCGGGTGCCGCTCTCGCTCAATCGGAGCTCGGCACCATGGTCGTTTTGACCCAGGTGGGTTCTGGAGACTGTGTAGCTGACACGCCGCTGAGCGTTTTCCAGGCCATGCCCCGTCCTCGCCGTGGCCCCTTTTTCCCCACCTTTGAGACTGCGGGGGTAAATTCCGGCTGGCCCGGTTCGCCGACCTTCCCCCAGCCATTCTGTTGGCAGGCCGATACTGCCCGACCACCCGGTGACCGGCTCTTTCCTTTTGGCGTCCGGGTCCGGCCTCCTGACAAGCTGGATGGTTCTTTTGGCGCCCTGGTCCGCCCGCCGGAGACATGGTTTCCCTCAGCCCGGGGTTTGGCTGGGCCGTTAGGGCACGTTCCGCTGCTTTTGCTGGCGGCCTGGATGCTGGGTGCTGGAAGGCCTCCTGAGCGGAGTTGTTTTACTCTATTCCCCAATGTTTTTTTTTTTCTCTCCTTCTCTTGCCCCACCACTGACTTGTGACTGAAATACCCCACTGGGGATTGGACTTCATGTTTTAGGTGACTGTTTTCCGTGGATGGACATATGTTCTCTTGCCGTGGCTATCATGGGTATTGCATGTTTCCTTAGGGTGTGGTTGTTTATTTCCTATGTTACTCCCTTACTCGGGTCTAGTTCTCTTTTTTTTGGCACCTGTGTTGTCTTTTGGTTTTGACGGTTTTCTGTTCACATTAACTTGGAGAAGAGGGTATTATTTGTCCTTTTATTTCCTTGATCCTGCCTTGTGGTATTGACTGGTGTTCCTTGTACCCTCATCTTGGCTTTCTTTTTTGTGGTTATGTGAGTGATGTCAATCTAGCGTTGACTTTAATTTTTATTCATCTCTGTCCCCGTTTATGTACGGTTTCTGCCTTTTTTTTTTCTCTCTCCCTCCCTTCCCCGATGTTTTTGTCCCCTTGTTGTGAGTTGGCCCTGCTCTCCCTCCACCTGCTTCCCCCTCCACCCTCCCTGGGGTGGGGTGGGGGGGTCTGGATGTTGCGCGCGACCAGGAGTTCGCGTAGAGGGAGGGGCCCTGTCATATCCCGAGCGCTTTGTCCGCGCTCGGGTTATTCCTCATCCCTGTCAGCTTTTGACAGCTGGTGTCGTCACACGGGTTTCCCGGGCTCTGATTGGCCAGACGCTCGGGAGCTCTCAGCTGTCAGAACCTGGGCAGCTGTGCCGAGTTTCCAATCATGAGCAGCTGGCTTTAAATGTCAGTGCGAGTGAACTGGACGGCGCGGCTGTCTCGTCAGAAGTCCTATGACTTTCCCCTGTCTCCTTACCACATGCTCCCTGGGTTCCTCGACGTATCCCGCGGCATGTAAGTGATTTATTTGGAACTGTCTTCTCCCTCGCTGACGTTCCTTCCTATATACGGCAGACGAGAGCTCCTCGTCACTGCCTCAACTCTCTATTGTGAATTTATGTTGTGTTGTGTAACGAAGCCTGCGTGGCAAAGTTATGTTGTACACCTAAGTCCTGTGCTTTATAAATAAAAGAACTGAACTGCAATCTACTGAACTGAGGCGTCTTATGCTGGCTCGTGAGGGCCAGCCGTGACACAAAGTATCATTGCATGTCTGTCACTGGAGTTAAACTGTGGAACTGTTGCTCTGAAAATATTAAAACATGTTCAACTCTGAAGCAATTCAAAAAATTGTACAAAGATGAGAATCTCCCAGTATCTCACTGTAAATGCTTGGAGATAAATTTGTAATAACTTAAAGTTGTTGTTTTTTTTTGTCTACTTGTTCTATTTGATTTTCTTTGTTGATTTTGGGTAAGACTTAAATTTTTATGTTATTGATTTTAAAATTGTAACGGGGTAGGCACTATATAAGCACTAGCTTCAGCTTACACCCTTTCGGTTGTTCTTATTGTATTGTATGTGTTATTATTACCGAATAAATAAATTCATTCATTCATTCACTTTAAAATGAATATTTAAATTAATCTATCTGCAGAACTGCTCAAGGCAGCACAGTGGTTAGCACTGTTGCCTCATGACTATAAGGTTCCAGATTCCAATCCCTAGGCTGGCAGAGGTGGGAACCTTTCTGTGTAGGTTTACGTCCCACAATCTAAAGACATGCATATTAGGCTAATTGGCAATTCTAAATTGTCCCTAGGTAACTGTCTCTGATAGGCCCTTAGAAAAGAGGATTAGTGTACCTACTAGTTAAGCACTTTGAGTGGTCTTTGTGACTAGAAAACGCGCTATGTAAGTACAGGTCCTTAGTAGCCTTATCCCTTTTATCAGTGCTCTATTGAGAGCACCTTAACACACAGTCTTACAGCATGGTATACAAACAGCACAGAGGCTGAAAGGAAAACCTGCAGAGTCATCAAAACATCCCAGAAAACCATCGGATTCAATCTGCTTGCACTTGACAGCATCTTCAAAACATGCTGCCTTCGTAGAGCCAGCACCATTCTGAGGGACAAAACTCACCTCTCTCAACAGCTCTCCTCTCTCTCTTCTCCCAGCTCTTCCCATCTGGGAGGCACTACAGAGGCATTAAAGTCCACACTTCCAGTTTTAAAAAAAAGTTTTTTTTTGGCCCAAGAGCCATTAACGACCCCCGCCCACCACCACCTTTACTACTGACACTATCACTGCATCATTATAATGGCCCTGTCCTTCTGGATTGACAGTCATCCATTCATTCATTTATAAGTACAATCATGGTGCAACTATGGCACATTATGTGCAATAATTATATTTATACAGTTCCTTTGAGGCTTCTATTATTATGTTGATACTCTTAAGTCTGCTGTTATGTTGTTCTTTTATGTTATCATTGAATATGAATGTGTGAGTGTGTAGGTATGTACAGTTTTAAGAATGCTTGCATGCTGTGAACAGCATAAAAAAGCTTTTATGCTACTATTTTATTCTGCTCCACTTTTATGCAGCTAATTATTGTATATGAATGTGTGTGCAAATGTGTATACAGTATTTTTTGTGCTGCATATTCATATCTCATTGTACTGTCTCTGTAAAATGACAAAGATTTCTGATGGTATTGATTTGAAAAGCCTACATCATTTCTTTCTCTAATTATCAGATTCCCAAGATTTAGGGAAAACCTTGACCTGGAGGTCAGAGGTCACCCAAATTCGAACTTCTGCAAAACTTTTCATAGACACAACTATGGTATTTATTTGGAAAGCCTATGTCATTTCTTCTTCTTTCTCAATTACAAGATTGGTGTTGATGCCACAAATGCCACCCCTGCCACCCATCCCTTGACAGGGTGATGAAATTACCCCTTCAGCCTTTTAGAGGGGAGGATGGCTCTATCGTGGAATATAGCATATCATAGGATTTTTGATCTAAAATATATTTTTCTGCTAAAATGATTTGGGTTGGAAGCAGATTATTTGAAAATGCCAGGGTTCAAAATTTTGGTCCCCTTACTCCCCCTGTAGGGGGAACCACTCCTTTTGGGAACCACTGTATTGACCTTCCATCAATAGCCATGATAAATGGTCACATGTATTTGATCTCTGGCCAACAAACTAGATTAATTTCTGAATTGTAACCCACAGAGAACAAATGGAAGTTAGCTACTGGCTACAATCTGGCAAGTTTACATTGATTGGTATCAATATTTATCAACTTGTACTGTCCTTAAAACAAGCAATAAGAAGCTCTTGGGGGTGGAGTGGGGTGGAGGATGGGGTTGAGTGTTGGTAAGTGTTAGAATGACCTTGCAGTAGGAGGCAAGCTGGAATCTGGAGACTGAGATAACTTAAAGACCACTTATACATTTATTGAGACAAGTAATTAAAATGGTAACAGCAACTTTAAAGAGACTATTCCCATCTGTCAGCAGCATGTTCCAGCAATCAGCTTCAGATATTAATTGGCCACTTTTAAAATCTGCCACTAATTACCTTCTAGATGGTCCATCCTAAAGGGAAAACATCTAACAAACTGTCAGGGCATGTGTAACTGTGTAACTGGGCATGTGTAATTTTTATTTTGTTTTTTGTGTAAATAAAATCACTTTAAAGTGCCACTCCACAAAATTCCAAAGCTAGTTATTGATGGCAATTCCAATACTATGCTTTGAAAATCTAAAGAAGTCAACCCACACAAATAAGCTGCAAACCAAGATACAATTTCCACAAATAAATTAACACATCTCCCAATTTCTACAATAATTCCAAAATTCTACCTCCCTTCTTACAAGCCTGTAAGTTGGAACAAGCTCTAAAAAGGAGCTTATAACTACCGTCACTATAAAATAACACTCAAAGTTAACTCTTGACTAACAACTTTAGTGATAGTCAACAAATTGATTTCAAGCTAACTGTTAAACAAAAGGTAAAGCATGTCGGATCCAATTACCGAACTGGATGACCTTCAAGCAACAATGGAAAGATTGACTTCTGACCTTATACCTAGCTTCTCCACACATGTTCAAGAAATGCCCCCCAAACATTTGAAGCAAATCACTGAAAAACTTTTGGATGAATGCACTAATAACCCACCAAAAGCCAAAGAACTCCACAGTGTGTTAGGGAAGTTCGCACTAGCATTAGTTGCAAGGTTAAGAGTAGCCGAATCAGGAGCCACAGACGGGCAGACAAAGGAAAGCATCCCCTCATTGGACGGGGATTCCCATGGCGCGCGCTCACCCAACCCATTCGGTGAACCCGAACGACAACATGAAAGACATACAGTATGCAAATCCCATCCAATAGAGACCTCGATAAGATTGCTCGCCACATCACCAAATTTGACCCTTCAACCAGTGGGTCACCTGATACCAGGGCTTATTTACAAGACATTGATTACTACTTGTGTTAATACCCTGACGCTATGGTCGACGATTGCATCTATTTGGTCAAGCTAACATCTAACAGGTCAGTGTCAAAATTTATAGACAAACAGCCATTGGATATCAAGATAAACCACCGGAGACTCTACAAAGCCATCGAAAAGGAATTCTCCAACGACTGCCTGCAGTCAGGGCTAGCGATAGCCCTTGCTGTGAAACAAGGTCGCTGAAAGCCCCCACAGGCCTACTACCAGCGACTCCTTCGCACATATTTTGGATTGCAAAACTCACCAGGGATGGAAGAAGACCACAATTTTAAGGCTCTCTTCATTCAGAATCATCCCACGGTCAGCCACCACCTTGGAGTCATGGCTAACCCAAGGTCAAGCTCAATAAACCAGCTGAGAGAATTTGCACATTATGTATTCCAAAAACAACGTCAAAGCAACCATAAGCACGCCAAGCCTAAAACAGTGCTAGCTGTCAACACCACGTTTGACACTCTGGATCTAGAGGGCGCCCCGAGGCCAGCCCCTGTTCCTGCACCACAGTCACATGTAAAACCATGACAGTTCTCTAGCCAAGCTAATTCGGGACAGAACCCGACTAAGTCTTCTACACCCAGCTCAAAATCAACATCACCAAAGCCTGACTACCATCGGAGTCCAAGCCCACCAGGTAAGTCACAATAATACGGTACGGATACTCAGGATGACAGATATCAATTTCGAGACTCGCGTAACTGCGGTAAATGGTCACGTCCCTCATACCGCTGTAGAAACTCAGGAAGGGAAACAAGACCTCCCTCTAGTAAGTTTGGCTCAAGAAACTGGGAGACGAAAGAAACACCCACTTTCAGTCAAGAAGACATGGAAGCTCTCAAACGTCTACTACATGAAGTGAAGAACAAGAAGGAGGACAAGAAGCCAGACGTCCTCACCATAACTACACACGTGGGCAAAACTGTTGGTACCCCTCTGTTAATGAAAGAAAAACCCACAATGGTCATAGAAATAACTTGAATCTGACAAAAGTGGTAATAAATAAAAATTCTATGAAAATTAACCAATGAAAATCAGACAATGCTTTTGAATTGTGGTTCAACAGAATTACTTTAAAAAACAAACTCATGAAACAGGCCTGGACAAAAATGATGATACCCCTAGAAAAGATGTCCATAGGGACATGTTCAACCAAGATGTCTCCTCTAATTAACATCACAGGTGTCTACAAACTTGTAATCAGTCAGTCGACCTATTTAAAGGGTGACAAGTAGTCACTGTGCTGTTTGGTGAGATGGTGTGTACCACACTAAACATGTACCAGAGGAAGCAAAGGAGAGAGCTGTCTCAGGAGATTTGAAAGAAAATTATAGACAAGCATGTTAAAGGTAAAGGCTATAAGACCATCTCCAAGCAGCTTGATGTTCCTGTGACTACAGTTGCACATATTATTCAGAAATTTAAGATCCACGGGACTGTAGCCAACCTCCCTGGACGTAGCTGCAGGAGGAAACTTGATGAAAAATGGAAGAGACGGATAATACGAACGGTAACAAAAGAGCCCAGAACAACCTCTAAACACATTCATGGTGAACTCCAAGGTCAAGGTAGTACATCAGTGTCAGATTGCACCATCCATCGTTGTTTGAGCCAAAGTGGACTTCATGGGAGACGACCAAGGAGGACACCACTGTTGAAAACAAATCATAAAAAAGCCAGACTGGAATTTGCCAAACTGCATGTTGACAAGCCACAAAGCTTCTGGGAGAATGTCCTATGGCCAGACGAGACAAAACTGGAACTTTTTGGCAAGGCACATCAGCACTATGTTCACAGACGCAAAAATGAAGCATACCAAGAAAAGAACACTGTCCCTACTGTGAAACATGGAGGAGGTTCTGTTATGTTCTGGGGCTGCTTTGCTGCATCTGGCTCAGGGTGTCTTGAATCTGTGCAGGGTACAATGAAATCTCAAGACTATCAAGGTATTCTAGAGAGAAATGTGCTGCCCAGTGTCAGACAGCTTGGTCTCAGTCACAGGTCATGGGTCTTGCAACAGGATAATGACCCAAAACACACAGGTAAAAACACCCAAGAATGGCTAAGAGCGAAACATTGGACTATTCTAAAGTGGCCTTCTATGAGCCCTGATCTAAATCCTATTGAAGATCTGTGGAAGGAGCTGAAACATGCCATCTGGAGAAGGCACCCTTCAAACCTGAGACAACTGGAGTAGTTTGCTCATGAGGACTGGGCCAAAATACCTGCTGAGAGGTGTAGAAGTCTCATTGACAGTTACAGAAATCGTTTGATTGTAGAGATTGCCTCAAAAGGTTGTGCAACAAAATATTAAGTTAAGGGTACGATCATTTTTGTCGAGGCCTGTTTCATGAGTTTGTTTTTTAAAATAATTCTGTTGAACCACAATTCAAAAGCATTGTCTGATTTTCATTGGTTAATTTTCATAGAATTTTTATTTATTACCACTTTTGTCAGATTCAAGTTATTTCTGTGACCATTGCGGGTTTTTCTTTCATTAACAGAGGGGTACCAACAATTTTGTCCACGTGTGTATCGTGACAACCTAAAATGATCCTTCAGGGCTGCCAAAACCAAACCATGAGGAACCCCTACTGCATCAGTGGGAGATACAGTGAACACAACAGAGCATCCTCCACCTGAGGCTCCAGAAGGACCTGAGAACCCAACTCCATCCAGTGCCATTCTGGTAGTCCGGCTACCTGAAAAATTTCACTCCCCCGAAACAGACGGCTCCTTAATCCGCGTTGAACCACAGGTCCAACTATTTCTGTGTGACTTGACCGAGAGAGGGATGACACATAATTTTTTTCTTTCATTGACCTTGGAAGACATTGTGGTCCATGAAGCACTACTGGATACCTACGTGTCGCTGCTAACCGTGCGCACAAGACTTAAAACTATGACCTTGTTCCTTAGCTGTTCAACCTTATGCACCCTCCAACACAACTCTGTCACACATGTCATTGGTAAAGATTTCCATTGGACCCATGACCTTGATCCATCTGGTCTATGTGTCCAATCTCAACCCAATTCCAATGCTGATAGGCAAAGACCTGCTTAATTGCTTTGAGCCTCTGATAGATTTCAGGAATCTTAAACTATGGGCTCAAGTTTGGCAACCTCACCCAACCACTCTAACAGAAGCAACCAAATCGCAGTGCTACACTTTTGACACCTTGGACATTCCAAGAGTCCCTCCACTCGCACTGCTGACCCAACCAAGTTTGACCGAAGGTGACCTTGAGGACTGGGTCAAAACAGGCACCCCTTCTTATATCAACCACACCTGACAACCCAACCTTAAATGAACATAGTTTGGCCTGGGGCCATTCAGCCTGGGGTGGCCGACAACAAGTACTGCCCGCAAGTGGTCAAAGGCCTGGTTGTCCAAAGCTCCCACGTAAAGGATGTGGTACTTGCTCTCTGGGCTGATAAATCTGCCATCAGCCAGAAACTTTTTTGATTCTTTGCATGAGAAATACCCTGACCTCATGGTAACTAACAATTCTTTCCGTTTCCCTGCTTTGGCCAAATCAAACAAAACACTGGTAGCCACAGACATCTGCGCCCTCCACCTTCAGTGGAACCACAGACTGCTAACTCACCCTTTCTTGGTCGCTCCCGACCTGCCACATGCAGTCTCCATTGGCAGCGACCTTCTTGTGAGACTTGGAGCTCAGGTTGATGCCATAAACAGTGCTTTACAGTCTCTCGCCTCAGTCTGAGACGCTCATTCTAAACCGGGTCTAGACACCCTAAAGTCAGGCCAGACCATCCCTGAAGCCTGCCAGGTACTGAACACTCAACACTGTGCCATACCTGCTAATGTCATGTTTGTTATTCATGTCTTGTGTTAATAAAAATGCAAACTCATCAGTTGTCTATAGCGTCTCACTGATGACCCTGTAAGGGGCATCCATAACACTAGGTCGCAGCCAAAACGACATGCCGGTGACCGTGAGTTTGCTTTATTTGGGCTTGTAGTTTTTTTCCTTTTTTTTTTCCACGTACCAGTGTGCTGGGAGATGGCGTCGCCACCCCAAGGCTAGGCCATGAGCCTGGGCTATGAGCTAATTTTAGCCCTCATCGAGATTGATAGAATCCTCTCGAGCACCCGTGGCAGCGTCACCCTCAGCGGCTTACTCTGGTACCTGGACCTCACAGAGGCAGTTATTAACTGCCATCCTCGCTACTCTAACCACACCAAAATCACGACGAGGATGGCCCAGATCTTGACACTTCGGGAGAAGATCCATGGACTGGAGGGAAACTCCGGCAGGAAGCCGAGGGTGAGGCACCCCAGTTCCTCACCTCAGGATCCAGTTCCTGTCCCCCATCCAGCCCAGGAGTTCACGTCACCCAAGTGTCGTTCCCGTCGACAGCAGAGGAGGACATCAGCTGGGATTCCCCCGGAGGAGACGCAGTGGACAGCGGTGATTATCCAGGACCATGTGGCTGCGGCTCGTTCTGCCTCCCATCCTACCCAAATCATTGAGCATGTGACGGCGGCAGTCAGATTAGTGGAGATCAGTCCGGAACTCTAGGACTATCCGGAGTACGCTGAACTGTTAGCCTCTGTGTCCGCGCAGCAGGGGCAGTTTCCAGACCTCACTTTTGCCTCACCCTCTGCCAGTAAACGTCGTCACCATGCTGGAAACAAGCCTCAGCGAGAACCCCGTCCTGATCCAGTTCCGGGTAGCTGCATGAACTCTGTCTCCCAGCCAGCTGTTTCCTCTGCATTACATCAGAGGGGAAAGACAGCAGCCTTCTCCGGGTTGTGTGTTCCTGCTGTTCCGTCAGCTCCTCATCCCCGGACCGCCTCAGCTGTTATTCCCTCCTCCTCGACTCTCTCCCCAGCTGCTGTGAGCTCCGCGAGTCCAACTCCGGCTGTTCCCGTTCTTGATCCGGTGCAAGCGGCTCCTCTTCATCCTCCTAGGGGGTCCTCCATTACCATCCAAAGGGGAGAGGAGAAAACCAAGCCCACTGCAGCAGTTTCCATCGGTCCTCAGCGGATCAGGCAAGTGTCTTTTCAGTCTTTTCCTTCACTGGGTGAATTGCCTTGTCTGATCTCTGGGGGTGGAGTTCAGGGTTCGCAGTCCCCCGAGCTCCCTCCACCTGCTGCAGTCATGAATTATGAACCTGCAACCTCTGTGTCTCCTTCCCCTGAGCGTTCCCCGGTGCCAGGACTACACCGCCGGATGAGGAAGGAGCCTGTGGCCCTGGAGAGCCTGGTTCCCCGTAGCCACGTCACGGGCAGAGGAGGAGGGCGGACTGCCAATTGGAGCCTGCACCAACAATCAAGCATCCCCGGGTCTTCATGGAGGAACGGTCCGGCCCAGCAGGCCATGGATCCCCTGCCACCATGTCGTGCGGGCCTTCGGCGTGGATGTCAGCGCCAGGGAATCTCCAGACTGTGGAGACCATCATGCCAGCTGCGGAGCCCGCCGCAGTCGAGTGGGAATCAGAAGTGGACCTTCAGCGCGTTGAACCTGGAGCATCGAAGTCCTGGGCGGCGGTAGAACCCAAGATCAGGCAAGTGCTCTATTTTGTTTTCCTCTTTTATATTCTGGAGCATTATTGCCTGTCTCTTGAGGAGCCGAGCTGGGTGCAGCCGTCTGCTGCATCTCAGCTTGTCTTGTCGGGCTCTGCTGCTGCCGGTGATCCTGATCCCGGTTCCTTTTGTTTCTCTGAGCCTTTTCCCAGGGTCACCGGAGACGAATCCGCTCTGGTTGTCATTACGGTGGTTCCAGGTTTGTGCACAGAGGTTGTCCCTGATGCTTTGCTGGTCCAATCAGGGCCCATCATGGGTGCTTCGCTGGTCCAATCGGGGCCCATCGGGGGTGCTTCGCTGGTCCAATCGGGGCCCATCGGGGGTGCTTTGCTGGTCCAATCGGGGCCCATCGTGGGTGCTGCGTTGGCCCAATCGGGGTCCATCGAGGGTGCAGCGCTGGTTTGGTTCGAAGCCGGTGAGGGAGCTGTGGATTCCCTTTCGCCAGATGTCGGGCTGGTTCCTCCTCTTTCCTCCTATTTTTCCCCACCGTGTGCCATTGGGGTTCCCCTCATTCAGGTCGGCTCCCTCTCGGTGGGGAAGCCGTATCTGAGTTTCTCCCTCTGCTCCTGGTGGTCTGAGGATGTGGGACGGTCGCTTGCAGAACCATCTTGTTGGATCAGCGACCTGGTTCGGCCGCCCAGAAGACTGCTTCGTGGGTTCTGCGTTCTGGGTCGTCTGCCTGAAGAACTGCCTTGTTGGTTCGGCGAGCTGGTTCGGCCGCCTGAGGTACTGTTTTCCCAGGTCTGGGACTTGGGTAGGCCGCCCGAACTGTTTGTTTTTCTCTCTGTCAGGTGGAATCTGGACTTGGGTAGGCCGCCTGGACTGCTTTTTCCCCTGCAGTCAGGTGGAATCGGGATACGGGTAGACCGCCTGAACTGTTTTCTTTTTTTTCCTCCTCAGCTCTCTATCTGCCAACGTCCCTGTGGGGGTCTTTTTTTTTTCTCTGTATTTTGGAGGGATGGGGTTTTTTTTTTGTTTTTTCTTCCTGTTGGGTGGTTGATCTTGAACTGTATTTGTATTGGGGAAATGTTCAGTAGTTTGTCAATTCTTGCGAGATTTCGCCCAAGTGAGAAGCTGTAGTCTTGTCAGATATGTGGGAAATGCTTCATTCAGTTCTTTGGGTTTTTTATGAATAAATGAATGAATCTTTATTTCGGATAGATTAAAAGTACAGATTAAAAAGAAACAGAATAATATAACAAAGGGGGAAAGAAAATCCAACAAGGTCAAATTAGACAATAACTCCTCTGATTATACAGTTCAACATAAGTTATCCGAAATGGGTGATGGCTGAAGCCGCAGCTTATATTGACCACCCATATTCCATCCAAGAATTCAAAAGAAAAACAAAACAAGAGCAATTACAATTCAGAACATAGCTAAGACAAAATGTGACAAAAAACTAAGCAACAACACAACGCAGACTGGATATGACAATCCTTATGTGATTTTACATGTCATCTTGTATATATGTTTGGAGTATTTCTTCCTTTAGTTTTTGTTTAAATTGTCCAAGCGTTGCTGTTTTCATGAGAACTCTCACTTGAGGTGCTGTAGTCTTGTAACGTCTGTAGATCTTTATTTTCTGGATTAAGTTTCTTTTGTGGGAATGAACTGTTCTTAAAATTTCTGAGGCTTTACTGCAAATATTAATCTTATATCAAGGTCTATTATCAAATAATCTGCTTATTCATTTTGCCTTGGACCCGCTGACCTCCAGTCTTATGCGCTGGATGTATGGACGTCATGAGCATTTTTGATGAGGAGGGCATTGTTGTCAGGATATGGAGTGTCCGTTCTGCCATACCAATTAAATGAAGTAGATGGCAGTTCCTCCATTTGTGTATTTTAGTAGCTCATTAGTTGAGTGGGTGCTTTAGTTTGAACATGTGAATTATCCATTGAAATGGTACAAGAAATGTGCATTGTGAGCTGAAGACCGGAGGGAGACGCAGACATGCCTTTTCGTACGTACTTACTGTAATGTGATGCATTGGATCACCTTTTTTGAGTTTGTGCCCTTTCTCTCTTTTGAATTAGCCTCTCTTTATATGGAGTCTGCCTTCTTTACACTGACGTGTTTATGCAGTCGACCCAGTGACAACACTTTGGCTGTTTTGTATTTACAGGACACTCAGTAGCCCATGTAGCTGGGGAGACTTGATCACCTTAACCCCGTCTGTGATGTGGCATGCTTTGGGACTTAACCTGAATGTGATCTACAGTATGTTGCAAGTTAACTTTGAGTCATTATGTGCAATACTTTTTTTTCCCAGAAACAGTTTTCTGTAATGCGACTCATTTGGTCAACATAAATCATGCAGTCATTCACACGCATTTTTCTTTTTCACGCTGATGTTTGCAAGGAGGAAAAGAAATTTGTCTGGATTTTTTTTTTTTAAGCATTAGTTTTGTGCTTATTTACATATTTTGCTGAGACCATGCTATTGTGATTAAAGACATCGCTTATTCTAGGTCGATATTATATTTAGTGTTTTCTATATCTGCCTTGTAGCTAAGACTTGTGGAAACCGAATTTGCTGTCAAATGTATTTTGTTCAGTTGGTGTGTTTCTGTGTACCCTTTTCGTTCTTTTTCAGGGAAAGATCCCTTATTCACATGTGTATAACCAGTGCACTGCAACTCCCTTTATCTCTGTTATTCTGTAGGACTCTATTTGTAGTGTTGCTGCTCAGTAGCTTTGAGTTTTTTTCCCTGGTGGTTATAGGGTACTGTATGTTTTTGTATGTTCCTGTAATTTTGCTTGTTGGAATGTGATATTCTTTTTTGTTTTCAACTTTGGTTGAGGATTGTTGTGGCATGTTCTGCCTTGTTTTTCTGTGTGTTAATCTCATCATTTTGGTTATCTTTGTGCACTCCATGGTGTTGTTTTTCTTGGTTCTCTCCCTCCTGGCCTGTTTGCCCCTCCACCCTCCCTGGGCTGGTCCTGGTAGCCTTCTGGTTGGGGGGGCCGGGGGGGGCTTGGTTACGCCTGGAATGCACCTTTTGACCGGGGTGTACTGTGATGGTCTGAGCGCCGATTCCGTCCGTGCTCGGGTTGTCCAGTATTTCCCTGGTTCTATCGTATTCCGGGTCTTGTCTTATGGCCTCTTCCGAGGCTTTTATTTTGACAGCATCTCGGCGGACTTCCGGCTGTCAAAGCCGAGCTGCTCCAGGGACAGCTGTATGGTATTGTCATTAATTACTTTCCCCTTTTCCTGATTGGGTTTTGTTTTCCATTTAAGGGTGCAGCTGAGGCTTACTCCTCGCTGCGACCTACACCTAACGACATCGTGCACCACCCTGTACGTGGCTGGAGTTCCTACATCCAACTCCAGTCTCTCTTGTGATTCTGTTATTCATCCTCCCATAAGTGTTTACTGTTCAGCGTAGGCTCCATCCTCGCTGCCCTCCCTATTCTATCTTCAGAGTCAGAGTTCTTGTGTCAGAGTTTATGTGCGTGTTTTGCCCCTCGTGGCTCATTATTTTGTCACCCTTTGTTGCTCATGTCTTGTGTTAATAAAAATGCAAACTCATCGGTTGCCTATAGCGCCTCACTGATGACCCTGCAAGGGGCACTCATAACAGTTAACACTCCAATGCAATCCGCTACCATCACCTACGATCAGCACGACATGTTTTCCCAGCTCACACTTCCTCCCAACACTTTCTGGGTCCAAGTTCCTAAAGGCTCACTCTTCCATGTCAGCGATTTGGCCTTCTATCACCTCAACACTGACCAATACAATGGCAGTGTCGATGTGTCCGATTTCTTCTCTAAGCAAGCGATTCAACTCAGCTCTGAAATCGTGGATAAAGTCACCTTTGAAGGTCCTCAAGTCATTGACTTAGCCCCAATAGGGAATGAGCTCAAAGTCTTTGAGCCAAACCCTGACCCACTACGCCATCCCATTTCGCACTCCTGGTCTGTACCAGGTGCAGTGCTTATGTGCATGGTTATTTTCGGGTACCTCCTGACATTTTCAATTCAATTCAACTTTATTTATATATAGCGCCATTTCACAACAACAGTCATCTCATAGCACTTTCAACTGTAGGGGGAACCCCCACAGTTGCAGAAAGACCCCAGCAATCAGGCGATCCCCTGTGAGCAAGCACTTGGCGACGGTGGAGAGGAAAAAACTCCCTTTTAACAGGAAGAAACATCCAGCAGAACCAGGCTCAGGGAGGGGCAGTCATCTGCTGCGACTGGCTGGGGGGTGAGGGGATAGAGAAGATGAAAAGAACAGACATGTTGAGAGCAAACAGCACAATGGGGACTCAGTCTATGGGAGAGACCAAACAGATGTTAATGACCAGCAAAAAAAATATATATATATTTCATTGAGAGTGAAGAAAGGAGTGAGACCCAGTGCATTATTGGAGGTCCCCCGGCTGACTAAACCTATTAGCAGCATAACTAAGGGAGGGTTCAGAAACACATTATCCCTCCCTAATTGTAGGCTATATCAAAAAGGAAGGTTTTAATCCTATTCTTAAAAACAGAGATCGAGTCTGACTCCCGAATCCAGATTGGCAGCTGGTTCCACAGGAGAGGAGCTTGATAACTGAAGGCTCTGCCTCCCATTGTACTTTTGGAGATTCTAGGTCTTACAAGTAATCCAACATTTTGGGAGCGTAGTGCTCTGTTAGGATAATACGGTAGCATCAGATCTTTTAAATAAAAAGGGGCCTGATTGTTTAGAGCTTTGTAAGTGAGAAGAAGGATTTTAAACTTAATTCTAAACTCTATGGGAAGCCAGTGAAGGGAGGCCGGGACCGGAGAGATATGATCTCTCTTTCTAGTACCTGTTAAAACTCTTGCTGCAGCATTTTGGATCAGCTGAAGACTTTTTAAAGATGTTTTAGGACAACCTGATAAGAATTACAATAATCTAATCTCGAGCTAACAAAAGCGTGGATCAGTTTCTCAGCATCACTCTGAGACAAGATGCTCCTAACCTTGGTAGTATTACGCAAATGATAGAAGGCAGTCTTAGAAACAAATTTAATATGTGAATTGAAAGACAGATCTTGATCAAAAATAATTCCAAGGTTCTTCACAGAGCTATTAAGAGAAAGAGTAACCACATCCAAACTGAAAGTTTGATTTGGAAAGGTATTTCTAAGGTTTTTTTGGACCAACAAGAATGACTTCAGTCTTATCTGAATTTAATAGCAGGAAATTACAAGTCATCCAAGCTTTGATTTCCTTAAGACAGGCTTCCAGCTTGGCTAATTGATTACTATCATCTGGCTTCATTGACAGGTATAATTGTGTGTCATCTGCATAACAATGAAAATGTATACAGTGCTTTCTAATAATGTTGCCTAACGGAAGCATATATAAACTAAAAAGAGTAGGGCCTAGCACAGATCCCTGTGGAACTCCATGACTGAGCTTTGAGTTGAAAGAAAACTCATTATTGACATGAACAAACTGGAACCTATCAGATAAATAAGATCTAAACCACTGCGACAAAGTTCCATTAAGTCCAACATAGTGTTCTAATCTATCAAGTAGAATATTATGATCAATAGTATCAAAAGCTGCACTAAGGTCTAAAAGGACAAGTACAGAAACAAATCCATTACCAGATGCAATGAGGAGGTCGTAAGTGACCTTTGCTAAGGCTGTTTCAGTACTATGATGGATTCTAAACCCAGACTGAAACTCTTCAAGTAAACCATTTCCCTGCAGGTGGTCAAATACTGTAATTGTGTAGCAACAACTCTTTCTAAGATTTTTGAAATGAAAGGGAGATTACAAATTGGTCTATAGTTAGCTAAAGCTCCTGGATCCAGTGTTGGCTTTTTGAGAAGGGGTTTAATTACAGCTGTTTTAAAAGCCTGCGGTACATGGCCTAAAGTTAATGAAGAATTGATTATATGAAGAATAAAGCTACCAATAAGTGGGAAGACTTCTTTAAATAACCTGGTAGGAATAAGGTCTAAAAGACAAGTTGAAGGCTTGGATGAGGAAACTATTTTGTCTAACTCCAAAAGGTCAGTTGGAGTAAACTCATCAAGACAGATATCAATTGAAGGAGTTGTAGTAGTTACTGTATTTAAGTTAATGGTGGGAAGAATCTGATTGATTTTATCTCTGATGGATGAAATTTTATTATTGAAAAAGTTCATAAAGTCCTGACTAGTAAGCTCTAAGGGAATGATAGGATTGACAGAGTCCTGACTCTTTGTCAACCTGGCTACAGTACTGAAAAGAAACCTGGGATTATTCTTGTTCTCTTCTATTAATGCAGAATAATAACTCATTCTAGCTTTTCTAAGAGATTTTTTTTTATAAATTAAAAGATGATTTCTCCAAGCTAAATAGATTTCATCTAAATTAGTGGAGCGCCATTTTCTTTCTAATTGACGAGTCTTCTGTTTTAAGCTACGAGTTTCTGTGTTGAACCAAGGAGTTAGAAATCTCTGATTAGACTTTTTCTTTTTTAAGGGGGCCACCAAGTCTAAAGTCTGATGCAGAGAAGCTGTAACACTATCTACTATGCTATCAATTACAGAAGGAGCAAGCTCTTAATAGTTTATTTCCATTGTGTTGACACATGGCATAGAGGAAACAATCTGCATAAATTTGGTAACAACATCATCTGAGAGGCATCTACTGTAGTAATATTTTTTCTTTAGGAGCCAAATAGTCAGAAATAGTAAAATCAAAGGTTAACAGACAATGGTCTGACAGTACAGGCTTATGAGGAGACACTACCAGATTTTCTATTTCATGCCATATGTCAGAACAAGGTCCAATGTATGGTGGAGATAATGAGTAGAATTTCCTACTTTCTGAGAAAACCCCATCGAGTCTAATATTGAATTAAATGCCACATTAAGGCAATCACTATCTACATCTACATGTATATTAAAGTCCCCTACTATAATTATTCTATCTGATTTCAGCACTAAATCAGCTAAGAAATCAGCAAATTTGGATAAAAATTCTGAGTAGGTTGATCGAGGACGATAAACTATGGCAAATAAAATTGGGTTTAGCCTAAAATTGCTAAAGTGCCCAATACTGAGGACCAGGCCCTCAAAGGAATTATAACATATTTTTTGCTTTACATTAACTAATAATTTGGAATGGTAAATTGTTGCTACTCCTCCTCCACGACCAGAGCTTCTGGGATTTTGACAGTAAATAACCAGAGGGAGTTGATTCATTTAAACCAACATAATCCTCTTGCCCTAACCAAGTCTCTGTAAGGGATATTAAATCAATCTGAGGATCAATTAACAGATCATGGACTAACAGAGACTTGGGAGTTAGAGACCTAATATTTAATAAACCGCATTTAATTTTTAAATTATGAGGAGGAAGAGAGGCCAAACCATTCAATTTAGAGGCTTCGTGTTTAATTTGAATTTTACCAATTTTTTGTTTAATCACTTTGGGATGCTTATACATTATATTTTTATTTGCTTTGGAGGGAGCAGACAATGATTCTCTGATGGGGAAGACAGGGGCTAAGTTGAGGTGTGGTGGATGAAGAGGAGCTGCAGAGAGGCGAGAGGAGCTGCGGAGATTTGCCGCAGCTGGCACCTAGCTCTGGTGAACTAGAGTCCTACAAGACCGACTCAACCGTTTGACTACTAGCATGAGGTGCAGTTGTCGATGCCAAGACCTAGACTCGGGTCCCAATGTTGACAACCTATTTCCTGAAAAGGAGATTCTTGGTCTAGATGAACTACCCATTAAAGTTGTAGAAGTGGAACCATAGGCAGGTCTGCTAAACGGACCCCATGTGAACCTCCTCAAGTTACCTCAATATTGCTTAGCCTAAACCTCTACCTCAAATATAAGCAATAATTTTTTTTTGTTTTGTACCTTTCGTTTTGATCTTTACTCCTAGAATTTTTGAGTTTATATGCATACTTATATACAAACATATATATATATATATATATATATGTGTGTGTGTGTGTGTGTGTGTGTGTGTGTGTGTGTGTGTGTGTGTATATATATATTCTTTGCACTCTATTTTGATTTTTGTGCACATTCAAACTATTTTTAAACAATTTTAGTTGCTGCTTTATGGTCAACCAAAACCAAAGATCTATACTCAGGAATAGATACTATTTACAAGCTCAGTGATTATGGACATCAAAACCATTAGCCCAGCAGTTGGGTCAAGAGTCACCAGTTGGAATCAGCTGCCAAGGATGTGTACCAAAGATGACTGAAGCTCACCATTGACACAGAGGGGGGAGCTGTAACGTTACATCTGAATTCCAATATACATGAACAGTCTCTGTGAACAGGAGACCCCCAAATCAACCCGTTTCCTAAATAAAGCATCATGATGCCAAATTCCTTGCATGACTTAAGACCCCAGCGATCCTCTTGGTGCCAGGAAGACGCCTGGACTTTTATCATAAATACCCTAGGAACACAGCCTCAGACAGTTTTATGTGTTAAGTAGCCGTTTGATACAAGCCAGAAGACATCCACTACATTCCTGAGACCTCCTACCATTGTCCAAGGGCCAACAGCGCCCCCTTCTTCTCAATTCAGGAACATGTTGGATCTAATCAACATTGGGATTATGTATTATCTGCCTAAAATAATCCTGTCTCCTCAAGACTTTGATATTTTTCCAGGAAATACTGCTCCAAACACTGTTGAAGATGACCACCTCTGTGTTGGACAGTGATAGGTTTGAAATGTTTCATTAGTCATTGATTTTAAATGTATTGCATGTCTGAAAATGTTTAAACGAGTTGGTTATAAAAGTGCATGCTCACTGAAAGTTAGTCATGAATCACTTAAGTTAGCATAGATTTTATATATAAGTATATAATGTGAATTTCACAGTTAATTTGTGTTTGCCTTCTAAGGACTTATGGCAGTCATCTGACTGGTACCAGCCAATCACCAGGCCGTCTCTGTTGGACGATGCCCCCTTTCATTTTATTGGTCGGTTACAGATAAAGGACGGCTTTCTTATTGGACCATAGTCCACTCAGATCTCCCACAATAGCTGGTAATTGGTTCTTCCTGCTGCCAGTCATATGTTATGACAAAAGAATCATGGTCAGTTAAAAAGGGAGAAATGCCCTAGTAGTGAGTTGTCTTTCGTTGTCTTGCAGTTCAGTTCTTTCTATTCTCTCTGAAGTCTTTTTGTCTCTTCTGTGTTCTTTTTTCTCTGGTACCTGAGGAGAGATCATCCTGTTGTTGAGCTCAACCCCTCTTACTTGGAGTGAAACTCCAAAACGCAGTTTTTTTCTCTCTCCTCAGACACCGTGTTTATTCTGCTAAACTTTTTCTACTGATTTTCCTTAACTCACCATTAAAGTGGACTGATAGTGATTGTTGAACTTTTTCCCTCGAGACTGTCTCACCCACATACCATGATGTTAGAAGAACTAGGATTTTGTGAGTGGAACTGTTTTACATCCATTTCCTTCAGCCTGTGGTTCTTGTCGAACCGGTGGCTATCCCAAAGTTTGCGGGCCAGGAAGGACCCTATTGCCTAAGAGAAGACGTCACCTCTCCAGGGACCAGCCACTCACTCTACTGCCGGCTCCACTGTTGCCCTGCTGCTGAGTCTGTAAGCTAGAACCACTGCAACGATTGGAAAGGACTGCGGGCAGTCTTTCTCCCTTTTGCCATCTGCTGGTGTTCAAGATCATTGCGGAACTCTGAAGACACAGCTGTTAGTAAACCAGACTCCAACTTTCTATTTGCTGGGCTAAATGTGATGTCTAATTCTATTTGAATATGACCAGTTTTTCATGTTAAAAGTTAGTCTGTCCCGCCGCGCCGCTCATCAGCGGCGCCACCTGCACGCACACCTGCTCATCATCAGCGGCGAGGGATATAAGCCGCCTCGCCCTGAGCTTCGGCCTGAAGCCGTTAAACTTCTCATGCATCGCTGTGAGTTCCTTCACCTTCAGCTATTCTCCCGGGTAAGAAGCTCTTACCTCCTTTTCTCTCTCGAGTCTGCTCCCCTGTGCACAGGTGGATTCCCCGGCGGCGGACATCGCCTCTCCATTGCCTATTCCTCGCTGCTGCACCGAGCTCTCCAGGTGGCTGTCTTCCGGACCTCGTCCTTGCCGTGCCAGTCATCTGTGCCTTCCAAGTAAGCTCCTCTCTCGCTTGCAAATCTCCTGTGTTGGTGTGTGCCCGTCACCCTTCTCCTTTTGCTTTTCCCATAGGGTTGTCCGGCTGTACGGCCTCCTGCCTCTGTGCCCGAAGCAGACGCTGCCACCAACACATTTACATCCCGCTGACACACATTCATTCACTCCTGTTGCTAATAAACTATTTGAACTTCTCTGAGCCTGTGTGTGTGCGTCTCCTGAGCCGTGCGTTATGTCATAGTCTATAAGCTACAATAGGAGCTATAAAGCTGAAGGAAAAATAAGATTCTCCTTTTCAATAACCTCCATTTTTTTGTAGAGTAACTCAGAATTTCCTTTTTCATATAATCAGTTTTTATCATTTTCTCCATAAAATTGCATCCAGTTTTATGCATATTTTAATAATGCATCAGATTTATATAGTGCTTTATCATAGACACTTTACAAATAGATACATTATTCATTCACTCCAGACAGACAATGGTAGCAGCAAGCTACTACTGTAGCCACAGCTGCCCTGGGGCAGGCTGACAATCTGCGCCAGTGGCCTCTACCAAACATTTATACACATTCATACCCAGTATTATGGACACTGGAGGCAAGGTGGGTAAAGTGACTTGCCCAGGGACACAATGGCAGAATATCAGGGGGCAGCAGGATTCAAACCGCCAACCATCTGGTTATTGGATGACCTGCTCGACCTGCTGAGCCACAGCCACCCCAGAAAGGATTTTGTTACTTCAGTCTCCCATTGCATTACAGTTACAAATTCAAAATCTGGTTTCTCTTGTTTCCACAAAGGTTTAACTATAGACTTTATGCTCAGGAATCCGTTGCCAGTTAACATATTTGATACTTGTTGATCATTTCACCTACTTACAAATCAATTGAATGTAATGTCACTTAACTTGAGTTTGATGATTAAAACTGTCAACGGTATATAGAAGTTTCTGCTTGATTTCTTTTGTGTGTCTGCTTTCTTGGGTCACGACAGAAGAATTCAGAAATATTGAGACTGGTTAATGGAAGGTTCAAGGATTAATTATTAATAAATTGTCCAGGTTTGGACTGGTGCCCCCTACGAGTGTTTCCCTCTTGTTTGTGAGTGTTTGTGGTCATGAAGTAAACTTCCATTTCCACACACACACCACTATGTATAAATTAAATAATCCTTGTACTTTATCACACGTATAACTAATTGTTCCTACACATGGGATGGGTCTCATGCCCTCAGCCTTATTTATAATGCTATTGTCTTGTCAGGGTATGGGACTCAGCCCTCGCCCTCATTTTAAGTTAAGTTGGGGTATTTTCTGTATTTCTTCCTTATTATTCTTATCCTGGTTTGACATGTTTATTATTCTGTTTGTATACTTATTTCCCTGTGGGTCAGTTTCTTAGTTATCATTATTATTATTATGATTACCATTATTATTGTGATTACACTGTGTACTTTTTCCCTTGTCGTTATCTGTAGCCTTCAGTTTGAGTCGATGTGTGCATTTATTTTTTCCTCATTGGTCTGGTCCTTTCCTGTTCTGATCTGGCCTGTTCTGTGAGGTTTCCTGATCTGACCTGTTTTGTGAGTTTTTTCAGCTAAGTTTGTATTTTGCTTTGTTTCAGCTTCCAAGCTGTAGTGTTAATAAACAACGTTCGATGCTCGCTACGCATCTGAGTCCTGCTTGCTGCCCTGCCAGGGCACAAACCATGTCAGTAGGATGCAGCCATTCAAGGACTCAGCAGGCAAGCCCGGCCTGAGGAGGAAGTGGACTCGGGATGAGGTAGAAGTAGTCGCACTGGTGGAAGATTTAGTGGCCTCTGCTTGGAGTTGCTCTTCCTGACAACTCAAGTTGGACATTTGGGGAAGAGTCACCAACCTGCTGGTCACCAGGCCACGAGTGGATAATCACTCTCAGGTGCTGGGACTTGCTCTCCCTCCCCTTCCTCCATTTTTTACTGTCTCCTCCTCGCCAGAACCAGCGTGCTGCCCATCAAGCCTCTCTCCAGCTGCCTTCCTCGGCAGTAAGCTGGAAATCAGGGGCCCTGGGTTGAAGGACAATCCAAGGAGACGCCACTCTGCTCAACAATCCGCTCCCTCACCCACAGCTCCCAGCCAGATGATCTTCGGAGCTGCCCAGAGGGAGTCATCTGGACTTTCTATGGCAGCAGAGCAGGAACACGGGCAAGTACCCGTTCATTTTTTAACATCTATTAAAAAAGGGACTTGTTACCGTTGGGGAGACTCAGCTGCAGCTGCCTGCCACTGTTGAGCTCTCTCCACCTCACTCTGCTATAACTCTGCTGTTACATCCATCCATCCACCCTCACCTGCCTCCTTGTTTCCCTCTCTCCCGAGCTCTACATCTGCCCCCCCCCCCAACTCCTGCTTTCACGCCTTAGGACACTGGCTGCCATGAGGAGCTGCAGTGCCTCATCAAGGAACTGGGGGAATGCTTCAAGCTTTGTCATCAGAGGGATGAGTGGCAGGACTTGGCTTGGAGAAGGGCTCATTGAATCACAGCTGCCAAGCCCCACCTGTGGGAGGCTATTCTGCCCCTCTTCAGAGACTTGGTGTGGTCCAGTGAGTTTTCCTGCATGCCAGAGGTGGATGAGCCGTTTGCATTTGAGCCAGAGGTCAGAGGACCACTCCCTGTTGAGCCAGAGGTCAGAGGACCTCCACCTGTTGAGCCTGTAGTTAGAGGATCTCCATCTGTCAAGCCTGGTGATGTCGCCCGACGCCGGGAGCTGCAGAATCTCATCAGGAGGGTGGAGGAGTGCTACACCCTTTGCCTGTGTCTGGATGGGAACACCTTCACACCAGAAGAGGAGGGGTTGTCATCTATTCCTGAGGTTGAGCGCATCCATCATCGGTTCCTGAGGCCGATGCGCATCTGCTGTTTGTTCTGCCGGTTTCCACTACTGAGGCTGGCAGTGGCCCAGTCGAAGATTCATTCCTCCAATCTGAGGTGGCTGTGCCAGGTGGTAGACCATGCGGCATGGTTCGAGGATTTGCAGCCGCTGTTGCTTGGGGTCACTGATCTGCATGCTACATCTGAGGTCACCACAGATCAGCCTGTTTTGCTGGGACTTGTCGTGGTACCAGAGGTCAGCACACCGCCACCTGCCATTTTGGACACCGGTGTACCGCTGTCAGCTGTTTCTGAGAGCTGTGAGCCTCAGCCACCTGCTTCCGACCCAAGCACTCATTTGTTATCTGTTTGTGAATTAAAGACCTCTGTATCTGTGTCCCCTGGGCTAGAAATTTCTGCATCCGTAGCCCCTGAGCCAGAAATTTCTGCATCTGTTTCCCCTGAGCTAGAAATTTCTGCATTTGTGTCCCCTGAGCCAGAAATTTCTGCATCTGTGTCCCCTGTGCCAGAAATTTCTGCTTCTGTGTTCTCTGAGCCAGAAATTTCTGCATTTGTGTCCCCTGAACAAGAAATTTCTGCATCTGGGTTATTCCTTGAGTTTAGGATCTCTGTATTATTTCCAGTGCATAAGGGTTTTTTTGGTTTTTGTTTTTTTTTGGGGGGGGGGGGGGGGGGGGTTGGCTGCCTGAGCCAGAAGCTCTTATGTGGTTTAAAACTCCCATGTTGTTGTCCCCGGGGCAAAGGCCTCCTTCATGGTCTCCAAAGCAAAGGACCCCAGTGCTACCTTTGGTGTTTGAAACTCCCATGTTTTGTTTTGTTTTTTAGACAATGGGCTCCAATGTTGTCTCCTGAGTTTTAGGGTGTTATTTTTTCACTTCCTGAGTTTATGTGTTTTTTGCTATCACCCTTTGTTATCTCTCCCTTTTCTGGGAGAAATGTTTTCATGTCACTTTCCCCTGAGTATTATGCTCATGTGTTAGTTTTAGAGCAGAGAGCTCCTGTGTTAGCTTCTGAGCAGAGAGCTCCTGTGTTAGCTTCTGAGCAGAGAGCTCCTGTGTTAGCTTCAGGGCAGAGAGCTCCTGTGTTAGCTTCAGGGCAGAGAGCTCCTGTGTTAGCTTTAGGGCAGAGAGCTCCTGTGTTAGCTTCAGAGTGGAGAACTCCTGTGTTAGCTTCAGAACAGATAGCTCCTGTGTTAGCTTCAGAGCAGGGAGCTCTTGTGTTGCTTTCTAAGCCTATAGCTCCCGTGTTTCCTTCTGAGGTTAGGATATCTATGACGTCTCCTGACATTGAAGTTTCTATGTTGTCATCTCCAGAGGTTAAACTGTCTAGGTTGTCATCTCCAGAGGTTAAACTGTCTAGATTGTCATCTTCAGAGGTTAAATTGTCTAGGTTTGCCATGTTTATTCTGTTTGTATACTTATTTCTCTGTGGGTCAGTTTCTTAGTTTATCATTATTATTATTATTATTATGATTACCTTTATTACTTTGATTACACCGTGTACTTTTTCCTTGTCATTATTTGTAGCCTTGAGTTTGAGTATGTGTGTTTATTTTTTCCTCATTGGTCTGGTCCTTTCCTATGTTGTTGAGTTCTTCATTATTAACAGCTGTTTTGTTTTTTGTTAATTAGTCCATCCTTATTTAATTCAATTCAATTTTATTTATATATAGCGCCAAATCACAACACAGGTCGTCTCAAGGCACTTTACAGAAAAGAGTGAGTTTAGGCCACACTCTTAGTTTATAGAACCCAGCAGAGACCACTAAGAGCAAGCACTGCGGCGACACAGGCGAGGAAAAACTTCCCTTTAATGAGCAGAAACCTCGGGCGGAACCATAGCTCACAGAGGATGGCCATCCGCCTTGACCAGCTGGGTTGAGTAGCTACATTCAAAACAAACATACAAATACAACATTCAAAGCCAAACACTCCAGTACCAAGCCTGACAAGGCTGCACATGCAAGCGAAGGCCTGGCAGGGGCAGCATTTCTAACTAAAGGCCTTATCAAAGAGAAAAGATTTCAACTTGAATAAAGAGAGAGTGTCTGCCTCCCGAACTGAACTGGGAAGATGGTTCCACAGGAAGGGAGCTCGATAGCTGAAAGCTCTACCTCTCAATCTACTTCTAGATACCTTGGGGACCACGAGTTGTTTGGATTTTTTGGGAGTGCAGAGCTCTGGTTGGATGATAGGGAACTAAGCGTTCTTGCAGGTAAGAAGGAGCATTAAGAGCTTTATAGGTTAAGAGCAATATCTTGAATTCAATTCTATATTTTATTGGGAGCCATGTAAAGAAGCTAAGACTGGAGTAATGTGATCTCTTCTCCCTTCTCTCGTAAGGATACGTGCAGCTGCATTCTGAATGACTTGGAGAAACTTTATGGACTTATTTGGGCAACCTGATAAAAGTGAGTTACAATAGTCAAGTCTAGAGGTGATAAAGGAGTGGACAAGTTTCTCTGCATCTTTATGAGACAGGATGGACCTAATTTTATGTATATTACGCAGATGGAAGAAGGCGGTCTTAATGGTTTGCTGTATGAGAGTTGAAAGACACATCTTGATCAAAGACAACTCCAAGATTCCTAACGGAAGATATAGAAGCCAGTGCAATGCCATCTAGTGTTGTGATCTTGCTAAAAAAGAGTGCTTCTGGCATGTTTGGGGCCAAGAACAATGACTTCAGTTTTATCTGTATTCAGCAATAGAAAGTTGTAGTTCATCCAGGTTTTGATATCCTTAAGACACTCCTGGAGTAAACCCAACTGGCTGGGATCATCTGGATTGATGGATGAATACAATTGAGTGTCGTCACCGTAACAATGAAAATGAATAGAATGCTTCCTCATAATGTCTCCCAAAGGCAGCATGTATAATGTAAACAATACTGGTCCAAGTACTGATCCCTGCAGAACGCCATAGCTAACAGTGGTCTGAGTAGAGGACTTAAACTGGGAATGGTCTGATAGATAAGACTGGAACCATCTTAGCGTCATTCCATTTAAGCCAATTTGCTGTTCAAGTCTCTCTAGCAGAATATGGTGGTCAATGGTATCAAAGGCAGCGCTGTGGTCCAATTAAACAAAGACGGAGACAAGTCCTTTGTCAAATGCCATAAGGATGTCATCAGTAACTTTCACTAAGGCTGTCTCTGTGCTGTGATGTTTCCTAAAACCTGACTGAAATTTCTCAAATATAGAATTTTTTTCTAAAAAGGTGCATAGTTGATTGGCGACTACTTTTTTGAGGAACTTGGAAAAGTAGGGGAGGTTAAATATTGGTCTATAATTGGCCAAAATCCCAGAATCAAGCGAAGGTTTTTTAAGTGGAGGTTTGATTACTGCCACTTTAAATGACTGCGGTACATGTCCTGTCATTAGGGACATATTAATTATGTTCAAAAGAGATGGACTAATCAGAGATAGTGATTCCTTCACTAGTCTAGCGGGGATTGGATCTAAAAGACGTAGCTGATTTAGAGGCTGACACTATTAAGACTAGATCAGAATGATTAATGCGAGAAAATTTAGAAAAGTGGAGTTCTGAGCTTGTGGGCACAGCAGTGTTAGGTAGAGGCTTGGTATTTGTAGGGGGGTATTTTTTGGAATATTATTCCTAATACTGACAATTTTATCATTAAAAAAATTCAAAAAGTCGTCAGCACTAAGAGCTGGAGGGATGTAGGGATCTATGGCATTTTGGCTCTTGGTTAGCTGAGCCACAGTGTTAAAGAGAAATCTGTGGTTGTTTTTATTTTCTTCTATCAAGGATGAATAATGCTGTCGCCTAGCACTACGGAGAGATTTCTTATAGGTGGTAAGGCTGGCATTCCAGGCTGAACAAGATTCTTCTGTCTTATTTGCACGCTAGAGCCTTTCACAGGATCTAACGTTCTGTTTTAACTTACGGGTGTGGGAGTTGTACCATGGCGCTAGCATAGTGGCATAGTCGGCCTCCGTCGGTCTATGATGACCATGGAAGAGAATCATAAACGTCTACTCTGCTGGAACAGCACTGCCTGTGGCTGAACAGGCCGATGCGCGAATGGCAGTCCCTGTCACACAGGTCGCACTTGTGGGTTGTCTCCGTGCTGCTGGAGCTGTGGCGGTTCTTCCTGCGGGTCCTTTTTTCATCTGCTGTAGCAGTCAGTCTCTCTTCACCCGCCTTGAGCTGTCTGGTCAGGGTGCCTCTCCATTTGGAGCGGTCCGTTGTAAGGTCCTCCCAGCGCTCTGTGTTGATCTCCAGGGCCTTCATGTCTCTCTTGCAGACGTCTCTAAAGCGCAGCTGTGGGCAGCCAACGTCTCTCCTGCCAGTCGCCAGTTCTCCGTAGAGGACGTCTTTGGGGATTCTGCCATCCTCCATACGGTGTACGTGGCCTAGCCAGCGGAGCCTGCGCTGCCTGAGTAGAGTGAACATGGAGGGAAGGCCGGCCCAGGACAGAACTTCTGTGTTGGGCACTTTGTCCTGCCAGGATATGTCCAGGATACGGCAAATGCAGCACAAGTGGAAGGAGTTCAGTCTCTTTTCCTGCCGGGTGTATATTGTCCACGTCTCACTCCCATAGAGCAGTGTGCTGATTACGCAGGCGTTGTACACTGCCATCGTCGTCTTGACAGAGAGCTTGGGATTCTCCCACACTCGTGTGGTGAGGCCAGCGAGTGTGGAGGCTGATTTTCCAATCCTCTTGTCGATCTCTGTATCAAGGGAGAGGTTGCTGCTGATCGTGGACCCCAGGTAAGTGAACTGATTCACGACCTCCAGCTCGTAGTCGTCGATGGTGATGGTTGGTGGTGCTTTTGTGCCTTGCGCCAAGACGTTAGTCTTCTTCAGGCTGATGGTAAGCCCGAAGTCCTTGCATGCCTGGGAGAAGCGGTCCATCAGGGTCTGAAGCTCCTGCTGTGTGTGGGTTGCGACTGCAGCATCGTCTGCGAACAGCATGTCTCTGATTAGAGCCTCGTGTACTTTGGTTCTGGCTTTCAGGCGGGCGAGGTTGAAAAGCCTGCCGTCAGATCTTGTGTGCAGGTAGATTCCCTCTGTTGCTGTGCTGAAGGCATGCCTCAGGAGCATAGCAAAGAAAATCCCAAAGAGGGTTGGCGCAAGTACACAGCCCTGTTTCACTCCGCTGCGTATGCTGAATGGCTCTGAGACGTTGCCGTCGTGCTGCACTATCTCCTGCATGTTGGTGTGAAACGATTCGATGAGGCTTTGCAACTTTGGTGGGCATCCTATCTTTGGCAGGATCTTGAAAAGGCCCTCTCTGCTGACCAGATCGAACGCTTTGGTGAGGTCGATGAAGGCGACGTACAGGGGCATGTTCTGTTCTCTGCATTTCTCCTGGAGTTGGCGGATGGAGAATATCATGTCTACTGTCGATCGCTCAGCACGGAAGCCACACTGAGACTCGGGATAGACACATTCGGCAAGCTTCTGTAGACGAATGAGAACAACTCGTGCGTAGACTTTGCAAACAACGCTGAGGAGGGAGATGCCCCTGTAGTTGTTGCAGTCGCTTCTCTCCCCTTTGTTTTTGTAGAGGGTGATGATCTTGGCGTCCCTCATGTCCTGTGGTACGGCACCTTCCTTCCAGCACTGGCAGAGGACGTCATGCAATGGCAGCAGTAGGGCGGTCTTGCAGTGCTTGATCAGGTCGGGGGGTATGCCGTCGTTGCCGGGTGCCTTGCCAGCGGCCAAGCTATCAATGGCCTTGCTGAGTTCATCGATGGTTGGCTCAGCGTCAAGTTCGTCCATGGATGGCAGGCAATCGATGGCATCAAGGGCTGACGGTGTCACAGTGTTCTGTCTGGAGTAGAGGTCGGAGTAGTGCTCCACCCATCTCTCCATCTGCTTGTTCTTTTCTGTGATCATCTCCCCAGTGGAGGATTTGAGGGGGGCCGTCTTGCTCTGAGCCGGACCAAGTGCTTTCTTGATGCCATCGTACATACCACGGATGTTCCCTGTTATGGCAGCGGTTTGAATGTCTTGGCTAAGCTGAGTCCAATACTCGTTGGCACAGCGCCGAGCAGTCTGCTGAACTTTGCTTCTCGCAGCCCTGAGAATCTGGAGATTCTTCTCGTTTGGGTACTTCTTGTACTCGGCAAGAGCTGAGCGCTTGGCTTCAATGACGGGGGTCATCTTGGTCAACTTGGCATCAAATCAGTCCTGTGACTTCGAGGTCTTCCTCCCAAAGGTAGCCAAGGCTGTGCAGTGGATGGTGTTTCGCAGCTCTTCCCACTTCTGCTTTGCAGATTCTCCTTCTTGTGGTACACCAAGTTCCTTCTCAAAGGTGGAGGCAAACCGCTCAACAAGTTCTCGTTGGGCCATCTTGCTGGTGTCAATCCGTGCCTTTCCAGGCTGTCTAGCACGATGGAATTTCTTCAGCTGTAGCTTGACCTTGCAACACACCAATGAATGGTCTGTGTCGCAACCTGCACTCTGGAACGAACGGGTGATTAGCACGTTCTTCAGTGAGGTGCGCCTGGTCAGGATCAAGTCCAGCTGGTGCCAGTGCTTTGAGCGCCGATGTCACCAGGAAACCTTGTGTTGGGGCTTGGTCTTGAAGAACGAGTTTGTGATGCACAGATCGTGATAAGTGCAGAACTCGAGCAGCCGCTGTCCGTTGTCGTTCATTCTGCCCACGCCAAATGGTCCAAGACAGGAGGGCCAGGAGTCGTGGTCAGCACCCACTCTGGCATTGAAGTCTCCAAGGAGAATGAGTTGTTCAGAGTTGGGGATGATCCTGACAGTTGTTGCGGGATTCTCGTAGAACTCGTCTTTTGCCTCTGGTGTGGCTGTCAGTGTTGGGGCATACACACTGACGAGGGTGACTGGGCCTTGAGTGGTGTTGAGGCGGAGGGTGAGGAGTCATGCAGAGCCATTGCTGCCCAGTTCCACCATCTTCAGCAAGGTGTTCTTCACAGCAAAGCCCACTCCGTGTTCCCTGTGTTCGTCACTGCTCTTTCCCTGCCAGTAGAACGTGTAGTCCTTCTCTCTCAGTGTGCCTGCGTCAGCCAACCGTGTTTCCTGGAGAGTGGCGATATCCACTTCCAGTCTCTTCAGCTCATTATTGATGATGGCAGTCTTCCTGGTGTCGTTGATGTCCTTGAGGTTAGCAGCGAGTCCTGTCATCATAGTGCTGACATTCCAAGTTCCCAGTTTTAGAGTTGGTCTCTTTTGTTTTTTTTGTCTTGCCTGGTGTGAAAGTTCTCAGCCTGCCTTTCGGACTTCCCCTCATCCCCATGCACCCAATGAGGAAAGCAGGCTGTGGCGGGACAACACCTTATTGGCTGGGGGCTGCCCAGCTTGAGGCGGGCGGTAGCTGTCCAGTGAGATCCGATGATCCCTCCCACCGTCGGGAACAACCCCTGGTGCCGCGCTCTACGCCAATTGAGCGGTGGCTTATAACCGGTAACTGTCATTCCCCGTGTTTTGTCTACGCCAAAGGCGAAGCTGGAGTGTCCTCTCCAGTGATCCGGTGTTCTACCTTCCAGGGTTGGGCGTTGGTAGGATTCAAGCCTGGGCAGGAAGATATGGAGTACAAGATGTTGCCCATGCAGCATGTCCCCCCTCTCCACGTCACTGATGAATCCAAAGGAACAGCAGGGCTGCTACAGTTTGGCACCAGCGTCATCTCAGGAGCTGCCAGAACGATGTTGAGCACAACAGAGAACTGCCTTAGGGACTCCGACTCCGGATTTTTCCTCAGGGTTGACTCCCGAAGCCTTTCCCGTGACCGGGTGTGCCGCAAGGCAGCAGAGGTTTGAAATCAGGGTTTACCTTCCCCTAGATGGGCTACCTTCCCAGGTTGACGAGCCACCATCTATTTTTTTTTTTTAGATTTTTAGATTTAGTATACTTTATTGATCCCCAGAGGGGAAATTGAGGGCATCCACCACCTGGATGGATGAAGCAGCCACGATACGGTGCTATCCCTTAACCATTCACACACACATTCACACCTAGGGCCGCTTTAGAGTCTCCAATTAACCTAACCTGCATGTTTTTTGGCATGTGGGAGGAAACCGGAGAAATCCCGGAGTAAACCTATGCAAACACGGGGAGAACATGCAAACTCCACACAGATCACTGTTGGTCGGGGGCTGGGATTGAACCCACGATCCCCCGGCCAAGGGTAAACTGTGCTGCCGCAGTGCTAACCACTGCGCCACCGTGCAGCCCCGAAGCATCCCCCCGAAGATCTACCCGAAGCATCTGGTTTTAAGGTGCCAGAGATCCGTCCTCGCCCCTTCTCCTATTAGTAAAAGCAGTTGTGCCGGGCTTAGAGACTAAACCACACGGGCAGGCTAGGAGTTGGACTTAGTTGTCAGAGGCTTTTCGAGACGCACGCCATAAGGAGCATTTTATAAGCACTGGGAGCTTAACCCCAGTGCCGCTCCTGGCTATGACAACCTTGGAACCACCATGGAGCTAGTCTCCTATTTTTAATAGTTTTCTTTTTAAGAGGGGCTATGGAGTCAAGTGTTGACTGCAGTGAGGCTGCAGTACTACCAACTAAAAGGGCTAATTCTAATGGATTCAAGTAGTCAGTGCTGTTTGCTATATTGAGACATGGTAATGGAGTAAGTGCTGAAGGGATTAATTCCATAAAGCGAGCCACGGCACTATCAGATAAGTACCTGGTAACTATATTTCTGCTTGATGCTGTGAAATCGGATAGCACAAATTTGAATGTTATCAAATAGTGGTCAGTCAGTGTAGAACTTTGAGGGATGACAAGCAGCTCATCAATTTCTACACCGTAGGCCAAGACCAGGTCAAGGGTGTGATTATGATGATGAGTTGGTTTACTAACACACTGAGAAAAAACAGTTGAATTTAAGAGGGAGAGAAATGCTACACTATGACTATCATTATCAACATCTATATGAATCTTAAAATCACCAGCTATGATAATCTTGTCTGAATTAAGAACTAAGGTTGTTAAGAACTCAGAGAATTCAGACATAAATTCAGCAAAAGAAGCACTGGGAGGGCAATATACTGTGATAAATAAAATAGGCAGCTCTGACCTCCAGGATGGATGTGCTAAGCTAAAAATTAAGCATTCAAAAGAGTTACAATTTGAGTTTAGCTTAAGCTAAGGGTTCATTGGTAATGTGGATTCATATATTACCCCGACACCACCACCTCGGCCAGTGTTTCTAGGAATATGAATATTACCATAGCTGGGGGGGGGGGGGGGGGGGGGTGCTCATTGATACTAACAAAATCATCGGGGCGTAGCCATGTCTCTGTGAGACAGAGTATATTTATATCATAATCCGTGATCATATCATTAATTAAGGTCGCTTTATCTGACAGAGATCTTATATTCAGCAGTCTGCATTTAATTATTTTATTTAACTGTAGTAAATTAGTGGTTTTAATCTTTACTAAGTTATGTTGTATTTGTCTTGGGTTATGTTTTGGGTAACGGGAGACAGACACAATCTCTATGGGGTTATGAATTGAAGACTGATCTAAACAGCGAGAATTATTTGGATTAATAGGATTAATATGAGAATTGGAAGCAAAGAAGGGCTGGTTGGCAGACCCAGGTACTTTGGGAGGAGTTAACACACCAGCTTTCAGTCACTGTACTAAAAAATGCTGAATGGAATAAAACAGATTGTCCCTTAGAACACGTGCACTGAGTCTATTTGGATGGATGCCATCTGGCCTCATAAATGATGGGCGGTTCCAGAACAGGTTGAAATTGTCTATAAAACCAATGTTAAAAGTAGAACATATTGAACACAACCAGGTATTAAGGCTAAGAGTTCTGCTAAAAATAATTGCAACCTCTTCTAAAAGGAGCACGTGGTCCAGAAATAAACACGCATCTGCCACAGTTCTTAAGAGTGGACAGAAGGCTCCTGAAGTCTCTCTTTAAGATCTCAGACACTTCATCTGGGATGTTGTTGCATCCAACATGCACAATAACAGTTTTAGTGTGGGGGTATTCATTTAATAGGTCAGGGGTAAGAGCCTCAGTGTCTGACACTTTAGTCCCAGGAAGAAATTTTGTAACATAGTATCTGCTTCTGACACTCCTCATTATTGAATCACCAATTACCAGCATCGTCTGGGGGGGGGGGGGGGGGGGGGGGGCTTTGTCGGTGGCTTCTGAAATGGTGAATAGTTTTGCTGATTTAAGGGGTGCAGCTTATTTCACCAGTGCTGCATCCTCATCATTGCTGGCGTTTCATACATGCTCCTGCCAGATCTGACCTGTCCTGTGAGTTTTGCTTGATCTGACCTGCTTTATGAGTTTTTTTCAGCCAAGTTTGTATTTTGCTTTTGTTTTGGCTTCCGAGCTGTAGTGTTAATAGATAATGTTCAAAGCTTGCAATGTATCTGAGTCCTGCTCTCTGCTCCACCAGGGCACAAACATTCTTAAAAAAACATACCTGACTTCCGGTCTGGACACCATGGTGATAGCAGCTTAACGCTGAAGCTCCCAGACCCAATCCGTGAAAATCAGATTTAACGGATTTTTGGAAGAGTGAAAATCAAAAGACAAAGCCATCATGCCTAAAGGAAAACAGAAGAGATCGACATTCACCAGGCCAAGACATGCATCGGCTGGAGAATCTGACCTGGAGGCCATCCACTCAGAAGCAGAGGAGCTGAATGAAGCTAGCAACACGGTTAGCTTAAAAATGGTACTTCAAGAATTAAGACAATTTCGCCGAGAGTGTTGGGCCGAATTTCGTGAAATTAAAGACAAAATAAAAAGGACAAACAGTAGAGTGGACCAGGCTGAGGACCGAATCATGGAAGCAGAGGAAAGAATAAAAGGGCTGGAAGAAACCATGCTGGAACTACTCAAATGACAGTCAAGACTGGAGGCTAAGCTAACCGACCAAGAAGGAAGACTAAGAAGAGACAACATAAGAATTCATGGTCTGAAAGAAGGAGTCGAGGACAGTTTCACCACAATGGCTGCATGCGTGGAATCCATACTGAGAGAGAAGTTGGAAATTCCCCAATCCACCGACTTGAAGATAGAAAGGGCGCACCGTACATTAGCCCCAAGGCCGTTGGCGGAAGCGCCACCAAGATCGGTGGTGGTGAAGTTCTCCAACTCCAGAATAAAAGAAGAGGTTGTGAGACTGGCTTGGCAGAAAAAAGGATTTATGCACCAAGAGAGAAAAGTTTTTGTGGAGCACGACTATGCCCCGGAGGTCCTTAAAAAGCGTCGGGAATACAACGACGCTAAAAAGTTACTATGAGAGAAGAAACTGCACTTTCAAACTCCATTTCCGGCGAAGCTGCAGGTTTTTTACGGGGATGAGACGTGTCTCTACAACTCGGCGGAAGAAGCAACCACGGATATGGCGAGAAGAGGGCTCCCGGTAACGATGTATAAACCCGCAGCAGACCCGATCGAAAGAATCAAGGCTCAAACGTGGTGCACACAGAGACCCTCAAAATCCACGGGCCAGCAGCGGGAAACCCAGCGCCAGGGCTATAAGGAAAAACTGAGCGTTTACAGGAGGGAATAATGATATTTTTAGTCAATCTGCGCATCCAACCCTCCTCCTACAAGGTAACAAACATTAAAGGAGATGTAGAATCAGCAAGTATCAAGTGGTAAAACATTTCATGGAACAGACATGATATCAGAAACAAATAAGTCTTTAAAAAAAAACAAAAAACAACTTGTTAAAATAGAAATGTGACAATGAACCACATGATCTCTCCACACTAACAAATACTGTATTAACGTGACTGTTTGCTGTGATGGTGGTGGGAGGTTGCGCACCATTTTATAGGGTATAGGCATAAAAAAAAATAAAATAAAATCATTACAAGTTCGGATAGGGATCTGAAATTCATGTTAAAAACATGGGACAACTTACAGGGATAAGAGAGGGCGCTCAACATGTAACAGAGTTTGAGGAATTTCCCTCAGAGCCAACGCACCAGCAAGGCTCTTCTAAGGTCACTAAAAAGACCTCAGTTCAGGAAGATCTTTTGTCAGTTTTTTGTTTTAAAGTTTTATATGAATGAATGAATGAATGAATGAATGAATGAATGAATGAATTTATTTCGGATAGTACATTACAGGTTAAAAGAAACTGTATAATATAACAACAAGGTCAAATTAGACAAAGACTCCTTCTACTATACAATTCCACGTGAGTTATCCGAAATGGGTGATGGCTGAAGCCGCAGCTTATATTGCCCACCCATATTCCATCCAAGAATTCAAAGGAGAAAAAAGAGAAAACAAGACAAGAGCGATTACAATTTAAGAACATATATACTATGTTCTTAATGTTTTTTATGTTCTTAATGTTCTTTCAGTTTCTAAGTAGCATAAAAGAGGGCCATCACACTGTTATACTAAATAAGACAACACAATGGAGAAACAGGGTGTAACCAAAATAATCTCATATAATGTAAAAGGGATCCTGAATCCAGTTAAAAGATCCAAGATTCTAGGCAAAATGAAAAAAGACAAAGCAGGAATAATATTTTTACAGGAAACCCACCTAACAGACGTGGAGCACACTAAACTTAATAGACAAGGGTTTAAAATGATCTCTTCATCTTCATATACACTACCGTTCAAAAGTTTGGGGTCACCCAGACAATTATTTTGTGTTTTCCATGAAAAGTCACACTTATTTACCACCATGAGTTGTAAAATGAATAGAAAATATAGTCAAGACATTGACAAGGTTAGAAAGTTGCAAATTAGCTAATAGCTATACACTCTTTGTGCAACACATTAGATTGATTGTCATTTGATTAATTGTCTATGTTTATTGCGCTGTCCCTGTCAAATAAACAAATAAAATAAATAAAACATAAATAATGATTTGTATTTGAAATAATAATTTTTTCCTTCAAACACCTGACAAAAAAAAACGCTGAATTAGCACGGCAGGCACGGATGCTAAAGAAACATAATAAGATACAGTCAACCTGGACAAGAAATTGTAGAATTTGGATTAAACTAAATGGAACACCTGAGCAAGCAAAAAGTATAATGATCAGAGATGCTACTGACTTAGATAAATACAAATGAACACTGACTATGAAACACAGAGTGAGGAAACTCAAACTCTAAAAATATGCCACTATGCTGAACATAAACCACAAGAGATGGAGAATGATATTGATCCTGATAACCACTTTTTCAATAATATTCATAACCACTGTGAATATTACACTGAAAAGCAATTCAAAAGTCAAGTGCAATTAGATGGTAAACTGTCAATAATACACTTCAATAGCAGAAGTCTTAACAAAAACTTCTCACAGATTCAGGACTATTTAAAACAGCTAAACAGAAAATTCACAGCTATAGCAGTCTCTGAAACCTGGCTTAATGCAGACCAGGCTCCCCTGATGGCAATAGAGGGATATCAGATGTT
The DNA here is from genome assembly GCA_020510985.1 of Pholidichthys leucotaenia. NCBI lineage: Eukaryota > Metazoa > Chordata > Actinopteri > Cichliformes > Pholidichthyidae > Pholidichthys > Pholidichthys leucotaenia. Next base: position 176,484,762 of record CM035840.1, on the reverse strand, counting down.
TAACATTAACAGATCTCAAAAAAAGGGTGGTGGTGTTGCACTGTATATTGATGACCTATATAGATGTAAGCTTGTAAATGAAATGTCCTCAGCACTACCAGGGATTCTGGAATGTGTTACTGTTGAGATTGACCTAGACAAAACAAAAAATCTAATCATAAGCTGCATATACAGAACGTCGGGAACTTGCATTGAGACATTCAGAGATAAATTAGTCGAGCTGTACAATAATGTACAATAAGTAAGAAAATGGTAGCAATTTGTGGAGATTTCAATATTGATCTACTTAATCCACATCAACAAAATGTAGTTACAGAGTTCATGAACTCTATGTACAGCATGAGTCTATATCCCACAATAACACATCCCAGTAGAATCACAGCTCACTCTGCTACACTTATTGACAACCTGTTTGTCAATGTTCTCGACAAGAAAATAGAAAGTGGATTATTGATAAATGATATAAGCGACCACTTGCCAATCTTTGCACTTATCCATGGCCACACGGGGCCCAACCCAGAAAAAATCTCAAAATCGTTCAGACACAAATCACCAAACGCAATCAGTTCTTTTAAAGAGGACTTGCTGAAGCAAGACTGGACAGAAGTCTATGTATCAGATGTAAATGAAGCCTATGACACATTTACAAACATTGTAACCACTCTTTATGAAAAAAACTGCCCATTAGTTAAAAAAAAGCTTAAACACAAATTTACTGACAAACCATGGCTAACCAAAGGACTACAAAAGGCGTGTAAAAAGAAAAATTTATTATATAAAGCTTTCATAAAGAAAAGGACAAAAGAAGCAGAGCAGCGGTATAAAACATACAAAAATAAGTTAACATATATAATAAGATGTAGTAAAAGAGACTATTACAGTAAAGAACTGGAAAAAAACAAAGACAATATTAAAAATACATGGACAATAATCAACAGTATCCTTGGAAATAAAAGCAGAAATACCAGCTACCCAACTAACACTCCAAAAAATAATAAATCGACTCCGAATGTGAATATAGCTTCACCTGCAGATGAATTTAATAATTTTTTTGTTAACATTGGACCTAAACTGGCCCGAGAAATACCCACTACGGTGCCAACAGGTGATTCAATATGCAATAACACTGCTGTAAAAGACACCATCTTCATAAAGAACACAGACGAAAGAGAGGTCATTGAAATTGTTAAATCGTTCAAAAGTAAAACATCTACTGACTGCGATGGTATTGATATGCTACTAGTCAAAACTGTTATCGAATGCATAGTGAAACCACTGACGTATATCTGTAACCTGTCTCTCCAATCAGGTATATTTCCCAATGCAATGAAAATAGCTAAAGTAATTCCGATTTACAAGACAGGCGACAGAGGGGAACTCTCCAACTACAGACCAATTTCACTATTACCGCAATTTTCCAAGATACTTGAAAAAATATTCTATGAGAGAATTGACAACTTCATACTGAAGAATGATTTATTGTGTGAGCAGCAATATGGGTTCAGACACAAAAGGACAACAGCATATGCCTTAATGGAATTTACAGAAAAAATATCAACAGCCATTGAAAATAAAGAGTATTCAGTTGGAGTATTCCTGGATCTTAAAAAAGCATTTGATACAGTAGATCACAATCTATTATTAAAGAAACTACAAAATTGTGGTATCAGAGGGGTAGCACTGTCCTGGTTAAGAAGTTACTTAAAGAATAGATATCAGTTTGTATGTGTTAACAACAAAAACTCAGAGCTACTGAAGGTCACCTGTGGAGTCCCACAGGGTTCAGTTTTGGGACCATTATTATTCAATATGTATATAAATGATATATGTAAAGTTTCAGAAAAAATGGACTTAATATTGTTTGCTGATGACACTAACCTGCTATGCAGTGGAAACAACTTGGAACAACTTCTGGATACACTCGGAAAGGAATTAGGAAAGCTGAAACTGTGGTTTGATTCAAACAAATTAACGCTCAATTTAAGCAAGACAAAATTTATAGTCTTTAACAACCATCACAACTACCCAGTACCCAAACTCAGTGTAAATGGTGTAGAGATTGAAAGGGTATCCGAAACTAAATTCCTTGGAGTAATAATTGATAACAAACTGTGTTGGAAGCCACATATTAATTATATAAAAGGTAAAGTATCCAAATCAATTGCAATATTACACAGAGTGAAAAATTTGCTGAATCAACCCACACTATACACCTTGTATCATTCATTAATACTCCCATACATGACATATTGTAATGAAGTATGGGGAAATACATATAAAACAAACATATATCCACTCTTTATGCTTCAAAAGAGAGCTATTAGAATAATCAACAAAGCAGCTTACAGGGAACCAACAAACCCACTTTTTCTTAAACAAAAAACTCTCAAGTTGAAAGATCTGATCGACTTTAAAACCGCAATAATAATGTTCAAAGTGAAGAATCTATCACTGCCCGCAAATATCCAAAAGTTGTTCCAAACAAGGGAGAAACGATATCACTTCAGAGGAACATGTATATTTCAAAAGCCTACAGTGAGAACAACTACCAAGCAACACTGTATTTCAGTGCAAGGTGTCAGATTATGGAACGATTTTGGACCTGAATTAAAATCATGTACAAAGCTTGGACAATTTAAACAAAAACTAAAGGAAGAAATACTCCAAACATATTTACAAGACGACATGTAAACTCACATAAGGATTGACATTTCCAGCCTGTGTTGTGTTATAGCTTAGTTTTTCTTTTTTCTCTGTGACACTATGTCTTAGATTTGTTTTTGAATAGTAACCGCTTAACTTAGACTAGCTCAGTTTTCTTTTTCTCTCAGTCATATTTTGTCTTAGCCTTGTTTTAAATTGTAATCGCTCTTGTCTTGTTTTCTCTTTTTTCTCCTTTGAATTCTTGGATGGAATATGGGTGGGCAATATAAGCTGCGGCTTCAGCCATCACCCATTTCGGATAACTCACGTGGAATTGTATAGTAGAAGGAGTCTTTGTCTAATTTGACCTTGTTGTTATATTATACAGTTTCTTTTAACCTGTAATGTACTATCCGAAATAAATAAATTCATTCATTCATTCATTCATTCATTCATTCATTCAAACTTTGCTTTCGTCAAAGAATCCTCCATTTGCAGCAATTACAGCATTGCAGACCTAACATGATTGCACAAGGGTTTTCTAATCATCCCTTAGCCTTCTGACGCAATGAGCAAACACATTGTACCATTAGAACACTGGAGTGATAGTTGCTGGAAATGGGCCTCTATACACCTATGTAGATATTGCACCAAAAACCAGACATTTGCAGCTAGAATAGTCATTCACCACATTAGCAATGTATAGAGTGTATTTCTGATTAGTTTAAAGTTATCTTCATTGAAAAAAAGGGCTTTTCTTTCAAAAATAAGGAAATTTCTAAGTGACCCCAAACTTTTGAGCGGTAGTGTAAGTCAGGGAGGAGGAGTGGGGTAGCGGCATTGATCTCAACCAAAATTATATTTGAAAAAAAATCAGAACACAAAGATAAAGAAGGGAGATTCAGCATGGTACTTGGTCGGCTAGAGGGAGAAGATATCACCCTGCTGAATGTATATGCACCTCCAGGGGCTAACTGGAAATTTTATAAAAATGTATTTGACCTAATGATAACTAAAGCCCAAGGTTTAGTGATATGTGGTGGAGACTTCAATCTAAGACTGAATCCATACTGGGATGCATCAGGTAATTCTCCACATCAAAATAACACTCAAAGTAGGAAAACTCGGACTCTACTAAAAGAAATGGGAATCTGTGACGTGTGGAGGGAACTCAACCCCAGTGTAAAAGATTATACATTTTACTCAGCACCACATTCATCATACTCAAGGACTGACTATTTTTTTTATGTTTAATAGAGACATTGGAAGAGTAAAAACATGTAAAATAGGACTGATGGATCTCTCTGACCACAGTCCAATCTATATGGACTTAAGTATCCAAAAATACACAAATAATACATTTTCTTGGAGGTTAAATTCAAATGTGCTGAAAGGACCAATGAAAGATGAATTGGAATCAGATATTCTCAGATATTTGGAAGAAAATGATAATGGAGAAGTATCCCCGTTAATACTGTGGGACGCATGCAAAGCTGTAATAAGGGGAAAGATTATCGCAAAACTGGCAATCCAAAAGAAACTGAGACAAGAAAAACTAATCACATTAGAGTCAGAACTTAAGAAACTAGAAAAAGAGCACAAAGACAACACTCATTCCAATGACTCGCTCAAAATTAAGGAAATTAAAAAACAAATAAATAAGATAAGATAAGATAAACCTTTATTAGTCCCACAATGGGGAAATTCCAGGATTGCAACAGCACAGGGATAGCAACACTCAGAGCAACAATCAGAAGGCAAGAAAAAAAACAAGCAAGCAAGAGCAGCTAATATACATATGTACATATTACTATAAAATATATATATACACACACACACACACACACAGACACACAGTGCAGAGCATTGTAGCTGGATGGAATAAATATATGAATATATGAACACACAGTGCAGAGCATTGTAGCTAGATGGAATAAATATGTAAATATATAAACACCCACAGTACGGAGCATTGCAGCTAGGTGGAATAAATATGCAAGTATATAAACACACACAGTGCGGAGCAATGTAGCTAGATGGAATAATATGTAGATATATAAAAACACAGTGCGGAGCATTGTAGCTAGATGGAATAAATATATAGATATATAAATATAAACACACCCAGTGCTGAGCATTGTAGCTAGATGGAATAAATATGTAAATATATAAACACACACAGTGCAGAGCATTGTTGCTAGATGGGATGAATGGGATGATCTACACAGATGAATGGGATGATCTACACAATAGAAATCCAGAAGAAACTTACATTTCTGAAACAAAAATACTATGAAACAGGTAGCAAATCGGCAAAATTACTAGCCTATAAATTGAGGAAACAACAAACGGAGAGAGCAATCTACAAAATCAGAGACCCAGTATCAAAGGAAATAAAATTTAGAATTCAGGAAATTCTTAAAAGATTCGAGAACTACTACAAGAACTTGTACTCCCTCAAAAAAACATAAAAAGGCATCCGAGGCCTTCCTAAATACATTAAACCTTCCCCAACTTACTGAGTCACAAAATAAAACACTATTGTCAGAAATACAACCTAAAGAATTAGAAAAAGCAATTATGAAACTTAAAGCTAACAAATCAACAGGAGCAGATGGCTATACAGCAGAGTGGTACAAAACCTTTAAACAGCAACTATCTCCTCTCCTCCTGAAAACATTTAACTATGTACTCCACACAGGGGTAATCCCCCCCTCCTGGAGAGAAGGGGTCATTGCAGTCATACCTAAACCTGAAAAGGATAAACTAGACTGCTCCAACTACAGACCAATCAGTGTGTTAAATCAGGACTATAAGCTTTTTACCACTATCCTTGCCAAAAGACTTAATTCATTTAGACCAAACAGGTTTTATAAGACAGACACAAGATAATATTAGACGCACTTTACACATAATTCATCATATAAAAGAATATAATTTAAATGCAGCCATATTGGGATTAGATGCTGAAAAAGCATTTGATTCGGTTGACTGGGCTTTCCTATATAGAATCTTATCCAGTTTCAATTTTCATAACAACTTCATTAGAACTATCCAGGCATTATATAAAAAACCAACAGCTAAAATAAGGATTAACGGTAAATTATCATCATCTTTTGAACTGGAAAGAGGAGGTCGTCAGGGCTGCCCCTTGTCTCCACTGCACTTTGCAATCTTCATAGAACCTCTGAGCCAATGGATAAGACAGAATCAAAAAATTCAAGGTCTTACACTTGGTCAGAAGGAACATAAAATAGCACTTTTTGCTGATGACATTTTAATATACCTGTGGCAGCCGGACACCTCTTTTCCAGAACTAATCTCAGTTTTTTCAGAGTATGGAGATTTATCGGGGTACGAATTAAACATGCATAAAACCCAAATTTTAACATTCAACTATGACCCAAATCAATATTTACTAAGCAAACTCAAAACTAACTGGGAGATGGAATCTATGAAATATCTGGGGGTCAATATCCCGAAACAACTCAACAAAATTATAACACTAAACTATGATCCACTGTAACGGAAATTTGGAATATTTAATAAATAATAAATATGATCAGGTATGAATTATTTAATTTATATTGATGTATTGGAATCTGAGCTCAAATCTCATTTCATATACATCAGAAAAGTTAATAACACTCGTAAGGGGCACCAGCTTCTATCTTTAAGAAGCAATTTGATCTTTAATTTCACTTTATACCTGTTTGATCACTCAATAAATTAATCAATAATCAGTCTCAAAAATTCTCCGTGAATTCGATACCTGGGCTTGAAACAGACTCGGAATGAAATAAATTCCCAACAACTTCTCTCATTTTTAAATATTCATTAAATGAAATGATTAACAGACATGGCAGTAATTTCATTAATCATAAAATCAATCTTGTAAATGATAGATTAACAATGTCAATATTTTCGGAACCAGGGTTAAACTGAGAAATGAATTTCTATCAGTTTGAGTTAACAGATTATTAAAAAAAAAAAAACGCAAATTTATGGAGAAAGTTTATTAATTATGAAAAAGTCCTAAATTAATCTTAAGAAAATAAAAACGGAATTTTAATGAAAAGAGTTATGTTAAGGGCTTCTTAATTTGCATCTGATTAGATATACAAATTATTACCGAACCTCAGACGTTAATTCAGCAGTGGAATTAAAGTTTTGCAGCTCACGTGATCCTCGGTCGATGTCTGTCGTCGTCCTCAGCCCAAGATTTCGTGGATGTTAGGGGAAATATCTGCCCGCAGATATTTCAGCATCCACAGTTCGACCTTTAAATTCAAGCAGTCGAAGAGGCTGGATTTTGGCTGTATGGCCCAGAGTTGAAACTGGGTTAGATGACAACTTTTCTTCAGTGTGTGATGAACAGCCTTGATTCCTCAGCTGCACGTGACGTGGGAGCTGCGTTTTTCTTCAAGAGGTCTTCGATAATAATTAAAAGGGCTTTGGACTTTAGATAAAAATAGTAGCTTCTGGTGGGTGCTTGGTCAAGAAAAATATTATAAAAATAAAGTCAAGATTAAGTTTACATTAAAATCAAACAAACGGTGGTTTTACAAAAAGTTTAACAAAGAAAAGTGATGAATAAAAATTGGAGTTTAACTCCGATTAAGAATTGAGCTCAAAGAAATAGGAATTCCTAGGTATTTAAGAGAAAAAGAAAAATACAAAGTGACATAAACAAATTACGAGTTATCTGCTCTGTGTTCAGAAAAGCGACGCGTGGTCAGACGGTCCTTTGTTCTTCCTTGCTGTGTGTAGACAATGGAGAAGATCAGAAAAAAAAGGGAGCTGAGCCGGACAGAGGATCTGCAAAGAGTGTCCGGAGCAGAAGAGGGATGAAAAGAGTCTCTCTCCTTTATATAAGCTCTGTTGAGTTTTGCGGGTTTCTGGCCTGACCGGAATCTCAGCCAATGAGCGTCCTTCGTGGGCGGGCTCGATGAACTTTTAGTCCAATGAACAAACAGTCTATTGTTTGGGAGCGCTTTGGAATGAAGAGTTGTCATGCAGAGATTGGCTGTTGGAGTCACATGTGATATCGAGGCAAAACTTTGATACATACTGGAAGTTAATATTTCCCTTTATGCATTAAACTAAGATAACTTTAGTGATTAGTATAAATTATAAGCAGTGCTTCTAAATCAACATGCAGGAATAAACATTCATATAAACATTAGCATGCATATATATAAAATCACAGATTAATGCATTTCACACATATTTTCCACATCAAAAACATCAGAGTCCATCTGCATTTTCATAGTTCTGAAAAGAATGAAGGTTTAGAATTGAGTTTGTAATAATGTACTTTAAAGTTGTTTAAATCCAGCATTTCCAGAGTTTAAGGAAATTAACTGAGTCGTGGATCTATTGCATGTTTTATGGGGGCAATAAAAGTGAAGCCGGACATTGGGGAAATTCCTTAGGCTGGTTTTAACAAAAGAAAGGGGATTTCAGCTGTGGCCTGGGGGAAGAAAATCCATTTCTTTGAGTTTTTCCTGGATGAAACAAAAATGTCTTTAAGCAGAAGAATAATTATTGTTGAGCCAAAGTGAGATGATGCTACAGTCCCCCCTCTGGTATCAATGGTGACGTTGATTCAGCGTTGATAGCAATCCTAGGCATCAAATCCCAATTTGGCGAGGCTTGATCCAAATGCTGAACTAAAGTTCTGATGTCGATAAGTCTTAAGCTTGTGAACAGTATCTATTCCAAAGTGTAGGTCCTTAAATTTGGTTTTCTGAAAAACTTCTGGAAATTTCAAAAATAATTTTGGCATGACCAAATATAAACATTGTATAATTGTCTAGGATATACTAAAGTTCTGTATAAGCCTGTAAAGACTGTGAAAAAAAATGAACTAGAAGTATGTGGGTTTTGACATACTTGATATAAATGTTTTGGGTTTGCTGAAAAATATCTAGTAAAAATTTCAAAAACAGTTTAAATGTGCATAAAATCTAAATAAAGTATAAAGGATTATTTGTATATACACATGCATGTATCCAAAAATCTTAGTCAAAAGCAAAAATAAAGTTCTTTCATACTTCAGGTAGATTCAGACTAATCAATATTGAGGTGACTCAAGGAGGTTCAAATTGAATTTGTTTAGTTAGACTAAACCATGGTTCCACAGATGACCAAATCATAGGGTGTTTGAAGCTTTTGTTCAGAAAAACTGAGTGGGCATAGGATGTCGTTATCATTCTTTGGATGGCAATGAGAAGTAAATTTGGATTTACTGCAAAAAGGATATGATGAGAGAGCATATTCATTGCTAAAGCGTTAACTGAAAAGCTAATGTTTCTAGCTACTTCTGAGAGTAACATAGACATTGGCTGTGTGTGAGCATAGTCAACCTTTAACACAAAGAGCAAAGAGTTCAAGACCTTGTTGAGTTTGACTGAAGCTTCTGAGCAAGCATTCAAAACCAACACAGTGTCTTGTAAGATTTTGTTAACCATTTGTGGTTCGACAACCTGGCGTTTCGGTTTAGCGATGTTGACCGAGTTAACAGTGGGCATGCTAAGGTTAACTACAGGCTCTAACGATGGGGCTGTTATCAAGAATCCACCCGAGGATCTTTGACCTTTCGTTTTGGCTTGGCCCAATTCTGACTGGGTAACAGTGGGTGTGATTGCTAGACAGATGGCTAACCTGATAAACAGGAGGGCCATCATCTTGGCAAACATAAAAGTGAGTGGTTTTGGATCTTAATCTTCTTGTTGATCTTTCTTTAGATACCTGGTTGGCAAATGAAAATTCCTCTTAGAGGTGGAATGATTTCTTTTAGATAGATGTACTTTATTGATTCCAAAACTGGGAAATTACAGAATAGAGCTTAAGAGATTAAACTCTAAACCTTGTGCTTGTTTTTCACCTTTGATGGGAGTTTTAAGATTATTAGCTCAAGCTAATGGTGTTGAATGTATTTGCGTGTACTATTTGATAATAGTAAGTTGATTGAAGTTTATTAGATTTTACAGAGGTCTTTGAAATTACTTTAAGGGCTAATTTGGTTTTAATATACCCTTTCCTTTCTGGAGGTTTTGATGCAGTTAACTGATTGGAGAAATTTGACTGAGTGTACCTGAGGCTAGTAGTTAGCTACAGTTATTTCTCGGATGTAGGTTTGATTTTAATCTTATTTATGGACTTACTTTGACAGTGTTGTACCCGACAAGTCCCATGGGGTTTTGGTAAAGGTTACTCTGATTTTGGTGAGCCCATTTGAAAATGGGGTCCTGGATTTGGCTCTTGAGTGGCGAAAAGTTTGTTGTTGACAATGTGTGGATTCATCCACTCGGGCAGGAATTTAGGAGTGATTTTCCTTTCCTGTAAATTTATTTCAGGTGTCTGTGGTACAAATGTGGGGTGGAAGATCTTGTCCCCCCTTCGCAGTTTGTCATGCGAGAGTTTTTGATCGTTGTACGCTTTCTGTTGTTTAGCGACTCGGTCCGAATGGTTTTGAAATACAGCCTTGGGAGCTTTGTATGTCGTTTTGACGTTTTTGTGTTCTGCAGCTGGAATGTTATAGGCATTGGCAGTCATCACCCCCCTCTGGTTTCGAGGAACACTGAGCGGTGGCGATGATGGTTCGTCGGAAGCATGATCAGGAGTGCCATTGCATAGCTGCAGATAAGATTGTGTCGCATGAAGTGGTATCAGTTTTGGTATGTCATAGGGTTTAGATGCGGGTAGCGCATGTACCGTTTTATCCAACCGGTGTTTGACGGTTTTATGGATCATTTGGTTGCACGGTTGAGTGACTGTGCGCCTTGCGTTTGCAAAAGTTGGGTTCGTTGTCGCAAAAAGTTGAGGTTTTAGAGAGTCTAGAAAGCCGGTTGGTGTGGCTCTTGTGACCATGCAGGCCTCATGGGCAGGTGGGTGGGTTTCAAAATGTGACACCACCATTGAATCATGGGTATCAAGGGTTTCAAGAGGGCCGTTTGGGGTTTTCTGCTCGGCCATTGAGTTTTCAAGATCATTTGAGTGTTTGGCTTGACCTTGTATTTGAAGGTGACTTTTGACTTCTCGTGGACAGTACTCACCTTGGTCTTGGCGGTCGCTTTCACTCGGTTGCAGTTGTTCCAACAGTGCTAGTTGTGTGAGACTTGGGGTGTCCAAAGTGTTCAGAACAAAGCACTGTGATTCAGTTGTTCTTGTTGGGTCAAATGGGTGAGGGTGTTGCATTTGAGCCCATAGTTTGAGGTTCTTGGAATCAATCAGTGGCTCAAAACGGTTCAGTAGGTCTTTGCCAACAAGCAATGGAATGGCGTCAAGTTTGGACACGTAGACCGGATGTGTCAAGGTCATGGGTCCAATGGACATGTTTAGTAGTGATACGCCCAACAGGGTTGTTTTAGTAAGCGCATATGGTCGCACAGCTAATGAACAGGGTTCCAGTTTCAAATGTTTGTTAGCGCGGTTAGCGGCTACACGTAGTTTGTCAAAAAGGGTGTGTGACATGAGCATGATGTCAGCAGCGGTGTCTAAAACAGCGTCCTGACACATCATGTCTTCAAGGATCAGTGGAAGGTAGAATTTCCGTGCCACCCCCCTCTCGTTTAAGTCGCATAGGAATTGTGGAACCGATGGTTCGACACAGAGTTGCGACATGTTGTTAGAGGAGTGGTCTGTGACCTGTGGTTGGGCTGCCATAACAGCACTGGACTGCGTTGAGTCCTTTGGTCCTTCCTCATTTGCATGAGGGATTTTCTTTTTGCGTTTCCTTCGTTTGGAACGCTTGTTTTGAGTTGGCACAGCTGATATAGCTAGAATGTTAGCAGTTTTATTCTCTTTGTAGTTTTGAATCTCTGCTAGGAGGTGTTGGACAATTTCAATAGCTTCTCTACTGAATGTAGGAGTTTCTTCTTCCTTCCAAGGTTTGTGATAGGTCTCTGCTTCTGAGCTTCTGTGATGGGATGGAGACCATTTGTCGCGGTTACGCGTGTCTTCGTATCGGTATCTGTCATCATGGTAGTCCGTATCGTGTTCTCGTGACCTATCCCGTGGATATGGTCTACGACGGTAGTCGGGTTTTCGCAAAGTTGGTCCAAAGTGATATCCAGAGGACCTAGTGTGGTTTTGACCTTGATGAGGTCGCTTGGGAAAATGCTTCGGCTGTTGATGTACTCGCGGTGTAAGAGGTGGAGTAGAACGAGGGGCTCCTTCCAACTCCAAGGTGTTAGATGCATCGCTAATAGCTAGCACGGTAGCAAGCTCAGCGTGCTTGTTGCGACTTTGTTGCTGTTTTTGGAACGCGTAGTGTGCAAACTCTCTCAGCTGACTTATTGAGTTTGACCTTGGGTTAGCTGTAACTCCCAGGTAATGACTCACAGTGGGATGGAGGTTTTGGATGAAGAGGGTCTTGAAATTGTGGTCTTCTTCCATCCCTGGTGTATTTTGAGATCCAAAATATGCAAGTAGGAGTCTCTGGTAGTAGGCTTGTGTTGGCTCTGAGCGACCTTGCTTCACGGCTAGGGCTGCGGTTAACCCTGCCTGTAGGCAGTCGTCGGAGAACTCCTTTTCGATGGCTTCGCGGAGCAGCGTGTAATCTGCTTTGATGTTTGTCGGCTGTCTGTCTATGAATTTTGATACTGACCTGTTAGATGTTAGTTTAATCAGATAGATGCGATCGTCAATTGTAGCATCAGGGTGCTTACGCAGGTAGTAATCAATGTCCTGTAAATAGACTTTGGCATCAGGTGAACCCGTAGGTCCTGGATCAAATTTGGTGATATTTCACGCGATCTTGTCAAGGTCGCGATCTGAAGGGGCACACACACGCTGTCCACGCGGTCGTCCGTATTCGAAACGGGAATCAGGCGAGGGAGCGCGGTGGATGTCCCGGTGTTCATGTCTTTCCTTTAGGAGCAGTTGACATTCCTTGTAGTCCTTCTTCACATTTTCAAGTTGACCTTCAACTCTTCTGAGTTCCTTCTTTGTGTCTTGAAGGGCATCTTCAAGTTCATTGTTGTCTTGATGAAGCGTGTCATTGTTATGCATCAACCGTTCCCTTTCTGACTCTGCACGGTCCAAATCTTGTAATGCTTCATCCAGTTGATTTTGAGTTTTGTCATTCTCCTCTTGAGATTGTTCCAAATTTTCTTTCAGTGTTTCATTCTCTTCTTGGAGAGATAGGATCGTTGTTTGTTGATTTGCTAGCTCGTTCTCGGCTACCTTTAATCTTGCGACTAATGTTAGCGCAAACTTATCTAACACACTGGTGAGGTCCTTGCCTTCTGGTGGTTTTTCAGTGTGTTCATTCAAAAGTTCTTCAGTGAGTTGCTCCAATTCTTCGGGCTGTGTTTCCTTGACCCGTGTTGTGAAGCTAGAAATTAAATTAGAAGTCCATGCTTCCAATGTTGTTTGAAGGTCATCCAGTTTGTTAAATTGGTTGGTTGTCTGTTGACTCATCATGTTTGACCGTTGTTATTTAGCTTTTAAAAAAAAAATTCAACTTGTTGATTATTCTTAAATTTGTTCAACAAGGTTTAACCTTGAGTGTTTTATTTTACAACCGTGATAGTTGAAAGTTCCTTTAGAATTTGTTTCAACTTGTAGGCTTGCAGGATGGGGAATAGAATTTTGAAATTATTTAGAAATGTAGTGATGCTTCAAATAATTTGTTCGTTGAAACCGTATGTTGATAAATAAAGTTGAATTGAAATTGGATTGAATTTGTTTCGCAAAACAAAACTGAAATTTCAATGGTGTGGATTGACTTCTTTACTTTTGATCTTCAAGTGTAGTATTGGAATTTGTCATCAATAACTAGCTTTGGGATTTTGCAAAATGTCACGTTGAAAGTGAGGATTTTATTTACAAAAGAAATCCAAAAGCAAAAGAGGCTAAATGCTTTAAAGATTTAGGATTATAAGTTTCCACTTTCTTTTAAAGTTAAGGCTTTCCTTTGGTTTTATTTGTTAAAGCCTATTTTCATTTGAAGCATTAAATGTTTAAAATATTTACAAATTAGAAACAAGTGAATTGTTTGAATATTTGGTGTCCTAGAATTTCTTAGGATTGAAGCCAATAGTGATCTTTCTTGATTGTGATCTATAAATTTCTTATTTACAGAATAATCAATGTTTGCACCTTTTTGACTTTTCTTTTAAATCCTGGGAAAATTTTGAAAATTATGCAGGTTGGTTAAATGTTTTTCTTTTCCTGTAGAGAAAACATGAATCAGAAATGACACAATGAGTTTAAATAACACCTAGAGCTTTGCTTAAGTGTTAATTGCTTAATGTGGTTTCCTAAATTTGAGAAAGAGGAAAAATTATAAATATTCACTAAGTCTGTAAATTTGTCAAAATGCACAGGATTAATTCTACTTTAATGTTACTCTTGAGTAAACATCAGCATTAGAATCCTTAAGCTAAAACTGGGTTTCTGTGGGAAGGGAATCACACCATATCACATTTAAAAATAGCAAAATAAGCACACATGTAGCTTCAAAGTTTGCAACTTTTTGCTTAAAAGTGTGTAAATATGTTTGCTTTTAGCTTAAAAGATCATAATATGTGGTTATATAAGTGATTAAATACAATAGAGGTGTTTGTATATGTTCCTGCTATAGGTATCTATGCAATGAGTGGGATTTCACCACTGAGAAAAACTTTCAGAAGCCAACAGGTCCTTTTCCTTTTATTCTTGGCATAAAAGTTTGGATTAGTGTTAAATTTAGTTTATTCCGAATAATATGAATGGCTTTGAAGTTACTTTGAAGACTTAATTTGGTTATAAATCGTCTTTAAAGATTATAAGTTTAAATAAAAATTGCAGTCCCTATGTTTCACCACAAGATGGAGGCAGTTTTCGTCTGCACTTCCAGAAGAGGAAACCCAATGACGTCACAAGGAGTCAAGGATCTCTACTCAAAATGGCGGCTACAGGGAACTCTACCTAGACTTAAGATGGCGTCGCTGAGCCGATCTACACATGCGCAGTTTTTTTTTCATGCACAGCTTGACGGTCGCGTGCGTGACTGAGCGTGCACGTGCCACAGGGATGTAGCTCAAGCTTCAGTCCATAAAACCACGCCTTGCTTTCCAAAGGCGGGAAAACTTTAGTCTCCCTAAACTTTATTCAACAAGTTTATACAATGGTTAATTCAATTAAATCCTCCAAGGGTTTGCTTCGCCTGTGGGGTGTTGAAATAATGGGGAAAACAAATAGGATTTCTTCGCTATTTTGTTCCCAGGCCTATTTTAATTATTCAGCGTGTAATCACGTTTAAGCATGCATTAAAAAAACTAAACTGACTAGGGTGCAGTGGGGTCTTCACCCCCACCTTCTCTTGGTCAGCAGACACACACACACACACACAGCAGGAGTAATCAGGGGGGCGAATTCACCCCCTCCCCCTCGTGACACAGAGACAGACAAAGAGCTGCAGACAATTGAACCACCTTTGTGAGTTAAAATTGACCAAAATCACACACAGCTTATGTATTAATTTCCTTCTGAGTCGTGTCAAGTTCAGCCAGGCCTCACACGGGGCACCAATATAATGTAACGGAAATATGGAATATTTAATAAATAATAAATATGATCAGGAATGAATTATTTAATTTATATTGATGTATTGGAATCTGAGCTCAAATCTCATCTCATATACATCAGAAAAGTTAATAACACTCGTAAGGGGCACCAGCTTCTATCTTTAAGAAGCAATTTGATCTTTAATTTCACTTTATACCTGTTTGATCACTCAATAAATTAATCAATAATCAGTCTCAAAAATTCTCCGTGAATTCGATACCTGGGCTTGAAACAGAATCGGAATGAAATAAATTCCCAACAACTTCTCTCATTTTTAAATATTTATTAAATGAAATGATTAACAGACATGGCATTTCATTAATGCCATGTAATTTCATTAATCATAAAATCAATCTTGTAAATGATAGATTAACAATGTCAATATTTTCGGAACCAGGGTTAAACTGAGAAATGAATTTCTATCAGTTTGAGTTAACAGATTATTAAAAAAAAAAAAAAACGCAAATTTATGGAGAAAGTTTATTAATTATGAAAAAGTCCTAAATTAATCTTAAGAAAATAAAAACAGAATTTTAATGAAAAGAGTTATGTTAAGGGCTTCTTAATTTGCATCTGATTAGATATACAAATTATTACCGAACCTCAGACGTTAATTCAGCAGTGGAATTAAAGTTTTGCAGCTCACGTGATCCTCGGTCGATGTCTGTCGTCGTCCTCAGCCCAAGATTTCGTGGATGTTAGGGAAAATATCTGCCCGCAGATATTTCAGCATCCACAGTTCGACCTTTAAATTCAAGCAGTCGAAGAGGCTGGATTTTGGCTGTATGGCCCAGAGTTGAAACTGGGTTAGATGACGACTTTTCTTCAGCGTGTGATGAACAGCCTTGATTCCTCAGCTGCACGTGACGTGGGAGCTGCGTTTTTCTTCAAGAGGTCTTCGATAATAATAAAAGATATCCAATCCGATCTCAAATTAAAAGGGCTTCGGACTTTAGATAAAAATAGTAGCTTCTGGTGGGTGCTTGGTCAAGAAAAATATTATAAAAATAAACTCAAGATTAAGTTTACATTAAAATCAAACAAACAGTGGTTTTACAGAAAGTTTAACAAAGAAAAGTGATGAATAAAAATTGGAGTTTAACTCCAATTAAGAATTGAGCTCAAAGAAATAGGAATTCCTAGGTATTTAAGAGAAAAAGAAAAATACAAAGTGACATAAACAAATTACGAGTTATCTGCTCTGTGTTCAGAAAAGCGACGCGTGGTCAGACGGTCCTTTGTTCTTCCTTGCTGTGTGTAGACAATGGAGAAGATCAGAAAAAAAAAGGGAGCTGAGCCGGACAGAGGATCTGCAAAGAGTGTCCGGAGCAGAAGAGGGATGAAAAGAGTCTCTCTCCTTTATATAAGCTCTGTTGAGTTTCGTGGGTTTCTGGCCTGACCGGAATCTCAGCCAATGAGCGTCCTTCGTGGGCGGGCTCGATGAACTTTTAGTCCAATGAACAAACAGTCTATTGTTTGGGAGCGCTTTGGAATGAAGAGTTGTCATGCAGAGATTGGCTGTTGGAGTCACATGTGATATCGAGGCAAAACTTTGATACATACTGGAAGTTAATATTTCCCTTTATGTATTAAACTAAGATAACTTTAGTGATTAGTATAAATTATAAGCAGTGCTTCTAAATCAACATGCAGGAATAAACATTCATATAAACATTAGCATGCATATATATAAAATCACAGATTAATGCATTTCACACATATTTTCCACATCAAAAACATCAGAGTCCATCTGCATTTTCATAGTTCTGAAAAGAATGAAGGTTTAGAATTGAGTTTGTAATAATGTACTTTAAAGTTGTTTAAATCCAGCATTTCCAGAGTTTAAGGAAATTAACTGAGTCGTGGATCTGTTGCATGTTTTATGGGGGCAATAAAAGTGAAGCCGGACATTGGGGAAATTCCTTAGGCTGGTTTTAACAAAAGAAAGGGGATTTCAGCTGTGGCCTGGGGGAAGAAAATCCATTTCTTTGAGTTTTTCCTGGATGAAACAAAAATGTCTTTAAGCAGAAGAATAATTATTGTTGAGCCAAAGTGAGATGATGCTACACCACTGATGGCAAAAATAAAATCAGATTTAGCAAGATGGAATATGATACCATTCTTGGGTACTGCACAAAGAATTGAAGCAGTCAAAATGAATATACTTCCACGTCTTCTATACCTTTTCCAAACAATACCGGTAGAACCTCCCAAAAAAACATGGCAAGAACTGGACAGAAGGATCGCAAGATTCATATGGCAGGGCAAGAGACCTAAAATCAGATATAGAATCCTACAGCTAAACAAAGACAAAGGTGGGCTCGCGCTGCCAAATATCAGGGACTATTTTAAAGCCGCACAAATTAAAACTGTAGTAGAGATATGTAACCCAGTCTACACTGCACAATGGAAGGAGATGGAATGCCAAATAACAAGTGACATTCCCCTACAGGCTATAATAGGGAACAATGCCTTACCTAAACTTTTGAATAACACTAACCCGTGGATAGAGACCCCGCTAAAAATTTGGTTTAAGATAGTCAGAGAGAATCAAACTAAAGAACCCTATCAATTACTGCAATGGATTGCCTATGATCAAGACTTTACTCCTAATAAAACAGACACTAGATTTAAAAAGTGGAAAGAGAACGGACTGATAAAATATTATGATTTTGTGGGTGACCCCCACAGCCTTCGGGTCAAGCAGAGTGCTCAGCTGGAGCAATTAGCAGAACAGTGAGATGTATGGACTGATATCAATAGGCAGCCTCTCCTTCCTGCCAGTAATCCTGCTATTGAGATGTGTGACTCTCATGTAAATGTCCCATGCATTCCTGCTGTACTGTGATGCTAATGTGCCATGCATGCATTGTCTAGCTGGGTATATAAGTGAACTGAATATCGCTTGCTCTCTCTCTTACTGCTCTTTTGACTACACGCATTGCCTGTTTGCTGACTAGAGATTGAGGGCTCACTCCAGCGCACTTACACAGCGCTGGAGTGAGTCTCGTCTTGGAGGATGAAATAAACACCCTTTTAAACTTCACTTCGCCGTGCCTTATTATACCATCCGCCACACTGGTGACCCCGTCCGAATACAAGAACACGCTGACGACGAACGAATGCAGCCCCTGGCGGTGACTCCGACGACAAGCGAACGCAGCAGCCTGACGCTAATGGACTGCCCTCCCTTCTGCCACCCGGGAGACCTCGATGCAGAACCGACACCAGGCGAACTCCCTCGGAGATCATCCACGACCGGGAAAGCTGCAGGAAGCGTCATTGTGTGACCCTCGCCTGAGGTCTGCACATCCACATCCACGCTGGGACCGGCCGAGGGACAAAGATCGTCTACTCCCTCTCACCGCTCCTCCGCATGACCTGGCACGAGCGAACGACAGCAACAGCCCGAACAGGGAGGACCATCGGCGCCGACGACGCTGATCTCCAGCAAGCTCCCTGACCCTGACTCGCCTCGACAGCGTACCTGCCATGCACCGAACCCCCGCACGCACACCGAGGGGTTACGAGGACAGCGCACCACGCATGGGACAATAATGGCTCCACAGACCACCATCGTCCTCCGCCGCTGCATATCGGAACCTTCAGGGCTGCTCACACACCTGAAGCACACACGCAGCCCGCTCACAGGATTTTGTATGGGTCTCAGCCACGGCGCACAATGGGAATTCAGCCGTCAGCTGTCCCCGAGGGCTTTAGGGCTGCGCGCGCACCTAAAGCCAACACGCCAAGTCCCTCACACAGCTGCAGCTCCTGTTTTTCTTCATGGCCGCTTCTTATCCTCGCAGAACTGAGCCGTGAGACGAGTCAGAGACAAATTTTTCTTCTCACAGCCGCTGTGGATCTCTGCCACGTTCAACGGGACAGCCTCTCAACACCGTGGATCCACATGCAATTTTTGCGCGGCCCAGACAACTTTGCCGTCCCGGGCCGGTACTTGCTACCCCCACCCTCCTCCCTCCCCCTCCTCCGGCACAGAACTTTTCTCGCAGCTTGCTCCCAAAGCCGGATGATCGACGCCTCAGCCCCCAGCTGAGCCCTCTGGGGGGTGGGGGTGACCCCCACAGCCTTCGGGTCAAGCAGAGCGCTCAGCTGGAGCAATTAGCAGAACAGTGAGATGTATGGACTGATATCAATAGGCAGCCTCTCCTGTAATCTCCAGTAATCCTGCTATTGATATGTGTGACTCTCATGTAAATGTCCCATGCATTCCTGCTGTACTGTGATGCTAATGTGCCATGCATGCATTGTCTAGCTGGGTATATAAGTGAACTGAATATCGCTTGCTCTCTCTCTTACTGCTCTTTTGACTACACGCATTGCCTGTTTGATGACTAGAGATTGAGGGCTCACTCCAGCGCGCTTACACAGTGCTGGAGTGAGTCTCGTCTTGGAGGATGAAATAAACACCCTTTTAAACTTCAGTTCGCCATGCCTGCACTTATTCCGTGCCTCCTCACACTGGGTTCCCTTATTTTCATCCGCCACAATTTTTTTAAAGGGCAAACTTTAAGAAGTTTTGAAGATTTGAAAAAACAAGGTCTAATAAATCAAGACCTTTACAGGTTCTTTCAGCTTAGACACCACATAAACAAAATACTTAAAAAGGAGGATTTGGAAAGGGCCCAGTCAGGTGTTCTGAAGGTCTTCTTAATGGCATATAAAGGGATCCCAGGGATCAGATACATTTCTAAAATATACCAAGGTCTTCAAGACTTAAAAGGAGACAACACATCATATATAAAAGAGAGATGAGAAAAAGAGGGGAATTTCACTTTACAACTGGAAATATGGGAAAAGCTAAATAAACAACAATGGAAAAGTACCTCATCCCTGCAGTGGAGAGAATTTGGATGGAAAAATTTGGTAAGATTTTTCAGAACACCTGCACAAAACAAATTTACTCGTAAGGGGTTGAATTGTTGGCGCTTGTGTGGTGAAGAGACTGCAAATCATTTTCATGTGTTTTGGTCATGCCCAGTTATTCACCAATATTGGACCAATGTACAGACAATATTGGGGAAAATATTCAAAATAACAGTTCCCTTTTCTTTTGTAACTTTGTATTTGGGCTTACTACCGGACTCACTGGAAAGACAAGGAGAAAAATACTTATTCACTGTTTTAATATTGGCAAGTAAAAAAGCTCTAACAAAAAAATGGATGTTGAAGGATTGTCCTACACCTGAAGATTGGATTAACGTGATTCAGGACATTTATTCGATGGAAAAGTTGACATTCGCACTGAGACAGGACATGGATGGGTTCTTGAACTTTTGGCAACCCTGGAACGCATATGTGTCTTCCATTAGATCTAATCTTTGACAAATACCATTTCAATAATGGCACTTCTCTTTGTTCGAATGCTTGCTCTTTTGTTTTGTTTTGTTTTCTTGTCTTGTTTTTTGTTTGTTTTTTTGTTCTTTCTTTAATTTCTTTTTCTTTCACTTAAAAAAAGGGTGTTGTAATAATTATTTTTCCAATGTTGTCAAAAAACAAAAAAAAGGAACATGTGATGAAAATTTAAACAATGCAATGCTGTAATGACATGTATACCCTTTACAAAAACTTAAATAAAAAAATAAAAAAAAATTAAAAAAACACACCTAACAGTATATTCCATTATTAATATGCACAACTATATGAAAAAATTCCAACTCTTTATTCTAATCAAAAATCTAAAAGCTAAATATACAGTAGATATAAAAAGTCTACACACCACTGTTCAAATGCCAGGTTTTTGTGTAACTTGTACAATCCAATTGAAAAACAAACTGAATTCTTTAAAGGGGAAAAGTAAAAAATAAAAAGCTTACAATAACCTGGTTGCATGAATATGCACACCCTCTTATAACTGGGGCTGTGGCTGTGTTCAGAATTAACCAATCATATTCAAACTCATGTTAAATGGGAGTCAGTACACACCTGCCACCATTTAAAGTGCCTCTGATTAACCCCCCAAAAAGTTCAGTTGTTCTAGTAGGCTTTTCCCGACATTTCTGTAGTCACATCTTATGGCTATTTAGTACATGGGACAACAATCTCCCGTCTTCTTCATATGTCTGGGCTATGGGGTAGGGTGGCAAGACAGAAGCCTTATCTTACAAAGAAAAACATCCAAGCCCGGCTACATTTTGCAAAAACACATTTGAAATCTTCCACATACATGTGGGAAAATGTGTTCTGGTCCAGTGAGACCAAGGTTGAACTTTATGGCCATGATTCCAAAAGGTATATTTGGCGCAAACACAGCACTCTTCATTACCAAAAGAACACCATACCTACAGTGAAGCTTGGTGGTGGAACTATCATGCTTTGGGCTGTTTTTCTTCAGCTGGAACTGGGGCCTTGTTCAAGGTGGAGGGAATTATGAACAGTTCCAAATACCAGTCAGTGTTGGCACAAAATCTTCAGGCTTCTGCTAGAAAGCTGAAGATGAAGAAGAACTTCATCTTTCAGCACGACAATGACACAAAGCACACATCCAAATCAACAAAAGAATAGCTTCACCAGAAGAAGATTAAGGTTTTGGAATGACCCAGCCAGAGTCCAGACCTGAATCCGATCGAACATCTGTGGGGTGATCTGATGAGAGCTGTGCACAGGAGATGCCCTCACAATCTGACAGATTTTGAGCATTTTTGCAAAGAAGAGTGGGCAAATATTGCCACATCAAGATGTGCCATGCTGATAGACTCCTACCCCAAAAGACTGAGTGCTGCAGTAAAAGCCAAAGGTGCTGCAACAAAGTATTGCTCTAAGGGTGTGCATATTTATGCAACCAGGTTATTTTAAGTTTTTTATTTTTTATTTTTCCCCTTAAAAGATTTCAGTTTGTGTTTCAGTTGGGTTCTCCAGGTTATGGGTCACATTAATGGTGGAAAAAGATTTGAAATGATTTATTTTGGTCTTCTTTTTTTTTTTTACATCACAAAAACCTGGCATTTGAACAGAGGTGTGTAGACTTTTTATATCCACTGGATATCAAACTTCCCCCTTATCAATAACTTGGTATGAACTGGAACCAATATACTGTACATGTGTTCATGTACCAGGGGACTCTTTTGTCATGAACACCTGAGGACACAGGAGAAACACAATTTAAGTAACATGCAACCATGCTTTCTACAGTGTCATGTCTTATCTACAGTACATATGTCCTTTTGACTAGCTCACTCATAACCATTTCTTCTAGGACAACCTTCTCAAGACCAGTGAGAAAATCTACAACAAATTGCACTGCTTTATCAAAATACCATTGAATAAAGGTTATTGAGTCTTATGGAGTCATTATTTAGCATACTGAGAATTATTGTCCATTATGTACATATTTATTATAAGTAATGAAGTTATCTTCATTACATTTCCTCCCCCCTCTCTTTGAGGGGACAGTACCTCAGTTTCAGGAATGCGAGAAAAACAGTCTCACAGTGTTATTCTTTCTTGCCCTGTAACAAACAGTAAAATTGTAGGGCTGCAGGACGAGGTACCATCCAGCAATCCTCATGTTAGCATCTTTCATCGTATGTAACCACTGAAGGGCTCTGTGGTCAGTTTCCAGAAAAAAATGTCTTCCAAGCAAATAATAGCGTAGAGTTTCAATTGCCAATTTCATGGCCAGACATTCTTTTTCTATATTGGAGTATCTGGTTTCTCTGTCTAGAAGCTTACGATTGAGTAATACCAGTGGTCTCATTTCTCCATCGACTTCCTGCAGCAACACTCCACCAAGACCAACTCCTGATGCATCTGTCTGGAGAGTAAATGGTTTCTGGAAATTAGGGGTGTACAAAATTGACTGGGTTCAGATGGTATTTTTAAGGTCTTTAAAAGTTTTGTCACACTCCTCAGTCCATTTTATTTTCGTGGGTGCTGAGCATTTAGTAAGGTTGTTCAATACTACTGATCGATCTGCAAAATAAGGAATAAACTTTCTGTACCAACCCACTAGCCCAAGAAAACGTTTTACCTTTTTCTTTGTAGAGGGGACAGGAAAGGAATGCATAGCCTCCACTTTTCCTACTTGCGGCTTGATTTTGCCATACCCAGTGACATAGCCTAAATATTCCATTTCTTTCTGGGCAATAGCACATTTCTGGGAATTGATGGCAAGTCTTGCATTTCTGATGCACTGCAGTACTTGTTGCAGGTGAGACATGTGCTCCTCCCCGGACTGGCTGAATATGACCATGCCATCCAGGTATGTAGCTGTAAACTCACACATCTCTCAGAACATGACCCACAAGTCTTTGAAATGTGGCTGATGCTCCCTGTAAACAAAATGGCATTACTTTAAATTGGTACATACCAACTGGTGTCTTAAAAGCTGTCAGCTCCCGGGCTTCTGGTGTCAATGCCACTTGCAAATATCCTTTACACAACTCCAGAGTAGTTATATATTTGGACTGTCCAACTCTATCCACCAAGTCATCTATTCTGGGCATAGGACATGGATCAAATTGAAACACACTTTTTGTGTGATTCACAATTACACACGCAATTACAGTATTGGTAACAGGGAGCTCCTGGCTGTTAAACTGGTGGTGGAGGAGTGGCGCCATTGGCTGGAGGGGTCCTCTCAGCCGTTCGTGGTCTAGATGGACCACAGTAACCTGGAGTACCTTCGGACAGCCAAATGCCTGAATGCCCGCCAGGCCCGCTGGTCCTTGTTTTTTGGGCATTTTAACTTTACCATCACTTACCACCCAGGGTCCAAGAACACCAAGCCGGATGCCCTCTCCAGGCAATTCGCCACTGAGGTCTTGGATCCTGAGGATGACCTCGTCCTCCCTGCCTCCTGTGTCGTGGGCGCCCTCTCATGGGGGATCAAGGAGAAGGTCCAGAGGGCGCAAGAGAATGAAATGGACCCGGGTGGGGGACCAGTGGGTAAGTTGTTTGTTCCATCGGCTGTCCGGCGTGAAGTTATCCATTGGGCCCATTCCTCTAAGTTTGCCTGTCTCCCAGGAAGACGACGCACGGAGGAGCTCCTGCAACGAACGTTCTGGTGGCCCTCTCACCAAAAGGATGTTGGGGAGTACATCCGTGCTTGTTCCCAATGTGCCGCCGGCAAGCCTTCATCGTCTTCTCCAGCTGGGCTGCTTCATCCTCTCCCAGTCCCAGGCAGGCCCTGGTCCCATGTGGCATTGGATTTCATCACCGGCCTCCCCCCTTCCAACAACCACAATGTTGTGCTCACCATAGTAGACAGGTTCTCTAAGGTGGACCATTTTGTCCCCCTTCAAGGGCTGCCTATGGCCAGGGAGACAGCAGACCTGCTGGTTCAGCATGTGGTGAGACTGCTTGGGATCCCCCTAGACATCATCTCTGACAGGAAGCCCCAGTTTATCTCCCAGGTTTGGAGGTCATTCTGCAACGTCCTTGGGGCCACGGTGAGCCTGTTGTCTGGTTACCATCCTCAGTCTAATGGCCAGTGCGAACAGACCAATCAGGAGTTGGAAGCGGCGCTGCAGTGTGTGGCCACAACCAACTCAGCATCCTGGAGCTCCCATCTGCCGTGGATCAAGTATGCCCACAACTCGATGGTTTCTTCGGCCACCAGTATGTCCCCCTTCCAGGCCTCGCTCGGGTATACCGGTCCCTTATTCCCTGAAGACGAGGGTGACATCGCCGTGCCATCTGTTCGGGGGCACCTGAGACGCTGTCGCCGACTGTAGAGGGCAGCCCGGGCTGCACTACGCGGCACAGCGAAACACAATTCCTTGGTGGCCAACCGCCGCAGGTCTCCAGCCCCCTTGTACCAAGTGGGTCAGCAGGTTTGGTTGTCTACTAAGAACATCAATCTGAAGGCTGAGCGCAGGAAGATGGCACAGCGCTTTACTGGTCCCTTTGCCATCTCTCGTATTATTAACCCAGTGTCTGTGCGGCTGGCTCTTCCCCCCTCCCTCTGCATATGTCCCACCTTCCACGTCTCCCAAGTGAAACCTGTGTGTTCCAGCCCTCTGTGTCCCCCTCCCAGGTCTCCACCTCCTCCGAGGATGATCAATGGCAGCCCGGTGTGGGGAGTAACCGCCATCCTGGATGTCCGTCACTGGGGTCGCGGCCTGCAATACCTGGTAGACTGGGAGGGCTACAGTCCGGAGTGTAGATCCTGGGTGTGTCCTTCCTGCATGTTGGATAAGGACCTCATCAGGGAGTTCCACCGGGCGCACCCAGGTAGGCTAGAACGACCGCCAAGAGGCATTTGTTGGGGTGGGGGGCGGGAGTACTGTCATGATCTGCTCTGCTCATTATCTCCAGCTGCGCGCACATCTGCTCTCCATTACGTCCCGGCCTATTTCTGCCGCGCTGCCCAAGCCTGTAGTGCGGAGATGTCTCACTGCGCTCCAGACGAGCTTCATCTGCCATTCCTACACTCTACCACAGCCTGTCGTCGTCCTTGATCCAAGTCTGCCTCCACCGTCATCTGGGAATCACTCCAGCTGCTCACGTAAGCCCATTCAATCCACTTACCTTGTCTTCTAGCCCCTGTGCACAGGCGGAGTCCCGTGGCGGCGGACTCTCCTCTCTTCCCTTAGGCGGCGGATTCCTACCTCTCCTTCATGACACCTCCACTTCCTAGTCCTTCACCAGCAGGAGCTGCACTCTCAGCAGAAGACACTGTCCTCCTGGCCGTAGCCATCGTGCTGTACCTGGAAGAACACCATCTTCTCTCACAGTAAGCCTCAGCATAACTGTCTACCTCCAGCGGTGGCCTTCACTAACCATCCCTCTCTGTGTGTTCATAGGGTTGCCAGGCCGTATGGTGTCCTTCTCTGTTCCCTGCAGTTCCTGCCTACATTCACACACACAAACATTCACTTTCATGCTGAATAAACCTAATTGAATCTATTCTGAATCTGTGTTTCATCACTGGGTCATAAAACCATGTCAGGGAGAAGGGATACAATCTGGCACCACATGGAAATTAGACAAGGCAGACTGGGATAAATTCAGATATCTGTGTAAGACTAGATGCGAGCAGCTACAGTACATAGTGAAGATATTATTGATGGGGAGAAATTTAGTGAAAGTATTAGTGTGATTATAATACAGTCAGTAAATCAAACAATACCAAAACGTACAGGCTATAGACAATGAAAGAATCTTCCTTGGTGGGATGATAATTGGAATAAAGCTATTAAAAACAGAAATAGGGCATTAAGGCAAGTGAAAAAGCATCATACTTTGGAAGCAGTGATTGAGTACAAACATTGTCAGGCAATCATCAGAAAAACAATTAAAACAACTAAGTGTTTATTTTGGAGACAGTATTGTAATACTCTAGGAAGAGAAACACAGCTATCAGATATTTGGGGGAATGATTAAGAAAATGAGTGGCATTAGAAGAGAATACATAATACCAGTGTTTGAGAGTAATGGGGAAATAGCTATCACTAATATAGATAAAGCAGAACTTTTGGCACAAACTTTAGTGAACGTTCATAGTTCAGAAAACCTAGCAATCACAATTAAACAAAGCAGGGAAAGCACTTTATCCCAACACCCATATGTAAACATAAGGAAAAATACTTCAAGGGACACGATAGATTTGCCATTCACTCTATCTAAATTGAAAAGGGCTATTCTGAAAACGAAACAATCTTTACCAGGGAAGGATGGCATATGTTACAGGATGTTGTCTCACATGGAAGAGAGTGCACTTCAAACAGTATTAAAGTTTTTTAATAAAGTTTGGGAAACTGGGGAAATTCCAGGGGCATGGAAACAATCAGTTATTGTTCCAATCTTAAAGCCAGGGAAAGATTCATCATATCCCAATAATTATAGGCCAATAGCTCTCACCTCACAGCTAGGGAAAACAATGGAATGAATGGTGACTGAAAGGCTGAATTACATCTTGGAAAGGAGGGAATGTCTTTCTCCTTTTCAAAGTGGGTTCCGAAAAGGGAGAAATACTATGTATTCCATTTTGCACCTGGAATCTGAAATTAGAAAAGCCCAAGTAAATATGAAAAATGTGATAGCTGTCTTCTTTGATGTAGAAAAAGCATATGACATGCTGTGGAAAGAAGGGTTACTGATAAAATTAAATCAACTTTGCATTGAAGGTAAATTATAAAATAGGGTATTAAGAGTTCCTGTATGACAAAATGATTGAGGTAAGAGTTGGTACAGAGTACCCCAAAATATATCAAGCTGAAAATGATACCCTCCAAGGCAGCGTGTGTAGCCCTGTTTTGTTTAATATTATGATTAATGATATTTTTGAAGGAATCAATAGTGGAATAGGGAAATCCTCGTATGCAGATGATGGGGCCTTATGGATAAAGGGACGTAATCTTAAAATAAGATAAGCCTTTATTAGTCCCACAATGGGGAAATTTCAGGATTGCAGCAGCAAAGGGTTAGCAGCACTCAGAGCAATAGTAGATAAGATAATAAGATAAGAACTGGTTAGCCAAAACAGTAAATAAATATACATAAAGTATGTACACAGTTATACCCACAGCACAGGAGCATTGCAGTTAGATGGTATCAACAGCATTACAGTTTGGTAAATTACCCAG
The DNA here is from genome assembly GCA_020510985.1 of Pholidichthys leucotaenia. Taxonomy (NCBI): domain Eukaryota; kingdom Metazoa; phylum Chordata; class Actinopteri; order Cichliformes; family Pholidichthyidae; genus Pholidichthys; species Pholidichthys leucotaenia. The sequence goes on along the minus strand of CM035840.1, from coordinate 176,457,013 downwards.
CAGAATATAAATATGGACCCAAACAGTATATTTCACATTTGAATCAACAGTATTGTTTCCACCTTCAGTAATAATTGTAATTGTCAGTTATGTATTGGAGGGGACGATCTCTATTATACAAAGTTGTTACGTTTAGTACATTTAATACAACCTCTATGACCTCTTGTGTACATTCCGAGGAAAATGCAGGCAGCAACAGACCAGATTGAACAATGGGCTAACCGATGGGCTATTAAATTATCAGTCTCAAAGACAGAAATAATTTACTTTTCTAAAAGTCAAAGAATTTTTTTTAAACTTTATGGCCAAAAGTTAGAGCAAGTAAAGGTAGTTCGGTATTTACGTACACTACCGTTCAAAAGTTTGGGGTCACCCAGACAATTATTTTGTGTTTTCCATGAAAAGTCACACTTATTTACCACCATGAGTTGTAAAATGAATAGAAAATATAGTCAAGACATTGACAAGGTTAGAAATAATGATTTGTATTAATAATTTTTTCCTTCAAACTTTGCTTTCGTCAAAGAATCCTCCATTTGCAGCAATTACAGCATTGCAGACCTAACATGATTGCACAAGGGTTTTCTAATCATCCATTAGCCTTCTGACGCAATGAGCAAACACATTGTACCATTAGAACACTGGAGTGATAGTTGCTGGAAATGGGCCTCTATATACCTATGTAGATATTGCACCAAAAACCAGACATTTGCAGCTAGAATAGTCATTTACCACAATAGCAATGTATAGAGTGTATTTCTGATTAGTTTAAAGTTATCTTCATTGAAAAAAAGTGCTTTTCTTTCAAAAATAAGGAAATTTCTAAGTGACCCCAAACTTTTGAACGGTAGTGTAGGTGTGTTGTTTGATGAGAAACTAACGTGGACGCAGCATATTGGTCTTAGCCCACTTGAGGCTGCAGGTGAAGACATGACTGGACCCTCTGCAGTTTGCATATCAGCCCCATTTAGGAGTTGAAGATGCTGTCATCTATCTGCTGCAACAAGCCCATTTGCACCTGGATGGTGGAGGAGACACTGTGAGAATCACTTTCTTTGATTTCTCCAGTGCATTGAACACCATCCAGCCACTGCTGTTGGCTGAGAAGCTGCAGGTGATGGGGGTCGACAGCTCTGTGATCTCCTGGATTACTGACTACCTGACAGGCAGGCCACAGTTTGTCCGGCTGGGCAGTGTCTTGTTTGATGTGGTGATTAGTGATACGGGAGCTCCAGAGGGGACTGTGCTCTCTCCTTTTCTCTTTACCTTATACACTACTGACTTTCAGTACAACACACAGTCATGCCACCTGCAGAAATTCTCTGATGACTCAGCTGTTGTTTGGTGTATAAGAGGAGGAGACGAGGGGGAGTACAGGGCACTGGTAGACAGATTTGTGGAGTGGACCGAGCAGAATCACCTGAGGTTAAACGACAGCAAGACCAGAGAGATAAGATAAGATAAGCCTTTATTAGTCCCACAATGGGGAAATTCCAGGATTGCAACAGCACAGGGATAGCAACACTCAGAGCAACAATCAGAAGGCAAGAAAAAACAAGAGCAGCAAGTATACATATGTACATACAAACATAAATATACAGACACACGGTGCGGAGCATAAATTAAATCACCCTTTATTGTCATTCAACTGTACAACCAATCATGTACAGTAGAACGAGATTGTGTTTTACCTATCTACTGTGTTAATCACATACACCCCAAGTACAGAATCAGAGGGCCACTGCCATGCAAGGCGCCGCAATTTCCCTCCTCCATTCCATTTTTGCTGAGCACCAAGCTGGACGGCAGGAAGTTCCACTTTTATATGGTCTTCGGCATGACCCGGCCGGGATTTGAACCCCTGCCTCCCGGGTGTGGGGCGGATGCTCTACCAACTGAGCCACCATTCCGGCATTGTAGCAAGATGGAATAAATATATAGATATATAAACACACAGTGCGGAGCATTGTAGCTAGATGGAATAAATATGTAAATATATAAACACACACAGTGTGGAGCATTGTAGCTAGATGGAATAAATATATAAACACACACAGTGCGGAGCATTGTAGCTAGATGGAATAAATATGTAAATATATAAACACACAGTGTGGAGCATTGTCGCTAGATGGAATGAAACAGCATAACCGTCTACTTAGTTATCCTACATGGTATGATTATGTACCCATACATATTGTCACCCTCCGTAGCTACCGGTATTTTCCTAGTTGTATACCGGAAGGGACCATTGTGTAAGTCTATTGCGTCTTTTGCATTCAATACTATTAGGTTGTCACGTCTTTTTGCTATCTCTGCGAGCAGCCCTGCTTAGGTTATACAGTCTGACAGCCGTTGGTAGGAAGGACCTGCGAAACCTCTCGGTTGTGCACCTAGGATGATGTAGTCTGCTGCTAAATGAGCTCCTTAGTGCATTCAGTGTGTCCTGCATAGGGTGGAACTCGGACTCCAGCAGAGATGACAGTTTAGCCACCATCCTTCTCTCTCCCATCTCCTCCACTGGGTCAAGGCGCTGCCCCAGAACAGAGCTAGCTTTCTTGATCAGTTTGTTCAGTCTCTTCCTATCGGCTGCTATAGTGCCACTGCCCCAGCAGACCACTCCAAAAGTGATGGCTGATGCCACCACCGTGTCGTAGAATGTCTTCAGCAGCGCCCCTTGTACACCAAAAGACCTGAGTCTCCTCAGTAGGAACAGCCTGCGCTGTCCCTTCTTGTAGAGTGTGTCAGTATTGTGTGACCAGTCTAGTTTATTGTTCAGATGAACACCCAAGTACTTGTAGGATGTCACCATCTCAATGTCTGTTCCCTGGATGTTTACTGGTGCTGTGAGGGGTTGTCCTTGCCTGCGGCAGTCCACCACCAGCTCCTTAGTTTTCCTCGCGTTGATCTGGAGGCAGTTCCGATGGCACCAGTCCACAAAGTCCTGGATAAGCCCTCTGTACTCAGCTTCATCTCCGTTGGAGATGAGGCCAACGATCGCAGAGTCGTCAGAGAACTTCTGTAGATGGCAGTGTGTTGTGTTGTGTGAGAAGTCCGCAGTATAAAGGGTGAACAAGAAGGGAGCCAAAACCGTTCCCTGGGGGGCCCCCGTGCTACCGATGATCGTGTTGGACACACAGTCCAGGATTCTCACAAACTGTGGCCGGTTTGTGAGGTAGTCCAGGATCCGTGATGACAGGTGCTGGTCCACCCCTGCGCACAGCAGCTTGTCCTTCAGGATCATCAGTTGGATGGTGTTGAAAGCACTGGAGAAGTCAAAGAACATGATCCTCACTGCATTCCCGGGCTTCTCCAGGTGGGACAGAGAACGGTGAAGGCGGAAGATGACCGCATCCTCCACCCCAATACCATGCTGGTAGGCGAACTGGAGTGGATCCATCGCTGGTCCCACCAGGGGGCGGAGGTGAGCAAGGAGCAGTCTCTCCAGGGTCTTCATCATGTGGGACGTCAGGGCCACTGGTCTGTAGCTGTTCAGATCTTTGGGGTGGGAAGTCTTTGGTACAGGTACCACACAAGATGTTTTCCACAACTGTGGTACCCTCCCCAGCTTCAGGCTCAGGTTGAAGATGTACTCCACAATCCCACACAGCTGGTCTGCACAGGACTTGAGGAGCTTTGCACTGATGCCGTCCGGTCCCGACGCCTTCCTCACCTTGATCTTCCTCAGCTCCGTCCTCACCTGGGTCTTAGTGAGGGTCAGGTTGGGGGGCTGTGTGTTGGGAGTGGGGGGGTGATGGTGGAGTGGGGAGTGGGCAGCAGGACTTGATTCTTCAGAGGCAGCAGTGGTTGTTGTGCAGTCGGAGGGGAGGGCGGTTGGTCAAACCTATTAAAAAACAGGTTCAGATTGTTCGCCCACTCCCTGCCCCCCGTGGCCTGGGGGGAGGTATTCTGGAGCCCAGAGATGGTTTTAAGGTTTCTTCAGACCCCGCTGATGTCGCTCTGTTGCAGCTTGTCCTCCATCTTCTTCCTGAAGCTGTCCTTGCCTTCTCTGATCTTTCTCCTCAGCTCCCTCTGTACGGACTTCAGCATCTCCCTGTTCCCTGACCTGAAGATCCTCTTCTTCTCTCTCAGAAGTGTTTTTATCTCAGGGTTGATCCAGGGTTTGTTGTTTGAGCAACACCATATGGTCTTGGTGGGAGCGGTGTTGTCCACACAGAAGCTGATGTAGTCCATGATGGTGTGTGTGAGGCCATCGATGTCCTCACCATGTGGATCGCAGAGCTGCTCCCAGGCGGTGGTTTCAAAACAGCCCTTTAGAGCGTCCATTGCCTCCTCAGACCGTAACTTCACTGTGTGCATGGCCGGAGGTTGTCTGTGCACTAGGGGTTTGTACACCGGCCGGAGATGAACCAAGTTGTGATCCGATCTCCCGAGTGGGGGGAGTTGTGATGAGGTGTACGCCTCCTTAGTGTTTGCGTAGAATAAGTCCAGTGTTTTATTGTCTCTAGTGTGGCATGTGACATACTGAGTAAACATGGGTAGAATAGGAGACAGTGAAACATGGTTGAAATCGCCTGAGATGAGGAGAAGAACATCTGGGTGTTCAGTCTGCAGCCTGCCAGTTACTGAATGGATGACGTCATGCGCTGTCCCAGCGTTCGCCGTCGGATTTGCATAAATAACAATGCAGATCACGTGTGAGTATTCCCTCGGGAGATATGTAGGCCACATGCTAACAGCTAGCAACTCGATGTCTTTGCTGCAGTGTTGTTGTTTAACAGTGATGTGTCCCGGTCTGCACCAGTTGTTATTAACATAGATCAACAATCCACCGCCCCTTGCTTTGCCACACTGTCTGGTGTTCGGTCTGCCCGTGTCGCGTGGAAACCCTCCAGCTCAATGTTAGCATCTGCTACTAGTTCAGTTAGCCACATCTCGGTAAACAAAAGGAGGGAGCACTCCCGGTATATGCTATCGTAGCGGGAGATAGCCGCTAGCTCATCTACCTTTCTCCAATATCGATCGTACATTCACCATAACAACGGATGGGAAGGTGGGTCTGTACCTTATATTCCTTGTCCGCCGTCTAACACCAGCCCGACAACCACGTCGTTTTTGTCTTATTTCTCCTGGTATGTCGAGTTTTTCCGTTAGCACCGAATGGCGATTAAGTGCAAGCAGCTGTTCCCTGCTGTACCGTCTCCTGCTGTAAACAGTGGCTCCGTCCACCGGCTCTTGAGACATTTGGGGCGATCTGTGTGTCCGTGATGTATAAAGTGTGTAAGGTGTCGCCGGATCAGAAAGTTGTCACCGGATCGGAAAGATAGAGGAAGAAAAAACTCAGAATTGAGCCGCTGTTGCAAAAAGGCAGCTGACTCGTGTGGCGCCGGAAGTAGTTTTGGAGTAGATGGTGATTGACTTCAGAAAAAAGAGGATGCCTTCACAACCATTGCAGATTGGGGGGTGGGGATGTGGAGGTAGTTGAGGACTTCAGATATCTGGGTGTCATGATCAGCAACAGACTGGACTGGAAATCCAACACCAATGCTGCGTACATGAAGGGGATGAGCAGATTATTTCATGAGGAAGCTGAGGTCCTTCAACGTGTGCAATAGGATGCTGGAGCTTTTCTTCCAGGCCGTTGTCGCCAGCGTCATCTTCTTTGCTGCTGTCTACTGGGGTAGCAGTATCAGAGCTGGTGACACCTACAGACTTGACAAGATTGTCAAGAGGGCTGGCTCTGTAATTGGTCTCAGGCCGGAGACTTTTGAGACTGTGGTGGAGAGGAGGACACTAAACAAACTGCTATCCATCATGGACAATCCTGATCACCCCCTCCACCACACACTGGGCAGACAGCGGAACACTTTCTCCAGTAGACGGCTACAACTTCACGGCCAAACGGTTAGGTACAGGAAATCTTTCCTGCCACATGCCATTTCATTGTACAATAACTCACTCTGTTGAATTCTGGTCATAACTATGCTGCCATACTGCACCTTACAGTGTAATTGGTGCCTTACATTTCACCCTGCACCTGATAGTCCTGCACTGTACAGCGGGTATGATTCATGCATCTATACAGGTCACCATCTATGGCGACCTGTATAGGCGCTCCATCAAATCATGGAGCGCCTAATACTGCAACGCATTTCCCCAGAAATAGAGGATATTCTAAGTGTGGATCAAGCAGGTTTCCGCAAGGACCGCAGTACAGGAGAACAAGTACTGGCCCTAACCACCTTCATCAAAAATGGCTTCGAGAGCAGACTGAAGACAGGGGCTGTGTTTCTCGATCTTACAGCCGCCTATGATACGGTCTGGCACAAAGGCCTCCTCCTGAAACTTATAAAGGCGATCCCTGCTTGGGCAACAGCAATTATAAAAACCCTGCTGACCAACCGAAGGTTCAGAGTCCACCTCGGTCAGAACACAAGTGCATGGAGAATGCAGAAAAACGGACTCCCACAAGGCTCAGTTCTAGCTCCAACTCTGTTCAACCTCTACATAAATGACCTGCCTACTACAAAATCCCGCAAATTCATCTATGCAGACGACATCTGTTTGGCATTCCAAGCACCAGACTTTGAACCACTGGAACGGGTGCTCACGGAAGATCTTGCCAAACTGGACCAGTTCTGCAAAATCTGGCGCCTAAAACCAAGCCCAGCAAAAACCGTCTCCAGTGTATTCCATCTCCACAATGCAAAAGCTGCCAGAGAACTAAACATCCACCTGAGCGGACTCAAGCTTAAGCATGCCCCAAATCCAACTTATCTTGGAGTGACCCTTGATAGGACCTTATCCTTCAAGGAACATCTAAAGGGGACGGCTGCTAAGGTGAAGGTACGAAACAACCTGCTCTGCAAGCTCGCTGGTGCAAAATGGGGGGCGGCAGTCTCCACCCTGCGCACCTCAGCACTGGCCCTTTCATACTCTGTAGCAGAATATTGTGCCCCTGTCTGGTCCAGGTCATCTTACTCACACCATGTAGACACCCAGCTCAACTCAACAATGAGAACTATAACTGGAACAATCCGCTCAACACCACTCCCCTGGCTCTCTGTACTGTCAAACATAGCCCCTCCACACATCCGGCGAGCAGCATTAACTCAAAGGATGCTCCAAAAAGTTAAAGATTTTCCTCACTTGCCAATCCATGCAGATATCTACACCCCACCCACTGCCCGACTTTCATCCAGACGGCCGATTTGGAAAAACCCTCCCCCAGCTGACTTTACCATCCAGACAGCTTGGCAAGAGGAATGGGAGACCAAGGAGGTCCCAAACAAACAGCTGGTGATAAACCCCAACCAACAGGTCCCGGGCACCAACCTCCCAAGGAGACAGTGGTCTACACTCAATCGCTTCAGGACTGGACATGGCCCCTGCTTGGCCAGCCTTCACAGATGGGGCAGTAGCCCTAGCCCACTGTGCGCATGTGGAGAGGAGCAAACAATGGAACACATCATAGAGGTTTGCCCGCTCCAAAGACTGGAAGGAGGATTACACACCCTCCATACAGCAAACCAGGAGGCAACTGCTTGGCTTAAGGACTTTGCATTCGCTAAATAAATAACCATCTATTCATCTACGATGTACTGTATATAAGTTAGTTATTTAGCAGTTTTACTTCCATGGGTAATCCCTTTGTTTATTATACTGTGTGTGTTTCTGTCGTTTTGGTCATCTGCTGTCATGCTGCTGTTACACTGTAATTTCCCAGTTTGGGATCACTAAAGTACACCTATCTATATTGAAAAAACTAAACAAAAATGTAAAAAAAAAAAAAAAATATTTTGAGATGTCAGTCAGGATGGGACTGGGGGGGGCCTCTCTGTTGAGGGTGTATTGAGGTTTGATGAGAACTACGCTTGACTATGGATGTGTTGCATTCATGTCAGCTGCTGATTGTCACCTGAACCAGCTGGATATAGAGCAGACAAAGGCTCTTAGGTTATGCTGTGGTGCATTTAAAACTTCTCCAGTATCAGCAATCCAAGTAGAGATGGCCGAAATGCCCTTAAGTTTAAGAAGAACCAAATTAATGCTGGCATATTGGATCCACTTGGAGAGGCATAAGAGGTTACATCCTGCAAAAGGCATTCTTAGTGATTGCTGGGAACACAATGAGTCCAACATCAGTAGTTTGGATGGATAAGTGATGCCATAGCTGAGCAGGCAGGATTAAAATATATAGAATTTAGCCCAACGGTCCCGTTGTCTGTTATTCCTCCATGGCTGTTTGAGATGCCACTGGTAGATTTTAAAATACAACAACTAAGGAGGCAACATAAACAAACAACAGATTATATAATGCATAAATATATTGAATAGAACCTCAGAAACAGGCTGATAGCATTTACCAATGGTTCCAAGGATCCTACAGCTGGTCGTAGTGGAGCTGCGGTATACATTCTTCAATATTAAATAGCTATCAAAAAAAAAAAGACCCAGGCATCATAATCTTATTTGTATACACAGTTGAGCTAGTTGCCATTATATTAGCTTTACAGTGGTTGGAAGTAAATTATAGAAATAATGCCGTCATTGCTTCAGACAGTTGGGCATCTCTCAAGAGTATTCAGTCATTGCAGTCATGTAGGCAGGACCTAATTAATCCACTCCTTAATTTACAGCCTCTACAATAAAGGTCAGACAATCAACTTTCTTTGGGCTCCAGCCCATGTCAGAATAGAGGGTAATGAAGATGTGGATATATTAGCAAAACAATCAGTAAAATTAGAAACAATAAAGCTGGAAATCTCACTCAGTAAGGCAGAAGGCAAATCAATAATTAAAAAGTATATAGAGGAAAAGTGGCAAGAACAATGGGACTCAACAGACGCAGGAAGACATCTTTATTACATTCAAAAGCAGGTAAACTCTGGAATGGGAGCAGGCAGAAACAAGAAAGAGTCATCACCAGATTAAGAATAGGACACACTACTTTAAACCAAGCGCTACATGGGTAAACACCCAACTGGCAGCTGTGCACATTGTGGTTCTCTAGAAAGAGTTCAGCACATTTTGTTGGAATGTCAGAGATACCATGAACAAAGAAAACATCTGATTACAGTAATGGAAAAGGCTAATTTAAGTTTTGTTTTGGAAAACTTGTTAGGAACAACAGTGAAAGAAATATGCAGTATGTGTCATGAATGGCCCCTCTGGGGCAGAGAGACAGACCCACTTGCTGAACTGCATAGTGACATTTATTGACAAAAGAGAACAAAAAATCAGTGATGGGAAGGCAGGCTCCAAAGGGTGCTCCAAGCTTATCCAGGAAATATTTGGTGAGGAGCATTTCGAGGCGTGCATTGGGACTTACGTATGTGTTGACGTGGGACCACGTGACTGGGTCAGGAAGCCGTTCATGATTTTGCATGCAACATGAAATAAAGTGAGCAGCGATACCCAATGGAAATCCCCGTCCCTCACATTTTGTTTTGTCATGTTTGACTGTGTAAGGGATTTGTCACAGCCAATTTTCAGATGGAGCCAGCACCAAAAACACGAACTTCTCCTGTTTGGGAACAGTTTGAGTGCATTTCTCCCATTGATGCATTTTTGACAAGTAGTGGCTATTTAGTGTAACTGAAGTGATGGCTTAGCAGTAATACATCAATTTTGCAAGTGGGAGACCTGGGTTCAAATCCCAGCTGTGTCATTCTTTTAATTTCATTTTTATTTGCAAGGTGAAGTGTCTCTTGTGTTTCAAAGAGCTTGGATCATTATTATGCATCATTATGCTGAGGCATTATTGCTATTGTGCCCTACATGAGAATGAGGCCAGAGTTGAAGACTGTTGACAATTTATTATTTCTTAATAAAAATGGATAAGTAGTACAAGCACACCAAGTAACACAGGAACATTCACTGTAGTCACCTCAGTTTTTTTTCTTGCCTTATGATCATTGACACTTCTTAAAAGACAGTATATTAATTGAAATGAAAAAAAATACACATTAAACCAATAATAACCTTGTAAAAATCAGCATGCTGTATACATCTTGTCCACTAGATGGCCTGGTAGAGAAAATGAAGTTCCACATGAGGCCCCATCTATATGAGCCATTTTGATGAAAGGCCTCAAGTCCTCCAGAAAGCCTCATTTGGCCATCATTACAAAAAATCCAGAACAGTGCACTAACACAAAAATATAAACAAAGTAATTTACAGAAATGGCTCTTCAGAGTTAAGATCACACTGGAGGAGGTGAGATGAGGAGATGAGTCCTAATAATACCAGGAGTAGTCCTTAGGCACTGGACATAAGACAATACTGCCACACTGAGAGACCAAACAGCAGTCCTTAAATAGTGGGCAACAAATGAGTGGCAGGTAAATGAGCAGCAGGTGTGGGCTGAGCCGGCAGGTGACCTAATTACTCAACTGTTCACAGGTGGGAAACAGACTGTGACCAGCAAGTGAGAGTGTCTGAGAGAGGGGGGCACATAAGTGTCAAAAAACTAAAATATATACATAAAACTGACAACATAATAATAACAGACATACAAAACTCAGAAATGAATTGAGTCTGAGCTCAGAGGGAAAATTAGAGCTCAGACTCATGACAGTATGTAGGTCTATTTAGATATTTAAGTGCAACTGGGTTAATTAAAAGAATTTAGGTTTTTTTTTTCTTTCCTGCCATTCTCATCTCCACACTCCAGCCCAGTAGGTGGTGGTAATGCAACTGTAAGCTGGTTGCCAACTGCCAGTTAATGATGGGAAGGCAGGCACTGGTGTTCCAAATGGTGATCCGATCTTATCCAGGAAATATTTGGCGAGGTGTGTTTCAAGGCATGACTCATGACATATGTGTTGACGTTGGACCATGTGGCTGGGTCAGGAAGCCGTTCCCCATCTCTCAGCTTTTGTTTTGTCATGTTTGACTGTGTAAGGGATTTGTCACAGCCAATTTTCAGATTGAGTCAGCACCAAAAACATGGACTCCTCCCATTTGGGAACAGTTTGAGCTCGTTTCTCCCATTGATGCATTTTTGACAAATAGTGGCTGTGTATTGCAACTGATGTGATGGTTTACTGGTAGTATATTTATTTTGCAAGTGGGAGACCTGGGTTCGAAGCCCAGCTGTGTCGTTCTTTTAATTTCATTTTTATTTGCAAGATGAAGTGTCTCTTGTGTTTCAAAGAGCTTGGATCATTATTATGCATTATTATGCTGAGGCATTACTGCTATTGTGCCCTACATTAGAATGAGGCCAGAGCTGAAGACTGTTGAAAATTTATTATTTCTTAATAAAAATGGATAAGTAGTAAAAGCACATGAAGTAACACTGGAACATTCACTGTAGTCACGTCAGTTTTATTTATTTTTTTGCCTTATGATCATTGACATTTCGTAAAAGACAGCACATTTATTGAAATTGAAAAATACACATTGTAAAAATCTGCATGCTGTAAACTTTGTTGACTACATGGCCTAGTAGAACAAATGAAGTTCCACATGAGGCCTCGTCTATGTGAACCATTTTGATGAAAGGCTCAAGTGTTCAAGAAAGCCTTAACTACTGCGTGCGTGTGAGCGAAAATGCATGGAATAGTAACACTGCTTGGTAATAAGGAAGACATCAGTCACAGTTCTTTCATTTTCATTCATTCATTCCCCTAAAAAAAATCACACAGTAATACCTAATCTGTAGATGCCAACAGTAAGTCCGAAATTAAAATGAGAATGGAATTTAAAAAAAAAAAAACTATTTAGTGTATCATCATATAAATAAAATGACGGGCGATTATTGATGCTACAACTTTCTCCATTAAAAAACCAGAAAATCCTCATGAGCTCCGGAGCTGCGCAATTTCAAAGCTCGCCACTGAAATAGCATTAAACAATGCACTTCTGACAATAGACCTCCTTTTTCCTGATCAAAAGCGCATTGTTATAGCATGCACCATAATATTGGTGCACATGAGACTGTGCGCCACCACACCTCTTTGAAATTATTTTCCACCCCCAAGCACAAAGCGGCCTGTCTACTGGTAATTAGATGGTGTGACACAAAGTGTAAAAAACAGACATTGCACTGACAGAAACTAGCAACAACACTGGCGTATGGCAGCTTTTAAAGGGGTCATTGACTGCATTTATTCCACATTTAAACAGCTCACACATGTCTTAATGAAGTGTTTGTGATATATTTTGTTCACATTTTCTTTAACTTTTTTTAATCATTGAAGCAAATTTGTTTTGTATTTTTCTTGGCGTTCTTGAAATGGTCTGAGGTAAAGCCTATCACATGAAGAAACATCCTTCACCAATTCAACTCCACCCTTCCCCTTACGTCACTTAGCCATTAGCTGACTAGCTTCTAGCCTCCTTCTAGCTCGGATGAGCAGCGCTAGTTCACTGATCCACAGTTAATTGTGTATCTCACATCAGTCCAGCACACCTCGCAATAATTTTGCCGTGATTCCATAACAAATCACTAGCATCACACGCTGGGCAGCCCCCTGATTGCCACAACGACCTGGTCTGGGACCCAATGCTGCTGGCCAAGCCGAGCTGCTGAGCCATGGGATCTCAGAGGGCAGTGTCTCACTCTGCTGGATTCTGTTCTGCTCCCATGTCCAGCTGGGGAATATCCCGTCACGAGGTGGCTCCCCTACATTGCCCACAAGGGCGGAGCGGAGTTGCGCAGAGCCCCAGAGGATGGTGGGGAAGCTGGCCATGAGATCCAGCAGCCTTGGGTCCAAGGTCACTTGCCATGACTGGTGAGCTGGTGCTGGTGATTTGCTCTGGAATCACAGCGAAATAACTGGGAGATGGGCCGGAATGACGCGAAATGTATTGTTGTCTGTGAAGCAGGTGGTAACAGGGATGGCTATTAGGGTGACTAAGATCTGAGGAAAACAACAATATATGCCACATGTGGTGCAAGACTCCTGGTACCACTGTTAACCCGGGGGCTAATGGCTCAGGGGCTAATAAGCTCCCTTTAGCACCCCTTCCACCTACATGACAGACAGCTAGACGGGCCAATAGTAGAGCAGTGGGCGGGTCTCAAGGATGGCAGTGGGTTGGCTTTTTCTAATCATAACATGTATGATTTACAAGGAAAAGTCAAACACATTTCTGGTGTTTCTGGGAAAGGAAAAACAAGATAAAGGCTGTGGTTTTTTTAAGAGAATTGACTGTTTTGATATTTTCTTTTTGATAATTACATTACCAATAGACACATTTCAGACAGTTAAAACCTACAAACAAACCATTTTTCAGTCATTGACCCCTTTAAATGAGAGTGGGTCAAGGCAGGGCAGGAAGTGATATCAGACTGTCTGAACAAATGAGCTGGGCCTGTTGTAGAGGTGAGAACAGCTGTAATCAGTCAGAGGTTGAGCTGGTAAACTTCTTTGTTTCAGAGAAGAGGGAATTCAAATTAAGTCAAATCTTTCTCAAGGGATAAATTATATGATGATTCTTAATCAAGAGGCAGAATCACATGGAGCACATGTCAATAATTGTTTAAGAAAATTATAAAAATGGATAAACAGTAATAGAAACATTTCTCATTCATAACTATGCTGAATTATTTCACTGGAGATACTTATTCAAACATAGTAAATGCGTGCATAAAATATTCTCAGTAAAATTGTAGTTATATATCAAACTGAAGAAAACCAGTGTCATAATCAAACGATAATAATTCTAAGAATAAATTGAAGGGAGGAATTAGTCTCTATAACATAAGGAGAAAAAGTAATTAAACAAAGCACAATAATACATATCAAATTGACACAGTCATTACTGGAGAAATATATTAAGAGACTGTAGTGGACCACCAGGAGGTCTCACTCTCACCCAGTGACTTAGGGAGTAGGGGGAAGGGGCAGGAAATGTAAATGTATGCGCCTGGGGCAGGGGATGTAAATGTAGGTGCCTTGGCGCCCGGGGGGGAGAAATATGTAAATATATGCCCCTGGACACCTGGGGCAGGAGGTGTAAATGTATGCACTCTTGGCGGCTAGGAGGAGGAGGCAGAAGGTATAAATGTATACGCCTTGGCGCCAGGAGTTCAGTCTTTTTTGTTGGAGTGAATAAAGTTCTGAATCACCAGCTCTTGTGTCTCGCCACATCATTCCTCCACACTGGTGACCTACAACATGAAAATGCTCAGGCTGGAAGACAAAGCAAGCCCCTCTTTGGGAACACCAACTCTAGGGTTTTTCCCCGAGACCCCGGCCTCATTCACCGTAGCAATCAAGCTCACAGACTTATGGTTTCATAACCTGGCTGCCTGGTTCATCCACATGGAAGTTCAGTTTGCTCTCTGTGGAATTTCTGCTGACGACACGAGGTACCATTACGTGGTGGTTTCGCTAGACCCGCGCTCCAGTCAGCGCGCCATGAGCCTGCTCCGAGACCCCCCACCCCGGGGGAAATACGATGCTCTCAAACAGCTGTTGTTACGGTGTTACACCCTCTCCGACAGAGAAAGAGCGGAGAAGCTCCTCTCCCACTCTGAGTTAGGTGGTGGCTCGGCTGTGGAGTTAATGGAAAGTATGCTGGCGTTGCTGGGCACAGATGGCGGATCTTTTCTCTTCGCCCATCTCTTCCTGAGGAAACTGCTGGTTTTAGCGCGGACAGTTTTGGCCAACTCACCGCTGCTGGTGGGCAGGGACTACTGTGCGCTGGCAGAAGAAGCAGACCGTATTATCCTGGTGAATAGGAGTTTTGGCATCCAGGCGGTGAGACTGGGATCTTTGGTGGAGTCCACTGAGGTTGAGGAGCTGAAGGTTGTGGCCAGGACAGCCACTCAGAGATGCCGGAACGGGACGGTGTGTTTCTACCATCAGCGTTTTGGTGCTGACACGCAACATTGACTCCCACCATGCCATTTCAAGACTGCCGGGAAACGGGCCAGCCAGCAGTCAGTAGTGGCTACGACCGCTGGCAACAGGGAGAAGCTGCTTTTCATCAAGGACACACGTTCTGGGAGATGGTTTTTGGTCGACTCTTGTTCCCAGAAGAGTCTAATTTTGCCGGTCGGTGCTGATAGGCTGGCTGAAGGCCGTGGCCCATCATTAACGGCCGCCAACGGATCCCTCATCAAAACTTTTGGAGAAAGGTCAGTGACTGTGTTTTTGCATGGATGCAACTACAAGTGGGACTTTGTGGTAGCTGTCTGCTCGGTTCCTATATTAAGTGCTAATTTTCTGTGTGCTTATGGTCTCCTTGTAGATGTTGCTAATAGACGTTTGGTGGATGCTATGTCTTTTTCTTCACTGCCTTGTATGGCTCGACAAGCTGGGCCACTAACACGTGCTAATTTTTTAGCCTCAGGGGATATGTATCAACGTTTGCTTTCTGAGTTTCCCATGCTCACGGTGCCTACCTTTTCCGCTACTGTGACCAAGCATGGAGTTGAGCATTTTACCACTACAAAGGGCCCGCCAGTTTTCTTGAGTTCACACCACCTAGACACGGCTAAGCTAGCCATCACGCAGGAAGAGTTTGCTAACTTGGAATGTTTGGGGATTGTTTGGCACTCCAATAGCCCTTGGGTGTCATCGCTGCACATTGTGCCCAAGTCCAATGGTTCGTGGTGGCTGTGCGGTGATGTCTGTTGCCTGAACAACATCACTGAGCATGACCGTTACCCCTCCCGCACATTCAAGATTTTTCGGTCGCACCTGGCTGGAATGTGCATTTTTTCTAAAGTGGATCTGGCCCACGGCTACCACCAGGTCCCGGTTCGCACCGAAGACATCCCAAAAACGGTGGTGATAACACCTTTTGGCCTTTTCGAGTTTCTTTGCAGGCCGTTCGGGCTGAAGGGTGCAGCTCAGACTTTTCAGAGGATGATGGACGCAGTGCTCTGCGACTTGCCGTTCATGTTTGTCTATCTAGATGACATTCTGGTCACTAGCGCGTCCGAAGAGGAGCACCTCTCCCATCTGAAACAAGTTTTCTGTCGGTTGGAAGTACACGGACTGATAATTAATCCAGCAAAGTGTCAGTTCAGGCTGCCGGTGATCGATTTCTTGGGCCACCACATCTTGTCTGACGGTGTGATTCTGCTGCTGGATAAAGTACAGGCGGTGTCAGATTTCCCGCGTCTGCAGACCATGAGGGCGCTGCAGGAATTCTTGGGGATGGTCAGTTTTTACAACTGTTTCCTTCCCCGAGCAGCTCAGCTGTTGCAACCGCTGTACAGCGTGCTTAAGAAGAAGAAACCCATGAATAGCATTGACTGGACCCTCGAGTGGGACCAGGCCTTTGCAGACGCCAGAGAGGCTTGGCTGGCCCACCCGTCCCCGTCAGCACGGATTGTGCTTACTACAGACGCGTCTGATGTTGCAGTAGGAGCAGTGGTGGAACAATACATCTCCGGTTTGTGGCAACCTCTTGCCTTTTTCAGCCATACTCTGTGCGACAACGAATGTAAGTATAGTACCTTCCACAGAGGGTTGTTGGCCCTCTAACTGGCCACGCGTCACTACCAGCTTTGGCTCAAGGGTCACGAATTTACTGCATTTGTTGACCACAAGTCTCTAACCTATGCGATGTCCAAAATCTCTGAACCGTGGTCAACGAGGCAGCAATGTCACCTAGCCGCAATATTGGAGTTCACTACCAACATTCAACATGTGGCCGGTAAGCTCAATGTTGTGGCCGACTGTTTGTCACATGAACTGGTCTCTCCAGTCTACATGGGTATTGATTTTTCCACCTCCGCCATGGCCGCCGACCAACCGGGGGACATGGACATTTGCATGCTCCGATCCACAAGTACGGGACTTAAACTGGAGAGTAGGGTGGTACAAGAGGGTTATTCCCCCTTGCTTTGCGACTGCTTTGCGGAACCACCGGCAGGTTCCGGGCTCTTGGCACCACTGTGTTTTCAAGTCCGTCCACTCTCTCTCACACCCTGGCATGTGGGCTTCGATTAACCTTGTGGGGTCTAAATTCATCTGGCCCCGCTTACGCAAGGGATGTGAAGGAGTGGGCTGCAGCGTGCGTTGTGTGCCAACAGACTAAGGTTCAGAGGCACACCAAGGCCCCCCTTGAGCTTTTCTGGATTCCAAGTGGGAGGTTTGACCATGTCCACATGGATTTAGTGGGCCCCCTTCCACCGCTGCAGGGCTTCACCCACTTTTTGATGATAGTGGACTGCACCACGTGTTGGCCAGAGGCAGTTGCGCTGGCTTCTACCACATCTGCTGATGTTGCCCGCACGTTTTTATCATCCTGGGTCGCACATTTTGGTTCCCTGTTGGACTTCACCTCTGACAGGGATCCCCAGTTCGTTTCAGAACTCTGGTCCGCTATGGCCGGAAGCCTGGGGGTCAAAGTTCACCGTACCACTGCGTACAACCCGCAGGCTAATGGTTTGTGCGAGAGGTTCCACAGGTCTCTTGAAGCCGCGTTCAGAGCCTCGTTGACAGACGGGAATTGGGTCGACTGCCTGCCTTGGGTCCTACTGGGGTTGCACTTTGTGCCCAAGGAGGATTTAATGGCTTCCCCGGCTGAGCTCGTTTTTTGTCAACCGTTGTGGATCTCGGGTGAATTTTTGCCGGAAAGTCCCATGCCCGGTACCGACTCATCCACGCGCCTTTTTCCTAGGGCAGAGGCAAGTAGCGTTCCAGGGCCAGCGCACCATTGTTTTCCCCGCACTTTCGTTCCTAAGCGTTTGGAGAATGCTGAGTTTGTTTTCGTCAAACACTATGCCCACAGAACCCCGCTGCGTCCGCCGTACGATGGCCCTTTCAGAGTTTTGGAAACAGGGGTGAAACATTTTGTGCTGGATTTTGTGGGATGCAGGGAAACCGTCTGTATAGACAGACTTAAGCCCGCTTATGTGTTGGCAGATGAGCAGGTGGTGTTGGCTCAGGCTCCCCGGCGTGGACGCCTGCCTGCAGTGGGTTCACAGGTTGGTTTTCCCCCTTCAGAGAACTGTTCGCATGAGATGGAGTCTTTTCCCTCCCCACCTTTTCCCCCTTCAGAGGACTGTTCGCCGGAGACAAAGTCTTTTCCTTCCCCACCTCAACAGGGAGATCCTTTGGTCAGCCAGGCTGCTCCATGTTACAGCCGTTTACAGGCGATTGCTCAAGCCCAAGGTACTGGATGGTTAAGGCCCCTTCTGTTTTTTTGTTTTTTTTTGGGGGGGGGGCGTGTTGTGGACCACCAGGAGGTCCCACTCTCACCCAGTGACTTGGGGAATGGGGGGAAGGGGCAGGATAGGTAAATGTATGTGCCTGGGGTAGGGGATGTAAATGTAGGTGCCTTGGCGCCCAGGGGGGAAAAATATGTAAATATATGCACCTGGATACCTGGGGCAGGAGGTGTAAATGTATGTGCTCTTGGCACCAAGGAACAAGGAGGAGGAGGCAGACGGTATAAATGTATACGCCTTGGCGCCAGGAGTTCAGTCTTTTTTGTTGGAGTGAATAAAGTTCTGAATCGGCAGCGCCAGTGTCTCATCACATCATTCGTCTACAAGACACATTATAAGTGTATGCAATAGGAATCTCAGTCCTTTGACTCAAAAATCAGTCTTATACTTAATTCTGCACAAAGCAGTCTCTGTTTTGTAGTTCAGATCAAAGAGGGCTCTCCAAGGGAGGGAGGAATGCTGTTCAAATTCCCCTGATGATGGGGAGTCCTGGCAGGTCCATCCAGAATAAGCTGTGATTCTAATTGGTGATTTAACAACATCGGCATAACAGTTGCTCAAACTGATATGTTGATTCACAAAAATAAAATCATAATATAAAAATTACAGTTATAAGGACATGAGATTCAGTTCTTTTATTCAGTCTTTCTGGTATGCAGAGTCACCGGAGTTATGCTTTAAGATCTGAAGATAATAGCTCTGATCTAGGCATTCTTGAAGTGGTCCACCAAGTGGAGGGTGGTGCAGACTTCTGGCCACTCCAGCAAATCAGGTTTTTGGCATATTAATAGTCCTTCCTGTTTGTCCAGAGAAGGTCAGTGTGGGTCATATGGTCAGTATGGAGGAAAGAAAAGTGTTTATTCAAAAAAGTTTCAGGACCCAGTACTCTGTCAGAATGCAAATCCTTGTTTACGGCGGTGAAAGAGGGTGCTAGTTGCTCAGTGGGACATCTCCTGGGCTAGGTGACCAAGGGATGTGAAGGTGGGTGTGGAGGAGAGAATGATCAGCTGCTCTGATTTTGATATAATCATGAGGTATGTAGTGTGAGACAAGTAGATGTAGTTTGCAAAGCAAATTTCATCAGAATCAGAAAATAATTCCTCTACAATACATATTTTTTTCAGAAGCTGGGTCACATGATTCAGAAGTAAAGGAGTAGGACTAGCTCTGTTTTGAGAAGAATTGTCAGTTCCTTCTGTCTCCTGTAATCATAAATGACTTTACACTCAGTACTTTTCCCATGAGACAAGAAGAATCCAGCACAGCCTTGAACACTGTAACAGAACATTTAGATGTACAGTCATGTGAAAAAATTAGGACACCCTATGAAAGCCTGTTTTTTTAACATATTTGGACATATGGATATTTAATATCAATTTTAACAATACTGGAAGATTCAAGTAATATAGCTAAACAATTAAAACTGAAGAAAATACTTTTTTAAAAAGTTCTGTAGAATGTAATTCTGAAAACATTCAATTCCTGGTGAGGAATAAATTAGGACACCCCCACATTTATTCCCACCTAAAATGGCTAAAATCCCACACAGGTGTATCACATCAGGTGCACATGATTAGAACATCATTACTCAGCATTTTGAAGGAGGCTTGTCCTATTTAAATTTCAGGTATTTAGTTTGGTGTGCTTCTGACTGTTGAAGTGAGAGTGAACACCATGGTGAGATTGAATGGTGAGATGGTGAGATTTTATTCCCCGCGGGAGTTCGCTTCATTCATCCTCGTCGCTGTGTACGTCACTCCCGACGCGGACACGCGCGAAGCTCAGCGCGTGCTCGCGCACCACATCCAACACACAGAGCGGATTTTCCCAGACTCTCTGGTTATCGTGGTTGGCGACTTTAATCAGAGCAATCTGAGCCACGATCTCCCCCGCTACAAACAGTTTATTAAATGCCCCACCAGAGGATTAAACACACTGGATCACTGTTACACCACAGTGAAAGACGCATATCGCGCTGTTCCCCGCGCTGCGCTGGGATTATCTGATCACGTGATGGTCCACCTCATTCCCACATACAGACAGATATTGAAGCTCACTAAACCTGTCGTGAGCACTACGAAGAAACGGACCAGTGAAGCTGAGGAGAAGCTGGAAACGTGCATGGAAATAACTGACTGGGGCATGTTTAAACGAGCCACGCATGATCTGGATGAATGCACGGACACTGTGAACTCATATATCCACTTTTGTGAAGAGGACATTCTTCCGTCACGCACCAGGGTGAGATTCTCTAATGACAAGCCCTGGTTCACAGCTAAGCTCAGACAGATCAGGAAGGAGAAGGAAGCAGCGCTGAAAAGTGGAGACAGGGACTGCTACAGGGAGGTTAAATATCGGTTTAATAGAGAGCTGAAGAGAGCTAAATCTGTGTATTCTGAGAGACTCCAGCAGCAGTTCACTGCTAATGATTCGGCTTCTGTGTGGAGAGGACTGAGGCAGATCACCAACTATCGGCCTCAGGCTCCTAAAGGTCAGGATGACAAAGCCCTTTGTCAAAGACTGTCCCAACACTATGCCCGTTTTGACACCTCGTCATCTGTGTCCAACTCCCCCCCTCTCTCCAGCTCCACAGCCTCCACAATCCCTACTTCATCAAAGACACCACCCCCCTCCTCCCCCCCTGCCCTTATCATCAGTGAGCAGGACGTGCTCAAACAGTTCTCCAGACTGAACCCGCGCAAGGGCCCCGGTCCGGACTGCGTGTCTCCCTCCACCCTGAGACACTGTGCGAAACAGCTGGCTCCTGTCTTCACAGACATTTTTAACTCCTCCCTTAAGCTATGCCACGTGCCGACCTGCCTCAAATCCTCCACCATCATCCCTGTCCCCAAGAAGCCACGGATCACTGGACTTAATGACTACAGACCTGTAGCGCTCACCTCTGTAGTCATGAAGTCCTTTGAGCGCCCGGTCCTGCCCCACCTCAAGTCCATCACCACCCCTCTCCTGGACCCGCTGCAGTTTGCCTACCGAGCCAACAGGTCTGTAGACGACGCAGTCAACCTGGCCCTCCACTCCATCCTGCAGCACCTGGACTCCCCGGGAACCTACGCCAGGATCCTGTTTGTGGACTTCAGCTCCACATTCAACACCATCTGCCCTGCTCTGCTCCGGGACAAGCTGTCCCTGCTCAACGTGCCTGACTCCCTCTGCAGGTGGATCACCGACTTCCTGACGGACCGGAGGCAGCATGTGCGGCTGGGAAAGACTGTCTCAGACTCTACTAGCATCAGCACCGGATCACCCCAGGGCTGTGTACTTTCCCCCCTACTCTTCTCCCTTTATACCAACTCCTGCACCTCCAGCCACCAGTCTGTCAAGTTGATCAAGTTTGCGGACGACACCACCCTCATCGGGCTTATCTCCAACGGCGACGAGTCCGCCTACAGGAGAGAGGTGGCCCAGCTGGCGTCCTGGTGCAACAACAACAACCTGCAGCTGAACGCTCTGAAGACAGTGGAGATGATTGTGGACTTCAGGAAAGTCACAACCCCTCTGCCCCCCCTCACCCTCACAGGCTCTCCCATCACCACTGCTGATTCCTTCCGCTTCCTAGGCACTACCATCACCAGGGACCTCAAGTGGGAGCCGACCATCAGCTCACTCATCAAAAAGGCCCAGCAGAGGATGTTCTTCCTGCGGCAGCTGAGGAAGCTCAAGCTACCCACCAAGATGTTAGTGCAGTTCTACACAGCCATCATCGAGTCCATCCTCACCACCTCCATAACCGTGTGGTACGCAGGAGCCACTGCCAGGGACAGACTAAGGCTGCAGCGCGTCGTGCGCACTGCTGAGAAGGTGATCGGCTGCAAGCTCCCATCTCTCCAGGATCTGTACATCTCCAGGACCCGGAGGCGTGCTGGCCGGATCATAGCCGATCCCTCACACCCTGGTCACGTACTGTTTGCCCCCCTCCCCTCAGGTAGAAGACTTCGGTCCATCCAGACTAAAACCTCCCGTCACATGAACAGCTTCTTCCCCTCTGCCATCAGACTGCTGAACACTAAGTGACTTATTGACTCTCGTGCACTATGTACAGCAGCTCAACCAGTCTCATGTCAATCATCACTGTTTTCTTCCTGCATTACCGACTGCACTATATGGTTCTCCACAGTATCTGCTGCTCGCTAATATATTTTAACTGCTGACCAGTATCACTCACTCTTATTCTACACTTTATTGCATGTATAGTTTATTTCTTTTATTTTATCATGTTTAATGTTGCAGCATTGCACCGAGACAAATTCCTAGTTTGTGTACTACATGAACAATGGCAATAAATCTGATTCTGATTCTGATTCTGATTCTGATTCTGATTCTGAAAGAGCTGTCTGAGGTCTACAGAAAGAAGATTGTAGCAGCTTATGAGTCTGGTAAGGGATTTAAAAAGATCTCAAAATAATTTGAAATCAGCCATTCCATTGTCTGGAAAATAGTCTACAAATGGGGACATTCAAAACAACTGCCAACATGCCCAGGTCTGGCCATCCAAGCAAGTTCACCCCGAGAGCAGACCGCAAGATGCTAAAAGAAGTCTCCAAAAACCCTAAAATGTCATCATGGGACCTACAGCAGGCTCTTGCTACTGTTGATGTGAAAGTGCATGCCTCTACAATCAGAAAGAGACTGCACAAGCTTAACTTGCATGGGAGACGTGCAAGGAGAAAACCTTTGCTCTCTAAGAGAAACTTGAAGGCCAGACTGAAGTTTGCCAGAGAGAATGTAGACAAAGACCAGGACTTCTGGAATAATGTTCTTGGGACAGATGAGTCTAAAATTGAATTATTTGGACATTAGAACAGAGGACATGTTTGGCGTAGACCAAATACAGCATTCCAGGAAAAGAGCCTCATACCAACTATGAAGCATGGAGGTGGAAGTGTCATGGTTTGGGGATGCTTTGATGCAGCAGGACCTGGCCAGCTCACCATCATAGAATCCACCATGAAGTCTACTGTGTATCAGAGGGTGCTTGAGGACCATGTGAGACCATCTGTAAAAAAAAAAAAATTAAAGCTGAAGCAGAAATGGACCCTGCAACATGACAATGACTCAAACCATACGAGTAAATCTACCAAGGACTGGATAAGAACTAAGAAATTGAGAGTCCTGGAATGGCAGAGTCAAAGCCCAGATCTTAACCCCACTGTGATGTTATGGGGTGACTTGAAATGGGCTGTACATGCAAGAAACTCAATTCAATTCAATTCAATTCAACTTTATTTATATAGTGCCATTTCACAACAACAGTCATCTCATAGCACTATCAACTGTAGGGGGGAACCCCCACAGTTGCAGAAAGACCCCAGCAATCAGGCGATCCCCTGTGAGCAAGCACTTGGCGACGGTGGAGAGGAAAAACTCCCTTTTAACAGGAAGAAACCTCCAGCAGAACCAGGCTCAGGGAGGGGCAGTCATCTGCTGCGACTGGCTGGGGGGTGAGGGGATAGAGAAGAAGAAAAGAACAGACATGTAGAGAGCAAACAGCACGATGGGGACTCAATCTATGGGAGAGAACAAACAGATGTTAATGACCAGCAAAAAAAAAAATATTTCATAGAGAGTGAGGAAAGGAGTGAGGCCCAATGCATTACTGGAGGTCCCCCGGCTGACTAAACCTATTAGCAGCATAACTAAGGGAGGGTTCAGAAACACATGATCCCTCCCTAATTGTAGGCTATATCAAAAAGGTAGGTTTTAGCCCTATTCTTAAAAACAGAGATCGAGTCTGACTCCCGAATCCAGATTGGCAGCTGATTCCACAGGAGAGGAGCTTGATAACTGAAGGCTCTGCCTCCCATTGTACTTTTGGAGATTCTAGGTATTACAAGTAATCCTGCATTTTGGGAGCGTAGTGCTCTGTTAGGATAATACGGTAGTATCAGATCTTTTAAATAAAAAGGAGCCTGATTGTTTAGAGCTTTGTAAGTAAGAAGAAGGATTTTAAACTTAATTCTAAACTCTATGGGAAGCCAATGAAGGGAGGCCAGAACCGGAGAGATATGATCTCTCTTTCTAGTACCTGTTAAAACTCTTGCTGCAGCATTTTGGATCAGCTGAAGACTTTTTAAAGATGTTTTAGGACAGCCTGATAATAAAGAATTACAATAATCTAATCTCGAGCTAACAAAAGCGTGGATCAGTTTCTCAGCATCACTCTGAGACAAGATGCTCCTAATCTTGGCAATATTACGCAAATGATAGAAGGCAGTCTTAGAAACAAATTTAATATGTGAATTGAAGGACAAATCCTGATCAAAAATAACTCCAAGGTTCCTCACAGAGCTATTAAGAGAAAGAGTAACCGCATCCAAACTGAAAGTTTGATTTGGAAAGGAATTTCTAAGGTTTTTTGGACCAACAAGAATGACTTCAGTCTTATCTGAATTAAATAACAGGAAATTACAAGTCATCCAAGCTTTGATTTCCTTAAGACAGGCTTCTAACTTGGCTAATTGATTACTATCATCTGGCTTCATTGACAGGTATAATTGTGTGTCATCTGCATAACAATGAAAATGTATATAGTGCTTTCTAATAATGTTGCCTAACGGAAGCATATATAAACTAAAAAGAGTAGGGCCAAGCACAGATCCCTGTGGAACTCCATGACTAAGCTTTGAGTTGAAAGAAAACTCATTATTTACATGAACAAACTGGAACCTATCAGATAAATAAGATCTAAACCATTGCAACGAAGTTCCATTAAGTCCAACATAGTGTTCTAATCTATCAAGTAGAATATTATGATCGATAGTATCAAAAGCTGCACTAAGGTCTAAAAGGACAAGTACAGAAACTAGTCCATTATCAGATGCAATGAGGAGGTCATTAGTGACCTTCGCTAAGGCTGTTTCAGTACTGTGATGGATTCTAAACCCAGATTGAAACTCTTCAAGTAAACCATTTCCCTGCAGGTGGTCAAATAATTGCGTAGCAACAACTCTTTCCAAGATTTTTGAAATGAAAGGGAGATTAGAGATTGGTCTATAGTTAGCTAAAGCTCCTGGATCTAGCGTTGGCTTTTTGAGTAAGGGTTTAATTACAGCCGTTTTAAAAGCCTGCGGTACATGGCCTAAAGTTAATGAAGAATTGATTATATGAAGAATAAAGCTACCAATAAGTGGGAAGACTTCTTTAAATAACCTGGTAGGAATAGAGTCTAAAAGACAAGTTGAAGGTTTGGATGAGGAAACTATTTTGAAAAAGTTCATAAAGCCCTGACTAGTAAGCTCTAAGGGAATGCTAGGATTGACAGAGTCCTGACTCTTTGTCAACCTGACTACAGTACTGAAAAGAAACCTGGGATTATTCTTGTTCTCTTCTATTAATGCAGAGTAATAACTCGTTCTAGCTTTTCTAAGAGATTTTTTATAAATTAAAAGATGATTTCTCCAAGCTAAATAGATTTCATCTAAATTAGTAGAGCGCCATTTTCTTTCTAATTGACGAGTCTTCTGTTTTGAGGTACGAGTTTCTGTGTTGAACCAAGGAGTTAGAAATCTCTGATTAGACTTTTTCTTTTTTAAGGGGGCCACCAAGTCAAGAGTCTGATGCAGAGAAGCTGAAACACTATCCACCATGTTATCAATTACAGAAGGAGCAAGCTGTCTATAGCTTATTTCCGTTGTGTTGACACATGGCATAGAGGAAACAATCTGCATAAATTTGGAAACAGCATCATCTGAGAGGCATCTACTGTAATAATATTTTTCTTTAGGAGCCAAATAGTCAGAAATAGTAAAATCAAAGGTTAACAGACAATGGTCTGACAGTACAGGCTTATGAGGAGACACTACAAGATTTTCTATTTCTATGCCATATGTCAAAACAAGGTCCAATGTATGGTGGAGGTAATGAGTAGAATTTCCTACTTTCTGAGAAAACCCAATCGAGTCTAATATTGAATTGAATGCCACATTAAGGCAGTCACTATCTACATCCACATGTATATTAAAGTCCCCTACTATAATTATTCTATCAGATTTCAGCACTAAATCAGCTAAGAAATCAGCAAATTCGGATAAAAATTCTGAGTAGGTTGATGGGGGACGATAAACTATGGCAAATAAAATTGGGTTTAACCTAAAATTGCTAAAGGTGCCCAATACTGAGGACCAGGCCCTCAAAGGAATTATAACATGTTTTTTGCTTTACATTAACTAGTAATTTGGAATGGTAAATTGTTGCTACTCCTCCTTCACGACCAGAACTTCTGGGATTTTGACAGTTTAAATAACCAGAGGGAGTTGATTTATTTAAACCAACATAATCCTCTTGTCCTAACCAAGTCTCTGTAAGAGAAATTAAATCAATCTGATGATCAATTAACAAATCATGGACTAACAGAGACTTGGGAGTTAGAGACCTAATATTTAATAAACCACATTTAATTTTTAAATTATGAGGAGGAACAGAGGCCAAATCATTCAATTTAGAGGCTTTATGTTTAATTTGTTTTACCAATATTTTGCTTTATCACTTTGGGATGCTTATACATTATATTTTTATTCACTTTGGAGGGAGCAGACAACGATTCTCTGATGGGGAAGACAGGGGCTAAGCTGAGGGGTGGCGGATGAAGAGGAGCTGCAGAGAGGCGTGTAAGACTGCGACTCTGCTTCCTGGTCCCAACTCTGAGTAGTCAGGGTTTTGGAAATTTGGATAAAAAAGATGCCAGATTGTTAGATAAATGAGAAGCACCATCCAAAGTGGGATGAATGCTGTCTCGTCTCATAAGACCAGGTTTTCCCCAAAAAGAGCTCCAATTGTCAATGTAGCCCACGTCATTTTTAGGACACCACACAGACAGCCAGCAGTTCAAGGATGACGAGCGGCTAAACATGTCATCACTGGTCAGATTGGGGAGGGGCCCAGAGAATACTACAGTGGCCTCAAACATCTCACAGCTAAGAATTCTGTGTTGAGGAGTGGGGCAAACTTTCCTCAGACCGATGTCAGAGACTGGTAGATGGCTACAAGAAGCATTTCACTGAAGTTATTCCAGCCAAAAGGGGTAACACTAGCTGTTAGGCAGTGGGGTGTCCTAACTTTTTCTTCAGTTAAAATATGCATTTTTGTTGATGTCTTTTGTTTAATGAGTAAAACAAGTTTAATTTTTGTTATTTACCTGCAATTAAATCACAATCTTTTCCAGACATAAATAAAAAAACAAGATTAGACATCAATATGTGAACATTTGGGCATCTGATCAGGATGCCTCCTGGACACCTCCCACTTGAGGTGTTTCAGGCACGTCCCACTGGGAGGAGACCCCGGGGCAGACCCAGGACTCGCTGGAGAGACTATGTCTCCCAGCTGGTCTGGGAACGCCTTGGTATCCTCTCTGAAGAGCTGGAGCAGGTGGCTGCGGAGAGGGAAGTCTGGGCTTCTCTGCTTGAATTGCTACATCTGTGAACCGGACCTCCAGAAAAGC
Organism: Pholidichthys leucotaenia; assembly: GCA_020510985.1. Classification (NCBI taxonomy): domain Eukaryota; kingdom Metazoa; phylum Chordata; class Actinopteri; order Cichliformes; family Pholidichthyidae; genus Pholidichthys; species Pholidichthys leucotaenia. The sequence goes on along the minus strand of CM035840.1, from coordinate 176,429,456 downwards.
AATACAAGATGGATGGATGGATTAATAGTAGCTTATTTGTTTGGATAGATGTGAACATTTTTTAATGAAGAACTGAATATTTAATGGGGTGTCCTAATTTTTTCACATGACTGTAGCGCTGAGAGACTGCTCGCTCAGCATTCTCAAACCAATGTTTATCTGTTTGGTCTATTGTATTAAAACTTTCTGCTCTGTTCTGAGACTTTGACCCTTCTTGTGGTACTTGTCTGCATGCGGGACACAACACTTCCCTTCTTGGCCAAGATGTAAATAAATACCCAGAAAAGGCATTTTTGACTCTGCACTTTATTTATTCCCCAGATCAACAAGGGGCATTTATTCATTAAGGAGAAAATCCACAACGGCTCTCTATGCCACATCTCTGAATTTCTAAAGTTACAATAGTAGCTTATTTGTTTGCTGCATTTAATATTGATTTATACTGTATAGCAAACCATTAAACTGTGAACTATTCAATTCATTAGCTTTCCCAAGGTGTAAATACAGTTTTTTGAAATGTAAAGGAAAAGGCAGATTCGTCCTGTTGCCATATTGTATCTTAGCCATCTCTCATACCAGCCACGGGGCTTCATCATTGAGTGTGAGATTCTCAGGTGAAAGCCATATATACTATGCAGGAGCTGCTTATTTGCATGTTTGGTTTTTTTTAGATGAATATTTCATTACTGCCCGATTCTCAGGAAACAGAGAAGCAGCATTTTATAGAGTAAAGATTAATTCCCAGTGCTTCTCTTGTTTACACAGTATGAGCATAAACACATGTAAACATACACACTGGCACACCTCTCTCTCTCTCTCTCTCTCTCTCTCTCTCTCTCTCTCTCTCTCTCTTTCTCTCACACTCACACACACACACACACACACACACACACACACACACACACACACACTTGAATGGCCAGGTACAGTGCCACACAAATTCTTCCTCCAAAGCTGCAACTCTTCTTATAAACAGTGTAAAGTTATGGCTATATTGATTCAGACTTGGCAATCACATTCTCAGGTCCCTTCTTCTTCCTGCAGAGTTTTAAAGAGGCCCAAACCTTCAACTCAAGTGGCCCTAATTACAAAAAAAAAAAAGAAGAAAAAAGATCCTTTCAAGCTTGTGCAAGGAAAACTGTGGAAATTCATGTTAAGGTTTGTTACTTATTCATTTTCACCTCATACAGCATCAGCCCTCCACATCAGCGTTGTGTAAACTGTATAAACTGTGTTTATACAGTACAGAACTAAAATCCATTATTATACTTTTATGACAGCAGCATGCAACAGCAATTAACTATGAGAACATAATGTAATGTGTTAACTGGGAAGTGGGGGGGGGGGTTGAACACTGGGGCTCACCGTAGCCAACGTCAGATGTAAGGGATGGATGACGTTGGGCGGCACAGCAACTCACCCTTGGCCATGGGATCCCTGGTTCAATCCCAGCCCCTGACCAACAGTGATCTGTGTGGAGTTTGCATGTTCTCCCCGTGTCTGCGTGGGTTTACTCCGGGAGTTCTCCGGTTTCCTCCCACAGGCCAAAAACATGGAGGTTAGGTTAATTGGAGATTCTAAAAGTGGCCCTAGGTGTGAATGTGTGTGTGAATGGTAAAGGGATAGCGCCGTACCGTGGCTGCTTCATCCATCCAGCTGGATGCCCTCAATTTCCCCTCTGGGGATCAATAAAGTATACAAAAAAAAAAATAACGTGTTCGTTGTTTGGTGTAAGACAACTCACTTATTTCAGACATAACAAATGGCGACGAGGGTAAAACCCTCACTCATTGAGCCGGTGGAACCCTTCCTCGCCTCACTGGGAGAACCACTGATTCCACGGCACCGCTGGTTCAACAAGTTTGTAAATTATGGCGGCGGCGGCGGCGGCGGCCTGGGTGATGCTGACAACGAGAAGCTAAAGAACGTGCTGGCTCTCAGTCTAGGTGAGGAAGGATGGTGCGTGCTCCGCACACTGGGCCAAGCGGTCTCATTCGGCGAATGCATAGCTTTGATGGAGAAATATTACAGCGACGTGAGAAATGTTACAGCTCAAAGAATTGCCTTCTTCCACCACACACAGCATGTGGGTGAGTCAACTCACTGTGATGCCACGGAGATCCGAGTCTTAGCGAGCACATGCGCCTTCGGGCCTTTAGAAGACGAGTTAATCCATGACAAGCTAGCAGATGGCATGAACGATGAGTGGCTAAGAGAAGAACTAGTGCTAACAATGAAGAATCTCAAGCTAAGCCAAGTAGTGAGAATGGCGAGCCAAATGGAGGCAGCCACCCAGCTAGTAGGAACAGCTAACAGCATCTAGCCGACAGGCCCCTCAACTGACCCTGTGGGAGCAGGCTCTTAGCAACACCATTAGCCGCCCCAAACACACTCAACCATGGGGTGACATGAAGAGGCTGAGCAGAACACAGACCAAGGTGGGTGAGTGGCCTTCACGTGCTGACTGCAGTTCATCTAAACATCGAGCCCACTCACTCACTGGCCCTGCTAGAGGGAAGTGATGTTACTGCTGCAATCAAGCTAACCATTTTGCCAAGGTCTGCCGCTTGAATCCCGTGAAAAACAAAGTCCATCCACTGTACCCAGCCATGATCTACAAGGTGGGCGCTATTTGGCCGCTCAAATGGCACACCATCCAGCTGGATGGCATTGATGTGCCACTTTTATTGGACTCAGGTGCTTCACAGTCCCTACTAAACTTAGCCACAGTTAGAAAGCTCTTCCCCAAAAAGACCATTACAGCGAAGGCAGACGATGTGTTCGGATATAGGCACGTCGGGATCGGCATGGTAGGAACAATTGACTTTTCAGTGACCTGCGGCCTGAAAACTTTCCAGTCATTCACTTTTCAGATGATGCGCCAAGGGGCCAACCTGCTGGGAATTGATCTGTTAAGCAAGCTGGGGTTTTCCATCACAGACCCAATGGGCTCCGTTGTCCTAATGGTCTCATCTTCCTGGCAGTGCCGCTGGCCAGCACATTGCTGCTTTTAACCCCCAACCACTCATTAATCCAGAAGTGGCACCCAAAATTCAACCACTCCACCGACTGCCTCTCGCCCTACGAAACAACATTACGATGGAGCTTAAGAAACGTCTGGATGCCAGCATCATCGAGTTTAGACTGACCACTAAGGGCCTGAGCCCCCTGCATTCGAATGTGGAAGCGGTCCTGCAGCTACCCTACCGGAGCCTACAACCTCCGCACAAATCTCATCTTTTCTGGGCATGGCGAATTTCTATGGACGTTTTATCCCTTGCTACTCCAAAAAAATAGAACCACTGTGTGCCCTTCTGAAACAGGACACACCGTGGAAGTGGACTCCGGAATGCTCAGCCACCATCGAACGACTGAAGTCACATCTCACCTCCCCACCTGTGCTGGCCCACGCTGACCTACAGAGCCCTACCTTTGTGACGTGCAACATGTCCAGCTCTGCAGTAAGAGCTGTCCTGTCACAGCTTCAAAATGGACCGGAATGCCCAGTGGCGTTCGTATCGAGGTCACTCACACTGGCTGGCCAGAAGTATTCAGTGGGGAAGAAGGAAGCACTGGCGTGTGTCTGGGCATGCGAACATTGGCACATGTACTTGTATGGATGACACTTCATGCTACGAACGGATCACATGCCCTCACAGCATTGCTGGAAACGTCTGGGTCAGGACACAAACCTCTGCGCATCTACAGGTGGACTGAAAGACTTTGACCATATAATTTCACTACCAAGTTTATGCCGGGCAGAGAGAATGTAGTGGCGGACCTCTTGTCCCGACCCACACCTAAATCCAACCTGAACGGTGACTGAGACCCCCTGGAAACAGAGCTGATCAACATGTTGCACGGGCCTCTTCAGAACACAGTCTCTCTCCAGGAGCTCCAGGCAGTGTCAGAAGAGGACACAGTTACGTTCCTTCATCTGTGAGGACTGGCCTGCAGACGTATCGGGGGAGCTGGCACTGTTTCACAGAGTCAAGGACAACCTGGCATGCTGGAACGATGCCTGCATGGCAAGAGGACACTGCACAATAATTCCTGAAATGCTAAAAGGCCGCATCTTAACCATGCTGCACGAGGGCCACCTGGGCATGGTCAGAGTGAAATAACGGTGCAGGGGCTCGGTCTGGTGGCCGGGCATCAACAAAGACATAGAAAATATGGTAAAACTGTGTGCCCTGTCTGGAAAGCGGAAAAACCGGAGTACCCCCGCCCCTGCCGCTACAGCCACTACCATACCCGGCAGCCCCTTGGAAACATATTCAACTGGACATATGTGGTGAACTACATGCTGCTTCTGTGCACCAACGGTTTCTACTGGTGGCCTATGACCTCCACTCAAAATGGCCAGATGTGATGGCCACCAGCTCTGTCACAACCGACGTGGTCACTGACTTCCTCACTTCCCTCTTCTCTGGGGTGTACCAGATTCCATTACAATGGACAACGGCCCACAATTCATCTCAGCGGGTTTTGAAGCATTCATGAGTGAGCGGGGTATCAAACACATAAAGATCACATACGGAGACTGTAGCTGGAAAATACACCGATGGGAAGAACAAGAAAAACTCAAAAATCACTGTCACCCCTTTGAATATAAAATAATTCTGTCTGAGCTTGTTAAATGAGATGCTAACAAATTACATTAATAAGTCTGTCACTCACTCCGAGGCTGTTTAAATGATTTTGTGCAGCTTTAGTGTTTAGCTATATTTATAGATCTGATTAATATCTTGCAGTGAAATTAAACTATTTAATTACTCTGGAATCTGTAAGAGTACATGACATGTCTAATAATTCCCCAGAAATTAGAGGTTAAATTCTTTACTAGCCTGGAGAAAACCACTCTAGACTCTAAGCTGAAACACTGCCAGCGATGATTAAAAAAGGACAGTTGTAGTCAACAGTAACGATGCACACACACGTGATTTTAAGTGATAGGAAGGCTGCTGGCTGAGTGGATTTATTTTGAATGCTAAACTGAAATAAATGTGTCTTTCTGTGTCCACAAACCATCCATGCACTGTGTTTGCAAGTGAGGTAAATTGGATGCTTGTTTTTGCTAGCTTTATGTGCCCCCCCGCCCTTCCAAAAAAGTACCTTCCATTTCTGAGTCAGCAGACAAAATTTTCTTGAGAACTGATAAGTCACTAGAGGGATTTGTACATATTTATCTTTTATCTCAAATTTATGTAACCTGCTGTGGAACATATGTAACTATGGTGAGGTATGCCTTAAAAAAGAAAACTACCTTTGTGAAAGCGGTTCATCACCTTTCACAAAAGTGCCTTTATTCAGGGCACTGTCATGCCAAAGGCCATATAAAAATGGAACTTCCTGCCATCCAGCTTGGTGCGCAGCAAAAATGGGATGGAGGAGGGAAATGTAGGCGGCAGTGACTCAGGAGGTAGAGCGGGTTGTCTAATAACCGGAGGGTTGGCGGTTTGTATCCCGCTCACCCCAGACATCCTGCTATTGTGTCCCTGGGCAAGACATATACCCACCTTGCCTCCAGTGTCCATGACACTGGGTATTAATGTTCGGTAGTGGATGGAGAGGCCACTGGCGTGGATTGGCAGCCACGTTTCCATAAGTCTGCCCCAGGGCAGCTGTGGCTGCAGTAGTAGCTTACCACTACCATTGTCTGTGGAGTGAATAAATAATGTATCCATTGAAAAGCTCTATAATAATGCTGTCTCTGATGCATTATTATGGACCATGTCCACACTTTTGTATTTGGTTTTGGACTCTGTTGTTATTATTATTGCGTTTTGTTATCAGTTTATTCCCAAGGCCTCAGTTCTTTTGTCAGTCCCTGTCTGTTCTTTGATTTTATGTTCATACTTTGTGTTCTTGTGTATCTGTAGTTCCCAGCCCATCTTGTATTTTGTCTTCCCCTACCTGTTGACTCTTTTTCCTGTGTGTTATCAGTTAGTCTTGATTAGTTTCTGCAGCTGTCCTGTGTCTGGTAATTATCAGTTCCCTATATAAAGTATATGATGGTTTGAGTTTCTGTTCGTTGTGGCGTGATAGTTGGTTTTTCCCTCCGGTTTCTCTGTCATCTGTGGTTTTCCCCATGACCAAGAGCGTAACTTTGTTTCAAACATTGGGGGGTTGAGATCTCTGCCCGTATCGAGAGCCTAAGTCACGCCCCTCTACTTCTGCATGTAGGACCTTAAATCGAAAAATGAATGGCAAGAGCGACATTATCTTCTGATCCCGATCAAATTTTGCCACAAGTTACAAGTATGACATTTGTCAATCTAAAGGATAACTTTCCACATAATTTTCCCTCTGGGATTAATAAAGCATCCAAAATACAAAAAAAAAAAAAAAAAAAAAAAAGTTAAAAAAAAAAGGGCAGCTTGGTTAGTACTGTGGCAGCACAGTAAGAAGATCACAGGATCAATCCCACCCCCTGACCATCGGTGACCCTTCTGTGTGGAATTTGTATGTCCTCCCACAGGTCAGAAACATGCAAGTTAGGTTAACTGGAGACTCTAAAGTGTCCTTAGTGTAGAAGAGCTTGGAATAACGAGGCGATGTGACTTATAAACCAAAGTTTATTATCAGCTTCGCTCCTCTAACAAGTCTCATCTAGTGCAGCAGCAGAAGAAGTAAGAGAGCGAACACATTCGGCTCTGTGTACTTATACTCACACGCAGTGCCTCGGATGCTCTTTGATCTTCACTGGCGGTTGAGACCTTTTGTCCTGTTCTGAGGTGTGAAGTCGCTTTACATATGTAATCACCAAACATTCTCACATGCTTATACATATGTAGGTTATGGGATATATGATTAATATAGACCACAGCGCCCCCCCCCCCCCAAACGACTAAGAAAAGGACAATAGAAAAATTCACAGTTTAAGATAATTATTATGACATACTAACTGCTACACCTCTTGACAAAGAAGAAACTTTCCAGCAGCTATGCTCCTGCAGAGAATTCAGTGGTAATCATAACAGCATAGTAATATCACAAGTCAGTCCTAAACTGTTACAGCACAATTAGTGAACAACTTTTGAGTAGTTTGCATCAGTCCCTGTGCCGTCTGGGTTTTAATCTTCTCCCGAATCTGCTGTGGGTCCGCTTGGGCGTCCTGGTGGGACCTTCCTGTAAGGAATCTGCAGCTTGGGAAGGAGAGTGATTATTTGTTCCCTGCAGGGGGGCCGAGTCTCTTCTCTTGGGGGGTCTACCCCGCCGAGGTGCTCTCGCCAACCGTGCAGGCTCGTCTCTCAACAAGAAGGCAGGTTTAAGTCTGTCAATGCTGACTGTTTCTTTTCTGTCCCCAAAATCAAGCACAAAATGCTTATCACCAGGTTCCAGCACTCTGAATGGTCCATCATATGGTGGGCGGAAGGTTGGTTTTAAAGCTTCATGCCTAACAAAAACAAATTCAGCGTTTTTTAAAGCTTGGGGGACAAAACTCGTGGAAAAGAGTAATGTGCCGGTCCGGGGAGAGAGTCCGGTCTGTTGCTGCCTAAAAACCTCGGGGCTGGAAGATGCCCTGGCTCTGGGTTCTCTGGTAAAAATTCACCTGGGAGCCTGAGAGGTTGTGCAAAAACTAATTCTGCTGGGGAGGCGTCTAGATCCTCTTTAGGTGCAGCACGCAACCCCAATAAAACCCAAGGAAGTTTATTTACCCAGTTTGTATCCGTTAGTGAGGCTCTGAGGGCAGCCTTTAAAGATCTGTGAAAACGCTCGCATAACCCATTAGCCTGAGGGTGATAAGCGGTGGTGCGGTGAATTGTCGCTCCTAAGCTGCTGGCCATGGCTGACCAAAGCTTTGAGACAAATTGAGGCCCCCTATCGGACGTGATGTCCGATGGGACGCCGAAACGTGCCACCCAGTTTGTCAAAAAAACGCGAGCGACTTCGTCCGCTGTGGTTGACGCTAGAGGGACCGCCTCAGGCCAGCGCGTAGTGCGGTCTATCATTGTTAACAGATGTGTGAAACCTTGGGAGGAAGGTAGTGGTCCCACGAGGTCGACATGAACGTGGTCGAACCTTCTTGCAGGGATTCGAAAAGGCTCTAGAGGGGTTTTTGTGTGTTTGTGTATTTTGGCGCGCTGACAAGGAATGCAAGTCTTTGCCCATTCTTTTACGTTTTTGCGCAGGCCAGGCCACACAAACTTTTCGGCGACCATTTTAACCGAAGCGCGTACACCTGGGTGCGCGAGGGAGTGAATTGAGTCAAAAATACGGCGGCGCCATGCAGCTGGGACTACCGGGCGAGGTCGGCCGGTTGAGATGTCGCATATTAGGGGGGGCACACCATCGCATAAACCCCTTTCCTCCAGCCTTAACCCTGTTGGTCCAGACAGGAGTGCGCGCACGTCCGCGTCACTACTTTGCTCCTCCGCCATGGCTGCATAATCTATCCCTACGTGGATTGGGGCTGCGTATGTGTCCGCGTTGGCAAAGAGTTCTGCGGCTGAGGTAGTATAATCTGTCTCCTCGCGCTCTGGCGATGTCACAGCGCGAGAGAGGCAGTCTGCTACCACGTTAAGTTTGCCTGCCACATGTCGAATGTCTGGTGAACTCTGAAATAGCAGCTAGCTGTCTTTGTTGTCTGCCTGACCACGGTTCAGAAATTTTAGCCATCGCAAAGGTGAGCGGTTTGTGGTCTACAAAAGCCGTGAAACGCCGCCCCTCCAACCAGAACTGGAAGTGGCGGATGGATAAATGAAGTGCTAGCAGCTCCCTGTCAAAGGTGCTGTATTCACGCTCAGTTTGGTTTAGCGATTTGCTGAAAAATGCCAAAGGTTGCCAGGTTCCGCCTACGTGTTGTTCTACAACCGCCCCTATGGCCAGGTCTGAAGCGTCTGTGGTTAGCGCAATGCAGGCCGAGGGATCAGGGTGAACCAACAATGTGGCATTAGCTAGGGCAGTTTTTACTTCCGCGAAGGCGCGTTCGCGCTCCGGGGTCCATTCGAGCGCGTTGGAAGGTTTTTGTTTTCTGAGCGCGTCATATAAGATAAGATAAGATAAGATAAGATAAGATAAGCCTTTATTAGTCCCACAATGGGGAAATTCCAGGATTGCAACAGCACAGGGATAGCAACACTCAGAGCAACAATCAGAAGGCAAGAAAAAACAACATCTAGTAAACATATGTCCATATTACTATAAATGTATATATATAGACACACAGTGCAGAGCATTATGGTTGGTTGGTGAATGTGCAGCAGAAAGTCTAAGCTCTCTCTCCGCGGATGCAACGGGCCAGCTGGAAGTCTTTGGGCATGATGGTGACCCCCTTAGCGAAGAAGAGACCACCAGGTGGGCCTCGCTGGTCTCCTGCAGAGCCATGACAGCGAAGCTCGGGAAACGCAGGACGGTCTTGAAGTCCTGAGCGATCTCCCTCACCAGGCGCTGGACGGGCAGCTTACGGATGAGCAGCTCCGTGGATTTCTGGTAGCGACGGATCTCTCTCAGAGCCACGGGGCTGTGACGGCGAGGCCTCTTCACTCTGCCGGTGGCCGGAGCGCCTCTCCAAGCAGCCCTGGTGGCTAGCTGTCTCCTGGGGGGCTTCTTCCTCCAGTAGATTTTACGGGCGGTCTGCTTGGTTCTTGCCATCGCTCTTTATTATTCTGTCTTATATTTCTTGCACGCCGCCTAAACTCCAGCCTGGCACCCGCGTCGTTTTCGCTACAGCTCCCGGTATGTCAAGTTTCCCATTAGCACCGGGCGGCGGCCAAGTGCTAGCTAGCACTAGCTCCTCCCCGCTGTAACGTCTCCCGCTGCAAACCGTGGCTCCGTCCGCCGACCCGGGAGACCCCCGGGGCGATCCGTGCGTCCGTGATATATATACAGAGTGAAAGGTGTAGAAAGAAGAAGGAAGATAAAAAAAGGCTGTTGCAACGGGCAGCCTACTCGTGTGGCGCCACCGGTCCGGCGGAACCGGAACCGGAAAAAATAAAAAAAAAATATAAAAAATATAGGGGCTGCATGAGCTGAGCTGCGCGGGGGAGGAAACAGTTGTAAAAATTAACCATTCTAAAAAATTCTTGCAGCGATTTGACCGTTTGTGGCCGTGAGAAATTTTTTACTGCGTGAACTTTGTCTGGCAGTGGGACTGCCCCCTTCGGTGAAACTCTGTGTCCCAAAAAATCAATTTGTGACACGCCGAATTTGCATTTGGCTGGGTTGATTATTAACCCGTGCTCTTCTAGTCTCTGAAAAACCATAGTGAGTTGCTGTTCGTGTTCTTCCTCAGACGAGCTGGCTACCAGCATATCGTCGAGGTAGACGAACACGAAAGGGAGGTCGCGTAATACTGCGTCCATCATCCGCTGAAAGGTTTGAGCAGCGCCTTTGAGGCCAAAAGGCATCCGCAAAAATTCAAAAAGACCGAAGGGGGTTATTACAGCTGTTTTAGGAATGTCTTCTGCTCGAACGGGGACTTGATGATAGCCGCGGACCAGGTCTATTTTTGAAAAAATGCGCGCACCCGCCAGATGTAGTGAAAAATCTTGGATGTGAGGAATTGGGTAGCGGTCATGCGCTGTCACATTGTTTAATCTGCGGTAATCGCCGCACGGTCTCCAAGAACCGTCGGATTTTGGGACCATGTGAAGCGGTGACGCCCAGGGGCTTTTTGAGCACCTGATAATGCCTAGTTTTTCAAGGGTGGTAAACTCGTCCCGAGCTATGGCGAGCTTGGTCGCGTCTAAGCGCCGAGCTTTGGCGACGATGTGATAAAACTTTGTATCGTCAGTCGTTATGCCCGCAAGTGCAAACTGGGCTTCAGCTTGCTGAAACCACGAGGTCGGGTCTTCCTGCCAGAAGTCCGGCAGCTTGACAGTGACGGCGTTTGTGTAGGCCGTCCCTGATGTGTCCGCAGGGTGAGAGTGCCTTCCTTCGGCTCTCGCAGCGGCACTGGTGCTCGGTTGAGCCCTCTCTGTCACTTCTGCCATGGGGGAACGTCGTCCATCTGTTCCCCTGTCTGCATGGGCGCCGGCGTCTGCCTGGGTCGCCACAGATGAGTCGATCGTGGGGGAACGCCTCTGGTCCATCCTCGCGTCAGGGTCACCAGTGTAGAAGAGCTTGGAATAATGAGGCGATGTGACTTATAAACCAAAGTTTATTATCAGCTTCGCTCCTCTAACAAGTCTCATCTAGTGCAGCAGCAGAAGAAGTAAGAGAGCGAACACATTCGGCTCTACGTACTTATACTCACACATAACAAAAGACATGCATATCAAAGCTGACATCCCTCATTATCTTAATCCCCCTCCTTTGTCTTCGTACCCCTCCACCTGGCCCTGGGAGGTCAGGGCGATCTAACTGGTCTCCACCGCAGCGCCTCGGATGCTCTTTGATCTTCACTGGCGGTTGAGACCTTTTGTCCTGTTCTGAGGTGTGAAGTCGCTTTACATATGTAATCACCAAACATTCTCACATGCTTATACATATGTAGATTATGGGATATATGATTAATATAGACCACACTTAGGTGTGAATGTGTGTAAATGGTGAAGTTTATGGTCACCTGGTCACTTGTGTCTCCTGTGCTGCCTCGCTCTTGCTGATCCTTTGTGCTGCCTCACTCTCCCTCTGGTCACCTGGGCCACCTCTCTCCCTCTTTGTTATCCCTGCTGCTGTCACTTTCACATTCTTGCACCTGACATAAAATAAACTCAATTAATGTTCAAATGGTTTAAGAGAGGTACTTCACTGACAATTTTGGAAGATGTACAGTAATTCATGCAAGAATTTCCCCTGCAAAAAACTTGGAAAGATGTAAAATGTTTCCCCCCCCCTTCTTCCCTCTTAATAGCATCTTAACAGTGCTGTCAGCAGGTGCATTAGGTTGTCTAGTTTATTTTGATACCATGATCATCATTCTAGCCACAAAACTGAGGTTACTAAAGTTGCTGAATGTGGATGAGGCTTACCACTGTGTGGTTATTTTTTACCAAGTAGATGAACTAAGGATACTATGTGTGATTTAGTCAGCTAGACTATGACAAAAGTAACAGTTATCCTGCTTACAGAGGCATTATGAACATAGAACACCACGCCTTAGGTGTGCTATGTTTCACTCATTAAATGATAGTAAATCTGTGAGATTTGTGACAAAATCATCCTGGTATTAAAAACTTACTCTGGATTCATTATCTAGACATTTAATTTTTTACAGTGGCATTCAGTTTTCAAATTTAGGATTCAGGTTTTGCCCCCTCCCCTTATTAAAGGTAAATAACAAATTTATCTTTACCAAATTTACCAGAAAATTTAGGAGAAAATAGTATAAATTCACAAGAAAAAAGTAGCAACTTGATGATAGTTTAAAAACTTATTTGAAAAATCTGAAATGTAAATTATTTTGCAAATATGCAGCTGAATCTGAGGTTGTCACCCCAGCAACAGGAGACCAGGAGCTAAGGCAAGTACTTGTTTCTTTATTTTCTACTACTACTTTTTATTTGCCTTACTCCTGGTGGGGGGACCCAAGCACAGAGCCCACCAGCTCTTGCCCCCCCCCCCCACTAGTCTCTGCTGTTAATGGCTGTGGTGTCACCTCACTGTCCACCTGTTCTCCTCCCTTGTCCGAGGTGACCGTGTTGAGGATGGGGTCACAGGAGGACCACACTCCAGCCGATGTTCCTGAGGTTGGGAGACCTCCAGCCAATGCTCCCGAGGTTAGGAGACCTCCGGCTGTTGCTTCAGAGGTTAGCGCGCCTCAGAATTCTGCAAGTACTGTCCCAGGAGCGAGGAGTGCCTGTGTTGTTACCTCCAGAGCAAGAGACTTCTGTGTTGATCTCTGTGCAAGGAGCTCCACCACTACCATCTGCTGAGCTCACAGATTCCATGTTGTTGTCTCCAGAGCAAGGAGCCCCGTTGTGGTCTCCTGATCAAGTGTTATCTCCTGAGCCTAAAGATTCCAAGTTGACATTATCTTCTGAGTGAAAATTTCATGTTATCTCTTGAAGGTAAAAATCCTTTACCATCTCCTGAGGTTGGGGTTTCCATGTTGTCACCTCCTAAGGTTGAGAAGTCCATGTTATCATCTCCTGAGGATATAGATGCTGTGTTATCACCTCCAGAGGTTAAAATATCCATGTTGTCATCTCCTGAGGATAAAGTTACCGTGTTGTCACCTCCAGAGGTTAAAGTGTTTATGTTGTCACCTCCCGAGGTTGAAATGTCCTTGTTATCATCTCCTGAGGAAAAAGTTACCATGTTATCACCTCCAGAGGTTAAAATGTCTGTTATCACCTCCAGAGGGTAGGATGTCTATGTTATCATCTCCAGATGGTAGGATGTCTATGTTGTCTTCTAAGTTTGAAGTTTTCATGTTGCCAGTTCCAGGGCAAGAGGCCCGTATGTTGTTTTCTCTTGAACAAGGAGTTCCTGTGTTGTTTTCTGAGCAAAGAGCTCATATATTACTTTCTTAGAAATGGACTTGTGTGTTTTCTCCCGTCTGGTGGCCCATGGGCATTGGTAGTCCACCCAACGCATCATGTTCACCCCTCAGGTGACTTAGGGATTTGGGTAGGCCCCCTGACCCACCTTGCTCTCCAGTCCAGTGGCCCTGGGACTCTGGAAGACCAACTGACCCACCTTGCTTTTTGGTCCGGTGGCCCTGGGACTTTGGCAGGCCACCCGACCCATTTTTGGTTTGGGGCTGTGGACTTTGGTTATGCCCCACAAACTGTGTTGTCTGGTTTTGGACTCTGTGTTGGGGTGAAGGATTTGTTTTGCCCCGCCTGGCCTGGCACCCCCACCACCCACCCTGAGAGGGTTTTTTCTTGGTTTTTTGTTTTGGTGTGGCCTTTGGGGCGTCTGGGGGCCACCCCTTGAGAGGGGAGTAATGTCAGGACGTGGGTTGAACCCACATCCTCGCTTTAAGTTTATTGTCTGCTCATTTGGATTGTGATCTTGGTTCTGTATTTTGTTTAACTCTGCCTTCACCCCTTGATGCCTGTTGTCGCAAATTCGCATCAAACCACTTCCGCTCCAAATGCAACCAAAATACCGTCTGTATTCCTCCACTTCCGGTTGGAGCACTTCCAACACATACCTAGGAACCTTTTGCGAGCATTAGTTTCTCGTAGGAACGGTCAGAGACGGACCATCCATTTCCTGATTGCTAGGGTTAAGGTTAGGGTTAGGGTTATAGTTTGGCAGTCATGAGAGCTGAAAATACTGAAAATAACTTTGTTGCATAAATAAAAGACTCTTCATACTTGAGATGGGAACAGGTGCTTTTTACCATTTTTTTAACCATAGATGCCTGTTGTCGCTAATTTGCATCATACCTAAAATTATATCTATTTTATGTCCTATAGTCAAATTAACTTTCTCAACTTAATTTAGCATCTACTTGAAAGCAAAAACACAAGTGAATTTTTTTTTTCCATAATTGGAAATAAATTCAGGCGTTAAGGGGTTAAGTTATATTCTGGGTTTGTCTGTAGTCACTATTGTTTATCATAGTTCTGTTTGTCATCATATCCCACAGGACGTGGAATATGACATAGACCCTGACAATAATTTATTTACCTTCATCAATAATAACTGTAGCTACTACATGGATGAACAGTTTAACACAATGGTCACATCTGATTTTAATATATCAATGATCCACTTCAACAGCAGAAGTCTCTATGCTAACTTTAATAACATTAAAGATGATTTACATCAGTTTAAAGAGCCATTCAATATGGTGGCAATATCAGAGATGTGGCTCAGTGAAGAGAAAGGAGTGGACCTTACAATCAATGGCTATGAATTAAATTATATCAATAGAAAAATGACCTGATTTGTGGCCCAGGAAACACGCACACAGGCTCGGGTGAGATTTAAGAGTTTATTCAACAGCAGGTGTATGGATGAATGAGTGGGAAATGTGAATGTAGTCTTGGGGACAGGAGAGCACCGAGGGCAGAACAGACACCGTACAGCCAGGCAACCCTGAGGACAGAACAGAGAGCAGGGGATAAGCAATTGTCACAGCAAGGCGGTGAAAGTAATAGTATGGCTTACTTGCAGATGTATTGTTGGCTGGCGTTGACAAGAGAAGCTCCCGCCTGGGAGACAGCGCCCAGCTGCGCTCGATGCAGTGAGGATGAGAGGAAAGGCGACGAAGGGAATTTCCACCACCAGGAGGGTCCACCTGTGCACAGGGGAATAACTGAGGAGAACAGGTAAGAATACCTTACTTGAGGGCGAAGAGTAGCGGCGTGGGCCGAGAGGAGTAGGCCAATGCAGAGCTTGAGCGTGGAGAAGAGCTGCCGGCTTCAGACCGAGGCTGCGGGCAGAGCAGGTTAAATAGTGGCAGCCTGATGACGCCCAGGTGTGCGCATGGCTGGAGCAGATGACAGGCGGGAGCGAGTTGTGACAAAAAGTGAAAAAAGGAGTAGTAGTTGCAATTTATGTTGATAAGTGCTTGCAATACAAGGTTGTTGAAAATTTGACAGTGACTGTGGATGATTCATTTGAATGTATTTCAATAGAAATCTGTTTGGACAATATGAAGAATATAGTAGTGAGCTGTGTATGTAGAATACCTGGATCAAATATTGACTTATTTAAGGACTGGATGGAAAAAATATATGCAAAATGTACTCATAAAGTTATGTTCATCAGTGGGGATTTCCATATAGATCTTATGAACTCAAAACAACATACTGTAGTATGACAGAAGAATTTATCAACACAATGTACAGTATGAGCTTACAACCAACAATCACCAGACCTAGTACAATCACATCACACAGTGCCACACTAATAGATAACATATTCACAAACATTATGGAAAATAACATCATGAGTGGGCTTTTATTAAATGATATCAGTGACCACCTGCCGATTTTTGTTGTCTATCAGTGTGGTTATAGGAAGAATAAGTATACCAAAATATTAAATATAAAAGAATAAGAACTGAAGAATCTATGTATTTATTGGCAAAGGAATTATTAATGCAAGACTGGAAGATAGTTTGTGATGAAAATGATATAAATAAAGCATATGGTGAATTTTTACAAATATTTCAATCATTGTACAACAAAAACTGTCCTATAAAACAATTCAGTGACAGACAACAAAACAAAAATATTCCATGGGTCACCAAGGGGTTATTAAAGGCATGTAAAAAGAAGAATACATTATATAAACAATTCATTAAGTGTAGAATGGTAGAAGCTGAGATCAAATATAAAAGATATAAAAATAAGCTAACTAATATAATGAGGACATGTGAGAAAGAATACTACAACAGAATATTAGAGGATAAAAAGAATAACTTAAGAGGAATATGGCAAGTGTTAAATGGGATTATTAGTAACCGAACAAAGAATGCAAATTACCCAGAATATTTTATTGAAAATGACAATTTGATAAATAATATGGAGGATGTGGTTAGTGGTTTCAATAAATTTTTTGTAAACGTTGGTTCAGAAATAGCAAAAACAATAGTGACACCAAAAACGAACGATAGTGGTTCTGTAAATGAAATAGATGATAGAAATCCAAACACTATCTTTTTGGGTGCAGTAACTGAAAAGGAAATTATCGAGACTGTAAGTATATTTAAGAACAAAAAAATCAACTGACTGGAATGAAATTGACATGACAATAGTGAAAAAAGTAATTGAAGGAATTGTTAAACCACTCACCCACATCTGTAACCTGTCATTTCAAACTGGTAAATTTCCAAACAAAATGAAAATAGCAAAAGTAATACCACTACACCTTGGCCAGGGGATCCTGGGTTCGATCTCAGCCCCCGACCAACAGTGATCTGTGTGGAGTTTGCTTGTTCTCCCCGTGTCTGCGTGGGTTTACTCTGGGATTTCTCCGGTTTCCTCCCACAGGCCAAAAACATGCAAGTTAGGTTAATTGGCATCAACTGGGGATTCTAAATTGTCCTTAGGTATGACTGTGAGAGTGAATGGTTGTCTGTGTTGGCCCTGTGATGGACTGGCGATCTGTCCAGGGTGTTTCCTGCCTCTTGCCCAAAGATGCTGGAATAGGCTCCAGCCCCCCCACGACCCAAAAAGGATTAAGCAGAAGAAGATGGATGGATGGATACCACTATACAAAACAGGAGACAGTCATCATGTCACAAATTACAGGCCGGTCTCTTTACTCTCACGATTCTCCAAAATACTTGAAAAAATCTTCATTAAAAGACTGGATGATTTCATTGAAAAACACAACCTCCTTACAGACAGTCAGTATGGTTTCAGAGCAGACAAATCTACATCTTTGGCACTAATCGAACTCATACAAGAAATCACTAGTGTATAGATAAAAAAAAAAGTTTGCTGTAGGAATATTTATAGATTTAAAGACAGCTTTTGACACCACTGATCATAGAATTTTACTGAGGAAATTAGAATGGTATGGGATAAGAGGGGTCGGACTGAGTTGGGTGGAAAGTTATTTAAGTAACAGACAACAATTTGTACAAATAGGTCAGCACAAATCACTCTCCATGGACATCACTTGTGTTGTGCCCCAGGGGTCAGTTTTGGGACCCATACTCTTTGTCGTATATATAAATGACATATGCCAAGTATCAAAAATTCTGAAATTTATTTTGTTTACGGATGACACAAATATCCTTTGCACTGGTGAGAATTTGCAGCAGGTTTTAGAGGTGGTTGCCCAAAAGATGCTGGGATAGGTTCCAGCCCCCCTGTGACCCGAAAAGGATTAAGCGGAAGAAGATGGATGGACAACAGAAATGAAAAGGTTAACGCAGTGGTTCAAGAAAAATAAATTATCTCTAAATCTGAAAAAAAAAAAGATTATGTTGTTTGGAAATTATAAAATAAATCATGAAATAATGGTAATGATAGATGATACCAGTATTGAAACAGTACAGGAAAATAAGTTTCTGGGGGTGACGCTAGACAATAAAATCTGCTGGAAACCTTACATCAGTCACATCCAGGCCAAGTTGGCAAAATGTGTGGGGATACTGGGGAAGACAAGACACATCTTGGACTATAAATCATTATTCTTACTGTACAATTCACTGTTTTTACCATATCTTAACTACTGTGTAGAGGTCTGGGGAAACACCTACAAGACCAACCTACAGCCAATATGCACATTACCAAAAAAAGCTATAAGGATAATAAATAATGTAGGATATAGAGACCATACCAACTCATTGTTTTTAAGTCACATGCCATAAAGTTCATGGCTTTAGTTAAATATAAGACAGCACAAGTAATGTACAGGGCAATTAATAATCATGTCCCAACTAATATACAAAAAATATATAAAAAAAAAGAGTGATTATAATTTGAGAGAAGACTTAAACTTTACAAAACCTAAGGTACGAACAACAAAGAAAAGTATGTCCATATCTGTCTGTGGGGTGGATTTGTGGAACAGTCTGGAGATGGAACTGAAACTATGTACAAACAGAAATCAATTCAAAAATAGGTATAAACATTATTTGTTAAAAGGATATATGTTCGTGTCACGCCTCGCCGCCCATCTGCGGCGCCAGCTGCACGCACACCTGCACCTCATCAGCGGCGAGGGATTTAAGCCGCCTCGCCCTGGGCTTCGGCCTGAAGCCGTCAGTCTTCACTCGCTACTCTTGCTGTAAGGAATCTCAACCGTTCAGCAAAACATCCAAGTAAGAATCTCTTACCTCATTCTTCTCCTAGTCTGCTCCCCTGTGCACAGGTGGATTTCCCGGCGGCGGACCACTCCTCTCTGCCACCGTTCCCTGGCTGCTGCACCGGGCGCTCCAGGTCGCTGTCTTCCGGGCTTCACCCTTGCTGTGCCAGCCACCTGCCATTCCCAAGTAAGCCAGTCATCATTGTCATATCTCCTGTGTTGGTGTGGTGCCCGTTACCCTTCTCCCTCTGCTTCTCCCATAGGGTTGTCCGGCTGTACGGCCCCCTGCCTCCGTGCCCGACGCAGACGCCACCACCAACACATTCACATCCCGCAGACACACACTCATACACTCTTGTTGTTAATAAAGCTATTAGATCTACCCTGAGCCCGCGTGTGTGTCTCCTGAGCCGTGCATTATGTCAGTACGGCTTCAGCAGAGCGGCTCGGCAGACGGCGGGCTCACACGCCGACTTTCCACCCTCGAGGCTCAAGTGGACCTAATAGCCCACCAGCAAAAGGTGATTCTAAATCAATTATCCATCATCACTAACCGATTGGACCGCTTGGACCCCCAACAGCCGTTCCCCCCAGCTCGTCAGGGCGGCGCGGCTCCTGCTGCTCCAGCGGCCGTCCAGCCTGCTCCGGTAGCACCGGTTCGGCTCACACCCATTCCGACCCCCGCCCGCTTTAGCGGTAAGCTCGGCGGAGCACGGGGGTTTATAATGCAATGTGAGTCCGTGTTCCACCGTGTGCCCGCAGATTTTCCCTCAGACCATAGCCGAATTGGTTACATAGGGAATCTCCTGGAGGGGCGAGCGCTTACTTGGGCTTACGCCGTAATGGCGAGGCCCAGTTACGCTACCCTCACCTATGGCCAATTCGTGAGACAGTTCCTGGAAGTCTTTGATCATTCTCGTACTGAGAGCGTTCAGGTCGATTGGCTTCTCAGCCTCCAGCAGGGAGGCCAGTCGGCAGCTGATTACGCGATCGACTTCTGGGTAGCGGCGGAGGAGGTTGGCTGGGATGAACGTTCATTCTGCGGCCTCTTCCTCCGCAGTCTCAATGATAGTCTGAGGGATGAACTGGCTGGGCGGGACATCCCGGAGACTTTAGCGGAGCTAACGTCCCTAGCCATCAGCCTGGATAACAGGTTGCGCGAGCGCACCTCGGAGCGGAAGTCGTCTTCTTCTCGCTCTCGTGGTGCCTCGTCACGCCTGTCCCAAGCTCGCCCCCTGGCGTTGCCGCCACCATCGCGCCCCGAGGAGTCGGAGCCGATGGTGACGGGCTGGACAAAGCTCCCCCCTGCGGAGAGACAACGCCGCCGTGAGTTGGGTCTCTGCATGTATTGCGGAGACAGCCAACACACGGTGGAGCTTTGCCCACAGAAGCCAAACGGCGAGGTCCGCGAGTCACTGTAGGGGGCCTTGCGGACGTCAATCGGTTAAATCCCCTCTCCCAATTGAAGCTGCCCGTCCGGTTTTGTCACAACCCCACTGGGCACCTCACCCACGCACTGGTGGATTCAGGCGCGGAGGGCAGCTTTATTTCACAAAGCCTGGCAACCCGATTGGGCATCTGTTGCCAAGCCCTCAAATCCCCTCTCGCCCTGGTCAACCTCTCCTATGTCTTCCTGGGGAGAGTCACACACCAGACCGTCCCTGTACCTGTGATCATCTCTGGGAACCACCGGGAGGAAATCACTTTCTACGTCCTCCCCAACTCTGTGTCGCCCGTCATCCTGGGGTACCCCTGGCTTCGCCTCCATAACCCCGTCCTGGATTGGAAGTCCGCCAGGGTATCGGCATGGAGTTCCTTCTGCATGAGCACCTGCCTGCAATCCGCTGCCTGCTCTCCGTCCTCTTCTCCAACTCCTATGGACGCTGCGCCCCCAGATCTCTCCCTGGTGCCATCAGAATTTCACGACCTGGGTATGGTTTTCAGCAAGTCCAAGGCGATGTCTCTTCCTCCACACAGGCCCTACGACTGTGCGATAAACATCTGCCAGGGGGGCACCCTTACCCTCTACGACTCTACAGCCTGTCGGCGCCAGAGAAGGAGGCTATGAATTCCTACTTCAAGGAATCGCTGACTGCTGGAATTATCCGTCCCTCGTCATCACCATTAGGCGCAGGATTCTTCTTCGTGGGCAAGAAGGACGGTTCCCTCCGTCCTTGTATCGACTACCGCGCCCTGAATGACATCACGGAGAAGGATCGCTACACCCTGCCACTTATGGACACCGCCTTCCACTCCCTCCAGGGGGCGACTTGGTTCACCAAGCTGGATTTACGCAGCACATACCACCTCGTCCGGATCCGGGAGGGAGATGAGTGGAAGACAGCCTTCCGTACCCCGAACGGCCATTTCGAGTACCTGGTGATGCCGTTCGGGTTGACCAATGCTCCAGCCGTCTTTCAGCGCCTAATAAATGACGTCCTCCGGGATTTCATCGGCCTATTTGTGTTCGTCTACCTGGATGACATCCTCATCTTCTCCAAATCCAGGGACGAGCACCGGGTCCATGTGAGGCGGGTCCTCCAAAGGCTGCTGGAGAACCGGTTGTATGTGAAGGCAGAAAAGTGTGAATTCTACGCTAAGACTACGTCCTTCCTCGGGTTCGTCATCTCCCACGACCAGGTGCTTCCGGACCCAGTGAAGGTGAAGGCGGTGGTGGAATGGCCTACACCAACATCAAGGAAACAGGTGCAACAATTTATAGGGTTTGCAAACTTCTACCGCCGCTTCGCCCCGAATTTTGGCACCGTCGTCGGCCCTCTGACCCGCCTCACATCCCCTAAGGTCCCGTTCCGGTGGACCGAAGAGGCCGCAGCTGCCTTCCAGGCGCTGAAGGCGGAGTTCTCCTCCTCCCGGGTCCTTAGCCAAGTCGACCCGTCGCTGCAATGCATCGTGGAAGTGGATGCTTCGGACACGGGAGTGGGGGCGGTTCTATCTCAGCGGTCGCCAGATGACGGAGTCAAACGGCCCTGCGCTTTCTTCTCTCGGCGCTTGTCCCCGGCGGAACGGAACTACGACGTGGGGGACAGAGAGCTCCTCGCCATCAAGCTCGCGCTGCAGGAGTGGCGTCACTGGCTAGAGGGGGCGGACCTGCCGTTCGTGGTCCTGACTGACCACAAGAACTTGGAATACTTAAGATCTGCCAAGCGTCTGAACGCCCGCCAGGCGCATTGGTCCTTGTTCTTTGCCAGGTTCCGTTTTAACATCACCTTCAGGCCTGGCTCCAAGAACGGCCTGCCCGACGCCCTCTCTAGGCAATTTGCCCCTGAGGCGTCTGAGGACACGGTCCACACCATCCTGCCCAGGTCGTGCATCGTGGGAGCCGTCACTTGGGACATAGAACGTAAGATCCGGAAGGCTCAGGAATTGGAACCTGACCCTGGCGGCGGACTGGAGGGGAGGCTTTTTGTGCCATCCACGGTTCGGGGGGAGGTCATCCACTGGCTGCACACATCTAAGCTCACCTGCCACCCTGGTTCCTCCCGGATGATCGACCTTCTTCAACGGTCCTTCTGGTGGCTGGGCCTGCGGAAGGACGCTGCCCGCTACGCCCGGGCCTGCCCTGTATGTGCCACCAGTAAATCAGGTAATGCCCCTCCAGCGGGTTTGCTCCAGCCTCTGCCCATCCCTGGCAGGCCCTGGTCGCATATCGCCCTGGATTTCGTCACCGGACTCCCAGTCTCTAACACCTTCGACACTGTCCTGTCCATCGTAGACTGTTTCTCCAAGGCGGCGCACTTCATCCCACTACGAGGTCTTTCATCTGCCCTGGAGACGGCGGACCTCCTAGTCCAACACGTGGTCAGGCTGCACGGGATTCCGGTGGACGTGGTCTCGGACCGGGGGCCCCAATTTTCCTCAGAGGTTTGGAGGTCCTTTTGCAACGCCCTGGGAGCCAAGGTGAGCCTCTCCTCTGGCCATCACCCCCAAACCAACGGGCAGTGTGAGCGGACCAACCAGGAGCTGGAGGCTGCGCTCCACTGCGTCACTGCACCCAAGCCTGCGTCCTGGAGTAACCATCTCGCCTGGGTTGAGTACGCCCACAACACTGCCCGCTCTTCTGCCACAGGGATGTCTCCCTTTAAGGCGTCCCTGGGCTACGACCCTCCTCTTTTCCCAGCGCAGGAGAGTGAGGTAACTGTCCCCTCAGTTCGGGCGCACCTCAAGCAGTTCCGTTCCATCTGGGCGTCGGCGCGCAATGCGCTTTTACGCACGGCGGAGCGCAACAGATCCACGGCGGACCGGCACAGAAGACCTGCCCCAGCGTACCAGGTGGGTCAGCGTGTCTATGTGTCTACCCAGGACGTCATTTTAAAGGGTGAGAGGAGGAAGCTGGCACAGCATTTTATGGGCCCATACCCCATCACCAGGATTATCAACCCGGTGGCTGTGCGTGTAGCTATTCCCCCCTCCCTCCGCATCCATCCCACCTTCCACGTTTCCAAGGTGAAGCCGGCAGTCTCCGATTCCCTTTGCCCTCCTCCTGCTGCGCAGCCCGCGCCCCGGATGGTTGATGGCCATCCGGCCTGGCCTGTCTCCTCTATCCTGGACTCCCGGCGCCGGGGTCGCGGGTTGCAGTACTTGGTGGACTGGGAGGGTTATGGGCCTGAACATCGGCAATGGGTACCCTCGTCATTTGTGTTGGACCCGTCCCTCATTACTGAGTTCCACCGAGTGCACCCGGAGAAACCATCGCCAGGAGGCGCTGCTAGAGGGGGGAGTACTGTCACGCCTCGCCGCTCATCTGCGGCGCCAGCTGCACGCACACCTGCACATCATCAGCGGCGAGGGATTTAAGCCGCCTCGCCCTGGGCTTCGGCCTGAAGCCGTCAGTCTTCACTCGCTACTCTTGCTGTAAGGAATCTCAACCGTTCAGCAAAACATCCAAGTAAGAATCTCTTACCTCATTCTTCTCCTAGTCTGCTCCCCTGTGCACAGGTGGATTTCCTGGCGGCGGACCACTCCTCTCCGCCACCGTTCCCTCGTTGCTGCACCGGGCGCTCCAGGTCGCTGTCTTCCGGGCTTCACCCTTGCTGTGCCAGCCACTTGCCATTCCCAAGTAAGCCAGTCATCATTGTCATATCTCCTGTGTTGGTGTGGTGCCCGTTACCCTTCTCCCTCTGCTTCTCCCATAGGGTTGTCCGGCTGTACGGCCCCCTGCCTCCGTGCCCGACGCAGACGCCACCACCAACACATTCACATCCCGCAGACACACACTCATACACTCTTGTTGTTAATAAAGCTATTAGATCTACCCTGAGCCTGCGTGTGTGTCTCCTGAGCCGTGCATTATGTCAGTTAGAGGTGTAGTATTAATATGTAAGATGCACTAAAGTCACTCTGGGACACTATGGTAGGGTAGGTGGGACAGTACTGTGCATATCTGTGTATAGCTGTGTTGTTTGGGGCTGAGTATAGATGTATGGACTGCATGTATGTAGGAATGGATGGGTGTCAATGTTGATATGTATAAAATATAGTTAATTGTCTACTTGGGGTTCTTAATAGAGGTAATATGGGTATATTTCACATGGATTGTATTTAGGGAAAAGAGGAGTTGGCGTAAATAAGTGTTAACTTCTTCCTTCTCCCTTTCGAGCACTGTACACTGTCACTTTTATTGCACTTGTCATTTGTTTTGTTTTTTGCTTTTTTGTTTGAAATAAAGTATCTATCGATCTATCTATCTATCTATCTATCTGTCTATCTGTAGCTGTCACAGTGAAAAGGTTTATGTATCTTTGGCTCTTTTTCTGAAATAATGTTTGTTTATGGGTGTATGCGCCAGTGTTGCGGACGTTAGCGGTGTCCTTTTCTCCGCCTTCAGTCCCTCCATATCGCGGCGCATATGCGCTCATGCTGCCGAGCTCGCAGGTGAGTCGGAGAGCTCGTGAAAGGGGCTCGTGCAGGCGTCTCGCCCCGCCTATCAGCGCCATTGTGTGAGCGAGTGTCGGGAGAGAGGACGGAGTGTTTTCCTGCAGGCAGCCGGACTGTTAAATGTCCTCCATGTTTGTGAGGAAACCAGCGGCGGACCTGGACCTGATATGGTGCAAAAATGGGTGGTGGGCATGCGCTGTTCAGATGCCTGATTAGAAGAGTCACATGGCTGCTGGAGGCTGTCCACAATCAGATGCGGAGAGAGGACTTTGTTTGGGAAATTTGAGACATGACTAACAACTCCTAAATTCTAGGCAGAAGGCGCACATGGTATGTGATTATTTTTGTTTATGAACATTTGTTAAGTGTTAGAATTTATTTTGTATTCATGTTTCTTATGTCTGTATTTTTAGTTTTTCACGGTGTTTAAGGGCGAAGATTTGCTGTGGCAAAATAAACAAAAAACTTGTCAACATCAGTTGGAGTGTGGTTTTCTGACCTAGAAGAAGACCTTGGGAGCGGTTACAGTGAAAAACATGCCTAATCCAGGAGCAAGCAGCAAGATTCCTGCAGGGCCACGCTTCAAGGACGTCTTTTATTTGCTGCCCAAATAAAAGACGTGCATGCTTCTTCCCACATCCGCTGGACATTCAGCCGGACAGAAGAGGTACCAGAGCGACATTTATGGACAATGCATTTTGCAAAAGGTCACAACACCTTTAAGGTACCAGGTTAGATGGTATATTTTCAGTTTGGAACCTTTTAATTCCTAAGTTAAATTGAGAAAAGAAACAGAAGTAAAAGCTATTCTTGAAGTGTTTTAAATTACTGAAGAGTGTCACTTGTTTCCTATTGTATGTTCTCCCAGCAGTTTTTTAACTTTACTTTCATTTTAAAATTCCAAAAGTGTTAGTTCAAATCATTTTTGAAAATGGAGCAGAGCACAAGTGAGTTTCGTACATTAGAGGAAATACTTGCAGCTCTAGAAGATGAGAAAGTAAAGTTGGAAGAGAAATTAAAAACTGAATCTGTCGACTTAAAAAGACGAGAAATTGAGACACGGATAGGAGAAATAATTGGAGATCTTGAAATACACAAGATAGGGTTACCATCATCATCTCAAGTCGAAATGCAAGTGAGACCATCAGAAAGGGAGAGACGCCCTACAGAAAAATCGTTGAGTTTAAAAGAAAGGAAATAACAGAGAGAGAAAGAAAGTTTATGTCGACGTATCTGTCATGTGGTGGCTCTCACGAGCCACCATAAGACGTCACACAGTCACCAATGAGTTTTCAGTGAGTTTTATTACGGTGAAAAAGTAACAACACAAGATGCAGGGGCAATGACACATAAGTCTACACACATCCGGAGGCGTAAGGCTAAATAGCTCTCATACAGGTCCTTAGGAGGAGACGGTCATACACAGGCAAGGTTGTTGGAGTAATGGCTACACAGGCTGCTGAGGCAGAGACACACAGAGGTCTACTCACACCGGGAGGGGTAAGGCTAACAGCTCACTTACTGGTCCTGGGGAAGCGACGGTCAACCACAGGCAGACGAGGTAGGTAACAGTCCAAGGCATCCGTAGCTCAGACGAAGAACGACTGACACTGCTGCGTCTTACCGCCGCCAGTGCCGGGCTTAAGAAGGCAAAGCACTAACGACGATAATTACAAACAGCTGACCGACCGTTGACAGGCGGAAGCCCCACCGAGCACTTTCACAATAAGAGCCCGGTGAGGCCAGAATACAGCCCACAACTGTCAAGGCCGGCAGCGAAACATAACTTAGCCCGAGCGCGATCAGAACCGGCGCTCGGGTCATAACAGCACCCTCCCTCCACGGGCGGACTCCGAACGCCCCAAGGAACCACCCTGCCCCACCCCCCACCCCCCCAGGGTGGGAGGTTGGGGGACAGATGTGGAGGGAGAGAACCAACCCATGAACGAGACCTTAAACCAAAAGGAAAAAGAATACATCAATTTCTCCCAGAACCATGACGAAACAAGAAAAAACAAGACATGACCAAAAATAATACAAGGGATACAAAACCAAAAAGAGCATAAGTACCTGACACCGAACGTCTTCCCACAGGGACAACAGACAACCCATCTAATTCCAAAGTACATAATCCCACGTGGTAAAGAACTCAAAGTAAGGATCTCTTCAAAAACCCAAACTTAACATGTCAAAATCATACTCCCAAACAACCTAAATACATGATAACTAAGGAACAAGAAATACCTGGAAACACACGATAACGATGGAACAAGAAATACATGGAAACGCACGATAACTATGGAACAAAAAATACATGGAAACACACATGGAGCAATCTAAAATTGCTTGGCATAACGTGACTATGACTAGACTGTGACTTTCAAAAAACACATGAGGCAACCTAAACACAAACAAAACAAGAAATACATACAAACACACATGGAGCAAACTAAAATTGCTTTAACATAACTTGGCTATGACTAGACCGTGGCTTTCAAAAAAAAAACATGAGGCAATCTAAAATTGCTCTGACATAACTTAGCTATAGATAGACTGTGGCTGACAAAAAAAAGAAACATGGAGCAATCTAAAATTGCTCTGACTTGACTTAACTATGACTAAACTATGGCTTTCAAAAAAGAAACATGAGGCAATCTAAAATTGCCTGACTTAACTTGACTATGACTAAACTGTGGCTTTCCAAAAAAAAAGAAACATGAAGCAATCTAAAATTGCTTGACTTAACTTGACTATGACTAACTAACTAACTAACTAACTAACCTGCACTTATATAGCGCTTTTCTAGTCACAAAGACCACTCAAAGCGCTTTCACTAATACTAACCCTCTATTCTAAGGGCCTATAGGAAACAAATATCTAGGGACAATTTAGAACAGCCAGTTAACCTAACATGCATGTCTTTGGATTGTGGGAGGAAACCGGAGCCCCCGGAGTAAACCCACACAGCACAGGGAGAACATGCAAACTCCACACAGAAAGGTTCCAACCCCTGCCAACCTGGGGATTCGACTAAACTGTGGCTTTCCAAAAAAAAGGAAACATGAGGGAATCTAAAATTGCTTTGACTTGACTATGACTATGACTACGTGAAACAACAACAAAAAAAAAATTGCTAACCGTACTTGACATGACTAGGCACCGTATGGGCCCACAGATAGTCCCACAAACACAGTACATGATCAGGTGGCCTACCCCAGTCCCAGGCCCCCAGAAACAAGTCCTCTGGTGGCCGAACCAGGTCACCCCGTAGCAAACACAGTTTATTGGGTGGCCAACCCAAGATGCTGAACGCATGAAGCAGTTCCTCGGGTGGCCGACACGCATCCCACAACCACCAGGACCGTGGAGGAAATGCATGCAGCTGCCTGCCTGAAGACGACAAGACAGGAGAGCGCCGATCTGCCAAACAAAACCCTCTAACGGCCCCCAGCTGGTGGCTCCTGAGAGGGGGACAACCAAAAACTTGGACCCCCTCGAATCCTGATTGAGTCACAGCCGCACCTGCGCTGGACCCCCACTGGACCTCGTCGGACCCCGATTGGGTCATCGCTGCACCCACGTCGGACCCCGATTGGGTCATCGCTGCACCCACGTCGGACCCCGACTGGGTCACCTCGGCCCACGCGTCGGACCCCGACTGGGTCACCTCGGCCCACGCATCGGACCCCGACTGGGTCACCTCGGCCCACACGTCGGACCCCGACTGGGTCACCTCGGCCCACACGTCGGACCCCGACTGGGTCAGGACTGCTCCGGCGACGACCTCCATCTCCGAACCTGGAACCCCCAGTCCCGTGACCTTGACTGGCTCCGGACCGGTAACGCTGTGGAGGTGCTCAGAAAACAGGAGAGGACTGGGATCAGTTCCACCGGCAGCGCCAGAGCCCAGCGAGACGAGCTCGGGTGCAGCAGACTGCTGCCCCTCACTCGCCTCCCCATGAGGCAGGCAAAAATGCTCTAACACACCATACAGGAAAACAAGAAAGAGCACTTGCCTGCACTCGGGCTCTGGAGTCGTCCAGGACTTCGCCGATCCAGGTTCAGGAAGACGCTCGTCGTCGGGCTCCCATTCGGCTGCGTCGGGTTCCACAGCCGGCCTGATGATCTCTGCAGCTGGATCCTCTCGCGCTGGCGTCCACGCCAATAACCCGTATAGCGTGGGGGCAGAGGACCCTGGACCTGCTGACTCGGGCTGCATCCCTGAGGAACCCTGGGGACGCTCTCTCGTCGGCTCTGGCTCCTCACCGCAGTCCGTTCTCCTCCTCTGTCCAAAACAAGGCTGCAGGGCCGGGATATTTCCCAGAGCCGCAGGCCTCCCCCTCGTTCGACGGCGTGGGACTAACGCCGAGGACCGCTCAGCAGGAGGAGACACAGAGGCAGCAGGTTTAATACAAATGGCTACAGCTGGGGAAAGAAACTCAGGGAGCTGCGAACCCCGAGCTTCACCCCCAGGAGTCAGACAAGACAGATCACTATGAAAAATAGGACAGTGAAATTGGACTTGCCTGTCTCCCGGAGGAAAGATGGTATCAGCTGTAGCGGACATTGCTCCTTCCCTCGCTCGCTGGGTGGTAGAAAAGGACCCATGGACGGAGCCCACCGGCACAGGACTCAGCTCACTCACAGCAGCTGGCTGATTGAGGGGGTCATCCTGGCGGCCTGGAACTGGATCCGGAGCAGGAGTTTGCCCAAGATGCGCCCGGCCGTGGCGCCGACGCCTTCGCCGGCCCCCAGATGGTGCGAACTCCCGAAACGGATCGAGGACAGGATCGGGATCCATAGGCAAAGAGCAGGAGTGCCTTTTCTCCTGCTTCATGCCGCGTTCCTCCTCCATCATCAGGTATATTTCGCGTTGCGTGGCGATGTCTTCCCTCCTCGCGTCGACTTCCGGGTGGTCGGCGTAGCGGGGAGAGAGATGACAAAGAATATCTTCGGCGGCGTCCAGGTACCAATGTATGCCGTGGTCATAATCCAGCAGGGAAGCGGAGATGAGCAGCTCATCCACGACTTCCAGCACACCAGTCAGCTCGCGGCTCGGACTCCAAACGTGGCCCCTCCGCGACGGCATTCTTCACATACACAGTACCCAGACAGGAAAAAGCAAATGTCCAAAAACTCGAACCCACTGGTGAATTGCGTCTCGGGTTGGCGTCACCGTAAACGCCATTTTGGCAGCAGTGTACTGTCATGTGGTGGCTCTCGCGAGCCACCATAAGACGCCACACAGTCACCAGTGAGTTTTCAGTGAGTTTTATTACAGTGAAAAAGTAACAACACAAGATGCAGGGGCAATGACACATAAGTCTACACACATCCGGAGGCGTAAGGCTAAACAGCTCTCATACAGGTCCTTAGGAGGAGACGGTCATACACAGGCAAGGTTGTTGGAGTAATGGCTACACAGGCTGCTGAGGCAGAGACACACAGAGGTCTACTCACACCGGGAGGGGTAAGGCTAACAGCTCACTTACTGGTCCTGGGGAAGCGACGGTCAACCACAGGCAGACGAGGTAGGTAACAGTCCAAGGCATCCGTAGCTCAGACGAAGAACGACTGACACTGCTGCGTCTTACCGCCGCCAGTGCCGGGCTTAAGAAGGCGAAGCACTAACGACGATAATTACAAACAGCTGACTGACCGTTGACAGGCGGAAGCCCCACCGAGCACTTTCACAATAAGAGCCCGGTGAGGCCAGAATACAGCCCGCAACTGTCAAGGCCGGCAGCGAAACATAACTTAGCCCGAGCGCGATCAGAACCGGCGCTCGGGTCATAACAGTATCTTAACTTTAAAGCAGAGATTCAACTAACAAGATCTAAACTTAAGGAAGAGTGCTCTAAAACTGAGTTGGGTGAAATGATCCATTCAATAGAAAAGTGTGAGTCAGAACTAAAGCAAAGGTATGAGAGTTTACGTGCACTTACTTTACCATCTCAAGACATGAGAAGGAAGATTGATAGCTGCACTTCAGTTACAACTGAAATAATCCTACTCCTGCAAAGACGGTATGCAGATGTTGATACTAAGGAATTTGATGCAGTAGCTGTAAAGGAATCTCTCTTTCAGTTACTCCAAAGAGAAGATGCAAGGTCAATTTATGGATCAACTGTGTCTAGAACTAGTCAAAGCGGTCAGTCAAGTCATAGTCAGCAGGGAAGTCATTTATCGGCGAAAAAAGCAGATGCAGCTGCACGTTTGGCATCAAAACGGGCTGAAATAAACAGGGAGATGGAAATATCTGCCCAGAGAAAGGAGATTTTGGCTTAGCAAGAAAAACGAAAATGGCTGGAAGATCAAAGGGATCTTGAAGTCATAGAGGCTGAATACAATGTGTATGCTGAAGAGAAATCAAGGTTTAATGCTGAAATAAGGGATGTTGAAGTAAAAAGTACTTTGCCTCCAAGTCAGCTTCCAATGCAGCATAGTAGCCCTCCATGCACTCAAGTTCCACAAAATGTACCGGCCCCTCCTTACTCTGAGAGTAAACGCATCAATGTTCCCCACAGTGCATCAGTCCCACACAACTCTGGCAGGATATCTGAGCCCAGAGAGAGCGAAGTCTCACTAGTCCAAGCACTCAAGGAATCCCTTGCTATGACAAGACTTCCGGCACCAGAGCCTTTCGTGTTTACAGGAGACCCACTTAAATTCACAGAGTGGAGCACTTGCTTCAAGGCTTTGATAGAAACAAGCTGTACAGATCCAGCGCACAAGCTGTTCTATTTGAAAAAATACATAAGTGGTGAGGTGCTTTCAGTGTTAGAAGGAACCTTTTATCGTAGTGATGAAGAAGTGTACACACAGGCTTGGGATGCCTTAAACAAGTGCTATGGCCACCCCTTTGTAGTCCAAAGAGCTTTCAGGGGAAAACTGAGTTCCTGGCCAAAGACTGGACCAAAAGACTCCCTTAAACTAAGAGAGTTCAGTGATTTCCTCATCTCTTGTAAAAATGCCATGCCGTCATGTGCAAGGACTTGGAGTTTTGGATGATTGTGAGGAAAATCAGAAATTACTGCTGAAACTTCCAGACTGGGCAACAACTCGCTGGAACAGACATGTCACTAAAACACTGGATGAAGGGAAGGCATATCCAGGTTTTGAAGAGTTTGCACACTTTGTGGCAGAAGAAGCGCGCATAGCATGCAATCCTATTTCTTCCCTTTATGCGCTAAAGCATACAAGTGAAAAACTAGAGAAGGAACAAAAACGTGTCAAGGCCAGTGTCCTGGTAGCTTCAACAAATGTACCCAATTATCCAAAACAAACCTCAAAGGCCACATCCCAAAGTGGCAGAGGTTCCAAGCCCAGCTCTTTAGCATCTCAGAATAAGAAGCAGATTAAGTGTATTTGCTGTCAGCAAGATCACTTTATCTATAAGTGTGACAAGTTTGCAGCAATGCCTCTCAAAGACAGGAAAAAATTTGTCATTGATAATAACATGTGTTTTGCTTGCCTTAGAGTTGGTCACATCTCCAAAAACTGTCGACAGAAGGTCACTTGTAATATTTGCAGGCGAAGCCACCCCTCTCCACTTCACGAGGAACGTCCTCAAGGAGAAAAGCCAGAAATGCCACCACAAGAGGAAAGCACTTCCACAGTTGCATGTAGTGTAAAGGTGGGCAACAGTGATCGCACTTCAATGATTGTTCCAGTATGGCTCTCTTGTGCAGCAGAAAACAGTCCAGAGACCTTGGTGTATGCACTTCTGGACACTCCAAGCAGCAATACATTCATTGATCAAGATATTTGTGAGAAAATTAATGCAAAAACAGAACCTGTTAAGGTTGACAACAATAACTGACCGGGGTTCAACTGTACATTGCCAAAGAGTAGATGGGCTCAAAGTAAGAGGTTACCATTCACAAGAGTATGTTGTCTTGCCACCTACTTGTACAAGGGAATACATTCCACTTGAGAAAAACAGTATCCCAACTCGTGAGACAGCGAAAGAGTGGACTCACCTTCTAAGCATTGCAGAAGAGATGCCAGATCTGTTAGACTGTCCTGCAGGGCTCCTGATTGGCTATGACTGTGCAAGAGCATTAAAACCAAGGAAGGTCATACCAGGAAATGATTATGATCCATATGCAGTCAAAACAGACTTAGGCTGGACTATCGTGGGTTCCATCAAACCATGGACTGGTCTAATGGAGGTAATAGGAGTCTGCAATCATGTCTCTGTAAAGGAGTTTCCATTCATCACACCTTCCTCTGTGATCAAAGTCCTGGAATGAGATTTCTTGGACACAAATCCAAGAGAAGGAAATATATCCCAAGAGGACATTTAGTTTCTCCAGTTCTTGAACAGAAACATTCACCACAACAAGGAAGGACATTTGGAAATGCCCTTACCCTTTAGAGAGTATCCACAGCTTCCGAACAACAAGCAGCTTGCTACAGTTCGATTGAGGCATTTAAAGGGGAAAACAGAAAAAAAATCCCAAGTACAAAGAGGTCCTGGAGGTGATACCAGAAACAGAACATGCAAGTGAGAAGAAAGATGTAAATCTGAATTACACTGAGGTTCCAATGCAGAGTGTACTAGGGATAAAGTGGAATGTGGAAGCTGATGTGTTCTCATTCAGTGTTATCCTCAAAGAAAAACCAGCCACAAGAAGAGGAATTTTAGCAACAGTTGCAAGTGTGTATGACCCACTAGGATTTCTCTCTCCTTACATCTTGACTGGCAAACAATTGCTGCAAGACATGTGCAGGCGGGGTGTTAGATGGGATGAGCCTGTTTCCCCTCAAATCCAGGCCAAGTGGGAAATATGGCTCCAGGATTTGGAAAATCTTCAAAACATTAAAATACCAAGATGCCTCATTCCTGAATACCTCGGCACAATCCAAAAAAATTGAGTTGCATCACTTTTCAGATGGTAGCAGCAGTGGTTATGGACAGTGTTCCTACATCAGGATTGTTTCTGATGTGCAAGTTCATTGTGCTCTTGTCATGGGTAAGGCCCGAGTGGCACCCACAAGCATAGTCACCATCCCACGTCTGGAGCTGACTGCTGCAGCAGTTTCAGCTGGTGTGAGTAACTTTCTCAGAGCAGAGCTCAAGCTGAAGATCGATGAAGAGTTTTTCTGGACAGACTCTCAAGTGGTGCTTGGGTACATCAAGAATGAAGCCCGGCGCTTCCATGTGTTTGTTGCCAATTGTATCCAGAAAATAAGAAACACTACAGATCCAAAGCAATGGTTCTACGTTGAAACCAATCAAAATCCAGCAGATCATGCTTCTAGAGGTCTCAAGGTGGCAGAGCTGATTGACTCAAACTGGCTCACTGGGCCTCAGTTTTTATGGGAACGTGAAATTGTCACAGTTCAACATTCACCAGAGCTTCTCGTAGGTGACCCTGAAGTAAAGGTTTTGAAGACAGATGCTGTTGAAAGAGACAACTTTCTTGAAAGGTTTTCAAGATTTTCTGACTGGAATACAGCCATCAGTGTTGTAGCAAAGAATACCTGACTAACATAAGCCTAAGACAACAGTGGCATGCACCCAAAAGAAATGTACAGGTTGGAGATGTGGTAATTGTCAAAGAAAGCAGCACTCCCAGAAATGAGTGGAAACTAGCCAGAGTAGTTGAGGCGAGTAAAGATGATGGTGGTCTAGTACGAAAGGTTAAAGTTCAAGTTGGAACAAGAGATCTAGGGAAAAAAGGTGAACGTTAAAAGCAAGTCTCAGTTCTTGAGAGACCTGTTCAGAAACTAATAGTTCGAGTTGAAAATGAGTCCTAGACTACAAAGGGAGGACATAATAAAACTAAAGTCAGATGATACAGTAATGACAAAGAAACGCTTAAGTCTAGAAAGTGAATAATTTCAATGCTATTAAAGCAACATGTGATTTGAAGGTTTACATTTATTTCAAGGAAAATTACAAGATTTAATTTTGTTTGTTAAAAGTTGAGCGAATATAAATCTTTGTAATTTTGGTGGCAGTGTAGCTGTCACAGTGAAAAGTTTTATGTATCTTTGGTTCTTTTTCTGAAATAATGTTTGTTTATGGGTGTATGCGCCAGTGTTGAGGGCGTTAGCGGTGTCCTTTTCTCCGCCTTCAGTCCCTCCATATCGCGGCGCATATGTGCTCGTGCTGCCGAGCTCGCGGGTGAGTCAGAGAGCTCGTGAAGGGGGCTCGTGCAGGCGTCTCGCCCCGCCTATCAGCGCCATTGTGTGAGCGAGTGTCGGGAGAGAGGACGGAGTGTTTTCCTGCAGGCAGCCGGACTGTTAAATGTCCTCCATGTTTGAGAGGAAACCAGCGGCGGACCTGGACCTGATATGGTGCAAAAATGGGTGGTAGGCATGCGCTGTTCAGATGCCTGATTAGAAGAGTCACATGGCTGCTGGAGGCTGTCCACAATCAGATGCGGAGAGAGGACTTTGTTTGGGAAATTTGAGACATGACTAACAACTCCTAAATTCTAGGCAGAAGGCGCACATGGTATGTGATTATTTTTGTTTATGAACATTTGTTAAGTGTTAGAATTTATTTTGTATTCATGTTTCTTATGTCTGTAGTTTTAGTTTTTCACGGTGTTTAAGGGCGAAGATTTGCTGTGGCAAAACAAAAA
The DNA here is from genome assembly GCA_020510985.1 of Pholidichthys leucotaenia. NCBI lineage: Eukaryota > Metazoa > Chordata > Actinopteri > Cichliformes > Pholidichthyidae > Pholidichthys > Pholidichthys leucotaenia. Next base: position 176,394,354 of record CM035840.1, on the reverse strand, counting down.
ACTTGTCAACATCAGTTGGAGCGTGGTTTTCTGACCTAGAAGAAGACTTTGGGAGCTGTTACACTATCTATCTATCTATCTATCTATCTATCTATCTATCTATCTATCTATCTATCTATCTATCTATCTTTTCATGTTCTTTCTTGGGTTTGAGTTTAATGTGTGTTTATGTTCACCTTAGTCTTGTTTGGTTTCCTGATTAGTCGTGGCTGTTTTGTGTTTCTGTTGATTACTGTCTGCTTTATTTAAGGGACGTAGCCCCTCACCTGGGTGCTGCATCATTCATCTTTATTGGCGTTTCATACACGCTTCTGTCGGTCTTGCCAAGAGTATTGTTTATGAATTCTTGTCTGCCTGCACTGTCTTGCCAGTTGGTTGTTGTTTATTTCCAGCCATTGAGCTGTGTTTAATTTCTGTTTTAATAAATTATATTAAACACTTGCTTCGCAACTGGGTCCAGCTCTTTGCCCCAAGGGGCAAAACTTGACACACACATGAAAAAGTGACATTAGAAACGTCACAGTGTTACATAAAACACTGATGAAGCTTACTAAGGGAGAAAAAAGATTGGAGAGAATATTTGGAGGCCCAAAAGTTGGTAGTGAGGACAGCTCTAACTTCAAATGGGTTTATAATATTTTTATCTATTTATACAGGGTAGTTCCATTGATAGGAAACCTCTCTTTTTCAAGGACACCCTGTTCACACCCACATATTCCACACCAGGAAGCTACCCAGTACAACCACAGACTGACCTGTGGCCACTGAGCAGTTCCATTGGAGCAGATGGGATTAAGGGCCTTGCTCAAGTACACCACAGTGAGGTTAAGGAGGTTGGGTTAAACACTGCTATGTTATCTGTCCCACCCAGATCTAATCCTTCCAGTCCGGTGATCAAACCCACGACCCTCTGCTCACCATTCCACATCCCTAACCATTAGACCACCATTGCCCACCATAAATATGCTTTCTCTAGGTGCAGTGCAGCATTCTGCAGCAACCCCTACTTGACAGGAAAAGCAACAGGCTGGAGGAGGTGACAAATGCTGCAAAAA